>BLBF01000016.1:38352566-38448764 GCA_015471245.1 Laticauda colubrina | reverse complement strand
CTTCCTTCCTTCCTTCCTTCCTTCCTTCCTTCCTTCCTTCCTTCCTTTCTTTCTGGGATTCCCTGCTCTTCTCTGTTTTCTTTTAATGAAAGTTTTCCAAACTTCTTTCATATTAAATCCACTAAGACAATTTACATCATTCCCAGATGAAATATGTGACCTCGTTTTAAATATTCTGGCTGTTTTGCTTTGTCAGCACAGATAAAACCATGTGTAAAATGGATGTTTTTCAACAATTATGTTTTTTGCAGTTATATTCTAAAAGTATCTTAGCATTTTTCATATGCATTGTAAAGACCTCTAAGTCGCTCAGGTTACCATACTATATACTATAATCTTTTCAAATTAAAATCTCTTATTGCAGATCAACAACCCTTTACTTACTCCTTTATTCCTCATACATATATATATATCTATTATACAAATATTACTCTATTATATTGTATAATATAAATATTATACAAACATTTTCTCCTGTATGATGGCATGTGCTCAGAATTAAGCCTTCTATATATATATCCCAGTAAAACAGATGTAAACTCTGAGGAATAGTTTATTAAAATGGCTCTTTTAAGTATTTCCCCTATTTTTGCTATTCTGTTCCCTTCCTTTTCCTTTTGTCATTTCCGTTATCACAATGCAAGCAGAAATTCAGTTAAAAATAACAATTTCTCCCTGTGGCATGAATATTTGTATTTTAAAAGTGTGATAAAACAATAAGTAGTATCACACTGATTGGACTCCTCATCCTTCTAGTCCAACAGTTTGTTCTCACAGTGGCACAAGAAAGCCTGTTGGCAGATGGCCTGCCATCAAGGCTAATACTCATTTTTCCCTATAATTTACATGAATTGGTCAATTTCTTTTTTGAAGACAGTCATGCTGGAAAGAAATATCACATCTGATACAGCAAACTTCAAATCTACAATTGGTTTTGGAAAAAAAAATATTTAATCTGTCCTAATACTTTGGAGATTCAATTTCATTTGGTGACCTCTGGTTCTAGTATTTTGGGATAGCTTTTCCTTGTCTACTCATCCACACCATGTATAGTTTTATACATGTTAACAATGTCCCCACATTTGTCTCTTTTCTAGTTTAAAAAGCCCCAAATGTTGCAACTATTCCTTAGAGGAAAGTTGCTCTAGCCCCTTGATCATCTCAGCTGCCCTCTTCTAAATCTTCTCTTACTGTTTTTACCACTCTGAGTAATTTAGTGCCATTAGCAAACATTGTCAAGCTCATTTCCAGATAATTTATAAATATGTTTAAAAGCACCAGTGCTAGGCAGAACTCTGGGGAACTTTTATTTTGCTAAAGGTCCATTTAATCCTGCTACTCCCCCTCCCCCCAATTTGGACAGTTCCTTATTCACAAGAAGACCTATCTTTGTATTCCATGCCTGTTAAGTTTGGTGAGGGACTTCATCAAAGGCTCTTTGAAGATCTAATTAGATGATGTCTGCTGGTTCATCCAAACATGTTTGTTAACACCTTTTAAAAAACTCTAAAAGATTAGTTAAACAAGACTTCCCTTAGTGAAGCCATGCTGGGTATCCTTGAGAAAGACCTATTATCTTCAGATGTTTAGCAATTTTATCTTTCATAATAGCTGCCATTATCTTTCTCAGCCCAGATGTTAAGCTGATGGGCCTATAAGTTCCTGGATTCTCTGTGAACTTTTCTTAAAAATTGGAGTTACTCTTAATCTACTTCAAATCTGTGTCAGTGATAACTCATTAAACGTTACATTGCAAACATTACAAATCCAGCTACTATTTTGTCTGTCCTAATCTTGTATCCTAAAGCCATGGTTGAGTAGTTTGAAATTTAACCAATTGAAGCTGAATCGGGACATCTCAGAAATCCATATTAATGAGAAATTTAAAATTCTTTGCCCCTTTACCACAGAGAAGATCTGAGATAGAGAGAAAACTACTGACTTGCTCTATTTAAAATGAGGATTTTGCTCTATTTAAAATGAGAATGTTCTTTCTGATGCAGCCTGAAGCTCCACTATCAATGGAAGATAGAACAAATCTGAGCAATCAATCAATTTTATTTTGTGTTACAGCTGACTTAGGTTTAACCTACATTTTAAAATATTTTGTATTGGGTCAAATGCCCAAATCCTCTAGGCAGAATATATAAAAAGTACCATAAAAGTCAATGTTTTTCCAGTTGAGTCAGTTAAATCATTTCTGACTCTAGCAGGTGGTGCTCAGATGTTTCTTAGCAGAAGGAGCCAATGTTGTCTGAAGAGATTTCCATGGTCATATGGCCAGCACGACAACATGATGAGCTGCACAGAGAACTGTTGCCATCCCACCAAAGTGGTACCTATTTATCTACTTGCATTTGCATGCTTTGGGATTGCTAGGTAGGTATGATATAACCAATAGTAATATTTATAATGGTGAATAAGACATAAGATGTTGTTTAGTGTTAAATTTAATTAGACAAGCAATTAAATCTATCCAATTCAGTTTTAGAAGCCAAATGTCAGCAGCATTTTTCAAGACTACAGAGATCTGTATTTCGCTATACTGTGCACTATACTATGGTATTCACAAAAAAGCCAGTTGTAAGGGAAACATTACTATTCATATTAACATTGTGAAAGGCTGGCGTGTGGTTAGTAATATGATATTTAAGAGCCAATTTGCTGTAGTGGTTAAGGCAACAGGCTAGAAAGTAGGTGATTGTGAGTTCTAGTCCCACCTCAAGCATAAAAGCTGGGTAGCTGACCTTGGCCTCTCAGACAAAACTCACAGGATTGTTATTGGGAAAATAGGAGGAAGGAGGTGTAGTGGATATGTTCACCATCTTGAATGAATGAATGAAAGCTCTGCTTCAGTTAAACTAGAATGGAAGTAGAAAAGAAAATATTGTAACTTACTGTTATTTTGTTGACATACAGATAGTCCTTGAGTTATGACCATAAGCCAGGACTTTCAGTTGTAAATCATGACTGTCATTAGTCAAGGCACCCACGTGATCTTTTGATAAGCAAACTTGGCCACTGTAAAGTGAATGCCATGGTTGATAAGTCAACTCCATGATTGTTAAGCAAACCTATTGTTCTCAATGGGCGTTTTTTTCCTGGAAAGCAGAAGTAAACAAAGTACAACAAAGAATGTTGTAAATTGTGGTCACGTGACTGTGGAGCACTACAAAAGGCATAAATATGGGTCAGTTGCCAAAGGCCCCAAATTCATTCACATAGCCACGGCGTGGCGTGCAGATGTCAAACTTCAAATTTGAGTTGAGAGTAACTTTTTTCAGATCTGTTGTACATTTGAATGGTCGCTAAGTTATAAATCAAGGATTACCTGTATTGCCATTATCTATATTTTTCCAAAAAATTATTCACCGATATGACTATCTTCTAAGAACAACTTTTAAAGTTATTGTATTCTAAGAACTGATTTACCTAACTATTAATCTCAAATAACACTGTTTAACCAGATGGTATTATGAAACTATAAGATTAGAAGGAGCCATTTAGCCACTGAATCCAAATCCACTATTGAGTGCAGGAATCCAGATTTAAGCATCTCCAATAAATGACTATCTGGCTTTTCAGACATTATTGCAGTATGTATCTGTAAACAGACTCTCATGTTTTATCATACTTACAGCAAGTGAAATTTTTCTTCTTATTGGTGTTTTACTCATCACTCAGGTCACTTCATTGCTTTCAGTTGGTCAGGATACCAAAAGACCCCATCTCCTTACTCAGGGTAAGGACTAAAATCTCAGCAGAATGTCCAAATTGCAGAAAATATGGAACAGTGACAGCTTTAATCACTTTGATGGAGGATCTGTACTGGGATCAAGCACAGGAATATTTTCTGTGTTGTTTGTGTTGGAATTTTCAATCACTTTTGATAATCCTATTTGATGGCAGAGGAATTTAAAGATAAATTTAGAGATATGTTCCACAGGACATATTAAGTGAGTCCTGATTGTTAGTCTAACATTCCTCATAATTCTATCTTGATCTTGAATGTATGCATTAAACCAGGAGTTGCCAACCTTTTGGACCTCAGGGACCACCAAACTCATAATTTTGAATCCTTGGGACCACTAACTGGTTCTGTGGGTGTGGCCTAATTTGTGGGTGTGGCTTGGTGGTCATGTGACTGGCTGGGCATGGCTTATATTTAAATATTATAAATATTTAAATAAATGTTGAATTTTTTATAAAAAAGAGCAACTTTTACCCAAAATCAGGCAAAGCAGGCAGGCAGATTGAGTTGCTCACAGATTCATTCAGAAATCTATCTATCTGCCATTGGCTGTCACATAAAATTTGTCTGTCACATAAAATTTGCTTGCAAGCAAATTTATAAAGTTAACTCACAACACACACCAGGCAGATTGAGTTGCTCACAGAATCATTCAGTGATCTATCTATCTTGCCATAGGCTAGCTCAGTCTCTCAAATTTGCAAATCTCCTGGCACAGCAGAACACTTGATGGTTGGAAAAAGAAAAAAATAGCAATTTAGCAGGCAAGTTTGCTGGGTAAGGACTGAGTGGGAGGTTCCCGCGGGACACGAGGGCGATGCAGCCTTGTGTTTCTGTGCAGCCTGGATTAATTGCTTTGGGGGGGGGGTGCTCTGGGATGACATTTCTCTGTGGCCCACCAAAATTTTCTCACGTACTACCAGTGGGCCAGAGCCCACTGGTTGACAACTGCTGGATTAAACCACTACAAGACAGTATCCAGAGATTATTATCCATGTATGTAAAGGGCCTGTCACATAGGCCGATGGATGCAAAAAGTATGTAAAAAGGACACAGTGGACGAGAAAATTTTCCATCCATTGTTATCCGCTCTCAAAAGTGCCCCAAATTTGCATAAACAGAGTGGACAACAACGGAAAGGAACGGATGGGGAGAGGATGTAGCCAGGATGTTAAACGGATGCTCTACAGAAGCCTAGCGGATAGAACCGGATGGCACATCTGCAGGGCTTCTGGGGGAGTACAGCGAAGCGGACGCGCAGCGGAAGGAGCGGACGCAGAGCAGATGAGCGGATGACGAGCGGATGACGAGCGGATGACGCGGAAGTAGAGCGGATGCCTAGCGGATGCCTAGCAGATGCAAAGCATTCACTGCACATGCAGGGAAGGATGCATTGCATCAGCCCCGCAGATATAAAAGGATGCAGCTCACAAGCAGGTCACCATTCAGAGTAAAGACCTGCTGCCAGACACATCTCCAGCCAACAACCATTGGGAAGAAGAGGAAGACTGTGCCATCTTCTGCCAGCCCTGGAAAGAAGGACAGGGCCACCATCCCACCCCCTGGCCCTGACTCTGCTTCTGCTGGGGCTTCTGCTGGTGCTGCTCCTGTTGCTGGTGCTTCTGCTGGTGCTAACTCTGCTGGTGCTGGTGCTTCTACTGGTGCTTACTCTGCTGGCGCTGCTCCTGGTGCTGGTGCTTCTTCTGGTACTTACTCTGCTGGTGCTGCTCCTGGTCCTGCTGGTGCTGCTGGTGCTGCTGGTCCTACTGGTGCTGCTTACTCTGCTTCTGCTGATCCTGGTCCTGCTGGTGCTGTTAGTGCTGCTAGTGCTGCTTTTGCTGCTACTGTTGTTGTTGCTGCTCCTGGTGGTGGTGGTTTGGTGGAGCAGTCCCTAGAACCCCGAAGCCCCTCTGATGAGGGCCCAGATGGCCCTGCCAGAGGGAGGAAGAGGCATACGTGAGAACGGGAGAGGAGGCAATACTCCATCGAAGAGGAACATGAGGATGAGGTGCTCGAATGGCTGAGGGAGAACGAGTACCTCTGGCGGAAGGGACACAGGCTCTATTGAGACACCAAGAGGAAGCAGGCGGCTTGGAGAGAGAAGGCAGAGAGCCTGGGCTACACTTTGGAGGTCCTCCTCGGGTGGTGGAAGCACATGCACACCTGGTACGGGAAGCTGCACCTCAAGAAGTCTGGCCAGGCCGCGGTCAAGCTCACCGACTGGGAGACCTATGTCATGGCCAAGTGCAGCTTCTTGGAGGGTGAGATCTGCCACCGAGCAGCAGCCCCTCTGTCTACACTCTCTCTCAGGCAGCCCACAGAGAGCCAGTCCTCTTCTGGCCAAGAGTCAGCTTCTGTGTCCAGGCAGGTATCTGTGGAGAGTCCCACGACGGAGACGCCCCCCGACAGCTGCACTCCCCGTGGCAGAGCGTGGAGGACCCCCTGATGCAGTGGGAGCAAGGAGAGGGCACTTCCACCAGAGACCAACTCACCCCCACTCCCAGCTCCACCTCCACAGAAAGCAGGCAGAGAGCCAGACCAGAGGGACAGAGCCACACTGTCCTGCTGGAGATCAGGGACACCATCAAAAGCAGCTGAGATCTCCTCTCTCAGCTGGTACACATCGACATATCATCCTCAAACTGCAAGCCCTTCCTCACCTACGTCAACCAGACCCTCATGGACATGTCCAAATCACAGTACCAGGTGATAAAGGAGAGGATCACAGGTCTTCTGCACAACCCTCCAGGCCCAACTGGACCTGCTCCGACCCAGTCCAGGTCTGCTTCTCCACCCCAGGTGATATCAGAGCCCTTCCAAGGCTTTCCACAGGTCCTCATCTACCAAGGCTACGGCTACCAGGACTTCCAGCAGCACAGGCAGCCCTTCCCAGTCCAGGCACAGGTTCATCGAACGCCACCGATGCCACAGATGCCACCGATGCCACAGATGCCACCATGCCACAGATGCCACCCACACCTTACCTCGCTCAGCTGCAGACCAGACAGCCCCACTACACTCCTCCTTCCTCCACCCCACAGCCAAGCCCGGCCTCAGAACATCTGTCATTGGTCTTGGGACTGACACCCCATGTAATGGAGGAAGGAGCTCTCAACATCACAGGACTGAGCCAGCTCTCTGAGAGCTTCCTCCACACACCATCCCCTGTTGTCCTCTTGGGGCCAGGCACCCCAATGGCGCCACAGACCAGCACTCCAGCAGCAGCCACCTCCGAAGCACCTGGACGCTTCACGCCTGAGATGATGGGCACGCCTCAGAGTGACTGAGAAGAGTGCCAGAGACTGGGTTGCTACCTGTTGATTTTATCTTTGCTTGGGACACTTTTCTTGGGTCATTTTGCGTTTACAGTTTGTTATTAATAAAGTTTATCTTTGCTTCACACACTTGGTTCATTTATTTTGGTAAATAAAGTCTTGGTGGAAACTTTTAGAAATGGTTTAAGCCTTTGCATGCTTGTGGATGGGTCAAGATAGCAGTGGGATGGGCAGGGATACCTGTGGAATGGGTAATAGCTGTGGGATGGGTAATAGCTGTGGGATGGGTAATAGCTGTGGGATAGATAAGCCTCCAGTGCAAGCAAAGTGGGACTGTATGGTCCACCCTCCCAGGTGCCACACCTATGGCCCTTTATTATCAATAACAATTTAATCATTCATCAACACATTTCCACATAAACAAAATTCTTTATTAAATGCCCTGTTCATTGTAGCGCCACTCAACATACATGGCACAATCTCATCAGTGTGATGAGACAGGCTGAAGGAAGCATCCATAAAGCATCTACGATCCTGTCTTGCCACTCCACTGCTCCAGCTGGGGAGTTGCACCAGTGTTTCAGGAGCTTGCGCTGCTTCTTCACTTCACGTGAAGCTCTGTTGGGGCCTTGCACATGCACAGTATCTATCAGGTTTTGCCCTTGCCTCCATTCCCCAGGCTCCATGTCCCCATTCCCTTGTTGGTGGTCCACGAGCCTGTTCTGCAAGACTGGGTAGTGGGTGCGCATGAGATTTTGCAGGATGCAGAAAGCTTCCACAATGTTCCTCACCGTCTCTGGGCAATGCTGCACGGTGGTGAGAAGTACCTGGAACCTGTTGGCCAGGATTCCAAAGGCGTTCTCCACCACCTGCCTTTCCCTGGACAGCCTGTAGTTTAAGATCCTCTCTTCACGGGTGAGGTATCTGGAAGTGTAGGGCTTCATGAGGTAGGTTCTGAGGGAGAAGGCATCATCCCCCACAATGAAGTAGGGCACATCTTGTATGTCGTTGAGCAGGGGGTCTGGATCTGGGAAGCCCATGATGAGGTTGCGTTCAAGCCCCTCCTTGAGGTGACTGGTGTTGTATACCTGGGCATCTGAAGCTGACCCGTTGCCTGAAGCATCGATGTACATGAACTTGTAGTCGGCATCGACCATGGTGAAGAGGATGATGCTGAAGAAGCCCTTGTAGTTGTGATAAGTAGACTCTGAGTTGGCTGGAGCTTTGCAGGCCACGTGCTTCCCATCTATGGCTCCAACAGTGGGGGGAAGTTCCACTTCTGATACCATTGCTCTGCAACTTTCTTCCATCCTTCTTCAGTGGAGGGGCATTGGAGGAGCTCCTCCAGGTATTCTTCGATGATGCCCTGCACCACTTCTCTGACCACAATGCTGATGGTATTTTGTGGCACCCTCCAGGCATACTGCATGCTCCTGTACGTGGTCCCTGAGGCCAGGTGGTGCAGAGTCAGTGCCACCTTCAGCCCAGGGTCCAGGCTGGGCCGGAGGTTGGTGTTTGCCTTGGTCAACCTGGGTCTCAGCTCCTCCACAACTTTGTCAAACATGGCTGGCGGCATCCTCATGAAGTTCTGGAATGCACGAGAGTCTTCGTTCCTCAGCTCCACCATTAGCTTGTTATACAGTCCGTACTCGGCTCTCCTTGCGATTCATCTTCGGACTCAGACACTTCTTGGATGCCTCCTTTTCTTCGCGTAGAACAGGTGAAAGAGCTTGTAGAGAGATTTGCACTGTTGTATAATGATGGCGGCTACCAAAAGGAGTGTGTGACGATCCATGGTGGAGATGACTGGATGCTGTGGAAGAGCAAGAGCCAGATGAAGGCTGAAGAGGTCTGCACCGCAAGGCTGCTGGACTGAAAGTGAGTTCCAGGTGATTTCTCCCCCTTTTTATAGGAAATATAGGTTTTTCGCTCAGTGTCCTTTTTCATCCTCTAGACATCCTGCAGACATCCTAAATATCCGAAATATGTCCCCTATACGAACGTTTTTTCCGTGTTAATGCTTTGTATGCGAGCTGCATCCACTTTCATCCTTTCTACGTCCATGCTACTAACGCTGCGTGTCCATTCCGCGTCCATTTCACTTCCTCCCTGTGTCCATTTTCTGCTGGAGTGGATGCGTGGATGCGCAGCGGATGCCTAGCAGATATAGCAGATGCGTAACGGATGACAACAGACGTATAACGGATGTTCCCCGTACGCGTAGCGGATGTATAACGGACGTGTTGGATACTTTATCCGCTCAAAAAGTTTTGTGCAGCTCAAAACTTTTTGAACGGATGAAATGTCAGTAGACGGATGCTGGACGGATACAGAGTATGAAAAACGGACGCAGTGAGTACAGAACGGATGCATCGCGTTAACCAACAGATGGCAAGTGTTTCTCTCTGTTTTACATCCTCTTTCCATCCGTTCGTGCTGTGTGACAGGGGCTTTACAATGTAATCTTCTCCAGCTAAATTCAGAGCAGCTCTTGAAATGTTGCAATGTCAGTAATAATTTGAGATAGGCCAAGAAAGAGAATCTACACTCAACTGGAAAAGAAATCCTTTCTTGTCAGTAAAAAAATAAAAAAGAGAGAAGAAATCCATTTTTTGTTGGATGGTGTGAAATTCCTAGAAGTGTATTTATAAAGTTAAATGTTATTCAGTAGCCATGTCAATAGCCATATCATTACTGGGGAAATTAGATCTAACCTCAATAATACCTACTTTAAGGCCCTGTCACACTGCCCAACGGATGCAAAATGGACACAACGGACAAGAAAAATGTTCCATCCTTTGTTATCATCTCTCAGAAGGGGCAAAAATTTGCATAACCGGAGCGGATAACACGGACGCGGGGTGGAGGCAGGGCGAATGGAAAGCGGATGCGGAATGGAAGCCCAGCGGATGGAAGCGGATGGGAGCAGAAGGCACATCCTCTAGGCTTCCGGGGGGCCGCAGCAAAGCAGATGCGGAACAGATACAGAGGATGCAGAGCGGATGCACAGCGGATGCACAGCGGAAGCCTAGCGGATGCCGAGCATTAATTGCGCATGCGGGGAGGATGCATTGCGTCAGCCCCGTGGATATAACGGAAGCAGCTCGGAAGCAGGTCGCCATTCAGAGGAAAGACCTGCTTCCAGACACATCGACTGCCTTGCCTGTCCTGCCTGCATGTCTGCTTGCAAGCCTTGCTGCCAGCCTCCCTGCCAGCCTTGCTGTCTGCCTTCCTGCAAGCCTTGCTGCCAGCCTCCCTGCCAGCCTTGTTGTCTGCCTGCCTGCAAGCCTTGCTGCCAGACTCCCTGCCAGCCTTGCTGTCTGCCTGCCTGCAAGCCTTGCTGCCAGCCAGTCTGCCTGCCGGCCTTGGTGCCTGCCTGCCTGCCAGCCTTGGTTCATGCCTGCCTGCCAGCCTTGGTGCCTGCCTTGGTGCCTGCCTCCCTGCCAGCCTTCCTGCCAGCCTTCCTGCCAGCCTTGGTGCCTGCCTGCCAGCCTTGGTGCCTGCCTGCCTGCCAACCTTGGTGCCTGCCTCCCTGCCAGCCTTCCTGCCAGCCTTGGTTTCTGCCAGCCTCCCTGCCAGCCAGCAACCCCACAACCATGCTGAAGCACAGCAAGCCTCAGCCATCTGCTGCCAGCCCTTGCAAGAGGGACAGGGCTACCATCACGCCCCCTGGCCCTCACTCTGGTTCTGCTAGGGCTTCTGCAGCACGGGCTCGCTCTTCTGGGGCTGGGGCTTCTGCTTCTGCTTCTGCTTCTGCTTCTGCTTTTGGAGGAGCTGATGACAAGCATTCCAGCACCAGCCACCTCCACAGCACCTGGACCCTTCACCCCTGAGACTGAGCAACCAAGACGAGTGTCAGAGACTCATTTTTGTTTTATAGCTTCTTCTTAATAAAGTCTATTTTTGATTCATACACTTGCTTCATTTCTTGGTGGAAACTTTTAGAAATGGTTTAAGCCTTTGCATGCTTGTGGGATGGGTTAAGATAACAGTGGGATGGGTTTGAGATAGCTGTGGAATGGGCAGGGATACCTTTGGGATGTGTAATAGCTGTGGGATAGATAAACCTCCAGTGCAAGCATAGTGGGACTGGATGGTCCACCCTCCCAGGTGCCACACCTATGGCCCTTTATTATCAATAATAATGTAATAATTATCCACACATGTCAACATAAACACAACTCTTTATTAAATGCCCTGTTCATTGTTGGGCCACTCAACATACATGGCCCAATCTCATCAGTGTGATGAGACAGGCTGAAGGTAGCATCCATTAAGCATCTATCATCCTGTCTTGCCACTCCACCGCTCCAGCTGGGGAGTTGCACCAGTATTTCAGGAGCTTGCACTGCTTCTTCACTTCCCATGAGGCTCTGTTGGGGCCTTGCACATCCTTAGTTTCTATCAGGTTTTGCCCTTGCCTCCATTCCCCAGGCTCCATGTCCCCATTGCCTTGTTGGAGGTCCACGAGCCTGTTCTGCAAGACTGAGTAGCGGGTGTGCATGAGATTGTGCAGGATTCAGCAAGCTTCCATGATCCTCCTCACGGTCTCTGGGCGATGCTGCATGGTGGTGAGAAGTACCTGGAACCTGTTGGCCAGGATGCCAAAGGCATTCTCCACCACCTGCCTTGCCCTGGACAGCCTGTAGTTGAAGATCCTCTCTTCATGGGTGAGGAGTCTGGAAGTGTAGGGCTTCATGAGGTAGGCTCTGAGGGAGAAGGCGTCATCCCCCACGATGAAGTAGGGCACATCTTGTGTGTCGTTGGGCAGGGGTTCTGGATCTGGGAAGCCCACGATGAGGTTGCGTTCCAGATCCTCCTTGAGGTGACTGGCGTTGTATACCTGGGCATCTGAAGATGAGCCGTTGCCTGAAGCATCAATGTACATGAACTTGTAGTCAGCATCGACCATGGCCCAGAGGATGATGCTGAAGAAGCCCTTGTAATTGAAATAAGTGGACCCCGACTTGGCTCGAGCTTTGCAGGCCACGTGCTTCCCATCTATGGCTCCAACGGTGTGTGGGAAGTTCCACTTCTGATACCACTGCTCTGCAACTTTCTTCCATCCTTCTTCAGTGGAGGGGCACTGGAGGAGCTCCTGCAGGTATTCTTCAATGATGGCCTGCACCACTTCTCTGACCACAATGCTGATGGTGTTGGGTGGCACCCTCCAGCCGTACTGCATGCTCCTGTAGGTGGTCCCTGAGGCCAGGTGGTGCAGAATGAGTGCCACCTTGAACCCAGGTTCCAGGCTGGGCCGGAAGTTGGTGTTTGCCTTGGTCAACTTGGGTGTCAGCCGCTGCACAACTTCATCAAACATGGCTGGAGGCATCCTCATGAAGTTTTGGAATGCACGAGTGTCTTCGTTCCTGAGCTCCACCATCAACTTGTTGTACAGTCCGTCCTCTGCTCTTCTGGCGCTTCTTGGCCGCCCCTTTTTCTTCCCGTAGTAGAGTTCACAGAGCCTGTAGATGGCTTCGCACTGTTGCAGAAAGATGGTGGCTGCCAAAAGGACTGTGTTACAATCCACGGTGGACATGACTGGATGCTGTGGAAGAGGAAGAGGCAGATGAAAGCTGCAGAGGTCTACACAGCAGGGCTGCTGGTCTGAAAGTGAGATCCAGATGTGTTGCTCCCCCTTTTTATAGGCAGTATAGGTGTCCCTTTGCATCCTCCAGGCATCCTGTAGACATCCTTAATATCCGAGATAGGTCCCCTCTGCGGACGTTTTTTCCATTTTACATGCTTTGTTTCCGTGCTGCATCTGCTAGGCATCCGTTCTGCATCCGTTCTGCATCCGTTCCGCTTCCTCCCTGCATCCGAGCGAATGCGAGTTGCGCAGATGCACAGCGGATGCCTTGCGGATATAGCGGATGTGTAGCGGATACAGAACGGACGAACTGGATACATTTTCCGCGGAAAAGTTTTGAGCAGCTCAAAACTTTCTGAGCAGATGAAACATCCAGAAATGGATGCTGGACGGATAGAGAGGAAGCAAAATGGAGGCAGTGAGTACATCGCGTTAACCAACAGATGGCAAACTTTTTTGTCTGTTTTACATCCCTCTTTGCATTCGTTGGTGCAGTGTGACAGGGGCTTTAGTTGTTTCCTGTCTGGACAACTTAATATAACCTCAGTTGTGTTACTTCTGAAAAGTTTTCAAAACCTTTTGGCCTTTCAAAGCATAATAATAAGCAAGGTATTGGATGAAGCAAGTAATAAGAAGCATGAACGCTCCTTGTTAAAATAAATTCATTGGGTTGGCATAACTCAAAGTACTGGTTATGATTTATAAGTGAGTTGGGATCAGGCTGTTTTTTAAAAAGCATGTTTTCCCTTTATGAAGTTTTGTGGATTCCAATATCTTCAAGAGAAGATCCTGTGAAGATTTCCTCTCAGTTTCCTTCCTGCTGGTTTGCGAGAACTTTTTTATTCAAATAAGCTTTGTTATATAAGTTGCTTAGTTGATAAGCTGAAAAAACACTGTACATCTTGTTAATGCATTTCTAAATAATGTTTTAAGCTAAACTTTTAGTTTTTTAACACCTTAACAGTAATCTGTTGATGTGAAGCAAATCACTGAATAATTTTCAATAATAATACTTTCTATTTGTTACACAGAAATCTTCATTATTCTTTAAAATGAGTTATTTAACATTTTGGTGTTTAGTTTTCTCTCTTTCAACATGGATAACTGTGTATTTATCTGTAAAATAAACTATACCTTTTGAATTTAAATTATTGTTTAAGCTAACTCTTCATTGTTAATAATTTGAATTATTATTAGAGTTAGGTGTTAGTTACAGGTTAGAGTTTATACACTCCAATATTCATTAAAGCACTCCCTAAACCTGTGGGATTACGTCACCATAGTTCTGCAAACTATCATTTGTTTCTCTGTGTTTCATAGATATGAAAATTTATGTTTGAGTGACTGGAGAATGCTGGTGACATTAGTTATGTATGTGAAAAAATATAGCAATTCTTGTTTTCTCATTAACGAAATCTTTGATTCTTTAACTATTGTAGAGCAAAGGAAGTTTGTCACTTAACCCATCTAGTTTCTCTTTTTGTTTTAATGTGCTTCTAGTTTCCTGTTTCCTAATGTTACTTTTGTTTTTAGTATTAACTTATTCCCAAATTAAAAAGAAATCTTGGAATATCTTATATTTCTGTACTGTATTAGACTTTGATAAAGAGGTTTAGCCAGTTTATGAAAGGAAGGTGTAAAGTATATGAATATTTTAATCACACCCATAATGTCTGAAAGCATTTTAATGGTGTAAAGATTGTTTATTTACAGACTACTGTGATGTATTTTATGTAGTTACTGTATATGGAGAAAGTGGATGAAATATATTTTATTTAACCAGATTCTCTCATGGAGTCTATATTTGTTTGTACATTTGTGAACTATGAGTTCTGTTTGAGTTATCACTGTAGTTTCAGATATAATTAAACTAAATATAATTTAGGGGCTTAGTTCTCAAGTTGAGTATTTTTTATGGATTTTCTGATACATATTGACATAGAATGTACAAGAACTCTAAAAACTAAAAACTTTATAAATACATACATTGTATATATTAAATTATATAAATTATATTAAGCTGCCATAACGCAAAAATAACGTAGAGGAGGAGGAGGAGATTATATATATTCAATGCATTTTGCTTAATAAATGGACTTCTGCAAGCAGTCCGCCAATGCATTCTTGTATATTGTGTTAGATAATAAATATATTTTTGTGTGTTTGTGATTTCATTAGCAACCTGTACCCTATATTCAAAGATTATAAATATTAGAATAAAAACTTTAATTGGAACTGCAAGTTGAAGGCTTCTGGATAAAACAGGAACTGGAATAGGGGGAGGGGGAAGGCTGGTAAATATTGCCTCACCTTACAAATAAACAGCAAGAAAGCTCTGTTGAAAGCAGAAACTTTCAAAGTTCCTTTCTACTTCTGTTTACAAAAGGCTTATGCTGGATCAAAACTGACATATTAAATAGGGCTGAAATTTATATCACGAATCAGGAGGAAGTCTTAGCCTTTAGAATATGTATTCCAGTTAACCATCTGCATTTAATTTTGATTACTAAAATAAAAAGGGTTGTTGTTTTTTGAAAACAAAACTTTGATACACTTCTCGGATGAGCTGTATAGTATATATTTATCTTTACAAATTATTTTAATTATTGTTAAAAAATGTTCTGGGAGGTGTTGCCTGTTTTATTAGCATTATTTTTTAAATTCAAGTTGGTGAATTTTTGGTTTTTTTTTTCTCCTCAAAAAATCTTTAGGAAAAGCAGGAAATCAATATTTCGTTTAACGCAAAATGTTAGATGATGCAGACAAAGCGCCATCTGCTGTGTAGCAATATAAAAGCAGTGATAAGTGAGGGAACAACTTTCACCCCCTCTCTGTCTCTGCCTCTCTCTACGCACAAACACACACACTCACACTTTACAAATTTGGAGACATATTTGCCTACTCTAATTAATTCTGCCTGTTGCACTATCCATGCAACAAAATGTCATCTTTTTCAATTGAAAAGTAAAGTTCTGATCAACAACAAAAACCTTTTGCCAAAGTACTAATTTAGTAGACCGCTATGGATAGTCCTCGACTTATGACTGTTTGAAGATACAGCGGACCTCCTCAGGGCTACTTACAACCAGATTCAAAGTTCCGATAGCCAAGGTTCTTCCTTTTCACACTTTGAGTGGGTGTTCAGCAACCGGCCCACATTCACAATAATTTGCAATATCTCACAGTCACATTATTATAATTTCTTTCTTTTTTTTTTTTTTTTTTCCAGAGACCAGTGTTTAACTTTTGATTTTAGCAACAAATGCCCATTGCAGAAAATGCCTGCTACAAAAGAGTAATAAGATCAGTATGTGGTGCCCTGCTTAATTATTTTAATTGTATGGTTGTAATTCAGGCTTAATTCCTACCATAAATTGAGGACTACCTGCATTTTTCTACAGATTATAATAAACAATTATTTTAAATTTGTGCTATGCAATGGAACAGGCAATGTAGGTATTTATACTTTTGATTGTTATATTTTTAGAAGCTGCATCTGGGGTGATAGAAGCATATCTATCCAATATTAATTTAGTGCATTTATTATTCTGTTCCATCCAGAAATCGATGCAGAGAATCCTTGACTATTTGTGAAAGTAATCACTGTCACAGAATTCATTTTGTACAGTTAAATGTTGTTATAATGATGTGTGAATATAATCAGATTAAGTGTTTAGGACTTTATATATAATAACAAAATATTTAATGACAGAGATTAATGGAGCCAGTTTGGTCTAGTACAATCATTCCCAAACTTTTTCAGTTCACTGCCCCCTTTGTGCTACAAAATCATCCTCAGTGCCCCCCACCCAGGGGTGGGATTTAAATTTCTGTGGGTGTGGCCTAATTTGAGAGCTGGCTTGCTGGTCATGTGACTGAGTGGATGTGACCTGCTGGTCATGTGATTGGCTGGCGTGGCTTGCTGGTCACATGACCAGAGAGGTGTGGTTTGGTGGTCATGTGACTGGGTGGGCATGGCCAGGTGACTGGCAAACCAAAGTCCTTACTTAATCGCCAGTTTTTTAGCAAGTGTTCTAATTTATGACTGGCCTCCCCAGAGCTACTTGACCAGTTTTTGGAGTTTCGACAGCCATACACACACACACACACATACAAAACACATACACACACACTCCCTTCTAACCCTGCTGGAGCAGGTCATTGAACTAGAATTGACAAATTGACAAAATTGAGAAATTTTATATCTGATTAGATATAAAATCTAATCAGAGATGCTTTGCCGATTCTTGTTGATTTGTTTTATTTTTATTTCTTTATTTTATGTTGCTGAATTGCCTTAACATGTGTGTCCCTTCTTATGCACAACCCAGAAGCTTTTGTTATTTTTTGCAGCAAAAATTACCGACCTCTGGCTTTGCTCTACTTTTCAAATATGCTGACACTGCCGCATTTTAGGTGCCAGTCCCGCAGGCCCACCCCATTGAGCCCACTGCACCGGAAGGACCTGCCCAAGCAAGTCCGAGCAAAGCAGTGCACCAAGTCAATGGGGTGAGCCTGAGAGAGGGAAAGAGAAAGAGAGAGAAAAGAAAGAGAGAGAAAGAGAGAAGGAAAAAAAGAAAGAGAAAAGGGAAAGAAAGAAAAAGGGACAGATAAAGAAAGAGGGGTGATAGAAGAAAGGGACAGAAAGAAAAAGAAATAAAGAAGGAGGGAGGGAAGGAGGAGAAAGATAATGAGATATCTATTCTAGTCCAAACACCTGTTCCAGCAGAGTTAGAAGAGTGTGTGTGTGTGTGTGTGTGTGTGTTCTCCTTGTAATTTACCATTACATTTTGGTTTTGGCTTCTTCAGAATTGGCATTTTAAAACATTGGGGAAAAGTATTTTTTTAGGGTGGAGATCTGGTCCAATGGATTCTGTTTAAAGCCTCAACAAAATCTGAGAGCATCCTGATGGTCTAGACCATGTTTCGTCCACAAAACCTTTAACAGAAGTCAAAGATGTTTCAATGTGCTGACAAAGATGTTTCGATGTGGAAAAGGGCTTCAGTCTAAACTAGGCCTCATTTCAATCTGATGCATCTCTGTCTCTCTGTTTCTCTCCCTCCCTCCCTCCCTCCCTCCCTCCCTCCCTCCCTCCTTCCCCCGTTCCCAGACTTTGCTCTACTTTGCCAATGTGCCTGCGGGGTCGGCACTTTGAACATGGATGGATGGATGGATAGAGAGAAAGACAGGTAGGTAGGTAGGTAGGCAGGCAGACAAGCAGGCAGGAAGATAGACCTTTTGGATGGATGGATAGGTAGGTAGGTAGATAGATGGATATATTGGTAGGTAGATAGGCAGGCAAGCAGGGAGGAAGACAGACCTTTTGGATGGATGGATAGGTAGATAAGTAGGTAGGTAGACATTGGTAGATAGGTAGGTAGGTAGACAGAAAGACAGGCAGGCAGGCAGATAGGTAGGCAGGAAGGCAGACAGACAGACAGACCTTTTCGATGGGTGGATGGATAGACAGACAACAGACAGAATGCAACAGCGGCGGCACTTTTGGGAAAGTAAAGCAAAGCCACCATCACCGCATTTGAGACGCCGGCTCCGGAGTGGTGCAATAGTCAATGGGGTGAGCCTGCAGTGCCGGTGCCTCAAATGCCCCCCTGCTGCCTTTTAGCACCCCTCTGCCATTCCCCTTGGGGTTGCTAAGAAGTGGAAGGTGGCATTCGAGGCACTGGCACCTCAGGCTCACCCCATTGACTGTTGCACTGGAGAGGTGCAAGGGGCTCAATGGGGTGAGCCTGCGGAGCCGGTGCGTCAAACGCAGAGGCGGCACATTGCAAAGGTAGTGCAAAACTGCCTGCCTTGGGCTTCCTCAACCTTGCCCTGCTCCAGGAGGAGGAAACAGCACCACCTTCTACAACGTGAGTGTCCCAAGAGGGGGAGCAGCTTGGGAGGCTGATCCCTGGCAGGAGGGGCACTCTGTGAACTTGTCAGGCATGGCAACTACAAAGAAGGGTGGACTTGGCTGAGCAAGATCCTGGATATTGGGCTTGTGGTCAAAGCCCCTTCCTCTGCCTCCCCCTAGGTCAGGGGTCTACAACCTTCAACACTCAAAGAGCCATTTGGACCTATTTCCCACAGAAAACAAACATCGGGAGCCCCAAGACATGGGTGGGCATGGCAACTTAATGTCACTCCCATTGATTCACACGACCTCCCAGGTTTTGTGGTTTTCTGTGTTTTCTTTGGGGAACAAGTTGCTTTCTCTCTCTCTCCTCCCTCCCTCTTCCATTTCTATCTTTCTCCCTCTATCTTCCTTTTCCTTCTTTCCTCCTTCTCATCTCTTTCTCTCTCTCTCTTTCTCCCTCTTCTCGCTCTCTCCTCTAACTCTCTCTCTTTCTCTCTCTCTATGCCTCTTCCTTCCTCCTTTTCCTCTACTCCCCACCCCTCTTCCCAACTCCCACACCCAGGGAATAACTCTAAGGAAATTTGGCCACGTTCTTTCTGTCTCTGGAAAGATACAAAAATAAACCTTGCATTTCATGACAGTCAGGCTGTTACCTCACAGTGTTACGAGGTTGCTGCCTTACATCGCTGCTGAATCCTTGTAAAACTGGGCAAAGACAGAGAGGAGCAGACAGAGCTGAATTGAACCGAATCTCTCCCCCTCCCTTTCTCTCTCTCTTCCTCTCCCTCTCTCTCTGTATCTCACTCTCTCTTGCTCCCTGTCTGTGTCTCTTCTCACTCTCTTGGAAAGCCCTGTATGCTCTCCTTGGGGCTCTTTGCTCTCCCCTTTTCTTTCTTTCTTTTGGAAATCTGGGCTGGCTGACGAACAAGAGGAGGTGAAGGGAGGATAGAAGCCTCCATCGCGGCTTCCGCTCATTCCTCAGCTAGCCCAGATTTCCAAAAGGAAGGAAGAAAAAAGGATAGCGAAGAGCCCCAAGTAGAGCATGCAGGACTTTCCAAGAGTGTGAGAAGTTTCTTTTCTTTCTTCTTGGTGAGTTTTTGGAAATCCAGGTTAGCTGAGGAATGAGCACAAGCCATGGCGGAGGCTTCCTTCCTCCCTCTCCCCCCCTTCCTCTCTCGTGCGCACCCTCCAGGCTCCACCACAGCTGGCTCTACAGCTGTTCATTGCTCTTGCAGCACCTGTGCAGCACACTCAAATTTAGTGCATTTTACTCCATCCCCTCCTCCTCTTCTTGGACCCCATTACAATGCGGTGCATCGGAGCTGCTGCATTCGAGATGCCAGCTCCAGAATGGTGCAATAGTCAATGGGGTGACCCTGCGGGGCCTCAAATGCTCCCTGCCACCCTTAGTGGCCCCCTGCCAGTCCCCTTGCCTCTTAGCATCCCCCTAAAGTATTCCCCCCCCCAGGGGGAGGTACTGACCACTTTGGGAAGCACTGGTCTAGTGATTAAAGCAACAGGCAAGAAACCTGGAGACTGTGAGTTCTAGTTCTGCCTTAGGCATGAAAGCCAGCTGAGTGATTTAGGGTTCTTCTTTCCCAGGCCAACTCACCTCACAGGGTGGTTGTTGCAGGAAAAATAGGAGAAAGAAGTAGTATTCATATGTTTCAGTGGTGGGATTCAAATTCTTTTACTTCCAATTCTGTGGGCATGGCAGGGGAAGGTTCCTGCAAAATCCCATTCCCTCCCCCCCACTAATCTGCTTTCCAGCTCCGTTCTCCTGTGTAGGGCAACAAAAGAAGACCCAGCCAATCAGCTGGGACTCAGGAGGCAGAGAATTAATGGGGGCGGGACCAGTCAGAGGTAGAATTTGCCAGTTCTCCAAACTACTCAAAATTTCCATGACCGGTTCTCCAGAACCTGCTGAATACCACCTTTGATGCTATCAAAAAAAAGGAGCAGGAAAGAGTACTAGTCATGTTTACCACCTTGAATTATTTATAAAAATGATGAAGGTGCCAGAAAACTAAATATATACATTAATTTATCACACACACACATATAATAAAATATATATTCTCTGAACTTTAATTCCAAATGTTGATTTTATGTTTGGATTAAAATTCAGGAAAGGTCTCTACTGTTGAAATTGTGTTGTCTATCACCATTTCCACAGTTTTGAGTGTGTTCAGTTCCAGATTGTTTCGGTTACACCACGAGGCAAGTTGTACAACCTCCCGTCTGTATGCAGATTCATCGTTGTCTCGAATGAGACCAATCACTGTTGTATCATCTGTAAACTTCAGTATTTTAACAGATGGATCATTTGAGATGCAGGCATTGGTATATAGAGTATATAGAAACCACTTCCCATACGTCTATATATTTATGATGTGGTTTTTAAAAATGTAGTTGGGGTGTGCCAAGGCTTTTCATTTTCCAAATGGATATATTGACTGCTGTGAATATGGAGTAAATAGTTGAAAACATTGGCCTATTTTACTCTGTACCACCAGTAGAAATCCTGTAAGTCAATGTTTCTTAGTTTCAGCAGCTTTAAGATATTTAAGTCGCTGACACTTAGAAACACTAGACCATCCCATCAATCTTCAGGCCTCTCAGTCTGAAGGCCTGCAAACTGTGCCATTCTATATCCCCATTAATCAATGCCTACATGTCTCCTGACCTCAGAACTAATTTGTCTTACATAGCCAAAGGAGACATTGAGTATGCTTTGGTTAATCAGAAAGTACTAGATCTACTGTATCTTTCATGTATTTTTTAATTTTTGACAGAGATTAGTTGTTGATGTTGTTCAGCTACCTAAATTAGAGGTGTCAAACTCAATTTCATTAAGGGCCGCATCAGGGTTCTGTTTGACCTCGGTGGTCTGGGGTAGGCATGGCCAAGAGCATCATTTGTAGGCGCCTGTGGTGGCCTGAGCACTCTGCCAGTGGAAATTGGCTCCCGAGCTCTGTTTTTGGCTGTGATGGTCTCCTGAAACCTCTGCCAGTGAAAATGGAGCTTGGGAGGGCCACTAGCAGCCCTCCCAAGCTCCGTTTTCACTGACAGAGGCACCGTGGGCCAGTCCTTCACTATTTCCATGGCAGCCCGTGGGTCAGATCTAAACACCCTATGGGCCGGCTCTGGCTTCCGGGCCTTGAGTTTGACACTCTTGGCCTAAATCTATGTGATCATGTAGTTCACAGCTCTCCAAGCCCTCCTATCCTCCATTGTCTCCTGGAGTTTGCAGAAAGTCATGTTCATTGCCTCAATGACACTATTGAACCATCTCATCATCTATCATCACTTTTATCCTTTTGCCTTCAATCTTTCCCAATATCAGATTTTTTATAGGGCTACAGTCACCCAAATGAAACCATTCTGGTAAAGCAACAGGTGAAGAGAGCTTATCCTCAAATGTGGCTTATTCTCAGATGTGTGCACCAGATACAGCCATTCCTTGAGTAGACTTTGAAAGATTACTAGATTACTATAATGCACTTTAGTTTTCTCAAGATCTCCAGGTGCCTAACTGCAAATAGGCCAGACCTAGTTTAGCATAATTATGCTCAGCTTGTGTACAGGTAGCCCTCAACTTACAACTATTCATTTAGTCACTTTCTGAAGTTAAAACGGCATTGAAAAAAATGATTTATGACCATTTTTCATACGACCATTGAAGCACCTCCATTTATTTGATCAGAATTTGGACTCTTGGCAACTGGCATGTATTTATGACTGTTGCAGTGTCCTGGGGTCAAGTGATCACATTTTGCAACCTTCTGACCAGCAAAATCAATGCAGAAACCAGGTGCACTTAACCATGTTAATTATCTTAACGACTGCAGTGATTCATTTACTGTGGCAAGAAATGTTGTAAAATGGTGCAAAATTCACTTAACAACTGTCTTGCTTAGTATTGGAAATTTTGGACTCAATTGTGATCGTAAGTCCAGAATAACATTGAGTGCCATTAAGTTTTTGGTACTACTCAAAGGACTTATTATAAATCCTAACATAACTCCAGTTTTTGATTCTAAAAGAACTGCCATCTCCAAGTATGCTGGCTGGGAAACTCTGGGCCTCAAAGCCCCCCACATCTTTAAGTTGTTATAGTTGACAAACACTGCTTTAGGGAAGGTCTGTTAGTGGATCCTCTGTCCTGGATTGACTGAGAAATGTCAGTATAAAAGCAAGGTTTCTCTGCAGGTGTGCTGACTTTGTTCTTTTCCCTTTGAAATGAATCTTTGTAAAATAGGTTGAAGGAAGGTTAGCTGCTGTTGTCCCTGAAGATTATAATTTTCTGCTCTTGCTATTAGGTGACTAGCTGAATGAATAATTTTATGTTGATTTTATAGTTTGAATGTATTGATGTGGTTCTGTAAGCCACCCAGAATGATGGAAAGGATGGCATATAAATGAGTGAAAATGAATGAAAGTTGCATTCTGAATAAGGTAAGAATCCCATTTGTAACCACAACCACTGTTGTTTCTGACTCTCCTGTTGATTGACTTTGCTTCAGTGTTTGCTACACTGTTAAACTGAGGGATAATGCAAATATGGGCACATGCTTCTTCAACATATAGATGCTGGATAATGCATCTATTTTGTTGAAGTTTTGAGTGGCTTAATCTCTCTCTGTGTGTGTAGGTAGGTAAATAGGTAGGTAGGTATGTGTGTGTGTATATGTGTGTGTGTATCTATACACATTTCTTCAAGCTATCTTTTTTGTACTAATGGAATTGATAATCAGAAAGAGCTGTGGTGACTCAGTGGTTAGAATGCAATACTGCAGTTACTTCTGCTGACTGCCACTGCAAGCAGTTTGGCAGTTCAAATCTCACCAGGCTAAAGATTGACTCAGTAGTCCATCCTTTGGAGGTCAGTAAAATGAGGACCCAGATTTTGGAGGACAATATGCTGACTTTGTAAACTTGATTAGAGAGGATGTAAGGTACTGTGAAGCGGTATACAAATCCAAGTGCTGTTGCTGTTGCAATCAAATGGTGTAGAAACCTGAATAGTAACACTTCAGCATGAAAGTGAGAGTTTATGTTTGAAAATTGTTGAAGAAAAAATGGAAAGTATTAATAAAATTTAGCAAAACAGTAGGCTAGGGTATCACTGATCATTTTCAAATATTTATTCCAGGACCTGGTAACTAATTTTATTATTTGCATATGTTGTTTAATTTTATACTTATTAAAATATGCATTGAATGTTTTTCTTCAGCCAAAATAGCATATAATTAACACTGGCTTTTGGATGTTACAATAATTAGTGTCTTGGATTACAAAATGTACCTATCAGTAATGAATCTACCGGTATGTACTACACTTATATTTGGCCAATTATATTTTGCAAAGCACAGCATATATTTGTATGATATAGTTTGGAATGCAAATTAAGTAATACTGTTGTAGGTTAAATGAAGATTAATTCATATAGGAGTAGAACTATTGTATACAAATAATTCATATACCATTACTATGAGCCTAAATTAATATAATTTATAACTGCAACATAATTCTCTTGAGTCAATGTCAGCATATGGGATGCACCTTCTAATTGCTAATTAGTGAGATACAGGCAATAATATATATGCAAAATAGCCTCCATATTAGATTCTGGCATACATTGAACAGCATGATCATGGTTGGATATAATTGGGGTTTGGTTTGATTATGCTTTTGGAATACAGATCAAAATGTGCCAGTACATCTCAGTATTGCCCTTATTATTATCAGGGAATGTTGTATTGATCATGGGTATAACTAGAGCCAAAAACCAAACTACATCTTCTCCATCTTATAAAGAAATGTTGCGTCAAAACTTAACTAAAGTTTTATTATGTATCAGTATCTATGTTGTCTTGTAATAACAGCCATGGCATGTAAAAGATTATGACTCAGAATGTCAGAGGAGTAAATGTTAAAAAATAAAATTAATGAAGAAAATAAAAAGAAATGCATAGTGTGCCTATGAAATTAAGTGAGAGAAGAATAAATATGAAAATGTTCTGATTTTGTGGGGTGTAGTAGATAAATATATGTGGAAAATATGATGTGTAGACTTAATTATGAGTGAAAAGGCTAAAAGATAGCACAAAATATGAATCGGCATTATTTAGATTACTTTGATATGTATGAAAGAAGGAACTGATAAATTAGTGAGAGTTGTATGTTTTGCTCCAGTAAGCTGTAGTAATGAGTTTTAAGAAAATGGCAACACTCTTGAGTATATACATTCCAGAGAAAAAAATATTGAATTAGATGAAATGAATGGAAGTTTGGCATAGAGACGAAAAGTTACACAAAAATTGATTGGCCATCCAAAAACAAATGGGAATGGAAAGTCGTTTTGAATATTTCTCTAGGAAAAGATATTTTATGGAATAGGTTGTTAAGAATAAGTTTGTTCATATATACATACATATGTACATACGTACGTACATACATACATACATATAGGAAATCAACTGAAACCATAATTGAATTATGGTAGATCAATTTAACTTAACAATGAAAAATTGGGAGTGTGAATGAATGAAGCAAGAGAAACATCCTTCATTAAAGATTGTAAGTTAGGATGATAAGAGATGGACAGATCATTGGGTTAAATAAATGGATTTTTTTTTTATTTATGAAGAAAAAAAGAAAGAAAAAGATATAAAAGTGAAAGACTGAGAAGAATAATTTCCCAGCAGAATAAATGAATGAATGTAACGTGGATGTTTTTTAAAAAAGGATACAGATGGTACTTGAAATAGAATGATTAATTATAGAGTAGCAGAGAATTGTCTAGGTTTATGGTAATAGGAAGTAAGAAAAAAGATGTTTAATGGTATAATGGACTGAAAGAGACTACATGCCTACTTGCATGTGTTTATGGTATGTTTACAAAAAAATGAGAATAATTAGCAAAAGATACCAACACTGACAGGGAATATGACAAGGATATGCAGTATCTCTTTGACTATTAAATGTTTGCACTCATAAATATAAAAACATGGTTTGAGATAAATTTAGCAAGATAGAGTTATTTGTATAGTTTTCTACATGGACAATCCCTTTGTCAAGGGAACTTGAATTATTTCTGGAGAATATTACATATGTTAAATGAGATCGTGTAGAGCAGTGGTCCCCAAACTTGTTTGGTTCTCTTCATAGAAACTGGTTCTGTGGAGAGAGGTTCTCCATGGACCAGAGGGTACGTGTGTGGTTTCATGTGCTGACTTTATACTGTGGATGGGGCTTTGCTTGTTTGTGCTGCCCGGTTTCTGGCATCCCACGAGCTGGTGCTGGTCTGTGGACTGGGGGGTGGGGATCCCTGGTAGAAAGTATTGTACTTAATGTATCAAACAATTATGTTTGACAGAAAAAATGAATGGAGAGAAAAGTGAAGATGGGAAAATACATAATTTTTTTCATGAACAAATGCTGGTAGAATGATGGAGGATAGGATATGTGTTTTGTTCAGAAAACACACGAGGTAGACCGGGTTCCAACAACAAATACTTTATTCTTTAACTAGTCAGTAAATAGGAACACTTGGCTGAAGCCGAGGCCAGCCTTTTATACAGGCTGGCTTGCCTGCTTGTAGCCAATGGCAGTTGCTTAAATTTGCCACCTTTCAGCAGCTCTTTGGATTGGTTCCTAGTGAACCAATCCAATGCTTAGTTTATTTGACCAATCAGGTTTGCAGATTTGGAGTCACCCAATTTACATATAGAACACCACTCCCTCTTAATTCAGTCCTACGTGGTGACGTAGTCTCGCAGGTAGGTGGGGCTTTTCCGGACTCGACATGACTTGCGCGGTTCATTCTTAGTGAGGACTTCGACTGGTTCGGATGGGGCTGCTGTGTCGTCCGTTCTTCTCCCTGGAACCGTCTGGAAGGGTGAGTCAGCCATTTTACCGCTGCCTGAGTTTCTTAGGCTGGCGGTTTTGCCGCTCCCTCCCGTTTCCTCTGGGCAGGTCGAGCTGGCCTGGCTGGCCCCTTCCGATGGGCTCTTCACGCAAGTCTCTCCAAACAGTGAGTCTTTTATTTGCTCTTTTTGTTCATATGTTTCATTGGTTTTATTTTTTAACGGTTCTTTATTTAATTCTCGCATTTCCCCCCCCACCTTAGTTGGCAATTCGTTGTTTTTTTCGACGAGTGGTTGTATGTCTGTGATTCTTTCTATATTTCGGGATCGAAGCTGGTCTATGTGCCGCTTCCATTCCCTGCCATCATCTACTGTTAACCGGTAGGATTTGGGGCCTGCTATTTGGGTAATTTGTCCTGGTAGCCATACTGGGTCCCCAGTGAAGTTTTTGGTGTAGACTAAATCGCCAATTCCAAATTTTCTAAACCGTGTAGAGGAGTCAGGGGGGTTTTCTGGCGTGAATTCTGGGTGCAATCTATCAAGGTGTGACCTTAGTTTTCTCCCCATGAGTAGCTCTGCTGGGGACTTGTTGGTTGTGGTACTGGGTGTTATGTGCTGGAGTGTGAGCAATCGGTTAATTTTTTGCTGTACATCTCCAGTGTCCATTCGTTCTAACCCTTCCTTTGTAAATCGGACCATTCTCTGCCCTACCGTTTGCAGCCGGATGGGCCGGCGCGGTTAGGGCATGTCTAATACCTAGGGAGGCTAGGTATTGTTCAAAGTGTAGGCTGGTCAGTTGTGGTCCATTATTGGACACGAGGACGTCCGGAATGCCATGGGTGGCAAAAAGGCTGTCCAGTTGTTTTATTACTAATTCAGTTGTTGTTGATGGCATAATTTTTACTTCTAACCAGTTAGAATAGGCGTCCACAACAATCAGAAAGGTATGTCCTTTAGTTGGACCAGCGAAATCGATGTGGATTCATGACCAGGGGCCCCGTGGGATTTCCCAATCTCTAATGGGTGCTTTGGGTGGGGATGGTCTAATTGCTTGACATTTGTTACACGAGGTTACCCAGTATTCTATGTCCCTATCAATACCCGGCCACCAGACATAACTTCTAGCAAGGCTTTTCATTTTTACAATCCCCGGGTGACCTTCGTGTAGCATACTAAGTACCCTAGGTTGTAGTTTGTTAGGAATAACCACCCGAACACCCCACAGTAAACAACCTTTTTGAATAGAAAGTTCGGTTTGTCTGGTCCGGAAAGGTTTAAAGTTTTCAGTTTTTTGATTTTCTGGCCAGCCTTTACCTACCCAGTTAAGAACACGGGCAGTCAAATAGTCTTTTGCGGTGGCTCTGGCGACATCATACGCTGATATGGGTAGATCGGGGCAAGTCTCTATTTGTAGTGCTGTCATCGCTGGTGCCGGGTCTTCTTCAGTCGCTGGCAAGGGTGCTCTGCTTAAAGCGTCCGCATGTGAAATCTGTTTCCCCGGTTGGTGTGTCAGAGTGTATGAGTAGGCTGCTAGGAACTCTGACCATCTCGTCATTCTTGGGGAGAGGATATTTGGTGTAGGTTTGTTTCCCGCCAAAATTCCTATTTGCGGTTTGTGGTCTGTTATAATTTGAAAAGTCCGCCCGTATAGGTACTCGTGGAAACGTTTCACTCCTGCGACAATTGCTGGTGCCTCTCTGTCCAATTGGCTGTAATTCCGCTCGGTTTTGGATAAAGTCCTTGAATAATATGCGACGGGCGCTTCTCTGCCATCAGGTAGTTGGTGGCTTAGGATGGCACCTACTCCGAATGGGGAGGCGTCGCAGGTCACTCTTAAGGGCAGTGTGTTGCTAAATTGAATGAGAACGTTTGATGATGTTAGCAAGCTTTTAATTTTTTGGAAGGCTTGCTTTTCTCTGTAACCCCAAGTCCAAATTGCTTTTTTGTCTAAAAGACGGTGCAATGGTTCTGCTGTAGTGGTCTTATTTGGCAGGAATACATTATAGAAGTTAATTAGTCCTAAAAAGGCTTGTAATTCGGTCTTGTTTTTTGGCTCTGGTGCGTTTTTAATTGCTTTAATCTTTTTGTCTGTAGGGTGTATACCCTCTCCGTCTATTAAATAGCCCAGGAATTCGACGCTATTCTTAATTAGGCAACACTTTTCTCTTTTCACTTTGAGGCCAGATTCTCTGAACTTAGTTAGTACTTCTTTGAGTCTTTTTTTTAATTGGGTTTCATCTTTGGCTGAGATCAGTACGTCGTCAAATATGGTACGACTCCTTCTATGCCATTTAGGAGGCGTTCCATTAGACTCTGGAAAACGCCTGGGGCCACACTCACTCCAAATTGGAGTCGGTGACACTTGAATGCACCCTTATGTGTGACTATAGTCTGTGCTTCAGCAGTTTCTGGGTCCACTGTGAGCTTTTGATAGGCTTGTGCTAGGTCAAGTTTAGCAAAAACTTTTCCTTTTCCCAGGGAGTGAAGCAAATGCTGGACTACAGGCACCGGGTATGCGCTTGGTTGTAATGCGTGGTTCAGGGTAGCCTTATAGTCACCACAGATTCTAACGGACCCATCGGGTTTGACCGGTGTGACGATAGGTGTTTCCCACTTGGCATGGTCCACAGGTTCTAACACCCCTTGGGCTATTAATTTGTCCAGCTGTTCCTCTATTTTTGCCTTTAGTGCAAAAGGAACTCGCCTGGCTTTTATTCTTCATGGGGCTATTTGGGGGTTTAGACTGAAAGAAATGGGATTTCCCCGATACTTGCCAAGTGAGCCGTCAAAAACGTCCTGGAATTCTCGGATGAGGTCGTCTTCCCAACCGGTTGTAGTCACTCGATTGATCCCGGTCATCCCAATGCCCAATGGTGTGAACCATTCGATGCCCAGGAGGCTTGGTCTGTCTCGGTCGACTATGGTCAGCGGTAGCACCTTGACGTGTTGTTTGTAGGCGACTCGGAAATGTCCCATGTCGACTACAGGGATTTGGTTTCCCTGGTAGTCCTTGAGTGTTAGGTGCTGCTTCTGTAATTCTTTGGGTTTGATACCTGGGACTAGCTGTTTTATTGTGTCCCACAATACCATGGAGAGGAAGGACCCCGAGTCCACTTCCATCTTGCAGTGTTTTCCTTTGATTTTTACAATGAATTTGACTTTCTTCCCGCTTTCCGTCTGAGCGCTCTTTATAGTGACAGTTTGGTGTGTATTGGCTCGCTTCTCTTGTTGCCACTTTCTCTCAGCTCGTTTAGGCTCAGCTCGTGTTGGGGAATTTCTGCGTCTCGTTGGGCTGTAGCTTTTTTTGTTCCTGCAGACTTTCTCGATGTGCCCTCGTTTCTTGCAATGCCTGCAGATGGCATCGAGAAATCTGCATTCGGCTCGGGAATGGTTTCCTCCGCAGCCAGCGCACTCCCGCCAATTCCTTCTTTCGCGCTCTTTTCTGTTTGTGAGCAAACGGTGGACCTCGTCGTCTTCTTCGCTCGATTCGAATGTTTCGCCAGACTCTTCGTAGTGGGTTGTGGTGGCAGGCTGCTTTCTGTCTTTGGTTGGGTTTGTTTCTTCGCTGTGTGTGTTCATCTTTTTTATTGCGACGGCCGATTTTTTCACGGCTTCAGTGGCTGTGGCTTCCGCGATGGCTTCGGTCACGGTGATGTTGGGCTTGTTGAGTAATTTACTCTGTGCGGTCGAGTCTCTCAGACCCAACACCACGCGATCCCTCATCGCTTCGTCAATGTTCAGGAAATCACACTCACCCCCTAATTGTCTAAGGGCAGCAACGAAATCGGCGACGGTCTCTCCCTCTCTCTGGTCTCTGCGGTAAAATTCGTGTCGCTTTATTAAGTTTGACACCATCGGAGCGTAGTGTGCTTTGAGGATTCTTTGCAATTCTGGCCACGTTAGTTGTTTAACATCTCGGGACTTCGCAAGGGCCTTTGCCATCTTGAAAACCATTGGCCCGCAGTGAGTCAGGAACACAGCTCTCTTGCGTTGCTATGAAATGTCTTCCATTTCATTGCTCTCCAAATACATCTGGAAGCGATCTGCATAGGAATCCCAATCCTCTTCGTTGGGATTGAAGGGTGCAGGCGGTGCGTTGTTTCCAGGCATCTTGGTTGTCATCTGGACTTCTTATCACCACGTGCAGATTTTTTTGTTCAGGACGATCCCACCTTCCTCGCCAGTGTTTTGTTCAGAAAACACACGAGGTAGACCGGGTTCCAACAACAAATACTTTATTCTTTAACTAGTCAGTAAATAGGAACACTTGGCTGAAGCCGAGGCCAGCCTTTTATACAGGCTGGCTTGCGTGCTTGTAGCCAATGGCAGTTGCTTAAATTTGCCGCCTTTCAGCAGCTCTTTGGATTGGTTCCTAGTGAACCAATCCAATGCTTAGTTTATTTGACCAATCAGGTTTGCATATTTGGAGTCACCCAATTTACATATAGAAAAATATGAAATGTTCTAAGGAAGAAGTATGTTGATGTGATTAGGTGGTAAGCAGAATGATTAGGAACAAATCAAAGAAATACATGAAAGAAGACTGACTAGAGCAAGACAATGGGAAAATTGTGTTTTGAGTTGGACTAATGTGATCCTCACAAAGGGAGAAACAAGATGGCGAAAGAAAAAGCTCAACTGAGCAAAAAAAAAGCATTTTCTATTACATTTTCATGAAACAACACAAATCTTTAGATCTGGCAAATGAACTAGCAATGAGACAAAAGTAAAAAGACCACCGGAGACAGAGTACATTTTTATTCTGATAGTATATTAAATTAAGTTCTCTGATAGATGTGAGGAAATTATACTGTTAAGATGAGTTCTATAATGTTGGTTTTAGATTTATTTATTTACTTATTGTTTCTTTGGCAGATACAAGATGGAATATTTTTGTTCAATATTACTAATTTCCATTAGTTTTCTACATTCTGAAGCATTACATGACAATGGAACTGCATCACATAATGAAACGACAACAGGTAGGGAAAACTTCAATTTTGATATGGTGTTAATCTACACATTATTCTTTCCAAACTTATTAGATTTTAATTCCCATGTTTTCTATCAAGCATAAATATTCAGATATGTACTGGAGTTTTTAATGATAAAACAGTCAGAAACACTATTTAGGTTATATGTTTGAGGATATATAAAATGCAGTTAGATAATGAACAAAATGCTTTGAACCTAAAGTTACAATTACTATCAATGACTAATTGGTCTCAATAATGAGTATGCTAAATTAGAGTGTCTAAGACCTGGAAATAGTATTTTAATAATGTTTTAGCCATGTTTGAGCCACCTAGTTGTGCCAGTTTATCTTTAATGGAAAGAATGTCTGAGATGTATGATTTAAATTTAATAAAATAGTCTTCATAATTCAGAAAATATTAATTTATAAAGCTCTAGTAAGAATATGAAAATCTAACCCATGTTAATTTATTCAAGTCATCGTTTGATGAAGATTGTGTTCTGGACAATCTGGTTAGTTAACATTACAGAGCTTATTTAGCCAATAATGATGATTAGTTCAAAATTTGTACTTGATTTTTTTTTAAAAAAGTTATAAATCTATTTTAAAATGGAGAAAAAACAGAAACCATGTTATAATTGGTACGATAGATCAAATGGTCATGGTTATGAACCTTTCAGCACAATAATCTACTATTTTCTAAAGGGTTAAGTTGCTTCTAGATAAATTACTTCTAAAGATCTATCATTTTGAAGCATTTCCTCATTTAGTGATGAACTAAATCAGGAGTGTCAAACTTGTGGCATCATGTCATCACATGACATATTGCGACTTTTTTCCTCTTCACTAAACCAGGAGTGGGTATGGCCAGCAAGTGATGCATCAAGTCTGCAGGCGGAAAGTTTGACACTCCTGAACTAAATGATTCAGTCCTTCTAAATCCTAAAAGCAGATTAGTCTTTCATAATCCCAGGAGACATTCACATTGATCCTCCAGTCGTAACATAGTAAGACATTCAGAAGGGATTTGTTTGTGTCTGGTTTACTAAGGGAAAATCCCAACTGTTGTTTATTCATACTAGGTCATACTTGCTTAGATCTTAAAGAATTGGTCTCATTAAAAAAAAAATATCCAGCTAATTGCTACTAAGTTATTTTTCTAATTGCAGTTAGTAAACTGTACTCTAGGTGTCTACATTTGAAATTGCTTGACTGGCTGGCTCATAATAAGTTTCAGATTAAGGAGTAACCTTGATTTTGAACATCCCATAGTTCTACTACATTTCATGGGGAAAATATGCACATCATCCAAAAGCAGGCCAATATAACACTGCTTTCAGTTTAAAGTGATGTTTGACTTATTTCTGAGTGATGGGCTTTCCATCAAACTGGCAGCCTCTGACTGAATGGAAGCATATGAAGATATGTTTCAGGATGACTCTTGGTGTTAATTCCCAATGAAAAATGAGTGAAGAATTGTTATTGATTTCTTCCTCTCCTTTTTAATTTTTATACACTCCATAATCCAAGTTCTAAAACACACTGAATTTCAAGCACTCAAATTGCCATATGAACCTTTCTCAGTTCTCCATTATGCAAATTTGCTCCAAGTGAACTTAAGTAACTTTCAGATTACATTTCATTACATTTTGAAGAGGAAAGACTTGCTGTAATTACTCTAAATAGTGGTCTTCAGTAAAAGGCATTGTTATAAAATATATAGTATGACTATCCAGCAAAATTTAAAATTTTTAAAATTCTAGGAATAACCTTTCAGGCATTTGCAATTTTGGAAAGAATAATGAAAAGCTCCTAGCTCATGAACCTGCAATCCTGTATTTTGTAGTCAGTAGACGAAAGTAACAGTGGATCCACTGATCTTAATATCTATAGAGCTAAAATGATTAGCTTTCTATAGTGGGCTAGCTCACAGAATTCTTTGATAAAGATATCATGGCCATTGAAGGAGTCCAATAAAAAAATTAATTCTATTTTTGAGCATTCCCAAATCTTTGTTGTCTTTGGGGAGACCTTACTTCAGGGGTGTCAAACTCATGTCAGTGGTGTCACATGACATATCAGGATTTTCACCCCTTTCGCTAAACCAGACGTGAGCGTGGCCAGCGCATGACACATCTGGCCCGTGAGCATGGCCAGCCCATGACACATCTGGCTGGGAGTTTTGACAGCCTTGCTAAATATAAATATATTTCAGTAGAAAGCTCTTTGGCTGTTCTGACTGTCCTGGATGGTTTTACTTAGCTTGAAAAAAAGGTATTGAACTCAATTTAGGAAATTATGGCCTTCAATAGCTAAATTCATCAAGATTAGGGCAGCCGACCTAGAATTGCAAGCCAATGGATATGTCCCTGGTTCATAGTTGGGTGGTATAGATGGAAGACCTTTTACTCCAGCAGATTATGTGACAAACATTCTGAGTGTATCATAGCAAAGAACTTCCTCTTTGGAAGTTCCTCTCTATGCCCTCTCTTCCGTTCTATCTGAAGGGTGATACTTAATCCAAGATTGACTACTTCCTTACCAGCAGGGTGAAATTGAGTCTGTTACTTGTTTTTTATTGTGTTGTTCTTTTGATACAGCTTTACATTTAATATGTAATAGTTCTCTGTTGTCAAATTGTTCTGGCTACTCTACAGAGAAAACTGTCCTTCCTTTACCTGATAAGTATTCAGAGGCACTCAAGAGAATAAGCCAGTTTTGTCGATTTGTTAGTATCATTAGAACACCAATGGTTTAGATATTAAACAATTGTATATTACCTTCTGAGTAAGATGGACTTGCTTTGATTGTTGTATGGTTTGGACATATTTTGTTCTTTGTTTTTATCATTGCATTATTTTATTGTTCTATGTGGTTTATCTGTGAACTAAGATAGCATGTGTTGCTTTATTAACCATTCATTTAAGTTGCATGGAAGACAATAGGATGACATTTCCAATAACAGCACAGAACTGCTACAAAATTGGAGTATTTTTATTAACCATCTGCAGTAGCCTAGTTAGCAGCATTTTAAATTGAAAGAACTCTAATCAGTGACTATTCATAAAAACTTTTTAAAAACGTAATTAGATACAAGATTCAGAGCCTTTATATTTGACTAAAAGTTTCAAACCTTCAACATTTGATAATATTGTATGCTAGAATGGCAACAGTTAAGCTATTTTATTCAGTTCCATCCAATGGTGGGATTCCAAATTGTGCGCTACTGGTTTTGTGCATTTCGATTGCGCTGCACTCAAAGATCACTTCCTGCATGTATGCAGCATTCAAAAATCACTGCACATGGGGACAGCACTCAAAGACCGCTTTGCTTGCATACACAGAACTCAAAGATTGCCCTCGGTGAGGTGAGCTATTGTTTAGCTCAGCTGAGGTGTGACAATCCACTCTTCCACGCAAATCAGCTGAGCTAAAATCAATGGAATATAGGATGGGAAAGGACAGGAGTGGGTGGGTGGGCCAGTCAGAGGTGGTATTTTCCAGTTCTTCAAACTGGTCAAAATTTCCATTATTGGTATGCCAGAACTGGTACAAACTGGCTGAATACCATCTCTGGTTGCATCTGCAATAATCATTTTAAAGGCTTTAATTTAATAGTGTTTAATTTGAATACAAAACAGCTGACATTTTTTATTCTACATACATGCCTGTATATTAGAGTAATTTTTAATAAATGTATTACATATTAGGATTACATATTAGGATTACATATTAGCCTCCAGCAGTGAATCTGTCCTGCCACCCTCTGTGGATGCCCAAAAGTACATAAGCTCAACATATCTCTTTGTACAAGAAGGGGAGGCGAAGTCAAGAGTGGAATCACTCTGGAGTCATTAAATTCCAGAAACAGTTCAAATTCAGCCCCTCTTGAATTCTGTTCTCTTATCTAGAGGCAATTTAGTGCTGACTGTTAGTGGATTAAGTCTTGTGTGTAAGCATGTGCAGTAAATCAGCTTAACTGGAACATAAGACATGATCCCGATTCTTCACACCTGACTGACACCAACACATAATATTGTCAAATAAAATTCACAAGAGAAGAAGAAAACAGCAACATATTAGCCTAGTTGCATATCCTATCAGCAAAGGAAACAATGCCAAATTAGAAATGCATTCAAAAACAACTCACACTTACAAATTCTTTCATACCAAAATAGCAATCTGACATCTCACAAGAGAAGCTGAGTAAGAACATTATTCATATAAATACAAACTCACTACAGCAACTCAGAACACCAGAAAAAGGAAACAATTCAACAAAATGGAAACCGATGCAATTTTTTCAAAAAATGACTTACCACTCAATCTACTGCAGCACAACCAACACAATGTATAGAAAAGATAATATTATCATGCATCAAAAGCTTCTTATAAATAACAGATGATTACAATCACACAACATCACCATAGCACACAACTATTGTACACTGGCCAAAGCCCCATTCTGAGATGATTGGACTGGTTGGCCCCCATGACAGCCCTCCCCCAACCTGTATTAACAACTGCTAACCACCCATCTTGGAACTTCTATATTTTTGAAAATTTATGTTATTTTATAATTTTTAAAACATTATCTTAAATTATTCTCTTTCTAATGCTTAATTTTATTTTATTATATTGTACACCTCCCAGAGCCCCTGTCTGAGAGAGATGGGTAGTTAAGAAATATGAAATATAAATAAAGTAAAAAAGGAAGCAGACTACACATCCTCTCCAGCAGCCAGATAAGAAGAGATTAATACTAGACAAACCTCTTATCTATCTGAAAACACTAGTATAATCAAGAAACTATTAAGGAAAAAAATCACACCCAATCAAAATTGGCAGGGCAAATTAGTGTAAGCAAACAGGGAATACATCCCGTTCTCACCTACATGATGGTATTACCTAGTTGGGTAATGAAATGTCTGCAAATAAGCAAACAAGCTCAGAGAATACCAAGAACTCCATGGCACAGAAAGATGCTACCAAATAATATAATTATGTGAACTTTTTAAAATTTGTGCCTAAGTTTTTATTATTCCTTTTTTAAAAAGCTTTAGTGTTCCAAATGACAGGGATGAAATATGGAAAGATTTGAGCAATTTCACTGATTTTCAATCTTTCAGTGCCTTTCAAGTTTATGACTAGAATGGAATATTCATACATAAGAACATTATGTAGCTTCAGGTAAGGTCAGGGATTGTGGTGGGAGAAGTTAAGGGAATCCATGCAGGGGTGGGATTCAACCATTGTTACAACCAGTTCGATGAGAGTGCATTTTGTGCATGTGTGGAACATCATCATCAGCTGTACTGGCTGGACAGCTAACAAGCGCTGCGTGCGGATGCACAGCATTTGAAAATCCTCTTCTTTCCTGCTTTTTCAACCTGCTCTGCCGTGCAAAGCAGCTGAGGTTGAAAAAGCAGGAAATAAAGTACAGCCTGGGTAGGCAGATGGGCCAAACGGACCACCAGAAGGTTGTTGCAGTGAACCGGTTCGATGTTAGCTGCTCTACAGAGTTACCGGTGCCATCCTGAGCCACCAGTTGCCTGATGGGAGAGAGGCACCCGTCACCTATTACTCAAAAACTCTTTCTAAAGCAGAACGCAACTATAGTCAACTACAGAGAAGCCCTGGCAATTGTCGCCGGAGTGAAACTTTTTCACGAGTACCTCTATGGAAGAACATTTTCCATTGTAACTGACCATAAACCGTTACTAGGAATTCTGGTGGGAAACAAACCTCTACCGAACATTTTGTCCCCATGAATGACTAGATGGTCAGAATTTCTAGCAGCATACTCTTACACATTGACACATCGACCCGGGAAACAAATCTCCCATGCAGACGCATTAAGTCGAACACCGCTGCCAATGACAGAGGAAGACCCGGTGCCAACAATGACCACCCTGCAAATAGAAACATGCCCCAAACTGCCAATATCTGCAAACGATGTCGCCAGAGCCACCACCAAGGACCCAGTGACTGCCCGCATTTTAAATTGTGTAGGTAAAGGCTGGCCAGAAAACCAAAAAAACTGAAAACTTTAAACCTTTCCCGACCAGACAGACTGAACTTTCAATTCAAAAAGGCTGTTTATTGTGGGGTGATCAGGTGGTAATTCCTGCTAGATTACAAACTAGAGTGTTGGGCATGCTTCATGAGGGCCACCCTGGTATTGTAAAAATGAAAAGCCTAGCTAGGAGCTATGTCTGGTGGCCTGGTTTAGATAAGGATATTGAATACTGGGTTGCTATTTGTACTAAATGCCAGAAAACCAGATCTTCCCCACCACAAGCACCCATAAGGGACTGGGAGACCCCACGAGGCCCTTGGTCTCGGATCCATATTGACTTCACGGGTCCTACTAGGGGGCATAACTTTTTGATTGTCATAGATGCATACTCAAATTGGTTGGAAGTTGTAGTAATGTCATCTACGACAACCGATGCGGTTATTAAATAACTCAACAAACTATTTGCAACCCATGGATTGCCGGACATCCTAGTGTCTGACAACGGGCCTCAACTAACCGCTATACAAGGTATACGCCATGCACAAACTGTGCCGGCCCACCCGGCAGTAAATGGTAGGGCTGAGGGAATGGTCAGGCTTACTAAAGAGGGTTTAGAAAAAATGGACCTCAGGGATGTCCAGGATAAAATTAACTGTCTACTCACCCTCCAACATATCACCCCCAGCACTGTAACTAACAAGAGCCCAGCAGAATTGTTAATGGGGAGAAAACTTAGGTCACATTTAGATAGGTTACATCCAAACTACACTTTGGAAAGACCCCCCCGATTCCTCCAGCCGTTTCCGCACATTTGAAATCGGTGACCTAGTCTACGCAAAAAATTTCACCGGGGACCCTCTATGGCTTCCAGCCACAATCACACAAATAACAGGCCCCCGGTCCTACCGCCTAACCGTAGATAATGGCAGCGAATGGAAGCGGCACATAGACCAGCATCGTTCCCGAAATATTGAATGAAATACAAATACACAACCCCAAATAATAAAGATCGACAAAAACAAAACCAAAGGGGGGGGGGGAAATACAAGAAAATAATAATAAAGAATTTTTAAAAATAAATCCAGAACATCTAACCAATCAAAAAGAGCAAAAAGAACACTTACGGTTAGATGAGACTTCCGGGAAAAATCCATACGAAGAGAAACCCGTCCTGGAAGGGGCCAGCCAAGCCAGCTCGACCTGCCTGGGAAAGCCAGGAGGGAGCGGCAAAACCACTGGCCTGAGCAACTCAAGCGGTAGCAAAATGGCTGACTCACTCTTCCAGGCGGTTCCATGGAGAAGAGCCGGAGAGACAGCAACCCCATCTGAACCGGTTGAAGTCTCCAGTGAAAATGAACCGCAGAAGTCCAGTAGAGTCAGAAGAAGCCCCACCTACCTGCGCGACTACGTCACCCACGTAGGACTAAACTAAGGGGGGAGGGGTGTTCTGTATAAAATGGTATACTCCAAATGTCTCAAATGTGATTGGCCAGAAAGGCCTGCATGGGATTGGTTCACTAAGAACCAATCCAGGAGAACCGCCGAAAGGTGGCAAAATCAAGTAACTGCCATTGGCTACAAGCCGGCAGGCAAGCCATATATAAAGGCTGCCGCAGCTTGAGGCAAACCGTTCCGTTGCTGTATATAGTTGAAATAAAGACATTGCTGTTAGAACCCGGTCTACCTCATGTTTTTCCGGACGGAACACTACTCATACTTAGAAGATCCCAAAAATCATATGTCTAAAATTTGGGAAACTAACTATGGCATAATAATTATTTCAGGAACAATAAAATAGTAAGAACAGGAATAATGCAATGTTCTATTACTGTTTGATTGGATTTATAAAGCTACTTCTGGAAATGCTTTAACATCAACATATTGATAGAGTTATCTGTTTGCTATTCTGGTTTATCTTTCTGTAATTAACAAAATAGTAGTTGGTAAAGAATTGATGTAGATTTTTCTCTGTTGTTGCTACTTGATTTCCAGTTTGGGATGCTTGCTTATTCATTGACCTGCTGCAGGAACAATACATTTTTTTACTTCTGCTAGATTAGGAATATAGAATATTAATCTTAAAACCCATATGGTATTTCATGGAAATAAAACCTAAAGTTAAAAACATTAAATGTAATATTTTGTTGTGCAACCTAAACTCAGAATATATTCCTACATAAAGCATTGTTTTGCGTGACTTCAATTTTCTGCTATCTGTTTTTCTTTCAGCTTCAGATATACTCAAGTGTTCATGTTATCTAAGAGGATAATTTGGTTGTATATTTCTGTTCTTTGCTTGATTTTCTCTCTGTTACTCTCGGTTATATAGTTTGCACTTTTATTTCAATTCATCTCTTGCTTCTTTTTATTTGATCAAAGTCATGCAAAATAATTCTTAAATTTGATGGATTTCAATTCAGCTGGGTAAATTTAATATACCTTTTGTTAAAGTTGCTTTGTTACTATTCTTGTCTTTTGTATCTTGGTGAGGGACTAAGACTGAAAGTTGTAATTTGGAGAACACCATTTCCTTATGTTATATTACCTTTAAAACAGGAAGTCTATAAAGTGTACTGTCATTTAAAGCCTGGTATGGGTTGAGAAATTTATGAATGCAAAGTTTGCATGCAATTGGCAAATAATATTTTTTTTTCAAATTTACACTTAGCATATTTTTAGTGAAATAATGCTGTGGCTGAGAGGTTGAATTATAATCCCTGCTCTACAAACACAAAATCCCTACTCCATAAACATTTTTATGGTTGTTTTTTTCAATGCTGTTCAAAAAATGGTCAGAGGTATTTTATTTCATCATTTTCATTGAGCAAGATGTTCTTTGTTGTTAGTAAAATCCTTATTAAATAATGTCAATTTTCATACAGATTTCTTTCTAGTATATAATTTACAATGGTTTATGTAATTTGACATAATGGGGAAAATCACTGAGTAAAGATATTTACCACAGTAAACATTATTTAAGAAAGTTTCATCTCCCCCCACTGTGAATTTAGTGATTACTGCCAAAATTACAGCCAAAATAAGAACTCTGTGAGCAAGAGAGTTATTATGCTCAGGAAAAACCTGACAATGCATGAAAACATTTTTTCAACTTCATATTTAAGACGAATTCCTCTAATAAGCATTATTTGTGGGATTACTTTGGAGAAAGATAAATAAAGGTTAAAACAAATTATTTTCTTCTGTACTTAAATATTTAGGTTGGGTTAAAAGTCCTGACATACTTTGACATGAAGAGTATCTTCTGAGTTTTACTGTATTTTGAAAACATGCATGTTATTGTTGTGACAAATATGTGTTATTAGTATATACTGTTTTTTATTCCTTTTGCCATAACTCATTTTTGCTTTCTTCTTCTTGAGTTGCTCTTAATATCATAAGGGATCATTTGAAATATGAACTGCTTAAATGTTACACTACAGTCTACAGTCATATCTACTTTTGCTATCCTTTGTAGAAAAGAAGACAAATATACCATGATTTAGTATGATACTAGAAAGAAATATTAATTCCCATTTAATTTTTTAAAATAATTTGCGGGTTGTAGGTCAACTGATTATTAATAATTTTGATAAAATTGTCATTTTATGGACACTTGATTGAATATGTGGCTCTTTATTTCATTCATTCAGAAAAAGGGCACAGAGAATTATTGTTGTGTTCTTTTTATCCTCTAGTTAGTAGTTCTTCTATTTCCACAACTTCCTCAGCTTGGCCTGCAATAAATAAAAATATATATTACATTGGGTTGTTCAGATTTTACATGTATTCCAATAAAAGTAGAGTTGGAGTGACATCTGCTATCGTACAGGTTGTTCTCAACTTACAACAGTTCATTTAGTGACTGTTCAATGTTACAGTGGTGTGGAAAAAAACGATTTAAAACCATTTTTCATACTTAAAGCCATTGCAGCAACCCCATGGTCACGTAATCAAAATTTAAATGCTTGGCAACTGACTCATATTTATGATGGTTGTAGTTTCCTGGGGTCAGGCAATCTCCTTTTGTGATCTTCTGATAAGCAAAGTCAATGGGGAAATCAGATTCACTTACTAATTTAACAGTGATTCAGTGTTCACATAACAACCACAGTAAGAAAGGTTGTAAAATGGGACAAAATTCACTTAACAACTGTCTCATTTAGTAACAGGAATTTTGGACCCAATTGTGGCTATAAGTCAAGGACTGCCGACATATACAGTACACATAAGTCCTAATTAGAAACAAATCTCCAAAATCTTTCTGTGCTTTAACTTGTTTCTTTAAAATATTTAAAATAATCTTCATCATAATAAATTTTCTTTATATCTGGTAGCGATAGAAGAATATTACAAAGGCCCTGTCACACTGCCTAACGGATGCAAAATGTTTGTAAAAAGGACACAGCGGACGAGAAAAATGTTCCATCCGTTGTTATCCGCTCTCAAAAGGGGCAAAAATTTGCATAAGCAGAGCGGATAACACGGAAAGGAACGGACGGGGGGAGGACGCAGAGCGGATGGAAAGTGGATGCGGAACGGAAGCCTAGCGGATGGAAGCGGATGCAGAGCGGATGCAGAGCGGATGCAGAGCGGATGTGTAGAGGATGAGTAGAGGATGCGTAGAGGATGCAGAGCGGATGCAGAGTGGATACGTAGAGGATACGTAGAGGATGCAGAGCGGATACAGAGCGGATGCGTAGCGGATGATGCAGATGGGATTTGCATCCACTTTCATCCTTTCTCCGTCTGTGCTACTAACACTGCGCATCCGTTCTGCTTCCTCCCTGTGTCCGTTTACCACTGGAACGGATTTGAGTTGCGTGGATGCACAGCGGATGCCTAGCGGATATAGCAGATGCGTAATGGATGCAGAACGGATGTCCCCCGTATGTCTAGAGGATGCAGAATGGATGCATTGGCTACATTTTCCGCTCAAAAGTTTTGAGCAGCTCAAAACCTTCTGAGCGGATGAAGTGTCAATAGACGGATGCTGGACGGATAGAGAGGAAGCAAAACGGAGGCAGTGAGTACAGAACGGAAGCATCGCGTTAACCAACGGAAGGCAAGTGTTTTTCTCTGTTTTACATCCTCTTTCCATCCATTGGTGCAGTGTGACAGGGGCTTTGCAAAATGTTGTGTATGCTTCTGCTTCACTAATTCTCTATTTGTTATCAATTGGTGATTTAGCACCAGCTCATATTTCTTTTTTTTTAATTTTTAGATCCTCCAAGAGAAAATGGTCAGCCATCACATTTACTGACTTCAGTGCTGATCCTGATTTTAGTGTTCATAATTTTAATTATTTTAGCTGGCTATTTCTTTAGGTATGTATGAATCAGACTCTTGATATGGAACTAGTTGTTTCTTGTTACCATGTGATCTCATAAGGAAATGAAAGTTGCATAGTGCAGCTGTGCTGTCTAGTTTCCCACATTAATCAGTGTTGTGGATGGAGGATGTTACACACCGTTTCTGTGCATCAACTACAATAAATAACTGGGGAAAAAATGATTAGAAGAACCTTTTCCAGAATTACTTGGTTTGTGAGCCACAATATAGAATATTTTTTGTGACTTATTTAGTCTCACGAGACCTATTCTGTGGTCTTTTAAATGCTTCTTATATTTATTAAGGTTCCGAAGACACAGGAAAGCGGTTGTAAATTCCACTGATAAAAAAATGCCAAATGGAATCTTAGAAGAGCAAGGTAATTATTTCTTTATTTAATTGTATATAAAGATGTACTTCTTTTTATAATGTAATGTTGAAAGGGGAAACAAATAGATTTCACAGGATTGGTTATTCAGTTATTAGTGTATTTGAGAACTGTTCCTTTTTAGAGAAGATTTGTTCACATATTGTGTTCACATATTTTTGTTCACATATTAATTTTTGCTTTTACAGTATATTACAATTCGGTTCAGAAAGATCTTTTTTGAAACATTGCATTGCATTAAGATATAATGTCAGGAGTTCCATTTAAATATGTGTTAGATGTAGAACTAATTTTACATGTAAATTTTCATGGAATCAATTTTGAACTGCATGAATAAAATTATTGTAAATAAGTAACTAAATGACAAACATGATAAACACAACTATAAAAATATGAATTAACATGTAAAGGAGGAAGGTCAAAAGAAATTTGAATTCGTTTCTGTACGTGCTGAACACCCACATAAGTTCATCATGTAAACAATACAGTACAATAACACATACATTTCTTGCATTAACAGTTTCAGTAGTTTAAGACATTCCTTTTGTAAATCCAAATAAGAAAACTTTCCAAATCGTTCTTCTGATTTATTATTTGTATGCACTCTTTAGTTATTGAGACATTAGCTGGTTTCAGATGTAAATCTATTATAAAATTCTTTTCTACATCAGAATCCATTTTTCAGGGGGGAAAAAAGTATTTGAAAAGACTGTAAAGCTAGTAATTCTTGTGAAGTTTTTCATTTATGTTTAGCTGTACAGATGTGGTCTTAATTTTAAGTCTTTGTTTTAAATGTGCAATGGAAGTAAAATATACGTTGCTTTTTGGCTATGCATATAGTACAGCCAGCTGGATTATTGCAATGAACGCTATGTAGGACTACCCTTGAAAAGTATTTGGAAGCTTTAACTACTACAGAATGAAGCTGTGTAAGTCATATTGGGTGCTCAATGAAGAGAACACCCTTGCTCCATGAACTGCACTGGGTGCTAGTTTGCTTCCAGGTACAGTTCAAGGTGTTGATCATTACCTGGCATAGGCACCAGGCTACCTATAGAACTTACTTCACTGCATCAAATCAGCCCATCCCACTCAATCAAACATGGGGGGTACTGCAGACACATCAGTCAAAGAATTTTGGCTAGTTGGATCTGGGAAAAGAGCCTTCTCTGGCATTACCACTGCATTAATAGAACATCTGGCCCCAGAGGTGAGGCCGTGCCATATCCTTCTGGCCTTCTGCAAAGGAGTCAAAACTTGGCTCCATGGCTTTTCTGGGGGAGGCACAGAAGACCATGCAACCATGTGGCTGACTGGTCCCATGAGAGCCCCTCGTCTGTATAATCTAATGCTGTGGCCATCTTGGATTTTTTTTTACCTGTTTGAAATTTTATAATGTAATAATCTTATAATTAATAATAATCTTAAATTAATTTTAACATGTTAATGTTAATTTTATATATTTCCTATAGGTTGATTAGACTAGACACAATCCAGAGTCTTTCTCTGAGAGAGGTTGGTGGTTTAGAAATATGAAATATAAATACATAAACACATACTTTGTGCTTTCATCTCTTTTTCACAGAACAGCAGAGGGTGATGCTTCTCAGACAGTCTCCTTCTGGCCCAAAGAAGTATTTTCCTATTCCAGTAGAGTTCCTGGAAGAAGAAATCCGGATAAGAGCAGCTGATGATGGGAAGTTATTTCGGGAAGAGTTTAATGTAAGTTGCCCTTATTTTGTTACTTCATTTTGGTTTTCTTAAATGAAAGATTGCAAATAAAGTGAATGAATTTTTAAAGGAAAAATAAAAATTGATTTTGTATTTATAAGGTTTCATGCTTTGGGGTTGTTCAGCTATTGTATGGTCCTATGCTGTATAAACTCTTATTAATACTATTATTAACAAAATCAGAGTTTAAAGGGGTCTCTGCCTTTTTTTTGGAAATGAGATTTCCAATCCTATATCTTGCTGCTATTCAGCTAAGTCAGGGGTGTCAAACTCAGGTCGTCATGGCATTGTCATGTGTTGTATTGGGATTTTTTTCCCCTTCACTAAACCAGTCATGGGCATGGCCAGCACGTGACACATATGGCCCACAAGCCATGAGTTAAGTGGCAAATTCATTAACATTTTCCATGTTTTACATGATCATGAGTAATAATCTATATTATTACTATCCGTAATCATATCTGATGCCTGACACCCAGAAACTCTTACATCTTACAGAATCCTTCAGTTTTAGTTTTGGGAATTAGGATTATGTAAACTTCATAATGATTCCAAAACATTTAAAACTAGGTGACAAAGGAAAGATTCATATACTAAAATAATATTGAAATATGACTGCTTCTTCCTTAATGTGTTATTTGGACCCAAACATGCTGGTTTTAAAACCATGGTTTAAATCTTAAATCTAATCTTTGTGGTTTATTTCAGTAAAACAGGGATCTTAGCTCTTATGTGGTTAGTCTCTCCTCTATGTTGCTTCTTTCAAACTTACAGATCCTTCTTTCCAGAATTATAAACTCTGCCTTTTAAAAGCCCTCCAGTTTTTAATGCTGTGGCAGAATATTTGATAACTACCAGCCCTAGTCAGAGAGGCCAACAGCAAGCAATTGTAGGAGTTATGATCAAAAACATCTTGAAGGCAACAGTACTTTTGCTTTCTTCTAGGATTTTTTTTTAAAGAAAAACATGGTTAGTAAGTACTTTTTAAAGACACCTAATAGAGAAGAAAGATAATCATAACAGCTATCCCATTTCAATCTCCCTCTCATGGAGGCTGGAAATAGTGAGGTTGAAGACCCAAAAATCTCAAGGACACCAAGTTAAGAAGGATTGTTTTAAAACTTTCTTAAATATAGTATCTCACTTCAGAGGTCAGAATATATTTTTTGCTTCCTGCTGCATTATGGTTGCGTGGGTTATGGGGCTGGTGAATAGCTGATAAATAATCTCTTTCTGGCTTCTGAAGACCAGTTGCATTAAAATGAACTTACCTTCAGTTCTGGTTGGGTTTCAGTAGTTCTCTGATATAGCTATGATGTTAACATATTTACATTCATTTTAAGTTTATCTAAGTGAAAAAGTTGCTAATTAAACTGCCAGGCCTGGCTTTGTAATTGCCAGGACTGTATATCAGCCATTGCGATTACGTGTTTAAAACTTACCTTTTCAAGTCTAAATTAATCTGGATATATTGAGTCGCATGGTTAAATATGTTAGGAAAAGACAACAATACAAATCTACAATGAAAATGGTTGTGCTTAAAACGGGTATCAAAGTTGATTTTATGCTTGTTCCGTGTTTGTTTCTCAAGCAGCTTTCTGGAGAAATACTGAAATAGAAACAAGTCTTTAAAAAAACCTCCCTTGCCTCACATAACAAAGGGAAGTTCAGTTTTCCAGTTTTACACAATTTGTCTAATTATGCAAAGAAAACAAAAGTACTCAAAGGGCAAAGTAATTTTTTTTAAAAAACTTCCATAAAAACTCACTTCTTACTTCTATTGAACTGAAATTAAGGAAAACCAGAGTATCAAAATAAGATATAATATATTTAGTTTATAGTTACTTGTGGTCAGTTTTCAGTTATTTATGTTCCTGTGTGTGTCTGTGAGAGAGAGAGAGACAGAGAGAGAGAGGGAGAGAGAGGGGGGAGTAGGGAGAGAAGGAAGTGTGATGGTCTGTTTAAAGAAAAAAAAATTACGAAGCCAAAGCAAGCGAACATATTGAAGCAACAAATATGACACATTTATGTTGTGGCAATAGAATGTAACCAACACAAGATAATTCATTATTTAGCTAGTAAACATTAATTCTAAAGTCTTTAGAGTGACTTAAAACATCACCTGATTAAACCCAATGATGATTAAAACCATGATGTATTTATTTATTTATCTATCAAACTCTTAACTGTCCATCTTCCTCACATAGGGGCTCTACATGTATAAGCTTTGTTCCCCTTATTTTATTAGGATTTTCAAGCATCCATATACACCCACTTTTTTTCTGTATTTGTAGTAAGAGCAAAAGGCTGATCTTCCTTCACGTTGCAATAGCATATGATCAGTAGAGACAGCTTCTGATCAGTTTAGCAGTAAAATAAATTCTTGTAAGTCTCTATTCACACAGCAATAGCACTTATACTTTTATACTGCTTCACAGTGCTTTACTTCTGTCTCTAAGCAGTTTAAAGTCAGCCTATTGCCCCCAACGATCTGGATCCTCATTTTACTGACCTCAGAAGGATGGAAGGCTGAGTCAACCTTGAGCCCATGAGGTTCAAACTCCTAGAGTGAGCAGTTAGTTAGCCTACAAAATTAACCTAATTTATTTTAAAATCAGTTGTAGAAATACAACATTTATTTGTAAATTAACATTTACTAGTTGTAGATATACAACATACATTCTGCCTTGTCTTAACTTGGACCTGTGCAATTCTAAAGGTATATTCTCTCTCTGTGAGATATATATAATAATAGAGTAAGTAATCATGAGGTGCATTTTATTCCATTAAACAACTAAAAAGTATTTATAGAACCTGATCCTCACCTGCAGTTTATCCTAAGCTCTCGCTGAGCAAAATAGCTATAAATTATAATTAAGATGTCTCACATTTAAAGTTAACACTGTCTTGCAGCAGCTTCAAGATGTGCAAAATGTGTAAGGTCAGCTGATATTATTGTGGATGTCATCTGAGTTGCATTGGGGAAGGGATGGACATGTTAATTCATCCCACCATCACTATCCAGCTTCAGATCAGCTATTTTTTACTCCCAGAATTTAGTAATTTACTCCCTTCAATTAGTATTTTCTTTCTGAGTCCCTTTCATAACCATTCAAAATCCCCTCCTATATTTTTTTTTACCATTTTCTCTCCAGGCTTCAACAGAAAGATAGCAGAGTTCCATTATTTTATCTCATGAAGAAAATGAATCTGTGAACTCTCTCTCTCTCCCTCCCTTTTTCTCCCTTTCTGCCCTGTCTCTTTCCCTCTCTCCTGCTCTCTCCATTCTCTCTCTCACCCTGTCTCTCTGCCCCCTCCCTTTCTTTCTCTCTCTCTGTCTCTGTCTCTCTCTCTCTATCTCCCCCCACATCTCTGCTAGCTATACGGAGTGACCTGTGTTTGTTCAGATCTGGAATAGCGATTGACCAGGAGTATGCTGGGTGCAAATTAAATCTGAAATTATACACAGTAATTTTTTTGACAGAATTGCATTTGTTGTTTATTAGTTTCAAGTCTTCAAGTTATCAATTTTAGTTCTCCCCTTTTATAAGAGCTAACCTAATGCAGAATCTTGGAAATATCTTTCTCTTCTTTTGAGGGATATTTCTGCTTTGGTATCTTTCCATGTCACTTTGAATTAATGTTGAATTCATATTAATTTTTGAAAATGAACTGAACTAATTCCCAGAGGGGGTCTCTGCTGAGGAGTAGACAAATAACCCTCCAAAGAAAGCCAGACAGAGTTGAGAAATCAGCCCTCCCTCATTCTGGCTTCAGTGTTATGATTGGTTGATGTTTCCCCTGTTGCCTACTGGTGACATTGGCAGTAAATAAAAAGATAAAGCCAGCTCTCTTGTCTATGAAGTCTGGATTGGCTTCACTCATTGAGCAATGATTTGGAACTAGAGCCAGGATAAAGTTTGCAGTGACTACAGCCTGTCTCAATCATGAGTAGTTCTTTAACTCAGGAAAAGCCAGTTTTTTGTAGGAGTAAGGCATCATGCTAGAAACTGAAAATGTGAGTTCTAGTTCTGCCTTAGGCACAAAGCCAGTTGGGTGACCTTGGGCAGGTCATTTCCTCCTAGTCCTAGAAAGCAATCAATGACAAACTTATTGTACTTCTGAAAACTCTTGCCAAAAATACTACAGGCACTTGTACAGAAAGTCTCCAAGAATCAGATATGATTGAATGAAAAAATATTATATAAATTGGAAAATTATATAATTCCACCTTATATTGTATAGATCTGGTCCCTCAAGTGTCCAGTTCTATTATGGCCGTCAGAATAGAACTTTTAATATTTCCAAAAACATGACAAAGAACACCAGGGAGATTTATCAGAGAATAAGACTTCTAAGTCCTTTGAAAAATGGTCTGAAAATGGAGCTACTATCCACAAACGATGGGATCCCTTCACTGGATGTGCTCAAGATATAGGTATATGATTGCTTATAGACAGTCATCTATACATTTATATTCAGCACTGTTTGCAATTTGCATTTGTATATATGAAGCTGTACATCTTTTGCCCCTGCATCAACTTCACACATAAGTGGAAAGGCACAAGACTTCAATTGTGTGATTGCAATTTTTTGACCCTATTGAATGTGCCATTAAAGTGCATTGTGACAAAACCAAAGCTTTGCACAGCCTTACTAATTTCCACTTTATCAGAGAGTTATATGGACATGATTGCATTTATAAATTCTTATTTTCAGTGCATGCTATTAAGAAGTTGAATTCTATAGTTTTTACTGTTAACTCTGCTTTCAGTTATATTTTATATTTACCAATATGAATCCTTACAAACCTAAGCGAGAAGATTACTTAACCATTTTAAGTAAAAATAGACAGCTCTTATTCAGGGTAGATTTATGATATCTGTAATACGTAAGTCATTTTCAGTTAAGAGGTTTATATCACACACACACAAAATAAAGGCCTGTGTAGCTTAGTAATAGAGTTTGTTCCTTGCTTGGTGCATTTAATAATTTTTGAGATGAGTTTCAGGATGAATGTATGACCATTAATATTCTGATATAGACAATATAAAATTTCATAAAGTATAAAATGTATTTTAATCATCAACTCTTTTTGTTATTGGTTGCTGCTTTAAGTCAGACAATTTATATCTTCTGTAGTCATTACCACATGGATATTTGCAAGGAACATTTGAGATGGCAAACAAAGAGGAGAACAGAGAAAAAAACAGATATCCCAACATATTACCTTGTAAGTATTGCTGACACATATATTTCAAAATTCTAAATAGTCCAGTATGACCAGGCAGCTGTCATGTTAAAAACAGCTAACAAACATAGGTAACTGTCTTATGAGATCAAGGCTGATAAATTTAAGGTGGTATAAACATCTGTTTGTTTGTTTGTTTGTTTAATAATATTTATAAGTAACCGTAGTCCTTTTTTAGGTAGCATCAAGGTTTGAATGTGGGGTGAAAATAGCATTAGTCAAAAATAGCATTAGTGTTTGGTGGCAAAGGTTGGACATGAGTGGCCCATGTTCTCTTAGCAGTTTTTGGTGGCATCCTTCTGGACTAGCTCTGGGGATTGGGGATGGGCAGCACTCTATTGTGATTGTTCTCCTCCTTTCTCTGGGGTTGATACCAGTTGGTGATAATGGGGGGAGAGAGATCCTGTCCTCTGTGCTTATTATGGGAGGCACCACAGATTCAGTGCTTTATTCTCTCCTATTCAATATCTACATGGCTACTGAGTGAGCTCATCCATCACCATCTGGTGAGGTATTATCAATAGCTGAGGATACTCAATTATACATTTCTGCCCTTTAGCAAATTAAACAGTGCTGTTGATGTCATATCCCAATGCTTGGAGGCTATTGGCCTGGACAGTATGAGGATGTGTTTGGGGAACAACAGGCTTCAACTTAACCCTAGAAAGTTTTGAATGGTTCTGCTTTTTTATGGAGCGTGTCAGTTTTGGGACTATGCTGTCTTTGATACTGGGTAGATTGCACTGCACCAGACAGACCATTTCTCATCCTGTAGGTCTTCCTAGACTCATGAGTCTTGCACAAAGAACGATGGCAGTTGTGGCTCAGAAGATCTTTGCACAGCTTTGTGTTATGTTGCAATTATCCCTGAATCAGGGAGCTCTGCTCATGTTCACTTGTGTCCTGGGCAGATTATTGTAATGGGGGCCATCCTTAAAACATTTCTGGAAACTTCAGCTGCTACAGAATATGATAATGTGGGCAGTTATGTGTGCACCTAGAGTGATACATGTTACACACCTGCTCCACCTGCTGCTTCAGAGTTCTGTTCAAGGTGCTGTTTATCTCTTTAAAGCCCTTCATGGCATGGGGCCAAGTATTTGATTTGGTTGATCTGGTTACATCTGCCCGTCCCATGAGGTCTTGCAGAAGAAGTATGTTTTTGGCCCTTCTGCCAAAGAGATACATCTGGTGGGACCTGGGAGGTAGACCTTTTCTGCCCTGGCACCTATTCTGTGAAATGTCAGCCCGGAAGTGAGACTGGCCTTATTTCTGCTGATGGGGCTTCCAGAAGTTCCTCAAATCCTGGTTGTATTAACAGGCCAGTGGGTCACAAGGGAAATGGTGATCTGATGAGGTTGTTCCATTACTTGTGGTATCTGGCGATATCGCCTAAGCTTTTTAATAACAATTGTAATTTGTTCAATTTCTTTAAAAATAGCTTTTATTGTTTGATAGTATACTGTCCAGAATTACATTTCATTAGATGATGGACCATAGAATACATACATATGTACATCATCATCCATCCATCCATTCATCATTACATACATACATACAGTACATACGTGTACACACACACACACAGACATGCATACATACATGCATGCATACTTACCCTGTGGAGTTTGCAATTCAAAATGTAATATATTATAATAAAAGTCCCATAGGTGCTTTTTCAAGAGGCAACTGGATTTTCTGGGTTTTCTGTTTTTTGGGGGAAGCTTCTTGGATGAGAAGCAAAACGTCTTTGAAAAAAAATCAGAAAATTCAGTTGCCTCTTGAAAAAGCACCTTTGGAACAACCATGACCTGGGTGACTGAGAATTTCCATAGATCTTATTACAAAAGAATAAAAATAATAACACTCTCACTTATATATATGACCCAGGACAATACACAAATATTTGCATATTTTATAAGAGAACAATTATCAAGTGTGACATAAAAATAACAACTACAATTACTATGAAATTAGAGGAAACTTCAGAATCCCATTCTCCTAGCCTAGCCAGCATCAATTCCCTAATCTTGCAATATTGCTTTTATAAGTTGTTTCAGATGATACCTGTTTTTTCTCATCTTTGCCAGCAAATGAACAAGTTCACTTGCAGAAATTGCATATTATTTTAAATGTAATCATTCATATTAATATAAGCCAATAAAATCATGTACCTGAAGAGTGTATACAATCAAAAAGAGCACTAGACTGTTAAGGGAATGTGTCTGTTGATTTTCTAGAAGGTTGTCATGTTGCATGCCACACAGCTGGTAATTTCACACTGTTGAAAGATAATTTCTTTTAAAAATCTTATCTGATTCTGAAATCTTCTTAGCTTGTTGCCCAGTAACTTTATTCATTCATTTCTGGGGATTATATAGGAAATCAAATTTCCAGAAATTTATTGTAGAATTAAGTGAAGTTTTCCAATTACAGACAAAAGGAAGTACTTTTTCACAAACTTTAGGACCTGGATAGATTCCAGAGATACCTTGGTGTTTTCTCTGAAGATATGGTTGTAGTTCAGGTGGAATAGGTAGAATAGCTGAAGTCCTGAATTGGACTGCTCCTTTGCAGTCTCTCCTTATATATCCCTCCTGCAGTTCACCTCAGTTCTCCAAGGAGTTGCAGGAGATGAAATTCCAGAAGAGATGTCTGAAACACTAGTGGTGGAAGATTAGGAGCGAGTCTGATTGAACCTGAATAAGAGTCAATATGCTGTTTTAAGGACTATTTTTGCTGTCTGGCAGATAAAATCATTCAGATTTATTCAGAGTTGGACTCCAGTTGGATAGGGATTCGGATATAGGATTTACATGGCTGTGACTGCTGAAGAAGTGGACTGGGACTGGAACTCTGAGCACAGCTATCTATCTGTTAGTTAGATTAATGTTTTTCCTGGTTGGTCAAAGGCCTAGGAGGTGACCTGTAAATGGGTCCATGCAGTGGTATTTGCTTCTTTGAGGGAGAGGGTCTTTCTGTGGTATGCCTTTTTCCTCAAGAAATTATCAAAGCCCTGGACAGTTTCTGCCCAATCTTCAACTTTTAATTTTTCATCAATAGTGTTCCAGGCATCTCTTCTGGCGCTTCATCTCTTGTGATTCTCTTTGGAGAATCACAGTATACTTGTCAGTGGAGCTTCAAGCTCCAGAGGATTCAGGAGGAGACAGATTATCTGGGCCCTTTTCAAGCAGGTTACAGCGCAGAGATAGTTTTGGTCATGCTTGTTCATGATCTGTGGCAAGATAGGGGGTAGTGCAATCATCCTTCTGTTTCTTAATTTCTTAGTAGTTTTTGATGCAGGTGATCATGGTATCTTTTTACACTGGCAGCAAGGCTTGAGTGGGACACTGTTTTGATGTTTTTATTTTCTTTGTGGTTAGTTCAGTTAGTTCATGACATCTCAAAATGTCACCCCTTTTGTTTATCATCTATGGAGAAATGGTGATGTCATCTATCAGTTCAGAACCATGTGCGATCTGTGCATCAATGTAGTACATATACCCAAATTTGCATCTAAATTCCTGAACAAGCAAGTGATGCTGTCAAGCTTCTGTCCCAGTGGAAGTGGAAGCTGTGCAGAACTGGATGGAGAGGAACATCCTTCAGTTAAATCCTGTACCAAACCTTTGTGCCCTCAGGGCCTGGGGATCTTCCATCTTTGGTTTTGGATGGTACTGCACTGGTTCATCAAGACTAGTATGACCAATCTGAGGGTCATCTTGAATTTACAGCTCCTGCTTAAAGAGCAAATGGAAGCTCCAGATAAGTGGATCCTTCCACAGATATATCTAGTATGCCAGTTGTACTTTTTCCTGGACTAGAAGACCATTCAGATAGTCACTCATGCTTTAATCATTTCACAATGGGATTACTTTAACACACTCTATATGGCTCACCCTTGAAAGCCACTCAGATGCTATAGCTCATTGAGAATGCAATGGCATGGGTAGTAAGAGGCATGCCTTAATATGCTCAGGTGACCCAACAGTTTCATGAGCTGTACTGGTTACTGATTGACTTACAAGTACAATTCAAGGTCCTGGTTATCAGCTGTAAAGTCCTTCATGGGCCAGGGCCTGGTTGTTGTTTGTGGGGTTGCCAATTTCCATTTCTTTTTGTCCATCCAGTGATATCACGCACATTCAATACGCTTTGGATCCCATTTTTATGCATGGTCTACTGGGACCAAGCAACCATGCCTTTTTTGTTGCAGTAGCTGCCTTCAATAATGGCAGAGGTCTGGATGGTTCCACCCTGATGTCATGCAAGAAATTATTAAATACTTAGCTATGTTGTCAGGCTTTGGGATATGGTGATGGTTAGATGATTTTCAAAAAGTATTTTTTGTCAAGTTGTTTATGATGTATTTTTGTTGTTTTTCTCTTTTTCTTATGAGCTTTTCTTATGAGCCAGGGTTATTAGGAATCAGGTGTACTCTATACTATATGAGCCATGGTGGTCAGTGGTTAAAGTGTAGTACTGCAGGCTACTTCTGCTGACTGCTGGCCGACTGCAATTTGGCAGTTCGAATCTCACCAGGCTCAAGGTTGACTCAGCATTCCATCCTTCCGAGGTGGGTAAAATGAGGACCCAGATTGTTGGGGGCAAGATGCTAATTCTGTAAACCGCTTAGTGAGAGCTGTGAAGGGTTATAAAGCAATATATGAGTCTAAATGCTATTGCTACATTCATATACAGGTAGCCCTCAACTTAGCAACCATAGTTGGGACAGGATTGCCATCATAAGTTCATTGTGGCTGTAAAGCCACATGAATACTTTGCTTAGCAACAACAATCTTGACAATTAAGTGAATTTTATCAATCATTAGCCAAGAATGTGTCCCATTCCAAGCCATTCCAGGCTTGGTCTTTTCCCGTCCCAAACTTCAGTAATGTAGCAGGTTGCTTCCAACTTCCTACACCTCTCTATCTCCCCCTCCCATCTTTGCCCCTTTTCTGCCCTGCACCCCACAGTGCAAGATAGCAAATAGTCCCAGAACTATTTAGTTGGAAAGCCTCAATCCTCCCAGTCCATCTTCACCATTTTTTGGGTTTTTTTTTTTTTTTGTTCTTGCTGCTTACAAGGCATGCCTGGCCTGACTGTGGGATGGACTGGGTTTTATTTGCAGTGGGGAAAAAAGTCAAAAACAGTCTCTGAATGGAAGCATGCCAAAATGTTTCTTTTTCAAAACCTAAAGCAAAGTTGTGCCAGGCTGGGCACAACTCATCAGAAGTGACAGCAAAAAACAAACAAATAATGAAGATGAGGTAGGGCAGCTGTGGCTTCCTGGGATATGACAAATAATCCCAGAGCTGTGTAATTGTGGAGCTGCTTGTCATCCTGCAACAGAGAGTGCAGAGTGGCCAAAGGACAAAGATGTGGGGAGATAATTGAATGGGGGGAGTTAGAGCACCCTGTGGTTATTAGTGCAGGTAGACTGCCAAGTGCCCAAATTCTGATGTTACCTTTGGGGTGCTGAAACAGCATAGATTGTAAGTTCAGTTTTCAGCACAGTTGTAACTTTGAACAGTTGCTGAATTAATGGTCACCAGTCAAGAACTACTTGCATTTATGAATAAATCAGTAAATAAGTTGATAAACCATGGGATTTTCTCCTATGAAAGTATGGTGTTAACTATTGATACTTTTCTCCTTGTGTTGAACTGAGATGATAGATAATCCTATTTTGTTCTGAAAGTATTTGTTATACTCAGCCTCAACTGTGCTTTTGTTTTGTTGTATTGACTTTATTTTACATTTTAGTTCTTTAATTTTATTTAAAAAATATATTCTCGTGTGCAACATCTCAGCTTGTATATGAGCAGTAGGATTCCTCTGTGCGACCCTCATCGCTGCCTTCAATTTCTTTTTCAGTCGCTGGCATTTAAGATCAAACCAATGAGGTCTACCCATTGAGGCTCTTTTTGTAGCAGGTTTAGTTGTTAGGATTTGTTCAGGATATTACAAAGATTAGAGAATGTATCAAAGGCTGACCATCAGTCAGTAGTAGATGACTGGATTGTTCTAGCCCAGTTAGTAGCATTCTCTGCTTTAAGGCAATCTGATATTGCCTTACTACCAACTTGAGCCAAAATTAACCTTTTATTTTGGGTCACCTCTACCTTTATGGTGAGCCATCTGTCAGCCATGTTATATGGTCTTAGATCTGAGCAGCCTCTCAAAGTCACACTTTCATGGTCATGGTCATGATGTGCACTGAAGATGATGTTTGATTTCATTGTATGAGGTGCAGTGACAATAAAGTAAACTAAACTAAATTGCAGACTAATGATCGCTATCATCACTAAAGTGTACCGTAACCTCTGAGAAGAGGTTGACTTTATCTCTAGAAACACAAAACAGATCCAGCTTGAATGGGCCAAATTGTATGTGTCAGGATATGTATAATTCTTATACTTACCTCCCAGAATTGGGAAATTACCCTTAAAAATTAAGGAGACTAGGAACAGGCCAGCAGCATTACTTTTGTGGTTTCTAAAGAGCCCCTGAGAATGATTATCGAATAACTCCCCTGTCTCTTCTGGGTGAACTCATACAAAGAAGGATCCAACCTAGAATTAAAATCTCCATAAATTCTGTGCCTCCATGGCCATTTCTGCCTTGGCTGTTGAAAGTAAGTCTTGCCTGAAGCCTTTTTTGTTCAATCATAGGAATAGTGATCTGATGGAAAATTTTCCTCCAAGATTAATACTCCTATTGAAAAATAGTGAGGATTAGATTCCAGTGTTAACATCCAGAATATAATCCAGTAGTATTTATAAGTATTTGTAAAGTAGTCTAATCATCCAATGGAACAAATTTAAATTAATTTAAATGTAATTAATTGTATTAATTTAATTTAAATTAAATTAAATTATTTATTTAATTAAAGCTGCTTTATCTGTATTAGTCTCCCTTATGAGAGGGTCTTGCCAGATGATACTATCTTAGGTGTTGACAAGTTTCTCCTAGAAAGTATTAAAGAATAATATTCTTTCTGTTCTTGAGATTCTAAAGAAGAGCCAGTAGTGACCAAATTGATATGTTGTTGTTTTTGTCCATCCTCGAAGCCATACCCAATTTGAATGGCCATGTGAAGACCAGGGAGTAAGGAAGGATGGCATCAGCTGGCGCAGTGATTCAGCCTGGGTATCACAGATGGGTAACTGAGTTTGAAGAATGTAGATTCCCCAATATTGAGCTCCCACTTCTTTAGTCGTCCTGCCAACTTCTCTCCTCACTAGAGTTACAAGGTTATAATCCCCACCAACAACTTTTACTGGCTTTATTTCAATCAAAAGAAATGCCATGGGAAGAGCAGCTTTTCATGTCATATATTTTCCTTCTGTTTCAAAGGTATGAGATAACACATCATTCATGGTGTGAGCAAGAGTCCTTGTAATAATTGTAAAAAGGGATTCATGAGACCAGTTACTAATTCTGATGTCTACTAATTATTTCTAGGAGAGTGTTATGTGAGGACATTAGAACTTTATTATGTTTCTAATCTGGGAATCACCATCCGGAAAATGTGTCATAGTTTTATTTGTGAAGAAGTGTCTCTAAATTACTTGGTCTATGTCCATTTGTAGTGGTAAAATTAATGTCACCGTTAAACTGGAAGCCAATGAAATTAGTACATGGGATTTTAATTCAGGATACCTTATGTTGCTATTAATCATTCTTTCTTACTTCCAAAGATTTTGCATTTATATTTATGATACACTGCTAAACTGAAACTTTAAAAATCATTATTTTAGTAGCATGAATGCATGGTGTTATTCAGTATAGAACCTATAATATAAATAATCATACGTTCTTGCATCAACTTTTTTAGGTTAGCTTTTTTTCAGAAGGAAAGGAGCTTTATCCACATTTCATCCATGTTAGAGATAAACAGTTCTAACTGAGTGTTCATTTTTACAGATGATCATTCCAGAGTAACTTTAATGCAAATAGATGGATTTCAGTATTCAGACTATATTAATGCTTCATATATAGATGTAAGTGAAATCCTTTTCTTTTTCAATTATTTATTTTCTCAAAATAACTACATAATGTTTTTTAAAGCATCTTTAATGTATATTCTTCTAAAAATAACACACATTTTTATTTTCTCATAGGGCTACAAGGAAAAGAATAAATTTATAGCTGCTCAAGGTATCTTTTGGTTTCTATTGTTTGACAGGTTTTTTTTTAATATTTTGTACTTTTGCTGTGCAAAGCAACTTCAGAAATATTTCGTTTATTCTAAAATAAGATTTTAAGGATTGTGTCTATTGGTTTTATTTATTCTGTGGTTAATGAGTATGCCAAAATACCTAAGTGCTTTTTCTGGAGAGTCGTTGGATTGAATAAGAAGACTGAGAATGCATGCAACTTCTTGTTTATTATTGGAAAGGCAGTGGTGAATAGTGTGAAAGGAAAAGGGAGAAGCATGCAATTTGTCTTGACTTCACTCTTTATATGACATTGGTATAAGAATTAGAGTACATAGAACCAAGGGAGAGTTAGTGGAGATCAGTTTGTGTGTATATGTGTGCACTTTCAAGTCAATGTTTGCTTACCAGTGACTGCCTAGACAGGTTCTTGCAGTTTTCTGGGTTCCTGTTGAAAATAGGACTAAAGCCCAGTCTCTCAGTTTCTAGCCTGTTTCCTTAATCACAACCAAACTGGTTATTAGTAGGAATCATTAGAAAGTAAAAATGAAAAGTTTGGATTAGGGTTTAACTTTAATGTGGTAAATATAATTACATCACCATGTTTAGCAAAGTTATAGTTTGCAGGAAAACAATGAAGGTGTTGAAGAAAAACAATGAAGGACTTTTTTTGGGGGGGAAGTCCAAAGTAAATAGGAGAATATCAACATACTTGAATATTTAATGTAATGTATATAATAATTTGTCTATAGAGTGTCATATTTGTCTATAGAGTGTTTTGGTACAAGGTGTGTATATGTGTGTGTCTTTAATCCAATTTTCCAACTTGAAAATATGTACAGAAGGGATTGATGTGATCCATGAACTGTTTGTTTTTTTTGTAAATTTTTTATTAGTTTTCAAGAAACAAACATACACAAACAAAACACAAAACATCAAAACATAAAACTTCTTTTTGGAAAGCGGCTTAATCCCGGGCTACGTCTTTTTATACAAACATAAATTCAAAATTCATGCTCACTTTTTATCCCATTTCATATCTTATTTACCATTCTACATTTTCTATATAGCTTCTCCCCTCTTTTCACTCTCTTAATTCTATTTTATTGATTTCATCTCAGTTTAAATAATTATGCATATTTCTTTTGTCTGTTCTATTTCAATTTTCTGTTATTTTTTCTCATTAACACAAAATTTCTCCTGTAGTCACTGATTGAAGTATGACGCCTTTGAATCTTTCCCTAAATTTAACACTTAAAATAACATATACTTTTCATTCTGATTCTGCTTAGTACATTCTAAAGCTACTTACTATATTATAAAATAAAAAGAATAATAAGTTTATAATATAATTAAAACAATAATCCATAGCAAATTAAACTCTATTATTAAATCCAGTTTTCTAACACTATTTCAGATATAAATTCAACAATATAATCTTATGTACTTTTGTAGAGTCTCTTTTTTTAATCATATTTTTACCCACTATTTCTGAATAAATCTTATTTCTTCACATCTTATTTTAAACCTTTGTAACTTCTCTTCCCTTTTTCCCTTCCTTTCTTCTCTAATCCTGCCTTTACCCCTTTGTCTCTTAGAATATCTTTTATCTGTTCTATTTCAGTTTTCTATTTATCTTTTCTCATTAACACAAAGTTTCTCCTGTAATCACAGATTGAAATATAATACCTTTAAATCTTTCCCCTAAATTTAACACTGAGAATAATATATACTTTTTATTCTGATTCTACTTAGTACATTCTGAAGCGACTTACTATATTATAAAATAGAAAAGAATAATAAGTTTATAATATAATTAAAACAATAATCCATAGCAAATTAAGCTGTATTATTAAATCCAATTTTCTAACATGATATTATAAAATCCAATTTTCTAGCATTATTTCAAATATAAATAAAACAATACAATCTTATGTACTTTGCAGTCTCTTTTTTAATCATATTTTTACCCACTATCTCTGAATAGATCTTGTTTCTTTACATCTTGTTTTAAACCTTTGTAACTTCTCTTCCCCTTTTCCCTTCCTTTCTTCTCCAATCCTGTCTTTTTACCCCCTTGTCTCTTAATCTCCACCTTCTTAATTTCCACCTTCTTCTGTATTTCTCTTTTCTGTTGCTTTCTGACATTGTATCGATTTTTCACCTTATTTTTCTTTTCTTTCAAACCCTTTTTTGGTTTTTTTTAAAGTCTTAAATTCTCCATTCTCTTTCCCCTCTTTCCCTTTTCTTCCCCGGCTAAAGTTGTTTGTTCATTAAAGATGGCTTCTTCTTCATCCCAATCTTCTTGTTCTTGTAGTTTCTGGAAGGTATAAACCGCCATTTCTAAAAAATGGAAAACAGATCCAGAAGAGCCCTTCCCTTCTTGATCCACTTCTTTTAGCTTTTTAAATTCAATTTTCAGTTGTTCAACAAGTAGTGCCATTGTAAAAAGTTTTTTTAGGAAACCCAAATATTTTAGTCTTTCAAATAATAATTTCCAAAAATCCTAAAGTCACCAAGCAATCCAAATGCACACAGTCTGTTTCATTTAGCACTTTCTTCTTTTTATATTTTCTCTTCTTGGGGTTATAGTTCAGTTATAAAGCTCCAGTTAAAGCCCCTGTCACACAGCACCAACGAATGGAAAGAGGATGTAAAATGGAGAGAAACACTTGCCATCTGTTGGTTAACGCGATCCATCCATTCTGTACTCACTGCGTCAATTTTTCATCCTCTCTATCCGTCCAGAATCCGTTGACTGAGATTCCATCTGCTCAAAAAGTTTTCAGCTGCTCAAAACTTTTTGAGCAGAAAATGTATCCAACGCGTCCGTTCTGCATCCGCAACGCATACGGGGAACATCCGTTCTACATCCATCATCATCTGTTATGCATCCGTTATATCCGCTAGGCATCCGCTGCGCATCCGCATAACTCACATCCGCTCCAGCGGAAAACAGACACAGGGAGGAAGCGAAACGGATATGGAATGGACACGCAGCGTTAGTACCACGGACGGAGAAAGGATGAAAGCAGACGCAGCTCACATACAAAGCATTCAAACGGAAAAAATGTTCGCAGAGGGGACGTATCTCGCATATTTAGGATGTCTGCAAGATGCCTAGAGGATGCAAAAGGACACTGAGCAAAAAACCTATATTTCCTATAAAAAGGGGGAGGAACTCACCTGGATCTCACTTTCAGTCCAGCAGCCCTGTGGTGCAGACCTCTTCAGTCTTCCTCTGGCTCTGGCTCTTCCACAGCATCCAGTCATCTCCACCATGGATCATCACACACTCCTTTTGGTAGCCACCATCCTTCTACAACAGTGCGAAGCCATCTACAGACTCTTTCACCTGTTCTACGCGAAGAAAAGGAGGCAGCCAAGAAGTGTCTGGGTCCGAAGATGGGTCGCGAGAAGAGCCGAGTACGGACTGTATAACAAGCTGATGGTGGAGCTGAGGAACGAAGACCCTCGTGCATTCCAGAACTTCATGAGGATGCCTCCATCCATGTTTGATGAAGTTGTGGAGCGGCTGAGACCCAGGTTGACCAAGCAGAGCACCAACTTCCGGCCCAGCCTGGACCCTGGGCTCAAGGTGGCACTGACTCTGCACCACCTGGCCTCCGGGACCATGTACGGGAGCATGCAGTACGGCTGGAGGGTGCCACACAACACCATCAGCATTGTGGTCAGAGAAGTGGTGCAGGCCATCATCGAAGAATACCTGGAGGAGCTCCTCCAGTGCCCCTCCACTGAAGAAGGCTGGAAGAAAGTTGCAGAGCAGTGGTATCAGAAGTGGAACTTCCCCCACACTGTTGGAACCATAGATGGCAAACACGTGGCCTGCAAAGCTCCAGCCAACTCAGGGTCCACTTATTTCAACTACAAGGGCTTCTTCAGCATCATCCTCTTCGCCGTGGTCGATGCTGACTACAAGTTCATGTACATCGATGCTTCAGGCAACGGGTCAGCTTCAGATGCCCAGGTATACAACGCCAGTCACCTCAAGGAGGGGCTGGAACGCAACCTCATCATGGGCTTCCCAGATCCAGACCCCCTGCCCAACGACACACAAGATGTGCCCTACTTTATTGTGGGGGATGACGCCTTCTCCCTCAGAACCTACCTCATGAACCCCTACACTTCCAGATGCCTCACCCGTGAAGAGAGGATCTTCAACTACAGGCTGTCCAGGGCAAGGCGGGGGGTGGAGAACGCCTTTGGCATCCTGGCCAACAGGTTCAAGGTACTTCTCACCACCATGCAGCATCGCCCACAGACCGTGAGGAGGATCGTGGAAGCTTGCTGCATCCTGCACAATCTCATGTGCACCCGCTACCCAGTGTTGCAGAACAGGCTCATGGACCTCCAACAAGGCAATGGGGACATGGAGCCTGGGGAATGGAGGCAAGGGCGAAACCTGATAGACACTCTGGATGTGCAAGGCCCCAACAGAGCTTCACATGAAGGGAAGAAGCAGCGCAACCTCCAGAAACACTAGTGCAACTCCCCAGCTGGAGCAGTGGAGTGACAAGACAGGATGATAGATGCTTAATGGATGCTTCCTTCAGCCTGTCCAATCACACGGATGAGATTGGGCCATGTATGTTGAGTGGGCCTTCAATGAACAGGGCATTTAATAAAAGAGTTGTGTTTATGTTGAAATGTGTGGATCAATGATTACATTGTTATTGATACAGTCCCACTATGCTTGCACTGGAGGTTTATCTATCCCACTGTTATTACCCATCCCAAAGGTATCCCTGCCCATCCCACAGCTATTACCCATCCCACAGGTATCCCTGCCCATCCCACAGGTATTCCTCCCCATCCCACAGCTATTACTCATCCCATAGGTATCCCTGTCCATCCCACAGCTATTACCCATCCCACAGGTATCCCTGCCCATCCCACAGCTATTACCCATTCCATAGGTATCCCTGTCCATCCCACAGCTATTACCCATCCCAAAGGTATCTCTGCCCATCCCAAAGGTATCCCTGCCCATCCCACTGCTATATTGACCCATCCCACAAGCATGCAAAGGCTTAAACCATTTCTAAAAGTTTCCACCAAGACTTTATTTACTAAAATAAATGAAGCAAGTGTGTGAAGCAAAGATAATCTTTATTAATAACAAGCTGTAAAAGAAAAATGACCTAAGTGTCTTAAGCAAAGATAAAGTCAACAGGTAGCCACCCAGTCTCTGGCACTCTTCTTGGTCACTCTGAGGCGTGCCCAGTCTAAGGGGTGAAGGGTCCAGTTGTTGTGGAGGTGGCTGCTGCTGGAGTGCTGGTCTGAGGCACCATTGGGGTTCCTGGCCCCGAGAGGACAACAGGGGATGGTGTGTGGAGGAAGCTCTCAGAGAGCTGGCTCAATCCTATGATGTTGAGAGCCCCTTCCTCCAGGACATGGGGTGTCAGCCCCAGTACCGATGACAGATGTTCTGAGACCGGGCTTGGCTGTGGGGTGGAGGAAGGAGCAGTGTAGTGGGGATGTCTGGTCTGCAGCTGAGCGAGGTGAGGCGTGGGTGGCATCGGTGACATCGGTGGCACCAGTGGTGTACGATGTACCTCTGCCTAGACTGGGAAGGGCTACCTGTGCTGCTGGATCTCCTGGTAGCCATAGCCTTGGTAGGTGAGGGCCGGTGGAAAGCCTTGGAAGGGCAGTGACATCACCTAGGGTGGAGGAGCAGGCCTGGAATGGGTGGGAGCAGGTTCAGCTGGGTCTGGAGGGTTGTGAAGAAGACCGGTGATCCTGTCCTTTATCACCTGGTACTGTGATTCCGACATGTTCATGAGGGTCTGGTTGACGTAGGTGAGGAAGGACTTGCGGTTGGAGGATGGGACGTCAGTGTGTACCAGCTGAGAGAGGAGATCTACGCTGCTTCTGATGGTGTCCCTGATCTCCAGCAGAACAGTGTGGCTCTGCCCTTCTGGTCTGCCTCTCTGCCTGCTTTTTGTGGAGGTGGAGATGGGGGTGGATGTGGGTTGTTCTCTGGTGGAAGTGCCCTCTCCTTGCTCCCACTGCATCAGGGGTCCTCCACACACTCCGCCACAGGGATTGCAGCTGTCGGGGGGGGGGGGATTCCATCGTGGCACGCTCCACAGATACCTGCCTGGACACAGGAGCTGACTCTTGGCCAGAAGAGGACTGGCTCTCTGCGGGCTGCCTGAGAGAGAGGGTTGTGAGAGGGGCTGCTCCTCAGTGGTGGATCTCACCCTCCAAGAAGCTGCAATTGGCCATCACGTAGGTCTTTCAGTCCGTCAGATTGACCGTGGCCTGGCCAGATTTCTTGAGGTGCAGCTTCCCGTACCAGGTGTGCATTTGCTTCCACCAGCCGAGGAGCACCACCGAAGTGTAGCCCAGGCCCTCCGCCTTCTCTCTCCAAGCAGCCTGCTTCCTTTTGGTGTCTCGATAGAGCCTGTGTCCCTTCCACCAAAGATACTCGTTCTCCCTCAGCCATTCCATCACCTCATCCTCATGTTCCTCTTCAATGGAGTATTGCCTCCTCTCCCTTTCACGCTTATGCCTCTTCCTCCCTCTGGCAGGGCCATCTGGGTCCTCATCAGAGGGGCTTCGAGGTTGTAGGGGCTGCTCCTCCACACCACCACCACCAGCAGCAATAACAACAGTAGCAGCAAAAGCAGGACCAGCAGCACCAGCAGTGCCAGCAGCGCCAGCAGGACCAGGATCAGTAGCAGCAGAGTAAGCACCAGCAGCGCCAGCAGCACCAGCAGGACCAGGAGCACCAGCAGGACCAGCAGGACCAGGAGCACCAGCAGGACCAGGAGCACTAGTAGGACCAGCAGGACCAGGAGCAGCGCCAGCAGAGTAAGCACCAGGAGCAGCGCCAGCAGAGTAAGCCCCAGCAGAAGCCCCAGCACCAGGAGCAGCGCCAGCAGAAGCTCCAGCACCAGAAGAGTCAGCCCCAGCAGCATAAGCCCCAGCAGAAGCAGAGTCAGGGCCAGGGGGTGGGATGGTGGCCCTGTCCTTCTTGCCAGGGCTGGCAGCAGATGGCAGAGGCTTTCTCTTCTTCCCCATTGTTGTTGGCTTGCTGGCTGGCTGGAGCTGTGTCTGGCAGCAGGTCTTTCCTCTGAATGGTGACCTGCTTGCGAGCTGCTTCCCTTTATATCCGCGGGACTGACGCAATGCATTCTCCCCGCATGCGCAGTGAACGCTAGGCATCCGCTAGGCATCTGCTAGGTATCCGCTAGGCTTCCGCTCTGCATCCGCTTCATCTGCTCGGCATCCACTCTGCATCCGTTCCTTCTGCTGCGTGTCCGCTTCGCTGTGCTCCCCCGGAAGCCCTGTGGATGTGCCATCCGATCCCATCAGCTTCCATCCGCTAGGCTTCCGTGGAGCATCCGCTTTCCATCCTGGCTAAATCCTCCCCCCGTCCATTCCTTTCCGTTGTTGTCTGCTCTGGTTATGCAAATTCGGGGCACTTTTGAGAGCGGATAACAATGGATGGAACATTTTCTCATCTGCTGTGTCCTTTTTACAAACGTTTTGCATCCGTCGGCCAATGTGACAGCCCCTTAACATATATCTTTTAGATGTTTTGTCACAGTTTCGCTCTAATGTTATAAATTCCAAGCAGCCTCCTCCAAGAAAATCTTAATATTAATTATTTTCCTCTCCTTTCCCACTTGTTGCAAAAAAAGTTTTTTTTTTCAATGCTCAGAAATCTTTATTGTCCCCTTGGTTTCAATTTTCAATTTAATTACCTGCTGATGTCAAAATGGATTTTTCCGATTTCTCCATTCATTTGCTATCACCGTAAGGAAGGAAAGTGAGAAAAAACAAACTTTCCCTTTTTTCTTTCATTCGCCCCTTCTTCCGTCTTCGTCGGGAATGATGTATCTTTAATAAAACTTAAATTCTAGGTTATTTAAATATTACTTGTCATCCCGGTGAGCCAAAAACTTTCACTTTCTCAACTTCCTCCTGCACATTCTTATCCAGATGAAAGCTTCTTTGTGGCAGCCATTGCTGACTGCCGCTCCACCACTTTCGGAAAAGGGAGTTAAGCCAGCTGGGGAGGGGAAGTTGTGATCCCCCAGACCCCTGTTGAGTCTCCCCTATCTTCAGTTACCTCTACGGGGTAACTATAGCCCCCAAATCCAGCTAGATCGGGGGCACTCCGGCGAGCACACCAGGAACTGCGCACGATCGCAGATTCCTGCTGCTGCCAAAGCCTTGCAAACCAGACGCCAATATAAGGTGTTATTTCCCTTGATCCATGAACTGTTGAGGATTATATAAATATATTTATAGTAGATGTCAAAATTTCTTTAATGCTACTGTTTCTATCATATTTCATTTTAGTTTTTGAGTGAGACTATGCAAGTAACTGTCCAATTATGCAAATGTATAGATTTTTGTATCAAGATACAAGAAGAGTGCAGTGGAATGCACGCAGGAATTGGTTTGCTTGAGCCAATTAAACTTTTATTTCTAAGGAATGAAGGATTAGGGAGATATGTCTTTACAATTAAAATTTCTTTGTGATATATTCACCTCACTAGCAAGAATAAACTTTGGATTCAGGGCCACTGCACAATTTTTCATCACTTTATACCTCAGCCTGAAGCTTCAGGAGGAATGTGTTTTAAAATAATAAACATAGTGTAGAGTTTCTCTTGTTAAAAAGAGGGAAAGTTTATTTGCTGGAGATAGTGAAACATTTTTATTGTGAAATCCCTATCCCAGTTTGCCTGTTTATTTCAATTTTAATATGTACTTTTTGAATTTGTTTTTTTTCTTTTGGTGTTTCTGAATGTTGGAAACCTCTTTGGGCATTTCTTATAGAATTTGATATTCTTTTCAATAGATAGGATGAAAAACATTTTTCTGTGCTTTGAATAACTGTTCATTCAATTGTGGTTTTCTATATATAGGTCCTAAACAAGACACAGTAAATGATTTCTGGAGGTTGATATGGGAACAGAAGTCTGCAACTATTGTCATGTTAACAAATGTGAAAGAGAGAAAAGAGGTAAGACACTTTAAAGTTTATTTCCCTCTAACAGGTTTGGAGCAGTCCAATAGCCCACAAAACTATTAGTAACATAACCACTTCCTATATCATCTTGTCAGTAAAATGTCAGTACCTCTGATACAGTACATCACTGCAGTAATTTTAATATTTGACCTTACATAATTTTTTTCACATTGCTCTCATCTTCTCTGTCTCTTTTCTGAATCTTTCCCCCGCAGACACTCCCTCTCTCCCCGCCCCCCTCTCTTTCTCTCCCTCCCTCCCTCTCCCTCCCTCCCTCCCTCCCCCCCCCCTCTCTCTTTCTTGTGTAAAATAATTGGTGTGTTGAATGGGCAAATTATCCAAAATTATTTGACTGTATTTTTCTTTGTCTGATTTCCTGGTACCGTTTGATAGACAAAATTTACAAAAATTACACTTTCATAGCTTCAGAACTCTGTTAGTAGTACAGTTAAGACCCAACTTCCTTCCACCATCATTGCTAGTATTTGAATAACATTGATTAAAGTCAATATGAAAATTGCATCCTGCAGCACACCTATAAGAGTAATGATTTCCAATAAATGAAGCATGATTTTTTTGTTGTTGTTGCTCAAGGTTGATCTTTCCATGCACATAGAGAAAAAAAAAAGTGCATGTAGGCTATATTGTTGAAAGAAATAAGAAATTACATATCTTAAACTTTTAATTTAAACTTTTAATTAATTTAAAAACTACATTAATTTCTTCTAAATCAGGGATGTCAAACTCGTGTCATCATGGCAGCATCACATAACATATCGCAGCTTTTTCCCCTTTACTAAACTGAGCGTGGGTGTGGCCAACCTGTGACGCATCCGGCTCACAGGCGGGAAGTTTGACAGCCCTGTTCTAAATAGACCCAGACTTGAAGAAATGGATCTGTAGAAAAATCAGACCTAGTTGGTGGTAAAGTTATATCTCAACAAATGCTAATGCTATGTTACCTCACAATTTACTCTGATCTTATTTTGAATATAATTTAGAGCTATATGGTTCTGTTTAGTTTCAATTTCAGAATTGAGCTTCTTCCTTCTTCCATATAATTGCAACATAATTGTTTGTTTTTAACCTGTCCGTTTGGGTGAAACATACAAAATGCTGATATGATATGTTTGTGTTTTAATGTTTATATAGGACAAATGTTTCCAGTATTGGCCTGATCAAGGATGCTGGACCTATGGAAATATCAGAGTTTCTGTGGAGGACTGTGTAGTTCTTGTAGATTACACCATTCGAAAGTTTTGTATTCATCCGGTATTTCATTTTATCTTCTTATTCCTATAAAATATAAATAATCTATTGCTCACATTCTTTTTAGAATAAGGAATATTTGAAATTATATGTTTTTGTTCAAGGATTAAAAACTCAAGTTATTTAACTTTTACTTACATTTTCTTGATTTTCTTTTAGAATTCATGCTGAAATTTTATTTGAAATTCTCTGCATACTTTGAGCCTAATGTTCTTCTAGTTCCTTTTTTTGGATAGATAGCTATACTGAGTTAATGCTTTCTATAAAATTTAAATTATGTTGACGTTATTAGGAATCTCACAGAAATGACAATATAAATTATGCCTTCTTCAATAATAATGTTTTTAGAATGATATAAACAATAAAATGAGAGGAATGGGAAGGTTTTTCAATGGCTTTAATCGAATAAATTTTCAGCAATATTATTGAATGTGATATACAGGGAGCTCTTGGTGGTACACTAGTTAAAATGCAGTATTGCAGACAAACTGTCCATAGTTTGAAATTTGATTCTGACAGGGCTCAAGATTAACTCAGACTTCCATCCTTCTGAGGTGAGTAAAATGAAGGCCCAGATTGTTGGAGAGCAATATGCAAATAATGCTTACATTATAAGCTGTCCAGAGAGTGTTGCAAAGCACTATGGGACAGTATATAAACCTAAAGATTATTGGTATATTGCTATTGTTACACTGCATTTATCATATGTTTTCCTGTGGATATCTGGTTTGCCACTGTGGGGACTTAGCTATATTAGCTTGGCTACTGGGTCTGATTCAGCATCGTGATTGTTCTGACAGTATATTAAAGTACAAAAAATTCAGATAATTTTTTTAAACTCGGTGTATAATATTGCTGCCTGACAAATTTAACCAGGAGAATATTCCAGGTTGGAATGTCATTGTGGAAAGATAAATCTGTGGTTGCAATTTACAAATACTTTTGGTGCATGATTGATTTTATATCTTCTTTAATTGTTCTCTTTAATGTGCATCATGAAGAGTAAGGAAAAAGTCAAGGAACAAGTAACTAAACTATTGGTTGACTTCATTTGAAAATATACTTGATTGTATTCATATTTTGTTTCTGGACCTTCAGCAGGTTTCTGATGGCTGTAAAGCTCCGAGACTTGTCACTCAGCTTCATTTCACCAGCTGGCCTGATTTTGGAGTGCCTTTCACCCCTATTGGAATGCTAAAATTCCTAAAGAAAGTCAAATCATTGAATCCTGCACATGCTGGACCAATTGTGGTTCATTGTAGGTACGTATCTATGTGGAACTGAAGATTTTTATCCTTATCTGTGTCAGGATGTGGAATTAATAGGCCAGACTAATCCAAAGGATGATCCATGGAACAAATGTTGGAAGGTGTATAAAAGACAAACAGGAAATACCTACTTTTTCATTCACAGAAATCTGGCGGTTGCAATTGAACTCAACTTCAAGACAGTGAGCCTAGATAGGATATAAAAATACAGGAAAAATAACACTTGGAAATTATAGACTCCTGTAGATTAATTTTAGTAACTTATTTGACAGTCTTCTGCATAGTAATGTGTAGAAAGAACATTTCAGGGAAGCTGAGTTTCAAAATTCAGATATAAAAACATGTCATTAATAAACTTACAATTGTTCACTTAAAAAAATGAGCAGTGGCAGAATTAGAGGAAGGGAGGAAGTTGCAATGATATCATAAGCAAAAACAAGTAGCTGATGTAATACATAGGAAAAGTCTCTGCCTAGCACAGGATGCCAGCCTTTTTCTTTTCAATGAAGGCTGAAGATTATTTGCCTTGGCAATTTAGAAAGCAATCTGTGATAATTATACTCCCTCTTGTGGTTGTTCAGTAGGATTGTCTGTGAATGTCATGAGATTTCGGTCAGTTTACAAAATCCAGTAAGTTAAGTGAGTATGTGTCTAAGCAGGCAGGTAGGTAGGTAACTAAGTAAGTGTGTAAGTAGGTAGGTAGGTAAGTTTGTATGTAAATTGCCAACTCACAAAATTCAATAAATAAATAAATAAACAAACTGATTACTTACATTGTAACAGGCAGCCTGGATTAAAACAACCAAAACAATCATTCATACAAATATAACATAGGTTTTACAAATGCATCCATGAATACATTTACCCCTAAATTGTGTAGCTCCTCAACACTCTTGTATGAAACCTGTCTGAAATTAGTCCAGAAATTGGTCTAGCTATTGGCAATTTAATAAATAAATAATATTTTTCCACAATAAAGGCTCAAATATGAGCTCTCACTTGTGTTTAGTTGGATGTACACTTTGTCTGTGTCCAAAGGTGCTTCAGGCATGATTTCATGTCTTATTTGTTAGATGTCTGACCTTAGAGTTAAGAGACTTTGAATCTATATATTTATATTTTTGCTGTGAGGTTTGCCTCCCAGTGAATTAGATAGGCTTCTATGACTATTGCTAGTATTCTTACTGTTAATTTAAGAGGGAGGTGCTGTAGAATATAAAGAAAAATCAATAATATCAGAAGTAAGATATATTGTTGCAGTGTGTAGTAAGATGCATTATTCCCCTGTATTTTGCTGAGTTGCAACTGTGTTTTTTTTCCTAAGTGCTGGTGTGGGTCGTACAGGCACATTCATAGTAATAGATGCCATGATTGATATGATGCATGCTGAACAAAAAGTTGATGTTTTCGAGTTTGTGGGAAGAATTCGTAGCCAGCGTCCACAGATGGTTCAGACAGATGTAAGTAATTCATACATGCATATATACAAATATACATACATACATATTATTTCCAGTAACTATAGTAACCTTCTTCCATAAAAATCCTTTGTATGTTCATCAATAAAAGTTGTTTTTTATTGTGAACATTTTCTTCTTCTCATTGTTAAAATCTTTCTTTGGAAATGACAGAGAAACAAAAAGAATTTGCATAGCAATTTAATTTGATATTGTATTCTGTCTCAAATACATCAAGTGTTCTTGTTCCCTAAATCAGTTGTATTTATTTCTGAAATTGTCATATATCTCATTTTCTCACTGCTGACATGATAATATCCTGGTGTTTAGAAGAATCACCATCTATTTAAATGATGTTAAAGCAGCAGCAGATCATAGCAAATAGGGGTTTAAAAAAAAAAGTCAGAGGACAGCACTTTTTCCCACTGAAACTATTTGCCATAAAAGAATTGATGCAGTCCTCTGTATATGTTATTGTTTCTAACTAAGACTATCAAATGGGAGATGGGGATGGGGATTATATTCATTTCCTTGCTAATTTTTTGCAGCTTTTATTAAATCACCTGACCTCTTTTTTATTTTGTTTTTGTTACGAGAACATTCATGTTATATTGTATTAAGTAGGGGCCACTCTCGGTCTTTGAGTCTCAGGTGTAGAATTTAAGACTTCAGGCTACCAAGTGATGTCTAAAATGTTTGAGTTTAACCTCTTTTGAAACTTTTGCAGAAAATTCAGCTCCTCATTATTCCAAGCACCTTGGAATAATGTGCACAAGGACTGTGGGCTTGCATGAAATATGTAGGTTGAAAACTGCCCATACCTTCATGGCAATTAAAAATACTCTTGACATATCAGTCCTGTTAATGAGAATATATCTATCCTGCATTTGTTGCATTGGTTTCCAATAGGTTTTTGGCTCAATTTAAGGTGTGAATTATCACCTTAAAAACCTTTTGCAGGATAATACTGGACTACATCAAGCAAAATCGAATGAAAATTGAATATATCCATCTGTTTCAGTTCTATAGAGCAGGGCTGTCAAACTTGAAGCCCACAGGCCGGATGTGTCACATGCTGGCTACATCCAAGCCTGGTTTAGCAAAGGGGGAAAAAGTCATAATATGTCACGTGGCATTGCCGTGACAATGCAAATTTGACATCTCTGCTATAAAGAGAGATTTTTCCAGATCTCACCACCTCATGAGGTTCATAGATTGTAAACCAGATGGCAGGCTTCTAAATGGCAGCCCCATTTGATTTAATTCCCCCTTGAATTACAAATAAACCCTATTCTAGAGGCATTTTGAAAATTAGTGAAAACAGTGCTGTTTAATTGAATGTCACCACTAATGAATCAGAATTTTATTTTGATTTTTACTGCTAAATATGATTGTAATGCCCTATTCTCAGCTTTATTTTATTATTTCCAAATCCAGAATATGTTTGGATTGGGAAAGGCTATAGAGAGTCCTCAACTTACAACAGTTCATTTAGAACTGTTCGAAGTTACAAGGGCACTGAAAAAGTGACTTATGACCATTTTTAACACTTAAGCCCATGTCACACTGCCCAACGGATGCAAAAAGGACACAACGGATGAGCAAAATGTTCCTTCCGTTGTTATCCGCTCTCAAAAGGGGCAAAACTTTGCATAACCGGAGCGGATAACACGGACGCGGGGAGGACGCAGGGCAGATGCAAAGCGGATGCGGAACGGAAGCCCAGTGGATGGGAGCAGATGTCACATCCGCTAGGCTTCCGGGGGACCTCAGCAAGCGGACGCGGAACGGATACAGCGGATGAACAGCGGACGTGGAATGGATGAAGCGGATGCACAGCGGATGCACAGCGGAAGCCTAATGGATGCCTGCCGTTAATTGCGCATGCGGGGAGGATGCATTGCGTCAGTCCTGCGGATATAACAGAAGCAGCTCGGAAGCAGGTCACCATTCAGAGGAAAGATCTGCTGCCAGAAGGATTGGCTGCCTTGCCTGCCCTGCCTGCATGCCTTGCTGCCAGCCTTCCTGCCAGCCTTGGTGCCTGCCTGCCTGCAAGCCTTCCTGCAAGCCTTGGTGCCAGACTCCCTGCCAGCCTTCTTGACAGCCTTGGTTCCTGCCAGCCTCCCTGCCAGCCAGCAACCCCACAACCATGCTGAAGCACAGCAAGCCTCAGCCATCTGCTGCCAGCCCTGGCAAGAGGGACAGGGCTACCATCCCGCCCCCTGGCCCTCACTCTGGTTCTGCTGGGGCTTCTGCAGCACGGGCTCGCTCTTCTGGGGCTGGGGCTTCTGCTGCTTCTGCTTCTGGAGGAGCTGATGACAAGCACTCCAGTACCAGCCACCTCCACAGCACCTGGACCCTTCACCCCTGAGACTGAGCGACCAAGAGGAGTGCCAGAGACTCATTTTTGTTTTATAGCTTGTTGTTAATAAAGTCTATTTAAGATTCACACACTTGCTTCATTTCTTTTTTTTAATAAAGTCTTGCTGGAAACTGTTAGAAATGGTTTAAGCCTTTGCATGCTTGTGGGATGGGTAAGGATAGCTTTGGGATGCGTAAGGATACCTGTGGGATGGGTAATAGCTATGGGATGGGTTAGGATAGCAGTGGGATAGATAAACCTCCAGTGCAAGCATAGTGGGACTGTATGGTCCACCCTCCCAGGTGCCACACCTATGGCCCTTTATTTTCAATAATAATATAATCAATCATCCACACATGTCAACATAAACACAACTCTTTATTAAACGCCCTGTTCATTGTAGGCCAACCAAACATACATGGCCCAATCTCATCCGTGTGATGAGACAGGCTGAAGGAAGCATCCATTAAGCATTTACCATCCTGTCTTGCCACTCCACTGCTCCAGCTGGGGAGTTGCACCAGTGTCTCAGGAGGTTGCGCTGCTTCTTCCCTTCACGTGAGGCTCTGTTGGGGCCTTGCACATCCTCAGTGTCTATCAGGTTTCGCCCTTGCCTCCATTCCCCAGGCTCCATGTCCCCATTGCCTTGTTGGAGGTCCACAAGCCTGTTCTGCAAGACTGGGTAGCGGGTGCGCATGAGATTGTGCAGGATGCAGCAAGCTTCCATGATCCTCCTCACGGTCTCTGGGCCATGCTGCATGGTGGTGAGAAGTACCTGGAACATGTTGGCCAGGATGCCAAAGGCGTTCTCCACCACCCGCCTTGCCCTGGAAAGCCTGTAGTTGAAGATCCTCTCTTCACGGGTGAGGAGTCTGGAGATGTAGGGCTTCATGAGGTAGGTTGTGAGGGAGAAGGCGTCATCCCCCCGATGAAGCAGGGCACATCTTGTGTGTCATTGGGCAGGGGTTCTGGATCTGGGAAGCCCACGATGAGGTTGCGTTCCAGCTCCTACTTGAGGTGACTGGCGTTGTATACCTGGGCATCTGAAGCTGACCCGTTGCCTGAAGCATCGATGTACATGAACTTGTAGTCAGCATCGACCATGGCAAAGAGGATGATGCTGAAGAAGCCCTTGGAGTTGAAATAAGTGGACCCTGACTTGGCTGGAGCTTTGCAGGCCACGTGCTTGCCACCTATGGCTCCAACGGTGTGTGGGAAGTTCCACTTCTGATACCACTGCTCTGCAACTTTCTTCCATCCTTCTTCAGTGGAGGGTACTGGAGGAGCTCCTCCTTGTATTCTTCGATGATGGCCTGCACCACTTCTCTGACCACAATGCTGATGGTGTTCTGTGGCACCTTCCAGCCATACTGTATGCTCCTGTAGGAGGTCCCGGAGGCCAGGTGGCACAGAGTGAGTGCCACCTTGAGCCCAGGGTCCAGGCTGAGGCAGAAGCTGGTGCTCTGCTTGGTCAACCTGGGTCTCAGCCGCTGGACAACTTCGTCAAACATGGCTGGAGGCATCCTCATGAAGTTCTGGAACGCCCGAGTGTCTTCGTTCCTGAGCTCCACCATCAGCTTGTTGTACAGTCTGTTCTCTGCTCTTCTGGCGAACCATCTTTCGACCCAGACTCTTTTTGGGTGGCTCCTTTTCTTCTCGCAGTAGAGTTCACAGAGCCTGCAGATGGCTTTGCACTGTTGCAGAACGATGGTGGCAGCCGAAAGACTTTGTTGCAATCCACGGTGGACATGACTGGATGCTGTGGAAGAGGAAGAGCCAGATGAAGGCTGCAGAGGTCTGCACCGCTGGGCTGCTGTTCTGAAAGTGAGATGCAGATGAGTTGCTCCCCCTTTTTATAGGAAATATAGGTTTTCCGCTAGGCATCCTCTAGGCATCCTTAATATCCGAGATAGGTCCCCTCTGCGAACGTTTTTTCCGTTTTAAACGCTTTGTTTCCATGCTGCATCCGTTCTGCATCCGTTCTGCATCCGTTCTGCGTCCGTTCCGCTTCTTCCCTGCGTCTGAGCGGATGCGAGTTGCGCGGATGCACAGCGGATGCCTAGCAGACATAGCGGATGTGTAACGGATGCGTAACGGGTGCGTAACGGGTGCCTAGTGGGTGCATAGCGGATGCAGAACGGACAAACTGGATACATTTTCCGCACAAAAGTTTTGGGCAGCCCAAAACTTTTGGAGTGGATGAAACGTCAATAAACGGATGCTGGATAGATAGAGAGGAAGCAAAACGGAGGCAGTGAGTACATCACGTTTTCCAACGGATGGCAAGCTTTTTTCTCCGTTTTATTTCCTCTTTGTATCCGTTGGTTCAGTGTGACATGGGCTTTATGACCTTTGCAGTATCCCAATGGTCACGTGATCAAAATTCAAATGTTTATATTTATGTTGGTTGCAGTGGCCGTCCCTGGGTCATGTAATCACCATCTGCGACCTTCTGTCAAGCAAAGTCAATGGAGAATCCAGATTCATTTTAACAGTCGTGTTACTATATTAACAATTGCAATGAATCATTTTAACAACTGTGGCAAGAAAGGTCATAAAATGGTCATTAACAAATGTTTCACTTAGCAACATAAATTTTGGGCTCAATTGTAGTCGTATGTTGAGGACTACCTGTGCACATTGTAAAAATAAGTGAAACCTTTCATTTTAAAAAAAAGTTGCTGAATTCTATTTAACTAAAAATGTTCCAAAAGTCATGATTTAGAGTGTTCTATTTCTTTACAGATGCAGTATTCCTTCATATATCAAGCCTTACTTGAATACTACCTCTATGGCGACACAGAACTGGATGTATCTTCCTTAGAAAAACACCTGCAGCCATCAAATAGCACCACACCAAATCTTGTTAAGATAGGATTGGAAGAAGAGTTTAAAGTAAACCTCTTAAAAATGTTATAAAATATGACAACAAAACACACTTTTAAAATGTAATTTGGTGATTGACCCCAGTGCTTCTTTTTTAATACATTACTTTTTTTTCTCCTAAATTATTTGATTATTTTTTTTGCAATATCTGTCATGTTATTTATACCTAAAATATTGTAAAATTAATGGGTTTTTTATGTCTAGGCTTTTAATTTTTTTTAATTTAAACTAAGTACTATGAAAATGAAAGCATCATCATAAGGAAAATATTAAAACAAAACTTCACCCAAGCAAATATTTGAAAAATAAAATAAATGGATTGGGAGTACATAAGTATATTTATCGTGTTAAGTATGAAAAAATAGTCATGTTCAGTATTCCTGTCCAAAAATACACTTGTATTGGTGAAGGAAAAATTATTCTGTTAACATAACTAACAAACATTATTTCAGTAAAACACTCTTTTACAATGTTTCCTTATATATATGTAACAAAGTTTCTGTGCAATTGTAATAAAATAACATGTTGATTTATCAAGCAGAATTTTTCAGAAAAAAATATGAATAAGACATTTTGGTTGAATTTGTTACTATTCTTCTCACATTGAGTTTTTTATTTTCATTTGTAGTTATTATCTAATTTTTATTTTTGTTTTAGAAATTAACAAATGTTCGAATAATGAAAGAAAACATGAGAACTGGTAATCTGCCAGCAAATATGAAGAAAGCCAGAGTTATCCAAATAATCCCTTGTAAGAAATTAAATTGTATTTTCAACAAATTGTATAATTTAATTGACAAAAACTTACCTGAGAGAATATTGTAATGTTTTACAAGCAACAGCAGGTGGCATCGCAGACTGAAATATCTAAATTTTATAAAAGCCTACTGACTGTAATTTATATTATTATTGATTATAAAATATTTAGAATTTTACAAAATCTACTTCTTTTGTTCCCTAGATGATTTTAACAGAGTTATTCTTTCAATGAAACGAGGTCAGGAGTATACAGATTATATCAATGCTTCCTTTATAGATGTAAGTACTTTTCTGTACAGAAAATGCACATACTGTAAGAGATGTTTACATCTTTTCCAAAATATTTGTTTAAAATTCATCTTAAAAAGAGCATGACCTTCAGCATTACTATATATAAATAATTTTTTGTTAATTTAAAAAAAAGGAATTAGAGTCTTATAATAACAATAAAAAAGACTTTGTATTTAAAATATCAAAATAAAGAAGCAAACATCTTTGCTTTTTTATTAGAACCAAGTTTAATTTACTTTTTACTGTGGCAGAATTTGTTTTATTTAATTGAGAATCAAATTAGATAACTTTCTTTGTTGCTGTCAAACTTTTCTCTTTCTATTTTGGTGAAGAATATGTTTTTTCTTGGTGTTTCAACAATAGATGAATGTCTATTACATAATATTGAATTCATATGGTACATTATGTCAAACTCACATATTCTAAGCTTCATAAAAGAATGTGATACTCAAAATGCTTTGACTGAAGCCACAGAGATCTCCAAAATCTGCGATCTAATTGCATTGTTAATAGGACAAATGAAAAAAAATGTCACACACATGACTGAGAAATAATCTATATTTAATGAATTTGACATTTTAAATACATGTAAATATACACGAGAGGAATCATTTACTGCCCTGATTCCACTTATTCTATGGTTCTGATATTTTTCTCAAAGATAAACTGTAGAAAAAAAGCCACACAGTTTGGCAGTAAACATACTAATTCATTTGATTTTGACTTTTGTGAAACCAGCCACTGTGTTTTTAAATTGTGGCTTCCTACCATATTGTTTAAATTTGGCCATTGTGGCTACTAGCTCAACAGACTATTGTTGGAAGAAATTGTGTGTTTTCTTGCGTAATGGTATTCCTCTCACATCCTCCTTTCAGATGAAAGAGAGCTCATTATTTATTAATTTAACAAACCCTTGCCTTCTCTGGTGTCATCCTCCATCATGTATTCTTTTCAGTCATTGGAACTGGTCCAATACAAAAGCCTCAGTGAAGACTTGGGCTAAATTTGCTTAACAAATTTCTTTGATTTGTGGATCAGAGTGAATGGAAATGGGACTGGAAGGACCTTTAGAACTTTAAAGAAAACATCTATTTTGATAGATCTATTTAATATAAAATTCCTTTCAGTTGGGAGAATCTAGATAACAATTGTCAAAGGATGAAATATTTCTTTATGTCCAGGGCTATCGCCAAAAGGATTACTTCATTGCAACTCAAGGACCTCTTCCTCATACTGTGGAAGACTTCTGGCGAATGGTGTGGGAGTGGAAATGCCACACCATCGTTATGCTGACAGAAGTGCTGGAAAGGGAGCAAGTACGAACATTTTGTACAGTATCTTGTAAACATTTTGTTGTTATTTTTTTAAAAAAACAGAATAAGAGTATGGGAATATATATCATTAACACTGATTTGTAAAATGTTGATTTGCCTCAACAGGCTTAGCATGAATTTGTCCGAGCAAATGTTTTGCAGTCCTGAGACTGGATGTACAATTGTTGCTTTTGCTATTGACCAGGATTTTAACTGTTCAATAAATCATGAAATCTCATGTGAAGTAGCAACTGGATATTCTTGAATATAGAAATCTAATTGTCATACTTTGTGCCATAGCCAGGGTCCAAAAAAAGTTATCAAAATTCAGAGGAAGTTACAATCAAATGACAGGAAATTCAGTGGGAATGAAGTGTGGTTCTGCACTCAGATGTTAGTGATGTTTAACGCTTGCAATTTCCTTATTCTGAAGGAAAGAATAAGAAGAATTCTATATATATGGTGTTCTGAAGAATTCTGTACATATGGTGTTATCTTAATTATCAGTTTGATGTGATTCTCTTTATTATTTGGATTATATAGTACATTTTATGTACAATATAAGTGGATGGGAAGATTGGAATTAATTTGTAAATCACCATTCCCAGAAATAATTGACATAGCTTAGATAGCAACAAGAAAATCAGAAAGCATCATTTGTTTTTTTTTTCTGTTTCTAAATTTTACAGGAAAAATGTTTTCAGTATTGGCCATCAGAAGGTTCTGTTTCTTATGGCAAGATTACCATTGATATTAAGAATGACTTGCTTGTTGATACTATAAGCATAAGGGACTTTTTGATTACACACAACCAGGTATTCTTCATAATTTCCTTACTTCTTAAACTTTGGATTTATTTACTGTTGTTTTAAATATATTTTATTATATTTAACAGACTGGTAAATAGTTATGAATATCTTATTTTAACAAATGTATTCTGTCAAGGATAAGCAAAAGGAGCAAATATTAGAACAGAGAAATTTTCACTGTCCAGAAATTTGATCCCACCCTTCTGTAATTGGCTAACAATAAAAGTTTCATATGTTGACTTGGTTACATCTTGCAGACAAAAAAGATGTATACTGCAGAACTCTGAAATGAAGTCATGTCTCATAGACACGCATACACACAAATACACACACAACACATTCTCTTTCTCCCTCTCTCTCTTTCTCTCTCTCTCTCTGTATTATACATACACACATGTATATATGTACAGTATATACATGTTTGCATGCATGGTGTAGCAGCACAAAGGTTTAAATTCTAAACTTTTTCAAATCAACAGATATGAATTATTGTTTCCTTGGTCTAAAGCGTGTAAGATATTTCTTTCATTTGATTTTATTCAATCCTTAAATTAATTAAGAACGTCCATTCATCAATTTATTGTTCAGATTACTGGAGAATGTTAAAAATGGAAACTTTGGATGTGTGTGTATGTATGTATACATATACATGTGTATATATACACATACATAGGTATGGTATTTTTAATCTATTTTCTAATATTACATTAGCAGTTAAGATAAAAAGGTTGATATAAATTGCATAATTTTTGTCACTGCTTGTAGAAATGTTGCAATATGTAATTGACTCTGAAAGCTTTTATCAACCTTTTTGACAGTAAGTTTTGCTATGTCTAATGGAGTTACTCCCAGAAAAATGGATGAAGCTTTGGTATTTAAAACTATTTATTTCCATTACTAAAGTTAACTTAAGGTGTTGATTTCTCACTTCTGAATAACCAGGAGAAGCAAGGCAGAGTTATTAGACAGTTTCATTTCCATGGATGGCCTGAGATAGGCATTCCGACTGAAGGGAAAGGTATGATTGACCTCATTGCAGCTGTTCAGAGACAGCAACAGCAAACAGGAAACCATCCCATTACAGTACACTGCAGGTAAACACATTCTTGCATTTTCCCCTCTTCATATTCTTTTGCACTTTAAATTTAAAAAGCTAGCAAGGACTGTCACTCTGAAGTCAAGGAAGTAGGTACCTGGAAGAACATTTCACAGTGAGAAAGCTTTTTTCCAGCTGCAACTTACAATATTTACAGCTGCAGGATAGGGAAGCAGGTGAATTGGCCAATGATGAGGGTAAGTATAATGGCAACTGTATATACAAACTGATGGTGCTTCAGATAATCTGGTCCCAAGCCATAAAAGACTATGAGATACAAAAATAACAATCAGTGAATTGGTTCCAAAAACTGACAAGACTCAATGGACTTAACAAAACAGCACAATGTAAGGTAACTTCTGATTTCAAGTCTGGTTCCTGCTTTGTGATCAACTTATAATTTTTTTTCGCAGAGGTGGTCTCACTTGCACCATATTAAAACAGAGTAATCTGTAGGTTACCAGAGCATGGATAGCGGACCCCACAAGTTGCTATTGCTGATCAGAAATGAAAGAAGTGTAATTGTAGAAAAAGAGCTATCATGATATAGATATCATGCTATCACAGCATGAAATGCACGTGGTCTGGTGGTGTAGCACTTCACAATTCTATAGTTGTTTTAACACATGATTCCATAAAGGATTCTATAGGGCATGAGGCCCTATCACTTGGAAAACCTAGAAGTCCAGATGAATTTTAAAAATGAGGTTAACAAATCTTTAGTATCCCTTTGCTTCTACTGGATAAATCGTTCAGATTCCTAAAGATGTATTTTGTTTAATCTTGTTCACTATAATTATAATTCACGCTTCACTTTAGGCTCATAAATTATCAATATTGAAATAGAGTATGGAAAAGATTTTTATTGTTAACAAAGTACACTGTTACTGCAGTGTAACAGAATCTTGAAAGCCTGCCAAAGCAATTATCCAGATCAGTTATACCTAATGTAAATACAGTGGAGCTATTCTGAACCTTTTCTCATGCTAACCTTTCCTCTTAATGAAGGATTTCTATTTGTCAGTCTCTTCTTTCCCTCTCCATCTTCCTGGGATCTACTAAACATTCTATCATAGCAGTTTACACAAGCTAAATCGGACACAATTCAAGAAGTATGTGAAAGTTGGTTTTTTTTTTCCAAACCCCTCTGAAATAACCCAGTCCCTAATCCTGTATTGTTCTACAAAGTTGAAGAATGCTCTCAATCAACGCTGAAATAATTATCCCTTCCCATTTTGCAAGTGAAACTTCCTTTTTATCTTGGTGGATGGATAAATGCACTCCAGAGAAAATTTTGCTTGTAAAAAAGTAACTATAACATCAGCATTCACTCCCTGAACAGTTTTAAAGTTTAATTTTTTAAAAAGCTTATTTTTACAGTAACAGGAAGAAGGTTCTATAAAATCGATATTGTTTCTATGAATTAAGCAGATCTGCTAAATGAATGCCATATCTGCTTCTCTTGAAGAAGCAAACAACTATAGAGACAAATTAAGCCTATTTATATTAGCAGAGAATCAATTCTACATGTATGTTTTATTTTTCTGCATATGATAAACCAACTTATTTGTCTTTGTCTTGTAGTGCTGGAGCTGGAAGAACAGGTACATTCATAGCACTCAGCAATATTTTGGAGCGAGTTAAAGCTGAGGGGCTCTTAGATGTATTTCAAGCTGTGAAAAGTTTACGGCTGCAAAGACCTCATATGGTGCAAACACTGGTAGGTTGCTTCACCACAATTTATTATATGGCACTAATATTTTTAGAGTAAAATAGAGGCTTTATCTATATTCATACAATAGAATTGGTTTGCTCAAGCATAGTGACTGAACCTCAGTTGATGATGGCAACCATGACTGCAAGGGATTACTAACCAATGCTGTCACACATTAGGACCATATCATTTAATGACAGAAATTCCCAATTGCCATTGTAAATTGAGAAGTACTTGTTCTGACTATTTTGAATCACAAAATAGACTCCTTGTCCCAAAAAAACCCCCATTTTTATCTGGTTAATGTGAATGCCTGACATTCACACCCAGAAAAATTCCAGCAAATAGCCTTCCAAGGTTTAACTGTACAAACAGACCTTATCAGTCCTTGGCCAGGCCAAAAGCTTCCAGTCGCAATGCTGTAAAAGGAAATCCTTGACACAGAGTCTCCGTGGGCCACGAACTCAGATAAGCAAATCTTCACAATAGTAAGTGAACTAATTATCTCCCCTCCCCTTTTGCTCCTATTTATTCCGAATGGGAGCAGCCATTCAGTATCCACTTGTGGCTTTTCTTCTGACTCCAGGTCCTTAGTTGTTCCCTTCTCCTGACAGCTCTGTGCATGCACGCATCTGGAACTGACTCCAGTTGTTCTTCCCTGCTTACCTCCAACCTCGAAGGCAGCTGATAAATGTCGTACAGCCCTGGCCCCCTTTCTGCCACTGAGGCAGAGCACCCATGAGAGCCTTCCCCAGACTCCAGGACTGGGCCAAGTTCCTCTCTAACATCCTAACTGTCCGGGTCTGCCAGCAGCTCTGCTGGCAGCTGACAGGCCACAACAGTACCTGTAAAAATTACCTCAAAATTCCTCCCCAGTGTAAAAATACCCAGTTGTAGAATGCCTAAGAGGTTATGTTAGGATACAGTTGCAGGTTCCCTTATTTTGCTAGCATGCTCAAAAAGAGCTGGAAACCAGTTATGAATAAGAGCATAGGGAAAAAGAGAAAGGATTAAAACATCTAATCAGTTTTTATCCTGGCCAGCAGCAAAAATTAGAACTGGTCTTTTGTTTGTTCTATGAAAACTTGTTCTAAAGTGTAGTGAATTTGCATTAAAAGGCTCAAACTTAGGTCAATAAACTGAAAATACATTTATATTAATGAAAACATATAAAAGTACCAGGATTCATTTCTCATTCAAATAGTTCTTCAAAGGAAATCATTTTTTTGTTCATTGTTTTACACATAGTAGTTTTAGTCTAGGCAGTGTCACTTGATGGGTATTTGTGCTGAAACATGTAACCAAAAGTGAAAAACATTTTATTTGTATGATATTTCATCATGAATTAACTTTTGAAGTTAATTCCAGTTCAACATTGTTCAAACATAACAATGTCTCTTTTTTTGCACCTGCAGGAACAGTATGAATTCTGCTACAAAGTGGTACAAGATTTCATTGATATATTTTCTGATTATGCCAATTTCAAGTGAAAATGCCTGCCATTTTTTTAATTTTTTATCATCTGTACAAAGATTTGTAAATCATGTTAATTTATTTCCATTTTTTTAAAAAAAAAAAACTTCTAAATGTACATATGATTTTGTATGTTTTGCTTTGAATGCGTCTTCAGGTGTATGTCTGACTCAAATAAGCTTCAACGCTGATCCAAAGGAGTATTCACAGACTCTTTTCATACAATAAAATAAACTTCTAGTCAGCTGTTTAGTGGCAAAAGGAAAGAGCTGATTTATGGGATTTGTATAGTTTTGAAAGGATAATATATTCATGCCAGCTGGTTGATAAAGGAGGAAAGTTGTATACACAGAATATAGTTGCATGTTGGACTACTCATTCAGCTGAAGAAATATTTGCAAAAAAATGTGTCTGCATGTGTAACAACCCTATCTAGGTCATTGCTTTGTGTTTTTGTTGGTTTTAATTTTAAATAACTGAGGCCCATGTACAATATAATACAGTATATACTGTTGTGAATACAGGCACAATTCAGCCTATGTTAGGCATATTTAAGACTCACTGATTTCAGTGGGTTTAATAAGCATGTGCTTAAATATTTCCCATTGAAATTAATGGGACTGAGTCCAGTTAAATGTTTGAAAGCACTGATTCTGAAATTAAACTGATGTAGATCTGGTCAGTGACTTGGATAACAGCCCGCTGATCACTCTGAGCCCATGGAAGAGCAAAATATATTAATAGAACTCCAAATCTCTTTAATTTTGCCTGAATCTTTCCTATTATTTGCCTAAATGCATGAAAAATTGTGATTCATCTCTAATTTTGTTTGAAATTATATATTTTTATTTATTGTATATAGTCCCTAATATTTATATAAAAAAAGAAAAGGAGTACATTTTTAGAGCTAAAAATCATCTTGCTATCATTGAACAATATTTTATTTAAAGCAAGCATCATTTAATAATTACATCACAAAGATATTATACCAACTAGACTGAAAGGAATATGGGCTTTCTATGATAGACAGAAAAAAATCTTGAATCTTCATTTCAATAAGATTTATATCTGTTTCTTGTTTTCTTATGTTGATGCTATTGTGGTCATTAATATATTTGATCCTCATACAACATCACTAATATTAATGTGGAGAATTCATTGAGATAGATAATATACAAAGTGTGCTAGAGTATGAGAATATTCTAAATATTTATTTTATCAATAGCAATTAGAATCATTTGCCTTATTGGTACTGTTTGGATCTTTATAATTAAGCACAATTAGAATAGAGAGGAACACAAATCTTCCTTAAGCGACAACTAAGATATAATTTAAACTTTTTTAAAAATGTATATTTTTAAAAAATAGGACTCTAAGAAATTCTGTTTTAATGCAAGTTTTCAATTAATACCAGAGTGTAAATATGGAGTTTCTTAAATTTAATTAAGTAGTCTTAAAATATAATTTTAAGTCATCATTTTATTGAATTAAGAGAAAATATATTTAACTTACAAAGCAGCTGATCAATATTTGATACTTTTTGTATCAATAAATTTTGTTTTGTTGTCATAAATAGCTATAAAGCCAGATATTACATTTATATAAAGAAAAATGTATCTCTTTAGTAAGCAAGCTAAATTAATTCATCATTTGCTACTAAAGCTAATAAACAGCTATCATTTTTAAGTTGAATGTCAAATATTCAATATTCAGTTCACAGTAAAGCCCTTAATTATTTGAGTTCTTTTGGTATACAAAGCACATTAATACAATAACGATTGCACTGTATCCCCAAATATACAGTTGCTCCTTATCACCAGAGTGCATATGTAGTTCCAAAATGAGCAAAGGTCTTATTCTATTGTCATGTGGCCTACATGAATCTAGAACTTATAAGCATCATGTAGATACCAGAATACCTACAGGTGTTCTGGGTGGGCTGTCCATGTGTAAACACTCATGTACTAAAAAGCACAAAACCCAATAATGTTGATAATACTTGTATAAAAGTTGTACCCTATAGTTCCATCTTACTGACTTGAGCAAGATTTCAAAGTTCTTACAACAGATGAAACATTTTCTTGATATTTGCAAAGACAAACAAGAAAAACAAAATAGCATAAGATTGGATTCAATTATGATTAACTCCACCATTTTCAGGAAATAGCAGACACTGCTACAAGAAGGAAGAAGATAAATTATTTTTATACTTTCTACCTTATAGTGTTTCATTCCCCATACATTTTTTTAAATATTCTGGAACAATGTAGGGAATAGTAAGAATAAAGATGGAAAAATTCTTAGAAATGTCCACCCATTTCTTCCTCTGTGGAGCAATTCATAAAAACTTTGCTCTGTAGAAATATGGATCATACCTAAAGTGTAAAAAAAAAAAACTAGGATGACAGTGAAGTAAAAAAATAGAAAGTTTTATTTCCCCATGTTTTAAAAGGTATATATCTAAAAGCACAAACATAATTTATATGAATTTATATACAAATGTCTATATAATATGCAATATATCTGGCTTGCCTGGTTGTTTTATTAATTATAAATGCCTTATTAAAATTATGTAGATTGCAAAATGATCTTTCTTCTTTAACTCTTGTTCTTTGTAATTCTACATACTTTTAAATTACTTCTGAAAGGAAAAGTGAATACTTAGTAACCCAGAAGATAAACAAAATTTCCATATCAAACCAATTACTTTTAATTGCTAAACTATTTATGTTAGCAGCTTAGATACTGTTTTTAAGGACAACTGCTTACATCTGGGGAAAAAAATCTTACATACATACAGTTGTATGCACATAAGGAATCATTTTATGAAGTGACTGATATGAACAATTCTAACCTCAAAAAATGTTATGTTGTTAAGAAATATTGAGCAAATTTTCTATACTAGTATCTGATAGAATTTTTAAAAACTTTAGAAAAATAAATTTTCCAATTTGATATAGATGAAAATTCAAGTCCAAAAACTTTTTGAAAAGTCGAAAAGATGAACAATTTCCTAAGCTGCTTTGGAAAATGCTTCTAGCAACTTTAAAAATATCAAACATTTTCTACATGAGTTAAATAGAAATTAACCCTGACATTTTTTTTTGTTGCAGCTGTTCTTTTGTAAAAGGTTCATCTTATATAGATTATGGTTAGGATGTGGACCTGAGATTAACATCAGAAATTATTTTAAGCAACTTGAAATCTTGAATGAAATAAATGTCTTTCAGCCATCTTGATTCTTCAGTTCCTTCCTATGGATCTATCCAAATACAGTAGAAACTTTACAACTTTATATAAAACAGTCACCAGTTTAATCTACTTTTGAGGTGTCATTGAGAGCCACATCAGGGTTGTGTTTAACCTCAGGGAGCGAGGGTCCGTGTGACCAGGGTGGGCATGGCCAGGTCAATGTCACTTGGGTTGGGGGCATCTGTGGTGGCCTGAGCGCTCTGCCAGTGAAAACGGGCTCCTAAGCTCTGTTTTCGGCTGCAATGGCCTCCTGCAACCCTCTGCCATGAAAACAGAGCTTGGGAGGACCCTCACTGGCAGAGAATTGCAGGAGGCATGGCAGCTGAAAACAGAGCTGGGGAACCCGTTTTACTGGCAGAAGCACTGCAGGCCAGTCCTTCGCTGTTTCGAGGACAAACCCATGGGCCAGATCTAAGTACCCCGTGGGCCAGATCTGGCCCATGGGTCTTGAGTTTGACACCCCTCATTTACTTCATATCTCTAGATATTTCCAGGCTACCACAACTGGCTCATGTTTATTCATCCATGCCCATAACAGTGAGGGGTGTTTGGTGCTTTCTGAGCTTGGTTGTTTTCTTGCAGACGTTTCATTATCCAAACTAGGTAACATCATCAATGCTAGTGAGGGAGCCTTACTAGCACTCTTACTAGCACACATGATACCTAATTTAAATAATGAAACATCTGCAAGAAAACAACCATGCTGAGAGAGCACCAAAGACCCCTCATTCCAACCCTGGGCTTCAAATATTCTTTATCAGTATGATACCAGTGCTTGCTGCTTCCTATACACACTGGCACCACTAGATGTATAGTACTTTATCTCCTACTCAAACATTAATGATTGTATCATTGTTGGAAAAATTAACACATTTGCTGGAAACCACATTTGGAAAGTTCTATAACATAACTGCACCTATGTGAATCATTTAAGAGACAGCATTACACATTGTGTTTAAATTACCCATTAAAAACTGAGAAAAATCCTGAATGTTGTAGACATATGCCTCATTTTTTTAAAAAAACCAGAACTGTTATTCTATAAAATAATATAGAAACAAAATCTGTCAGAAATGCACATAAGGTCCATGAATGAAAAGGACTGCTTTTAACTGAGGAGACTATCTGTAGCTCAGGGTTGAACTGTGAAGTACTTGTTCTGTCTGAACTTAATTCTGTGCTTGATGACATTTCATTTTCTGCCTAGGTAGATAACATCTTCAGTGCTAGAAGGGAGTAGAGTTTCTGTGTTATATACAATACAATCAGTGTTGGTGGGATTTTTTTCCCCTTGTAGTTCTGTTTATTGTCAGAAATGGTGTAGGATCTCCTGTTTTGGGGGGGGAAGGGGTCAGACTAGATGACTTATAACATGGGTGTCAAACTTGAGATGTCATGATGTCATCTCGTGATGTATCGTGACTTTTTTACCTTCGTTAAACCGGGGTTGGATGTGATAAGCGCCTGACACATCCAGGCTGTGTGCTGCAAGTTTCGAGGTCCTTCCCAACTCTGTTAATCTGAATTGGTAGTTCCTTGATTAGATCTTTTTTTTTTTTTGGAAATTTTATTTGGGTTTTCACACACACAAAAATAAGACAAATAAAACATATTTTTTTGAAAATAGCATGGTGTCTGGGTTATCACTTCTTCATGCAGACACAAACTCAATTTCATGCTCATTTTTGTGTTCTATTCCATTTCGTTTACTGTTTTACATTTTCTCCATAGTTTTTCCCCCTCTTTTAATTTTCTCAACTTTATTTTGATTATCTCATCTCACTTCAAATCATTATATTTATACTTTTGTCTGTCCTGTTTCAATTTCATATTATCTTTTCTCATTAAACAAATTTTTCCCTGTAGCTACTAATTGGAGTATGATACCTTTATATCTTTTAATTTTATCAACTCAACTCTTATTTAAACTTCAATGTATACCTTTGAGATCATAACATTTAATATAATACATAACTTCCAATTGAATTGTCCTTGGTACATTCTTTAAATGAACACTATATTCTTTAAAAAAAATAGATCATTTTTTATTGCTTGATTGTTTGTCAGGTTTTAATCCTGGTGTTTATCCCTGCTGATTGCTACTGAAGAGGTATTTGGTCATTTTGTTTCTTTTTTATTGTCTCTTCTGAATGGTATGAAAACTACTATATATAAATATAGAGCAACCTTCCTTATTCTAGAACTGAAGATGTTATCTGTTCAAGTAACAAAATGTCTGCAAGCAAACAATAGAATACTTCGAGTAAGTGCAATATAGGTTCAAAATATAATTCAAAATATAAATCCAAATAATCTCTCCTAACACATAAAATTTATTCTGCAATAGCTGATTTTAAATAATTATGTGGATTCTATGAGAGGTGGGAAACAGAATATTTAACAGAATACTCTTTCTTGGATATTGTCCAGTTTATTTGGTTCTGTGTAATTCCATTTGTTGCCAATATTTCTGTGTATATAAAAAATAATAATTCTGAATCTAACAATACAGGTAGTCCTAGATTTACAACCACATAGAGCCCAAATTTTTTGTTGTTAAGTGAGACATTTTAAAATGAGTTTTGCCACATTTATGACCTTTCTTGCCAAAGTTGTTAAGTGAATCATTACAGTTGTTAAGTTAGTAGTAAGATAGTTAAATGAATCTGGCTTCCCTATTGATTTTGTTTGTCAGAAGGTTGCAAAAAATGATCACATGAGCCCAGGACACTGCAACCTTCATAAATATGAACTAGTTGTAAATGTCCAAATTTTGATCACATGATCAAAAAACATGGGGATACTTCAACGGTTTTAAATTTGAAAAATTGTCATAAGCCCCTTTTCTCAGTGCCATTGTAACTTTGAACTGTGACTAAAAAGTTAAGGACTACCTGTAATAGAAAAGTTACAAGGTTGAAGTATTGAAGTATTAGAGAATTTAATTTGGGGTTCAGAAATTTTTAATCAGATCAGTATACTATACTTCATATAGCAAGCAATATTTTTCAAGCTTTTGTTTTACACCAGGGGTGTCAAACTCACGTCGTCACAGTGGCATCACATGATGTATCAGGACTTTTCCTCCCTTCACTAAACCAGGCATGGGCCTGGCCAGCAGGTGATCCATCCGGCCTGTGGGATGTGTTTTGACAGCACTGTTTTACACTGAATGAAACATCATTAATAAATGCCAAATACAGATTAGAAATTATATATTCTGATCTGCATAACAGTCACTATGTGATTGACTTTGTCTTATGCAGTAATAGAAACTGATTACCAAAGTTTTAAGTTCCCGTTTTAACTTGGGACATGTGATCAACTAGAAACATTAAAGCCATTTATTTCAAACTGTATATCTAAAAAAATCCTATATTCATCAACAATATATCAGAAGTTCATTAAGAAGAAAGCTATTAACTAACCAATTAGCTGACCCCCAAAAAAGATTATAAATTGCTTTTTAAATACTCTTTCAATGCAAAACATTAGGGTAAGACATATTCTATACATGCCTGAAATGAGGGTTGGGCAGTCTTGACAAACAGCTACTATTTAGAAAACTGTTGAATAGCTCTCATAACATACACAATTGCATGTAAACAAGTTGGCATGATGCCAAAGAAACCCAGTTTTGAGTTACTACTTGGCTGCTTACAGATGTGCTTCAGAGAAATGTTCCATGGCATTTGTACCAGTCAGATACTAAATTAACTTAGATTAATTTAGTCTGGTACTGTTGTGAGACTTGGGTAGCCTAAATCTGTATTTGCCTAGCTCTGAGTCCACTTTAGCCATTCAATTCATCTTTGCTGCAGAAAAAGTAAAGAAATGCATGTTTTCTCTTTAAGAAAGAAACTTTAATCAGGTATTATTCCAAATCACACTAGAGATGATTTATGAGGAATAAAAAGAATCACTGATGCTTTGGCTAAGGTACCTGGCTAGAGACTGAATTCTAGACCCATCTTAGGCAGAAAGTGAACTGTATGACTTTGGGCCAGTCACTTTCAGACCTAGGAAGAACACAGTAGCAACTGCTTCTTAAAGATGTTGCCAAGAAAACTACAGGGAATCAAGAATGAATAGAAGGCAAAACATCCTCCCAAGTACAGAAAAGAAGAAAAGGGTCCCACTGAATACTTTTGTCTTAAGGATAGCTTTGGCACTTTGGCCTCTATTCCTAGCAGTCTATAGAAAGATTTTAACATCTCTTCATAACTTTATCCTGAACTTGCAAAGGTTGCAGATTAATTTTTGAGTATCTCCATTATTCACTAGGTCTTATTTGGAGTAATGCCAGGAAAGGATTGGTATAGCTATATGCAGGTATTTTTTCAAAGTATAAGTAAAGTTAAAAAAAAAAAAATGGTGAGGACCATGGAAGTGTAAGCAAGTGCTACAGTATGCCTGCTTACACTGATATTGTAAGTGTATTTATCATCCTATCCAAAACTACATTTACAGCTTGTGAGTTGGGTTATAACCAACAGTACAGAAAGTATTCTAAGCACATAAAATAGGCTTTCAAATCACTGCAATATACAAATGCCTTTGGAAGCAGCCAAATGCTTGAGGATGTTGAGAATCATACATGCACATCATTATATCATCATAGCTCTTCTGAATTGCAGTGAAATACCTGGATGGGGCTTTTCTATTTCTTGTGCTTGATGAGAATGTTTCACAATGTGTATCTATCGTTTTTTTATATTTATGTACAAGCATACTGCCATCTGTGAAACCCAGCCCAGAAAATTCAGAAGGCAGCCTTGGTTCAGTGGTATACATGCTTTATATAGCCTCATATCTACAATAACCATTAGAAATTAATGTGGAAAAGGATTCTTGTTAATGGTTTCAAATACGCTTAATACCTAAATTACAAAGGCTCTAAAGAAGAATGCCTATCGTATTGATCATTTTGAAAAGGATGTTTATGAATATTTTAAAAAGAGTTTGAACCTTTTTGTTCCAGTAGTTTGAAATGTTTACTTTAGGCATTGTAATTTGTAATGTATTGCTACTGAAACTTTTATGTACATGCTAAACCCTATTTAATTTATGTCAAGAACATTGTATGTATGTAACATAGTGCTATTTTCTTTTATTACATTTATAATTTGATCTTGCTGTACAGTATTTATAATTCCAGTGAATGCTGCTGAATTATTTGTATATGCAGACTGCAAATCTAATAATTCCAATGCAAAAACAAGGCTTCATTTTATTTTCAGGCTGTATTTCTTTCCTTAAATCTCTTAATTTAATTCCACTCCTGTTTGCTCATTTAAACTAAATATTACAATTTTATAAAGAATGTAAAACCTCGTTTAAATTACTTTGCCAAGCTGTTAAAAATCTGGTTATTTTACACAGACCTCTGTTCTGACAAAAGAAAGTGTGTTAAATGAAGCATTCTAGGTATAATATTTAATTTAAAATGGTAGTTGAATAATTCATTTAGAACACACATACTTATTCTAAATCTGAAAAAAAGTAATCATTTTATGATTATCCCAATGGATTATACAAATACTAATGTAATCTTTCTGGGCAGTGTTTTTTCTTCTTCTTTACAACAAATGCCACACATCTAATGTTTCTCTAAAGTTCCACTTATTTAAAAGTCACAGCAGAATTCTACATACAATCTGTTTTCCTGAAATGGTAGACCATTGCATATTTTAAAGCACTTCTGTAAGATGCCCTGGGTATTGCATCAACAGAAAGAGGGAAAATTATTTGAATAAATAAATAATTCCTTGATTTTTTAGTTGATTTTATTTAGTGACAGACGGGTACAAAAAGATGCCACTTAAGTTTTCAGCTTGTTTTTTTTTAATCCCATTACTTGAGTCAGTTCAGTTTATTACAATCAGAGACCAGAATAAATAAAAACACTCAGTAAATATACAATTAAAATTCTAGTATAAAATAACAAATAACTAAATTCTATGATAAATCCAGTCTGTAAATTATACATGGTCTAACTATACTAAAATTACACTCTAAGCTGGCCCGTTGTCAGTTTAATACTAAAAGGGAAAGGAATTAGCAGCACAAAGGATTTGCCACATTTGTTCTGTAAAATAACTATGGTGGATTAGACACCTGTTTCTGATGAATCCCCAGTGCTAACTGCGCAGAATCTAGCCACCTGCACTATAATTATGGACTCTTCATCCTTAAGCAGCCACTGGAGATAAGCAGGGCTGGAACTGCCAGGATCCCTAGCAATTATTGGAAGAATATTTTTTCCCCCGAATCTCTCTGTAAAAGGAACATTGAAGGAGTATGTGACCCACAGTCTCCACCTCTCCTGAGTCACAGGAACAGAGTCTTTCAGTCAATGGTATCTTTTTTATACAGTCAGTGGAATCTTTTTATATTTACCGTACAAGTATAACAAGTTTTCAGCTTGGGGTTTGTTTTTGGTTTTTTTTGGTCCTATTACTGGAGTTGAGACTGGGGTTTTATCCCCTTTTATCTAGCAAAAGATAGGCCTGATTCTCTTTGTCCTATCTCTGGAAGCCAAAGGCTCTCCATTCCTGTTGCAAATCATTCTTGATTGTCCCTCCTTGCAATATTTTCAGTAACACTAAAAACAACCACTAAGTATTTCACTTGCAAACTGGCAGCCAGTGCAGTGCTTTTCATAAATACTTTGTTCTTCCAGAGACACAGCCCTGCCAACTCTCACGGTTCTGCCGTGAGTCTCACGATTTTTTGTCATGTCTCACAGTCTCACGACAAGGCTCCTCAATCTCACGCCAAATTTAAAACGCTTTTTTTTCCCAAAATTTGGGGGTCGGCTTATACGCGCATAAATCTGATTCTCACACAAACGACATGACACCACTTCTCAGATCACATAATATCGATGTTATCATACAGCGATATATACATACAGCACATTTCTTTTCACTCTGGGCGCCTCCATTTTGCTTTTCCTACCACCGGATATAACACGCTCTGATTGGTTAGTTATTCACGTGACCGTGAATCTCACTATTTTTTATAGAATCTCCAGATTTTTTTTCATGGGTCTCCAGATTTTCCTTTATCAGGGGTTGGCAGGTCTGGAGACAACATGGTCTTAGGTTATGCACTAACAGCAATTTCTTGATGAGATCTTTCCCCATGTACTGTATTACTATAGTCAAACTTGGAGTTTACAAACACTTGTTTCATAGATTTTAGGGGAGTTTTCTTCCAGCAAGAAACATAGTTAATTTATCAGCAAAAGTTAAAAAAAAAGTGCTTCTGGGCATTGTCTCAGGTTGGAGATTCAAATACATTCCCCAAACTATATCTCTGCTTTTTCTGGGAGAGCATAAATTCAGTACAGGGAGATTTCTGCTAGCTTTTGGGAACTGTAATCCTCCATGCAAACACCTCCATTATGTCTGGATTTTTTTTTTTTTTTGAAAATTTTTTTATTAATTTTTTAACAAACAAACATATACCAACAAAACACAAAACATAAAAAACATAAAATATCTTTTTGGACGGCAGTTTGATCCCGAGTTACATCTTTTTCTACAGACATAAATTCAAGTTCATGCTTACTTTTATATAGCAATTCCATTTCTTATTTACTATTTTACATTTTCTATATAGCTTCTCCCCTCTTTTCACTCTCTTAATTCTATTATATTTATTTCATCTCAATTTAAATCATTATACTTATATCTTTTGTCTGTCCTGTTTCAGCTGTCTATTATTTTTTCTCATTAACACAAAATTTCTTCTGTAATGACTGATTGGAGTATAATGCCTTGTCATACTTATCCTTCCCCTAATTTTAAAGCTTAACATAACACATAATTTTCATTCGGATTCTGCGTAATACATTCTAAAAATAAACTCAATATTTTAAAACAGGAAAAAAAAAGTTTTTTTTGATATATAATATAATTAAAACAACAATCCATAGCAATTGAAATTATATCATTAAAATTAATATTCATTTAAGTCTTAAACATTTTACACAATCCTTTCTAAATAAATATCATACTTCTAGGGGAACACTTATAGATTTTGCTTAGTTACTTTCTTTAATTCAATTCTCTCATATTTAATTTCATTTATTTTATTTTAAAAAATTTTTTTTCGCTAAGTTACATTAAATATTTTGTCCCATTTTATAATCATATATTATTCCAATTTTCTAACATTATTTCAAATACAGATACAACAACACAGTCTTATGTACCTTTGCAGAATCTCTTTTTCAGTTATATGTTTACCCATTATCTCTAAATAAAATCTGTTTCTTTACATCTAGTTTCAAACCTTTGTAGCTTCTCTTCCCTTCTTTCCTCCCTTGTTTCTCCCCTCTACCCTCTTGTCTCTTAATCTCCACCCTCTTGTGTATTCCTCTTTTCTGTTGCTTTCTGATATTGTGTCCACTTTTCACCTTGTTTTTCCCTTTTTTGGTTTTTTTTTAAGTCTTAAATTCTCCATTCTCTTTCTCCTCTTTCCCCTTTCTTCCCCAAATAAAGTTGCTTGTTCATTAAGGATGGTTTCTTCTTCATCCCAATCTTCTTGTTCTTGTAGTTTCTCATATGTAAAAATTGCCATTTCTAAAAAATGAAAAATAGAGCCAAAAGAATCCTTCCCTTCTTGTTTCTCTTGATTATATTTTATAAATTCCATTTTCAGTTCATCCATAAGTAATGCCATTGTAAAAAAAAAGAAAAAATTTAAACGACCCAAATGATTTTAATCATTCAAATAAGAATTTCCAAAAGTCCCAAAGTCACCAAGCAATCCAAATACACACAGTCTATTTCATTTAACACTTTCTTCTTTTTCTCACTTTTTTTTTCATTTTAATGCTTCAAAAAACTTCAAATTCTTTTTGACCTTCAATCCATCTAATAGAGTAGTCAATTATGATCCAAAATGGAAAAATCCAATAATAAAAAGGCCCAAAAAACCAAAGAAGAAAAAGGATAAAATAAAAAGCAAAAATAAAAATATTACTAAAATTGAAATATACAAAAAGGCTGGCGAGTAGAGGTTTCACAA
>BLBF01000016.1:38324466-38352466 GCA_015471245.1 Laticauda colubrina | reverse complement strand
ATATATATATATATATATATATATATATATATATATATATATATACTGCACACTGCACTTTATTTATTTATCCAAGGCTCTTATTATGACTCTCTTCTCCAGCAGCTTCAAAGCCAAGCCTCAAGTGTTGAAACATTGATAAGAGTCCAGGAAAACACCTGTAATAATATTTTTCTGTGCTCTCCCTCCATCTTATCACATTAAAATGTCCTTGAGAAGGAGTGTTTATACATTTCTCCCCAATTCAAATAAAGTACTTTCAAGCCTCTAGTTGGCAGTGTTGCAAGATCTCTTAATACTTTCCCCCCCCCCCCCAGCCAGAAAAAAGAGTAATGTATACAAAACTCAGAGGAAAAGAAAAAAAAATCAAAGGGGGCCTCTATCCTAAAGAAAATTAAAAAATCAAAAGAAGCATAAAAATATATATAAGAAAAAATTCAATCTGGTTACCTACAAAGTCACATTAAAGTCCTCAGAAAAAAAAAAATAGTAAGGAAAGAATCCAAGCCTCAATTTGACATCACTTAAAAAACGCCGCTCAACCAGATTCCAGTCAGACAAAAATAAAGCCACAGGTTTCTTCTTTGTTCAGGATATCCTTTCAGGTCTCAGCCAATTTGCAATACAAAAGAAGTTTCTCACCCAGCCGACACACCCTCGCTCCAGCCACTTTCTTTTCGGAGCTGTCCCGACTTCAGCAGCTTTGGAGGCTGCCTTTCCACCGCCAGCAAAAGGGCTTCTCCCGGATCAAAGCAGAGATTTGCGATATCTCTGGGATCCTGGGACTGTGCCCTTCACAATCCCCGTCTCTACGGGACGGTTTAGGTCCGTTAGGACCGACCAGGGGTGAAAATATCAGCTGAGATCTCAGAGCCCCGAGATCTCAGCTGTAGCACCGAGACGAAGCTCCGCCTTCTCCCCATTATGTCTGGATTTTAATGCACTATGATTTATACTGTCCTGTGTGTTCATAGGCAGTCAATTAAAAAAAGCATTGCATTACTATATACTACAAGGATCACACAATGTAATAGCTCTCTTTCTGAAAACAACTGTCCATAAGCAACACAATCTCAAATCTGTTTGAGAGAAAAGGAAACAAGCAGATTCTTATTTGCAAATCACTCTGGAGATTCAGAAGGATGTGTTGATAATATCAAAAAACACCGTTTGAAATGACTGAAGCTATAATGCTTCCTGCTTTCTCAGATTGCTTGCTGCAGTGAAGCTACCATCCTTTTGATTGTTTTATCTAATTATGGTAAATTACAGTGGCTTGCCTAAGAGATCTAAACTGTACAAGGTTAAGAAGAGCTTTAATTATTGCTTTCTTTAAACAAAAATCTTCAAAAAATTGTAATTTTTATCATTATCAAAATATCATTAATTATGATACTTATAATAACTTCCAAACTAGAATTGACAACACACATTGGGCAAGGACTGAGGACCACTGGTCAAATGTGGCTTCCCAAGCAGCTTGTCCACTTCGTTGGGAGGACATTATAAGGTATAAGAAATTTATTCTGATAATTAAGTAATGTTACGAGTTTGAAATCCTGATAGTTAGTTTGATATAATAATTAAGGCATCATGCTATGAGTCTAGTCCCACATTAGACACCTTGGCCAGTCTCTCAGTCCTAACAAGAAGGAAATGACAAAACACTTCTGAAATATTGCCAAGAAAACTGACATTTCCAAGAAAATTGACATTGACCCCCCAGAAGCAATCGTAATTAAATAATTGTTAACTATGTCATAATTCAAAAAGGTACATCACTCCATTATGGTTTACACCTACAGAACAGAATGATGGAATTATCCAACTATTCACTGAATGAAATCTGATATGATAGAAGTGATTGGGTTTGTTAATTCTAAATGTTACCTACTTTGCCCACAAATGAATTATAATTTATTTTCAAAACAAATATGTCAGCAGTAACTTCTCCGGTAAGATATGATATATTAAAGTTAATTGGATTCTTTTAGAGAGTATATATTTGAAAACTGTAATTACTACAGAAAAAGCTCAGTCTGGGAATTTTCAAGTACTTAAGTGTATAATTTTCTTACACTTCTGCTGGGAGAATGTTCCTTAAAAATCAACAGCATTTACTTCTGAGGAGACAGGCAGAGAGCTTTACAACATGCTTGAGCTGTAAAATTATTTTTTCCCATTTGGGAGAATTTGTCTGAACATTGAGTATCCATTAGCTCTGATCCCTACTGCACCATTCATGTGAAGATCAGGGAGATTAGAAGGAAAACTGCATCTTTGGGCCTACTGAAGCATTCACTCTTGAAAATGACTTGTGTATTAGAGCAGTGTTTCTTAATCTCAACATCTTTAAGATGTGTGAATTTGTGGAATTTGTGAACAGTTTATGGAGTTGAAATTCACACATCTTAAAAGATGCTGAGGTTAAGAAACATTGTATTAGGAGGATTTTCTCTCTCTCACTCACTCAACTCTCACACATACATACAATAAATAGCAGAAAGTACGATCAAATGTGGAAGGAAAATGTTCCCCAAGTGTGAACTGAAATTAAGCAACAGGAGAAATTGAGGCACTATAAATGCAGCACATCAATACCAATAGCAAAAGAAATGTTGCAGCAGATAAACCTGGTTTGGAATCCTACTATCTTTATCTAATGGAGGAAGTCTACAGACAACAATATTTGCAGCTCAAATGAAGACTCACTTCCAGAAATGCATGAGGAAGAATGCAATATCCCAGAAATGACAGGAGAAAAGAAAAGAAACCCCCCCCCCCCAAGGCATTCAATTGTTGGGAGAATTCATCCATAAATGTATGCAAATATTTTTATCTCTGAAAGGATTAGACTTCTGAATTCTTATAAATACAAAAATGTAAATATGCTGTTTGTGATTTTATGAAATAAAAAAGGCATGTCAACTGACTCTGACGTAAAATATTATTGAATTCTCAGAAGATGCTATGGTTTACATTAATATATTTATTATTAATAATATTTACTATAATATCTTAGATACTAGATTTAATCCTGCCTTTCATTCAGGAAATCAAGGTTCAATCAGGAAATCAAAGTTGTGTACATAGCATTTGTTCCTCACACGATTTTATTTTCCTCACAAGAACTCTGTGAGGTAACCTAGCCTGAGGTTGACTATCTCAGAGTGATAGGAGTTTCCAATGATGGGAATCATGAATTTGGGTGTCTCTTGTCCAATATTTGAACTATACCATACTGTCTAGCTATCCTCATTAAAAAGAATGGCACTCTTATTGAACTCTATTTCCTTTTATAAAAAAATATAGTAAACAATGTTGACAATATTTGACGTCAATTCACTAAGTACTCTTTAGGCCAAAGAAATTCGCTTGTAGGCATCTGTATAAATATTTATATTTTTGATATGATAACACTACTGCTAATTTATCCCATTATTTTTGTAGAAAAACTTTGAGTATTGCATTTTGCATACTCTCTGAATATATATTTCAAACTTGCTTTGTAAAACCAAAGTGATTCTGTCCAGTAAAATCTTCCGTCATGAATGATACACACTGACTGAGGTAAAAACTGATAGGTACCTTTTTGCCTTTGAATACTATGATATTTACTCTTCCTTCAAAAATATATGAGAAAAATCAGTCACATTTATTTATCATCAAAGCCCAAACATAATTAAAAGACTGAGAATACAATAACTGTAAAAAGGAAGTGAGAAAATAGCAAGACTGTTAAAACAATTAACAGTTAATAAGTGAGGAACCAAACAGTTATAGCTAATAGATTGAATTAAGGAGTCTTCTTAGTTGGAACTTCTGGTTCCAAGGGTAATTAGACTTGTTAATAATTGGAAGTATTAAGCTTGATCACCTTTGGTCATACAGTTTTATTAACACATCTGAGACAGTTTTTATTTACAAGTCTGAAAGAAAAGTAGTTCAATGTTCATGTAAGACATTGATATGTGTAAATCCAAAGCAAAAGTTTTCCATGTGTTAAATGTAAGATTTTAAAGCAGTACTTATCACATTTTATTTATCATATTTTTTATAGCTATCCAATTCACAGAAGTACAGAATGACTCTGGGTACTGTACTAAAAGGGGAAAATATGTGTTAAAAACAAACATAAAAACTATGAAAACTTTCACAAAAGCACAAAGGAAAGAAAATATTTTAACGGCAGTAAGGGAACCATTGCAAGATTTCTTGGAATCTCAGACCTGATGGCATAGTCAAATTTTAAGGGCTTCTGAATGTTGAAAGGGCTGGAAATAACCTCTCTACCAGGGAAGAAAATTGCATAACGTAGACTTCACTCAGAGGTGATATTCAGCAGGTTCTGACCAGTTCTGTAGAACCGGTAGCGGAAATTTTGAGTAGTTCGGAGAACCTCTCACTGGCCAAACTCCCATCTATTCTCTACCTCCCGAGTCCCAGCTGATCGGCTGAGTCTTCTTTTGTTGCCCTGCAAAGGAGAATGGAGCTGGAAAGCAGATTATGCCCACCAAGCCACACTCACCAAGCCCCACCCACAGAACTGACAGTAAAAAAAATGGAATCCCACCACTGAGTTCATCCTGTGACAAAGAAGCTCACCCAGAGGATCTATTCTGCCCGACTATTAGTCAGAAATCAGTCCTGAGAAAGGGGAAGACTATATGAAAACATAGAGAGAAGAGTAGCAATTGCGCTATAAAAGTGATAATCTAGAGACTGGAAAATTAGTTTTTGAAGAAATCCATTTCCTCCCTTTCTTCCTTGCTGTAATGTTGTAAATTCCACCTCCCATGGTATTTAGTTTTTGATTTCACCATAGAAGAGCCATTCTAAACGAATGCTATTCCATTACCATGGGACTAGAAAAGACCAAAAGGGCTCCCTTAAGTGTATTAATAGGAATACCTACAACGAGTATATTTTGAAATTCGTTTACACTAAAATTTACAAATGAGGCATAATAACATTGGTACTTTTAAAAAAAATACAATTGGTACTAAAAACTACTTATGTCAGGGTCTTCAAACTTGCAAGTTTAAGACTTGTGGACTTCAACTCCCAAAATTCCTCCTCCAGTCATGTTACCTCAGGAATTCTGGGAGTTGGAAGTCCACAAGACTTAAAACTTGCAAGTTTTAAGTTTGAAGACCCCCTGACTTATGTTATGATTTCACTATCTAAAATGTAAACGTGGGACACGCTGATACTGGGTCCTAGGCAATCCAGACAACATCACTACTAATTTCTTCAGGGAATTTTTGTGGGGCATTTCTTAACAAAAACAAAATAGATCGCCACAATATGGAGTCTCTCGCTCAAAATAGGAAAGGTAAGTGTGTCGGCACGCTGGTCGGGAAGAAAAAAAAAAACTTCCCAGCCTCTCCTACGGCACGTTTAAAAATTGAAGTCCTTCTGGACTCCCTCCCTATTGGATTACATTGGCACTGTCGTCACTACCCAGTGACCAATCAGAATCCGCCGAGCTCGTTTAAAAAATCCAAATGCGATTCTTGCTCTGAAGAAGTTCCTGAGCTGTCCAAGATGTGGATCGGCGCAGGGATTCAGGTAAAGAGATGAAGAATTAACTGTCGCACGAGCGGTGGAGTCTTGAGATTCGGGCGGAAGGATACAGGTGAGGCTGCAGCTGCCTCCGAGGGCCGGCAGGAGTGGGCCGGTTTGAATGAGCGGAAGGGGAGATTTGGCGCGCGCGTGGTGGTGGTGCTGCTGCCTCAGAGGCGAAAGGGGCTCCCGGGTGTGCCGTTGACGGGGGACGCGCAGGACAGGTGAGGGGCTCTTGGGCCGGGTGACGACGCCTCCTTTGCGCGGGAGGGATGTTGTCCGCGGTGGTTGCTCAGGCTGGAGGGCAAGTGAAATGGACCGAATGGTGATGCTGGATATTTCAAGACAGGATGAGGGTTTGTTGGTTCCTTTGATTTGCTTTCGAGCACACTTATCGCCCGTGGCGATGAAAGTTATCTTTTTTAGATCGTGCGTTAGTAAAAGCAAATGTTTTTCTTCGATACAGTCTACAATCTGCAGATGCCCCGTTCAGTGGCCCTTGCATCTAAGAAAGGGATTTATTTTATTTTGCTAACGTGCGATCTAAAAAAGATAATTTAAATCGTAGCTTGAGACGAAAGCCAGAAGAAGAAGAACAAATGAACGAACTGGGTTTGTGCCTTTTGAGAGAAATAGCAGTTTTTCTTCCTGTTCTTTCGGTGGGCGCTGTGTTCAGAAGAGACGAGGTTCTGGTGTGTTTTCAAACGGTTCTGTGGTGTGGTATACGATTATTATGAAATTCCCCAGCAGAAATCAGCACAATACCTTACATATAGCTTTAAAACGGCTTTATCCTTGAATCTGGTGAATGGTCAATTAAATCATAAAAACCTCATTTCCAATTAGCATTTCCAAGCTGAAACTGCCTGATTTCATCTTTCAAGCTTAGTTTAATTTGCCCATATTGTAGAAAGTTTTACTTGGTCCTAAGCCAATTTTATATCAACTCCTCATAAAATAAAACGAGTAAGGGATGTTGCATTTGGCTTGTGAATAAACAAGATTTCTTTTTATATTTCTTACCATGGAGAATTTAGAGCAAGCTTCAGTTTATGGATAAATGTGATGTCTCTCCTTGGAAGTACAGTTTCATGATTTTTCCCACCTCTATAGAACCTGTAAATATGGAAAATGAAAAGTGCTCTTCATGCATTTTAAATATTCCTAATGAAGTTGACAGAGGTTTTGTTCTGAAAATAAAGCTACATTCTTGCTTTTGTTGTGCATTTGTCAGCAAACTGCCTATACTGATTTAACATCCAGTTTTCAATTCAAGGCAATGCCAAATTGTGTCTGCTTTTTTTGTTTTTACACTTGAGCTTGCATGGGTGTCAGTGTCGTTATACAAGGACTGTATTTTCACAGAGAAGGAAATGTTTCCAATACTTCTTAAGCTCTGTCTGTATGATTTCAATTGCTTTTTGCTGAGCTAAGTGGCTGTGGTGTTGAATGTTTTGAACTTTCTTCCAAGTTGCTTATTTTTAAAAATAATCTATTAAAATAAAAGTTCTATTAGAATGGAAGAGTATTCAGCAGTACCCATCCCATCTACTGGTAAATACTGGTACATAGCAGGGACACTTCAGAATACTTCTGACATTAAGGTTGTTCCATTGGAATACACAATAGAATGATTGTCCAGATTGAAAAAAATATGAGGATAAAATTTTCTGTGTTTTAATTTTTCATACATGATGCACAACTATTTCAATTTCTTTCACAGTAGGAATACTTTTACTGGCATAAAATGCTAAATTCTAATAAATTCATGAAGACATAATTTAAACATGTTTTGAAATTAGCCTCTTCTAAATTTGTTTATGCCTTAATATAACCCTGTGGAAAAGTTAAAACAGACTGGGAAGTGGATGTGGGAAAGGAAGAAAGCAACAATGATAGTGGATTATTGACTTTAGATCTGAATGTTCTTTCTATTCTTTGTCCAGTAGATTGAGAGGGATTCAGGTAACATTTGAAGATGATACAATCTATCATACATAAAGGCATGTTCATCAGTAGAACCAAGAGCATGCAAAGAGTATAAAGTCATCTAAGCTTAGCTGGTCACTATAGTAGAACATTTTTTGCATTTTTGAAGGCACTTGAAGTCTTTATGAGCAAAAGGGTGCAAAAGTAAGCAATGCACAGAATGAAGATAGATTAATGCAATAATACATTAAAATCAAAATACTCCCAAGAACTAACGACATTCTCTGCTTTTTAAATGACTTAAAAGTCAAAAATTTCAAAACTATTATGCCAGTATTTAGCAACTACTTTCTATTTATTCAGTCAGTTGGTTTGTACATCACTCAATTCTGAATACCCAAAAATTTCCCTAAAGCTGAAAAGGAACAAAGCTGAGTGAATCTCTGCTGGGAGGGAAGTCATGAGATTCTCGAAATTACTAGGTTCCAAAGCTTTATTAAGTGATAATCCCATAGGAGTGGGACCTTGAGGTAGCTGACTGTATTTGATTTAATTGGACAGGTAGATGAATGTAAGAGAAGGCAATCAGATAATCTGAAGAGCTTTAAAAAGTGATAGCTCTCTTGAACTGCATCCAGAAAACAATGCCAATGTCAAGGTTGTCATGTTTTTGCACCATCTGTAGCTTTCCAAGGGCAGATCCATATAAAGTGCATTATGGTGATATAATAAGCATGAGATAACTGATGCATGTAGAATTGTGAGTGGGGCTTCTTGATCAAATAATAGTTGCAACTGATGCATAAGATCTTAGCCACAACCATCATTGCTCTGGAAGTAGGTTCTGTAAGCTGAGGATAACTCCCAAATCCTCAGTCAAAAAGGCATTGATTACTGGTTGGATCCAGCGTTCTTCCACCTAATGAGAGGCCTTAATCTGAAGGGAAGACTCCAACTGAGAACTGATTGAGCTGATATTGCAAAAGGGCATTATCTACTTCTTCAGAATTCATGTGTCTCAAAATGATCCCAGATCACATTGCAGGATGAGGCCGAGCCTTCTCCATTAACACTGTACGATTGGAATCTGAGTCTTTGAGATCTTTATGGCTTTTACTTGACAAATGTGTCTGTCTTTCAGGTGGTTTTGGTGAGCAACCTTTCCCTAAAAAGAAGTCAGTCATCTTGGCTGATGTGGTAGGGCCGGGAAAGAGGTTTTTTTTGCTGCTCAAATCATCACTCTGTCGCCTTGAGTGGTACAATTATTCAGTCATTCCTAAAGCGGGCCCTTCCTCCAATGGTGTTCTAGTCATTTTCTCTGCAGCTTTTAACTGCCTGAGCTTCTCAGTAAATTAAAGGGTGGGATTGGCTCTGTGAGCAAAGAGAATCTGGACCAGTGTCCTCATCAACCTTTACTTGGTGAGTGACCAGTTTTGTGCAAACTTATAGTAGTTAGATATATAGTTAGGAAACTGCCGAACAGGATTCATCAGCACTTGACATCGACTGACCTAAGTCCTCCTCCCCTCCCTTTGGAGTGGGACCCATTGCAAAGCTGAGCATTTCTTTAAAAAAACATAGATTGCCACAATGTCGTCTTCAGTTCAAAATAGTAAAAGTAAGTGTATCGCAACGCGGGGGGGGGGGGAGTCTAACCTGTGTTTAAAAATTGAAGTCCATTCGGACTCCCTCCCTATTGGATTCCTTTTGTCCTGACATCACTACACAGTTGACCAATCAGAGTCCGCCGATCGCTTTAAAAAAAAAAAAACACACACACACACACCCACACACACCAAATTCACAGGTGGCGGTAGAAGTGCGACACTTGCGCTTACGAAGCTGTGCAAGGTCTGGATCGGCAAGCGAGCGCGCGGGGATTCAGGTCATGCGGTCCCTCACAGGGAGGAAGAATAATTAACGCCCGCCCGGCGCAATCCTGAGACTCGGCGGAAGGATACACGCGAGGCTTGCAGCGGCCTCCGAGGGCGGGGAGGAGTCGGCCGGTTTGAATGAGCGGAAGGGGAGGTTTGGCGCGCGCGCGCGGGCGCGGTAGTGCCGCTGCTGCTGCTGCTGCTGCTGCTGCTGCCGCTGCCGCCGCCTCGGAGGCGAGAGAGGCTCCCGGGTGTGCCGTTGACGGGGAGCGGGCGGGGCCGGGTGATTTCTTGGGGGTGATTTGCCCAAGGAAGAAGCGGTGCTGAGAGGAGGAGTTGGTTGGTGCTGGGAAACGAGATGTGCCAGGCTTGAGGAAAGAAAGCGAGGCGCCGTGAGTTCCCGACCGCGATGTTGTCCGCCGTGGGGGTTCAGGCTGGAGGGCAATTGAAATGAATGTGCAGGATATTTAATTGGGGGGGGGGGGGCTTTTTGCTTTAGCTCGCTAGTGGTCCTTAACAGGACGCCTACAGATCTTAAGGCTGTCAGAAAATGATTTGTTTTTGCGAACGTACGATCTAAAAAACAACATCGTGGCTTGAAACGGAAGGAGAAGAGGAACAAAGGAATGAACTGGTTTTATGCCCTCCGAGATAAATGGCAGCGACTCTGTTACGGTTCTTTGAATCATGCATTTTGGGGAGCGCCGTGGAGACGAGGTTTGATGTAATTTCTATGATGTGCTATACAATTATTGCTGATGAAATTTTCCAGCAGATATCAGCGCAATGCTCTAGCTTAAGAATGCTATAGGGAGATTTGAATGGTTTTCTCCTTGAATTTGACTACTGGTCTTTTTAAACCATCCAGATCGACTTCCCAAATGTTTCAAGTTGAAGCTAGCTGGGGTCGGTGATCCTAACTCTGGTAATTTGTCCACTTTACAGGAGATTTTATCCCGTCGTCTACCGATACTGGTTTTGTTCCAACTTTCATATAAAACAAAGCTATTCTGAGAATGTTTCAGGTGCTGCGATTGGCTTGCTATTTTAATCTAACACAACAAAACAGTAGATATTCTGCCTGTACTTGGTGAACCTAGTTGAAGAGAAGGGTTAAGTACAAATAGAGAGACATATCCATTTGAGATGTCAGAAAATATTGTGTTTTTCAACAAGTAGGTTTATTGCTTTTTCCTTATTACAGAAGCTTCAGTTTCTGAGTTAATCTGTGCTTTTTTTCTTTTACAGGTAAATTGTAGGCATAGAAATGTAAACTTGCAGTTCATGCAGGAAACTTCCCCAGCATTTAATTCAAGCAGGTAATGTCAAGCTTAAGATCAGGCATCACTTATGAGTTTGCTGCTCACACTACACATTGGCCTGCATCTCAATTCCCTTGCCCTTTTTCTGATGTCATACAGTATCTTCCCAGCTCCAGGAGGCCTGAAATCCAAGTTCACCTAGTGAGTAGTTCAGATTCTCAAAGTCTGAGCCTGATAAGGTCTTTGAATATTCTGCCAGAAATAGTTCATTGGGGAGCAGCATGTAGTCTACCCATCACTCTGTCCTAGGTTGCATTCTCATTCCAGAAAACATTAAGAGGATTATCTAGTATAAGGTAGTACCCATCTAATATTTAAAGCAACTGATTTTGCTAACTATAATTCTAATACAGATAGATGTAAGATGATAAAATGAATACATTTTAAGTTCTGGGATCCAAAGTAAAACACATAGACTACATTAATCCTTCTACATCACGTTAATGGATTATTGTGATTTTTCTTTTTCCCTCTTGATTTTTTTTCACAATTTAAGTTCCTGGATTTTTAAAAATTTACTTGCACTAAGTAGTCAACAAACAAATCACTGTTAAGTAAGTCTTCATTGACTTTCTGAGAAAACCATCAGAGAAGATTGTAGATGATGACCACATGCTCTCAGGGTTCTTGACAACTTCATAAGTGAAAATAAGTTGCCCAGTACCCAGATCACATGACCAGGGGATGTGACGGATGTGACACAATGCTGATAGCTGGAAGTCCATTATAGACTTAAAATACATTTTTCCTGTAGACATAATACAATGTAATTTTTTTCTATTCAAAAAATGGAAAAGGACCTGTCACCTCAGTTGTGGTAGCAAACAATATACACAACCATGAACTTTCCACATATGGTCACAAAAGTTGTGCTGAAATCTGCAATAATGGTAATTTTATTTTTTTTCTTAGAGGTAAGATACATAAATTGAAAATGCCATTTTTTGGCCAAATTGTTGTTATTAAGAGAAATGGGACTGATGGAACTCATTTTCCCCTTACTGCAAGCTCTTGTTTGTTTGGAAGGTAAGACTTTAAATTGATAAGGGTTTATTTATGTAGGATTTTCTTATGTAATTGTGATGTAGGCTGTCCTTTTTGTGGCATAAGTTTTAGGTATTGTCATAACTTACTTTTCTGCACTCCTTCATTGTGATATATATTATTTTTCTAGTCACGCAATGCATATCACATATAATGGATTTGATCTGCTTCGATGTATATTTATGCAAGACATTTGTCTAATCAAAAACCTAACCATTTATTTTAGAAGTTCTTAAAACTCAACCTAAAAATCAGGTTGTCTCAATGCATCTTCAGCAACAACTGAATTGCCTTGTTATACTAGGTGGAAATGAATTAGATTTAGAGATCACAATATATTTTAAGAGATGTATGTAGAAGAGCATGTAGTTATATAATTTGAACTGATAACATTGTAATAATTTCATTATATTTTAAAGGGAAAAAGAATGTGATATTCGAATCCAGCTGCCTCAAGTTTCTAAAGAACATTGTAAAATTGAAGTCAATGAAAATAAAGAAGTATGTATTATTACTTTTGTTGTTATGCAGTCATAATATTTCTGGTACTTGTGTTTCATTGATTGATCTGGATATACATAATTTTATTCCTATGTATTTTTAGGCAGTGCTGTTTAACTTGAGTTCTGCAAATCCAACACAGCTAAATGGGAATCACTTTCAAGATCCCACACACTTAAAACATGGAGATATACTGACAATTATTGATCGTTCTTTCAGGTATGTAACAATAATATAAGCAAATATGGGTGTGCTAGAAATAGCGTATGTCAGCCATTGCTTTTTAGAAACATAAAAATCAAGGGGATTTTAAAATAATTTAACTAATCTTTTTACTTGAACAGGTTTGAATATCCACCTCCCCCACTTCCTCAGAAGAGACTTTCTAGATCTCAAGAGAAGGAAACATTACAGGTAAAATAAAATCATGTTTTTCTTAATTTGGGAGAGGGGGACAATAATAAAAATATAGAAATTAATAAATGGTATGTTGTTCTTTGACTTGATTTAGTAACTGATCATTACCAGTTACATTTCATTTTTAGTCATTCTATTCCACACGATATTATAATTATAATACATAGGAAACACAAAATCTAGTTTTGGTGTTGGGCTTTAGAAAATTAAGATATTTTCTTTGGTCTGTCATTCATATTTTCTACAAGGAAAAAGGGAGTTAGTGCTATAAGTTGACACTTGACTTCTGAAAGATTATTAATAGTTTCTCTACTTTATCATGAGCTGGGTTAGAATATACAATTGAAAGTAAAAGACAAAGCCTGTAAGATCTTAAGATGAACTAAAAAATAATGGGTCATTTGAGAGGAGGGAGAAGACTTAAGTATTGATTTACATTATTTTAAATTATGTCAGTTACATAATTTCTTAAGTTAGTTACGTAATGTGTTATGTTGAGGTCTGTTGAACTGAGGTTTCATATATGGAATATTGAAAGGGAAGACAATAAATGTATCATTGAGATTTAGACAGAGTGGTATTAATTTTCATATGTACATAATCTAATCTTAATTAATTGGAATTTTCCTCAATGGTATTATATTGCAGCCTTAGATTCTACATAATGTATCTGCACAGCACTTAATGTTCAGAGAACTATGTAAATATGTTTCTTTCACTGTAAATAATTAGTTTTTATACATAGAAGTTTTGAAGTAGGGGGTCCATTCGTTTTTCGAAAGCTCATGAGTTTTGGAAATAATAGTAATGGTTTACTCAGTGGGTGTCCATATTGAATTATAAAATTCAATTCAAAATTCTAGTGCTGAGTCCTGACAATTACAGATTGCATAGTACTCTTGGCTTCAGATAAGAGATGAAAAATACTGTATTATCTTTTTCAATCATTTATTCTAAGAAATTATCAGTGGAAAGTTATTTTACAAGAAAAATGGAAAGCTTAAAAGAATTCCTTGTTCTATTAAATTAAATTCCTTGTTCTGTTGCATTGTGTTTAATGTTACAGATTCTTCATGTTCAGCATATGCAACAGATGGACTTGCTGCACCCACAAAACTCAGATTACAAAAGTTCTCCGATTACTGGTTGGTATTTTTTTGTTCTTTTTCTATATTTTTTTTTAATTAATGACTTTATTAATAAAAAGGATGTGTTTACCAGTGAGTGGTGAAACAAATGAAAGCAGCTATCAAGAATTTGCTGTTAAAATACATGAATGGATTTGGTTTCGATGAATGATTTTCTGAGCCTGTTAGTGACCCAATTTATCAAACCATGGTAATGAAGAGTTGAGAAACAGGCTTGTCTTAAAATTATATAAGAAACAATATTTCAAAGCAAATTACATTTTGGAAGGTGACCCATATATTTTCTTGTCCATTAAGAAACTTTCATAAAATAGCTTATGAACAGATCTATTCCTTAAATTTCACTGATTAGAACCATGTTTAAGGTAAGTGATTTGGAAAATTGCAAATAATCTGTTTGCATATATTTATACTATATAGTTCGGCAATTACAAATAAAATTTGGCTTCTGTAAGTTTTGATTTGTTGAACTTAATAGAATTATGCAAGTCCTTTGAAGGAGGTAAATTGTAATGCATGCAGATCTGTCCAAAGCACATCTTTTAAGATCACTAAAAAAGTGATATATTTTTGCAGATTTATACAGTTGCTTCCTAAACAGTTTTTAGCTGTTACCATTGAGAACATTTTCAAAGCGAGCAGTCACAAGCAAGTGGGAATTGTTGGAAACAGGTTACAAAGCTGTTGCTTGAGGCTGAAAAAAAAGACTTATTTGAAAAGAGATGTTTTGTACACATCCCTGTGTGATGTGAAGCACTTTTTTCTAAGTATTTGTAAACGTCTGCTTAATTCCTCAAAATTACTTTCTGATTAGTACTTTATCCATATAATGATTCAAAAATAATTGTAACTTTATTCAAGAAAATAGATTTTAAAAACTGCCTGTTTCATATTCCTGTAGGCAAGAAAAGTGAAACTTGCTCTCCCAGAAGAAATGAGAAGAAACTTCAAAAACAATATAGCAATCCACCTGAATTTACGTACAAAATGCACAGTATTGAAAAAGCAAATGAATTGTCTCCTTTTAGCAAACTTTATGAATTAATGAAACATGAAGATGGCACAGGCAACGTAAAGGAAAATGCTGGTAATGAGATCCTGCTGGAAGATGTATTTCACTCAAGATCTAGGAGGTCTGCAGTGAATCGAGCAAAGTTAACTAAAGTTGAACAATCTGAAGACAGTAAAATTCAAGGAAAGCATGGTGGTGTAGCAAGTCCAATACCAACATTCGAAAAGAAGAAATCTGAAAAATCACCAAGCACTCAAAATTGTGATATACAACAGAAACAAGAATGTGAAGGTGCAAATCAGTCAGGTTTTAAGAACATAGAAGAGAATGAAGTGGGAAAGTGTGCGCATTTTAAAGCCAATCAGCACAGCGCACAGCATTTCCCTGAATCATGTATACTGTCATTGGATTATACAGAAAAGGCTAAATGCCTTAACAAATTTAGCATAACAGATGCTTTCACATCTATAGAAAATACTTTTTCCAAAGCAAAGCCTAGTCAGGAGAGTACTCAAAATTATTCTAGTCCATGTTCTAGAAAGCCTCGAAGATCTTCCAGGTCCAGAAGGTCAGGGGTTGAAAGAGATTTACTGAACAAAATGAAGAGCTCAAAAGAAATGAAAGAGTGTCCCATACAAGTTAGTGGGCAGGAGCATGAATCTGGTATTTTGATTGAAAATATATCTTCTAAAACAGATGAAAACAGAGAACTGGTCACAGAAGCAATGCTAAATCTGAAAGATTCAGAAGATGGAAATTCTAGTACTGTTTTCAGTTCATTTCATCTTAATACTAGTGAAAACTGCAATAACATTGAACTAAATAAAATTATTTCAAATGAATATTCTTGTACAGAGGCAATAGACAAAGAATCAATAATCCCTACAGATCTTTCCCAAACCAATGAAATAATGGCAAATGAGATTCCTGAAAAAAACTTGGAAATAAAATGTCCTACAAATGAAAATAAAATAGGAACAGAAAACCATGAGCAGAATGTTAATATGAAAAATGATATGCCTACTTTTTCCAGTTCTTATGAAAGCAGAGTGCAAACATCAGCCAAGGTTAATGCTGTCTCTGAAATGAATGTATTATGTCCACTTAATAAAAAGTCAGGTAAATACAATTTATGTCAAGAAATTATAGTTATTTGCTGTCCCCAGTAACTTTGGTTAAGATAAAAAATTACCAGGTTATTTTTTTCTGTCAGTTAATTGGCTTGTTTGATATTGTTAATAGAAACAGAGATTTGGTTGTTTGAAATATTAGTGCCTTAGTTATGATTGAAAATAATAACAAAAGTGTAAAAAGTTTATTGAATTTTTTAAAATTAAACCATTCTGAGTGCAAACTTTTTAATTGTAGTAATGATGAAAGCCATTGTGTTCACTTTGCTATAATTTACTATTCATTTGTAGAGGCTAAGAAATCACCTCAAAAGCGTAGAGGTACAGAACTAGATTTTCTAGTCCAATCCCTTGGAAAGAGAAAGAGAGTTTCTTTTGGTGGTCAACTGAGTCCTGAACTCTTCGATAAACGCTTACCTCCAAACTCTCCACTTAAAAAAGGAGCCATTCCAGCGAGACTAAGTATGCCATTTGGAAACTCACCACGAGCAGTTCTGAAAAAAGCTGCAGAATTAAGTCAGTCTGTAATACAGGTAAGGAATTGATTGACAGAACAACTGATTGCTAGAGATATTTACCTTTGAATCAAAGAATTGCTCTTGATCCCACAACAATATGTATACATATGTTTGTCTAAACTTCACTATTCATACTGAAAGCTTTGTATTTTAAATAATGTATCTGTATTATTATGTTAAAACAATTGATCAGAAATTTTAAATCATAGAATTTAGAAATATTTTGGAGTGGGGTGGAGGAATGTAAGCTATGCACTTCTTAGTACACCTAAATATTTCTCTAGAATTATTTCTGAGAGAAGTTGGTGATATATTGCACCTGAATGCTTCTTCTATTTAAAAATTTGGCAATTTTATTTCAGAGTAGTGTAATGGCAAGATGGGTAGCAAATAAATTTAATAAATAAAATTGATAAATCTGTTGATAAAATATTTATTCCTATTGTTAGAAACTCCCAAAACAAAATTGGATAAACATTTCATATTCTGTTAAAAAAGAAATACTCTCCAGTAGAAATACAAGTAGCCACCTTTGGTTATTGTGGATAAGCTACAAATGTAGCTTCGTATAAGATGTTTGAAATCAGAATTTATACTGTTGACTTTTATTTTTTAATTGGGGCATTTTCAAAATAATGACATTCATCTTTAAAGCTTCCCAAATATTTACTTGAGAAAGCAAATTTCTCAAAATTATTTCACAGAAAAGTGGAAAGCTTGGAAATGTTTCTAGATACCTGGAAAGTAATTCAGAAAGTTCTGTCTTTGGGGACAGTATTCCAAGAAGGTCTGCTCCAGGGCTAGACTATGAATTACTCCTTGCTCTGGATTATTTATTTCCCAAAAAACTGCTGACCATCTCCAGAATGTCCAGATCTGTGGTCTGATGAAGATGGGACAATGCCTAAAAATAGCTGACTTCTTTTTTATCTACTCCTTCACATCTTTTCATAGTTTCATAAAATTAAAGATGAATGTTATTATTTTGAAAATAGATTTGAAAAGAAGTTAATTTTAATATATATTAAAGATTAGCAAATGAAAAAAGGTTTAGAGCTAAGTAGTATGATTTTATTTGATTTTTATACATCACAGTATTTTGGACTATATTATTGGTTAGAATGTTACAGTAAAAAAATCAAAATGAAAAAAAAAATACAATTTAAATTGGAAAACCAAAATTGAAGTGAGAAGGAAGAATGACAAGAGGTACTGGTAATATTACTGAAATGCTGTTAAAATCATTCTCCATTTTCAGTAAGTTCCTAAAATCTATCCGAGGGATCTACTTTCCATAATTAGGTGCTGCTACAAAAAACAAAAAGCCCCTCTCTGAATGATGTAATTGATTGTGTAAAATCTGGTTAGAGGAGGATCTTCCATAGATACCCGAGCGCCAAGTTATGAAGAATATTGACACTGGTACTTTAAATTGTAGTTGGAGCTGAAATGGTAACCAGTGCAAGTTGTTCAATGTATTTGTAATCTGCTCCCATTATTGGAACCTAAAACATGCTGTCCCACTCTGGACTAATTGTAATATTTTCATGGTCTTCAAAAGCAAAGCCACAAAATATTGTGTGTTTTCTTTTTTTGTGATTATCTAATTGTTTAATTCATTCTGATAAGTTCTGAAGGTCATAGATAGGATTGTTGTTTGTCCAAAATCTAAAGTTTGATTTTTTTTTGTGGGTGTTACCTATTTTCCTGCAGGGTTCCTTTGAGAGGAAGCAACATGAAAACATTGTGTCAAGGCAAGCTGACTCACATATTGCACCCCAGAGGCAACAATGCATCTCTGATCATCATCAACTTCCAGAGAGTGAGGAAACCACTTCACAAGAGATGCATATGAATAGCTTATTCAGTGAAGTTAAAAAACCAGTATCTAGCGCCACTTCATCATTAAGGAGTAAACCCTGTACTCCAAGCAGAAGTTTTACACGTGGAAAAAGTGGAGTTGTGGGTACTATTCACTCCAAAAGACGAAGTGGTGCTTCTGAAGCCAACTTGATGGGTGTGTTACAATTGTATCTATTGCCAGAATTTAAACATTTTATGTTTCAAACACCGTATAATTTGATTATCAGATATTAAAAATGATTAAGGTGAATAACCTTCAACAATTGTTGTTTTAGTTGCGAAGTCTTGGGCAGAAGTAGTGAAACAAGGTATTCCAAAACTGCAACTGAAGTCTGCTTCAAAACAGGGCTTTAAAACAAGATCAGTGAAGAAAGTGGCTTCAAAATCATCAAAGGTATAGCCAAAACAGATAATTGTACAATTTTTCACCAGCGGTCAACTTAAAGAATCTGGATTCTAAGTACTGAGGAGATCATTCTGATACTTTATTAATCCTAAATTCTGTCTCTAGTATTTCTAGATACAGTGCTTTACCTTTTATTTATGGAAAATCACCAATAGTTTTAATAGAAGATATGGGGTAGTTTGAAAAATTCAACCTATTTTAAAACAGTTTAAGATCTTCACTTTTAACTGAAGGCAGTATGTTCTATTAGTAACATTTTGGATCAGAATTGAATAAGAATTGTATTGTTTTATTATATATGGAGAAGAAGAAAACTTGTAGTCATTATGAGGATAAGAACTTTAAGCCAAAAATATTGCTTAATTTTTTCAGCAGAAAACCATTGCAGATGAATTAGTAATAATCAATGCCAACTGAAAATACAAGGAACAAAAAAAAAAGGAACAAAAAAACAAAGTCCAGTTGCCTTTTGAAAACCACCTTTGGGGATAGCATTTTTAAAGTTTATACCTAGTAAATTTGTGACAATAATATTTGTAGTTGATTTGACAGAAGAAAATTATTTGGAAAAAGTTTAAGAATTATGTTTATTTTTATAATTCAAATTTTAATGTTTACGTGTTCGTGTAGATTAAGCTTATATTTCAAGACTATTCAAATATAGTCCTTTCCCTACCAAAAACATTAATTGTAGCCAGTTTAAATCTTATCCTTTAGATTTCTAAAGGTTTTCCCTTTATCTTATTTTAACTTAATTCTCTTTTTGATGAACAATTTATTGATTCTTTTATTTTTTTACCTTTATTTTTTAAGTTTTTATTACTCTGAAACATCTGAAACATCCCTCTCCCCAAAGGAATATTTGTATTCTTTGTTTTTTTCCCTTCAGGGACTTTGTTTAAGGCTGGAAGCTTAAAAGTATAATAGCCATGACTCTTACTCTGTTGATTCCACATTCCCATCTCTCTGTCCTTGTCCAATGTCTATGTGAGAACTCTTCTTACATGAGAATTTATTTTACTAGCTTCCCTTCCTCTTTGTGGTCCTGATTAATGGACACTTAATGTTACTAATATATAATAAAGTATTGGGTGAAATACAAGAGTGTTCTTCCCAGTCTTTTTTCCCAGGTCAGCTTCTCCTTGAATTTCTGAAGCTTTCAGTCTGCTAAACTATCTTCCCCACTTGTGTCTCACCTGTATAAATTCAACAATCTTCCTTTTGCAGCCCATCACTGCCTGATTTTAGCTGTCCCATCAGATTTGGCAGATAGCCTAGAAAAGTCATCTCAGCCTTGAGGTGCTTGTTTTCTATGAATTTTCTAACCTTTGTTCTTTTTCCAGTTTCCAACTTCTCCAACTTGCCATTTTAATACTTATAAAAAGACTTTAAATAGTTCTACTTCATTGCAAGAACTTTTGTGTTTAATACTCCTCTCCTCCACCTCTCCACTTCTGGTATATGTGTCATATGATATGTGCTCCTATGGGAGATGTTAACAGTGAGTAGTAGGGACAGACTCCATTTTTAAATATTTATTACACATTTTCAAAATATTTACACTACATTTCCATTTTTGACAGTACATCAGAGTCAGCTTCTTTTCTATATCCATAGTAATATTTTCATTTTCAATTCCTGGTATATTTGTCTACCATTTGTACAATTATATTTAACTTTTTATAATTAGGGACAGACTCCTTTAAAAGTTATTTAAAACTATTCTCTTTTTGAAAAATTCTCTTTTTTTCCTTATGTACTTAATGTACAGTGCATAAGACTTAGCTGTTCCTGGAATAGGACAAGATAGAATGTCATTGGAAGGGACCTTGGAGGTCTTCTAGTCCAATCCCCTGCTCAGGCAAGAAACCTTATGCCATGTCAGACAAATGATGTACAGATCATCTAATAATTTTTAAAAAGTAAATAAGTAACATATAGTGAATCCAAAAAACAGCTTCCTTTCTGCAATTTTTATTTAAAAAACTGAATTGAATTGGATAAAAAATGGATTAGTGCCATCTGGAAAAGATGTTTCCAATGTTTCTTGGATTATTCTGCCTCCAGAATGTTATTTGCACATTATTGAATTCTTCTCTATTGAAAGGATATTGTTTTTATTTTTATGGTCCCAGAATTGTTTGAAGCAAATCAGAAACATGGTGCAGCTTCAGCCTATAACAACTTGGCCAATTAAGACTTTTCTCAAAAGATCTTATATTGAAATAAATGTAAAACTACTATTATCACTAGGATTTTACATTTATATCAGTATATATTGAGTGATATGTTTCATTAAATTGATTTTTAATATATTCTGCTTTTAGAAGAACAGTTCATTAAAAATACCTAAAAGAAAAATCAGCGGTCACTTCACAACAGGACATGCAAATTCTCCTGCTCCAATTGTGATTGGAAAGGCTCATACTGGAATTTTGAATATAACTGCACAAGTTCCTAAGGTGGTGATCAATTATCCTTTGAAAAAGCATTGTGACCTCAATGAAAGCTTTACAGGTAAACTTTTAGACTTCATTTAATACAAGTTTGCATGCCAAATGACATGAGTTCACTTCTCCTGTTTAAAAATAAAATATGTCATAGAGAAAAAAACTGTATGTTATATGACAAACTATTTTCTACAACTGACACTTTGTAGAGACAATGGCAATATATAATATTTAACTAGATGATAATAGTAATAGTTTTTTCAAGATTCAAAAAATTGCCCTTATAGCATGTCAATTATTTATTGCATGTTTCCATCATCTCAACATAGCGGTTCTGGGTAGCGTATAGCAATTAAACTTAAAAACAGAACAGCAAAGTAAAATACACAACTAGCAACAAAGTTAAAAAAAAGCAATCAAACAACAATTAACATAGCCATTTTATAGGCTCAAATTAATAATCCCCATACCTGGGAACAGAAAAAGAGCTTTTTGAAAGGTTCAGGCCTAGTCTAATTTCTGACGGAATGATGTTCTAAACGAATGGCATCATGACCGAAAAGGTTCATTTCTTGGGATTCACAAGGTGATGTTACTTGATTGATGGCACCCATAACATCTGTCAGATTGCCAGAAACAATAAGGGAGATGTCCCATCCCCTTCTAAGTTAGAGGTTGATAATTATATAACAGATAAAAAGCAGAGTGGGGTGGCTCAGTGCAGACAAGAAAAAATAATTACATATTCAACACTTTATGTAAATGCTTTAAAAATTACAGAAAAGCATTATTTTCATCCTGAACACTAGAGACATCCCTTAACTGTATACAAAATGCTGTCTTGAAACTGTCTTGAAATGTTGAAACATTTGCCCCCAAAGCATCTTACGGATAGATGATGTGACATCGGAATGGTTCTTTGGGCAAATAATATAGATTTATGTAATAAGTTTGCTTTATGAAGATGCTCCTAAGTCTGTTGAGGTAATATAAATGGAAATACCACATTGTAGTAGTTTTTTAAATATTAGTGCACATGTTCTTCCATTTTATCATCATAATGTTCAGAAGAAATTCAGATGTATTAGCACCTCTTTTTTTTGAAGCGAGCAGGCATTCTTATTGTGTGTGTTTATCTTCAGAGAGGAAATAAAACCAAGGTTGACCTCATTGATTAAGAAATTGTGATCTATGATAAATTAGATTTACAATGGGTTGTTGATATTCTTAAAGGTTACCAATATATCAACTCCTTGCTTTGCCAACAGATGGTGCTATGATTGTGTAAGAATGTAATCTATTAGCAAAGTATGGTGTAGCTTAATAGCATACTTAGTGATACAGTTGACCATTGTGTAACTCTATTTCCAGTTCTAGAAATGAGGTTTAAATGATCATAAGTCTGAACTCAGTCTTTATATCTTCTGGAGAATTACAAGAAACTATTTGGTAATAAGAAATTCTCAGCAGAAGGGGCATGATCAGTGATAATGTTGATGGTGGGGCTTTGGTGCATATTGCACTATTAAGAATGGTAATTTAGATAATTTAGGCAAAATAGAAATTTAGAATTGAAAGCAATACTACTCTAAGCCCTAAATCCTTCCCCCAACCCTTAGCAGCCTACATCTGGATCCATTTTGGAAGGAAGAATCAAGATATCTGGTAGACAGAAAAAGATTTGCAGAGATGTTTTTGTTCTTCAAAATTTTAAAACCAAAAAAATCATTGTGTAAGTGGTCTTCATATAATCTAAGCTGGTGCAAAAGGTTTGCATGCATGCTTATATTACTGAGCTGCAATATATAATATATGCAGCCCATTTATCTAGCTGCTTGTGCTCTCAAGTTCCATTGCAAACGTTCCCTTTTGCTTTTTGAAAAAAAACAATTATTATCTAGGTCAGCACTGGTAAACTCTTTTGGGGGTTGTATGCTTAACTCCTTTTGTAACAGCATTTATCTCCCACATAACCTTGTCCATCCTAAACCAAGAGCTTGGTCTCCTGCTACTGAAGATGAAACATGTTTAAAAGCCTCCTGTAAAACAGCTTGACTAATGTTGCTGAGATCAATGGAAACACTCAAAATGATACAAAACACCAAGCTTTATTTCACAATCAGAACTCTTGAAATTGCCATATGGAACTAAAATATTTGTGCATCTTGCTAAATAAAGTGTTATTACTTTCAGTGTAAGACTGACATAGTTTTTGTATGATGACCACTCTGTCTTTATTGTACTACATACCGTAGGTTAGTTGGTTTGTAAAATTATATCAAATCCACTAAATCTACTATCTATATTAAATCTACCAAAGGCAGCATCTGTGTAAACAGCCCCCTCCATCCACAATTAGATTTTAATTAAAAGTCATTTAATTACATTTGAACTGCTTTCCAACGTGCTATTAGGAGCGATTGAATTATTGGAGGTAAAATATTAGACAATAGTGGGCCATATACAAAGAAACAGTGGCCTTGCTTCCCCTGATCACATGTAAGAAATGCTGTCTTTCCCCCTTTTTTGATTTATTGTGTTTCTGTCAAATTTGGGCAGTTTAATTTCTGAGACCCAGAAATCTCACTTTTCTTGGATTTACTGGAGAATTTTCCAGTGGTTGGGTCACCATTTTTGGGACATACTCCTGTCAACAGCAGTTTCAACAAAAATGAGATTAAGCTAGGTAGTTCCCTCCCTATTATCTGCAGTCAGTTTAAGGAAACCTACCATGCCTCATTGCTGGGGACAGTCAGATTATCAATTGTTTTGGTGAGCCAAAAGACACATGGACCTGGACATAAAGCAACACATAGAATATTGATTATGTGCCACAAAGTTATTTTTAACTCATACTAACAAGATAAATCTTCCCCATGTTGATCTATCAACAGTGCACTCATGAACACTTGCAGTTGAATCCATCCACTTGTAGATGATGTTCTCTTTCCTAACATTAGAATGTTTTATAGATAACAGAATACAATAGAAAACATCTGTTTTTCTCCTGTTACCGTGTTACATGTAGTCTCATACTTGTGGATCTGAGAAGCAATTCTTGCTAAGTTACCCTGCTGATGCAAGTACTTTGTTTTTTAAAGAGCTTGAAAAGTAACTTGCTCTGCCTGTGGGGAAGCTTAACTGAAGAGACTATCACTGTGCCTGATGTTTTGGAGAGCATTTCAGCAGGGGCTGCCCTAATAAATACTAAAGATGAAAGTGTAATTGCTCCTCAATTGATTTTTATTCTTTTCCCCAAATCTTACTGAGTCTTCCAAAATAAAAAGCATTCTACACTGATGATTATTTGAATTGTGGAAAATACTCCTTAGAAGTGAACTTATTAGTGCTGTTTATTGTTCACTTCTCATGCCAGTTAGACAAAGAAAAGGGAAAATAATTGAAATGGATAGGAATTCGGAATTGACTGCCACAGATTCCAATGACATTGTTTTCACGCAGCAGTTTCAGTTTTTTAAGCAAGCAGGTCTTTAAGGTTCTTATTCCAATTAACATCTAATCCTTTTTGGACCTAGGAATAGGGTTTTCTAATAGCTTGATACCTAGCCACTAATTCCTAGTTCCAGATGCATTGGGATGTTTTCCCAATTAGTGGGCCATCTGGACCTCAGCAAAGTAGTCCAGCTATACCTAGATACAAATGGGTGTCTGGAAGTAGAATGTCAAGCCTTCCAGGCCTACTTCTATGCCACTGTTATCCTGACATCTTGCAGAACATCAGTAATCTAGATATGTAAAATAGTTTTTTCTACTGAAGCAAGAGAGAAGAGGTTTGGTTTGTTAAGGTTTACTATTTTTTGGAAATTAGACATTTTGCAAGCAAGCTCCTAAGCCTTTCCTTTGTGAGACAATTCAGTCTTAATTCAGGGGTATTATCAGATGCTTCACAAGAAGCTTGCAACAAATAGTGCCTTGTTTCTAAATCTACTTAGAAAGAAATACCAAACATATTTGGATCGATTTTATAGGATTTTTAAAGCGCTGGCCAGAAAATGCTGGGCTCAGAATGACATTTTCTGTTGTAGCTGGAAAATAATGTCCATTTTTCAAAGAAGTTTGTCTGTACCAGGAAACAATTTTTTAATACCTATTTCTTACATCTATATCTCTTCTATCTGTAAACTTCGCCCCAGTTTCCTGAGCACATTTCCTTTTCTCCCTTCAGCCTCCAGTAGAATATACAGGTAGTCCTTGACTTACAGTTCATTTAGTGATTGTTCAAAGTTACAGTGGCACTGAAAAAAATGATTTATGACTGTTTTTCACACATACAACTATTGCAACATCTCCATGGTCACGTGATCAATTCACTCATGGTTGCAGTGTCCTAGGGCCATGTGTGACCTGACAAAGAAAGTCAATTGGGAAGCCAGATTCACTTAACCATGTTACTAACAATGATTAACAACTTTTGCAAGAAAAGTCATAAAATGGGGCAAAATTCACTTAACAATTGTATCATTTTGCAAAAAAAAAATTTGGGTTCAATTGTCAGGGAATTGTGCAGCCAGTGTCCAAACAGATGCTGGCACAAGCTTGTACTCTTAAATAAATTTATTTCCAGTAAATAAGAACAGAAGCATCAGGTAAATCAACGGAGAGCACACAGAGGAAAAAGGTGGAAAACAAAGAAACTCCCCTTTTACCCTTGGTAACCCATCACAGCTCAGATTCCCTCATCCAGTGGTCAGCTCTCTTTAACCAATTAACTAACTATTCTTACGCACTGTCCAATTTTAAATATCTTAACAATTGTAAGTTGAGAGGACTACCTGTATCCCATTTTTTTTAATTCATAGAAATTGGCCAAGATTCTACTTTAAACAAAGCTTTTCTTTAACTGGGAAAACTGCTGTTCATGGGCCAAGATGGCATTTTAAACAAGGCTGTTTTTAGGGGAAAAATTGTTGAGGTAGCACTCATTAGCCTGGCACTTCCAATCCAGTAGTCATAATAAAACTTAGACATCAAACAGAGGATAAAGAAAAGATGATTATTTTTCTTCCTTGTTCTGTTAAACATCTATGAGAGATACACATTCATGTATAGGCACACACCATTTGTTACAAATTGTACTTGATAGGCATAAGTCACTTTGACAGAAATCTACTTATATTAACTTATGGCACTATAGAAGGAATTGCAAGTCTTATTTTATTTTGAAAGGCAAATTAACTACTTGTATAATTTGTCGTAGAATTTGCTCTTAAGATCGTGTTTGATAGAAAGTATCCACAATCTGAAACAGCTTGAAGGAGGAATTTTTATCCTGGTAAATGGTGTGATAAGTCCTTTCCCTTTAAATATGCTATGAATATTAATATTTAAAAATAATGCTGGAATCTGATTGCATTACAAATCTAGGGAGCAATCAAGTGAAGAAAATATATTCTTTATGGTTATATCTGCTCTTGCATTTCATTACATGCTAACTAAACATTAATAGATTTAAATGCTATTTGCAGGGTTGGCTGAAATGTTCTGCAGTCCACCAGATGGAAAACAGAAAAGTTTTATACCAGAAACTCAGATATCAGAAATAAATTCATCAGAAGTATTTGGTATGTTTCATTGTCTATACATTCTGAATAATTACTTTCATATAGCCATTTAACCTAAATTACTTTGTCATTAATCCCAGAGTACTACAAATCAATGAGGTTTGGTTTTTAGAATGGAAGGAAACCTCTTCTGCATCAAGATCTCTCTAAAACTGTAAAGGCTCTGTGGAGCTCCTTTATTGTTGTAGAAATTTCAGGTCAGTCTTTCCTTGCAGTCCCTATCAGAATTTCAGGTGTTTTAACTACTGTGCTGCTTTAAGTAAGATAATCTGTTTAGGGATACAAACCAGATTAGCAAAGCCTGAGAACGATAGTGGTTTATTAAGTCACTGAGCTGCATCAAGTTGTAAATTCTGTATAGAATGTATGGTCCTATCCAAACGAGATAATGAAAACAGGACATAATTTATCATTCCTTGCGTTAACCCTGTAAATATATTTTATGGGAAAATGAAATAATTAGCGAGCTGATGTAACAGATTCATTCAAGGTGCAACAGTTTTAATGGCTTCAAATTTAGATCTCAGGTTAGAGAAATACAACTGTTTCTGTATTTGATTTCACAATTTATATTAGTGGAATATACACTAGTCTGATTGGCAGAAGGTTTCCTAGATGTAGATTTTGGTCATTCTGCTACTTAAAAGTTGCCAGGTTTCAGGTACTCAGTTTGCTTAAGATAAATCCCAATTATAATATGTTTTTCATTATGAGCAACAGTTACTTTAATTTGATTTAATTTGTTTTTAATATTCTTGGTGGTTTTTATTTTTCTTGTTTCATTCTAAAACATACAAAAAGTCTAATATATAATTATTTTAAGTAATATTTCTTCACATTTAAGTGTATTTCTGTTAATGTAGCCAATGAAGTTTCATTACTGTATCATTTTTCTATTTCTGTTAGAAAAAAAGTCTCTTTTGGATGTTAATATTTCAAGCCAAAGAGCTCACAATCAAGATGTAACATCTCCAGCCTTGGAAGAAGTGTCACAAATACCCATTCATGATAATTTAGTGATATCACTAAATGAAAGAAATATATTGGGAATGGAAGAAGAAAAACTGCAACAAGAATCGGAGCCAGTCAGACAACAATTGGAAATCAAGAGGCTTTTGAAGACAACTAAGGAAAGATCTGAACCTGCTGAAGTACTTTTAGGAGTCAAGAGGCTCTTGAAGACACCTAAGCAAAAGTCAGAGCCAGTTGAGGCGCTTTCAGGAGTCAAGAGGCTCTTGA
>BLBF01000016.1:38306568-38324456 GCA_015471245.1 Laticauda colubrina | reverse complement strand
AAAGTCAGAGCCAGTCGAGGCACTTTCAGGAGTCAAGATGCTCTTGAAAACACCTAAGGAAAAATCTGAATCTGTTGAGGACCTTTCAGGGATCAAGAGGCTCTTAGAGACACCTGAGCAAAAATCAGAACCTCCTGCAGATGATATTTATACTACATCTAGATTATCTACTGAAGAAGTATTAAAAGACATGATTGGAAGTGTTACCAAAAATGAAGCACAAATTATGGAAGATAGTACAACTATTAATGGCATTACTGAGGAAATTAAGGAAACTGTGAAGCCAATAGAAGATAGAGGAAATACTCAAATGATGTCACCAAAGCAAAGATTTGAACCCATAAATAATATGGTCGATAGCAATCAGACATTGAAAGCATCAAAACCAAAATCTATGCCAACTGATGACTACTTAGGATTGCAAAAATGTATAATTGAACCTAAAGGGAGTTTTATAATTCCTGATATAGATTATACAGGTGTCAAAGAAATGTTGGACACTAAAAATGATAAGGTATGTTTATTATATCAAATATTTGTACTCATTTTTATTTAGGTAGCCCATAATTTAGTAACTAAAAGAATTTACATAAACTATTTTTATTCCATAATAACATTTTGAAATATTGGGATTGATTATTTTGATCCTAGAAAATTCAAATGACAGCTAGATAGTTACTTTGGTCCTTGGATTTAGGGCTAAACATTGTGATCTTGTAGTACTTAGCTACTTAAATTTTTAGACTAAAATTACAATATTTTGATTTCTTAATTTTAACCATTAATATTGTATAACACAGATTTTTAAAAACTCCTCTGCATCTTACTATCATTGCCAGCAGTAATACTTCAAGGAAAATTAATCTTACTGTTACTGCCAGTAGTAATACTTCATATTTGGGCATATATTCTATAATGTGCTGTTATGTTTTAATATACATAATATAAATTTGTATAACACTAAATCTGCTAATATAAAACAGGCTTTATATAAAACAATTCCTTGAGAAGCATGGCTTCTTAAAATGCTATGCTTTGCCTATACATACATGTTATAAGTACAGTTACTTTGATTTCATGGCAGTTATAGCACAAGTATCATCTGCATGCACTCTGGACATTTTTTTTTTTTTAAATGTTCAGCTGCATTGTTTTCTAAGCCCAGCCTTGCGAAATACACAGCTGTATCATTTAAGAAAGGGTACTGGAACATTTTTATGTGAGAAATATCTTGATATCAGCTATTTTAATAACTATAGGCTAAAATGCCAGAATCTCTGAATTTTGTGGAAGAGAATGGATCTTATGCCAGTTCCAGAAATAAACTGGGTAAGTATAAGATTTATTTCATTAAAATATGCTTTGTATATTCTTTTGAAAGTATATTGTAATATAGGTGAATGAAGACATGCTTCTGATTTATTCATGCAAAAACATTTTGCCTAATTTTGACATTTTTATTTTGATACAAATTGTTTCACTGCAGTGAATATTAATGAGAACTTTTTTAAAAAAACTACAGCTCTGTAAATTTAAAATTAGTAAAAATTTTAGAATATAAATATTAGTATTCTAAAAAGAAGTTTTTAAATCATTACTGGGATACTTACATTAATGTTTCTCCAAATAAAAAGAAAGTTACCCAGAACATCAGTTCAAAACTTCATTTTTCTTAATGACTGTGATCTTAAAAATATATTTGAATATATTTTATTTCAGAGTCCATGGAAAACGTGCCTGGAAGTTGTGAAGCAGACCTGGAAAAAGAATCTCATTTTCCAGTAACAAAAAATAACAGTAGTGTTCCGGACCATGTAGGCTATGTTGCATGTAATTTATTTAATGAATTGAAAACAGAGTTCAACAATAAAACAACCAGACCAATTTCTCTCTCTGAAAACTATGAGCCAGATGGAATGAGTTTCAAAAATGAAGCTAAAACTGATTTTGTAAAGAAAGCAACTGAAAATTCTGATGCATTAAAAATAGAAAAGCCTGAACCACTTGCTTTGGCTAGAACTAGGAGAAAGAAAATAAATGACTGCAGTTCTGTAGTATATACTAAGACAATTGAGAGCCCTACAAAGAATAGATCAACATCAGCTAATTGTGAGCAAATCAGTGAAAATTTTGACAGCCACGCAGAACTAAAACTATTGCACAAATCTGAAAGTAATTTTACAATAATGGAAACAACCAAATTATCTCGAAGAGGAAGGCCAAAGAAACAGAATGTTGAAACAAATGGGAATATAGGATCAAATGATGTAAGCCATACTCAGGAATTAGAAAAACCTTTAAAGGAAACAACAGTGGAAAAACAGCCTGTGAACAGGAGAAAAGTGGCAACTAAAAGAAAAGGAAAAATGGTAACAAGTATGGATTTGGAAAAAAATGGACCAATTCAAGAAAATGAAAATGATTTAACTGCCAAAACAAGGCTAAGGTCTAGAAATGTAAAAAATAGTGCAAGTCACATAAAGACAACATTTGCCAAAGGTAAAGCAAATGATACAATGTCAGGGGAAGAAAGTAACAAAAGAAGAAAGATTGCTTCAATACTATCAAGCCCAGAAACATTAATCACAACTTTGAATGCAAATGAGCAAGGAACAGAAAAATCTACAATTTCTAAAATATGTAAAACTGAAGCTTCAGAAAATAATCTAAAAGCAATGGTAAAAAATTTAGCAGAGAAGAAAAAAAAAGTTCAGTTTTTACTTAACAATGACTTTAAGGCTTCTGAAGAAAAATGTGTACTTGGATATGAGAGTAATACTCATGAAGAAGAAGAAAGTCAAACTGAAAACATTTGTAATGGGATTCCAAAGGTTCCATTGAAAAGCATGCAAACTCCTGCAGAGCCCAATCCACCCAAAATAGAAAAGCTATCAAAAAAGAATCTGCCTAGCAGAGGTAGAGGCAAAAAATCAGTTTCCAACCCTTCTGTAGAAAGTGAAAGCAAGCCAGCCTCTGATGGCAATGATCATGATGTGATTGTCAGTATAAAAGAAAATCCACCCAGAAGAGGAAGAGGGAGAAGGATAGATCAAGTGGTCCTCAAATGTGTTCCTTTAGAAAATAATATTTCTGGAGATTCTACAATGAACACATGCCCTTCATCCCAAGGTGGATGTTCTTTGTCACAAGCTCAAAATGAAAATTTTGAAGAATCTGAAATGTTGCCATTAGAAAATGTGCAAACTTGTGAAGGGCACATTCTGCCAAAAAGGATAGTAAAAGAAAATCCACCCAGGAGAGGAAGAAGCAAGCAAGTCAATGAAACATCTGGTAATGAAGAAGCTGATGTCCAAGGTCCAAATATGGCCATTGGACAAGAGGATAATCAATCCAAAAAGGCAAGAGGGAAGAGAAATACTCAAGAATCCTGTTCAATGAAGAACCAAAGGACAGTGAAAGAGAATCCAACCAAGCAAGGCAGACATAAAAAATCTATTTCTGGTGTTATATCTAGAGATTCTAACAATACACACAAAAACCCTATAATAGGCGAAAATATAGATGGCAAAAATGCTTTCCTTGCAAAGGAGGATCAGTCAAAAGTAAGTAGAAGAACAAGAAACACTGTTTTATTTCAGAAAATTCTTTCTCCTGTCAAAAATGACACTTGTCATTTGCTATCATCAAACAGAGGGAAACATTCAGATGAACAGCCAAATGAAGATTTGAAGACAGCAAATAATGCAAATGAGCTTTTCACATACAAATGTAGAAAAAGGAAAGCAGTTCCTGAAATTTCAGCAAACTCAATTTCTTCCAATAATGACATTCAACAAAATGGAAAGAAAGATTCAAAAGCTGTATCAAAAGAAAATACATCCAGAAGTAAAAGAAAACGATTAGCACCTTGTGGAATGTCAGCAGACAGTAATGATGAGCTAAGAATTAGCAGTAGAAAGAGTCCTTTAGTAACAGATAATCTTGGTCCTTTAGAAAACAGTTTTCAAAAAAAGCATCGACAAAGAAAGCAAAGACAAGAAACTAATGTTGCATCACTAGTTCCTCCCTCCCTGAACGTGAGCATCACTTTATCTTCTGCTAATGAGAATCAAAGTGGAAACTGCAAAGAATCTGTTGGAAAAGGGAAATTAGAAAAACTTTCAGGTACATACAATATAATGACACGCTCTCTCAGAGGAAAGCGCATTATTCCAAAAGAAGAGTTTGTTCATGAAGTCCAAAACAAAGATTTGCAGAAAACAGCTAAGGCAACTCTGATCAATCAAAGAAGAGGTAGAAGAAAAATTAATAAACTTGAGGCTACTATTTCTCCTTCCCCCAAAGAAAAATGTACATTATTAGCAGGTAGTAACAATTTTCCTAACGAACAAATTCTAAATAATGTTTCCAATAAAAAAGTTTCCTTAATGGGCAAGGCACCTAAATTTCTTGAAATAAAAACCATGACTCAAAACATCAATCAAAATGATTCATCTAATTATGACCAAAATAAAAATGTTAAGCATTCAAATATGCTGGTGCAAAAAGGTTCATCAGAACATGCAAAAAGAAAACAAATTTACAATTCAGAAACAATTACCATTGCTAACATGGTGAAAAATGTAACTCCAGAAAGTAAATCAACGGTATCTAAAACAGGTATGTTATCTTTTGTCTTAAACTAGTAAACTTTATTCTTAATCTTTGGAATTAAAAAGATATTCCAGTAAAACACTGGTTTCTTCCTGATCTTGTCTTTCTGTTCCTAAATTCAGTTTGAATGGGATTTTCAGTTTTAATATTATTCTGGAATCTTAATAGAGCACAACCGTTCAAGAAGGGCGCACCGCATCAAGAAGATCCATAAACCAACCCAAATTAATACAGAGGTTTTGTATTTTAAAATTCACTCTGGGACTTGAGTATCAATTTACCAGAAGAATGTACAGAGTGCAATTGAGAAGTCAGTCCAGATCAATATATACTCCACTTAAAAGAAAAAAAATTCTTTCTTGACTATGGACATGCAACTTAGAAGTCCAATTTCCCCATAGATTCATGAACTTTCAGAAGATTCTGAAGGAGCTCTTTTGATAATAGGTCTTTAGCACATGTGTGCTATATATCTTTTTTAATTGAGTCTATTGACTCTTGAGGAATTTGTTTGCTCATAGGAATATACTAAATTGTTCTGCCCATAAATATTCTGTTAACATTCCCAAATAATGCTCTTTTTTAGCCTGAAAATTTGTAGATGTGTTGTGATTACAGTTTTCAAAATTCTTGGTTCTACAGCGCCAATATATCTAAAAAGCCTCAGATTGATTAATATTATCACAGTTTGAATGAAAGAATATAAAATTAATTATTCAGGCATTTTTATTCTATTCTGTACATTTTGGAACTTCTATTTACTGGGGCTTTAGCAAAATAATTGCATGCCCTTCGGAATGTCTTAAAAATATGCTGAAGATTTTCTTGAATTTTAATTGATTTTAATCTTGTTAGATTATTTCAAAGTTTCATGTGTGTATGTATGTTCCAAATAATTTACCTACTCTAGGAAGAATATTGGTATCATATATTTGTTTTGTTTTTCCGTATTTACAGTGCAAACAAGAGGAAAAAAGAAAATGAAAGAAGATACCACTCTCATGACTGAGTTGCCAAAAGAAACTGAAGGCAGGACAAGAGCAAGCAAAAGAATAAGAAAATAGATTATAATGTTTGCTCTGGGTGCATTTTTTAATCCAAAAAAATACAACCTTAAAACTTTGAAATTGAAATGCTTCAACATTCGCTTCAGCTTAACCTTTGACATTTATAATACCTGATGCAAATATTTTGTAAATAGCTTTTCAAATTATTTTTAAGATTTTTGTTTAAAATATTAAAGGATTATGAACTTAAATTTTAACTGATTTGATTTGTATTGTCTGTAAATTTTTAAATGCTAATGCTACTGTGCTTATGTTTTTCAAAATTAAAAGCACACCTAAGCAGTATTGCTTTATATGATGTTCCAATTGAAGCTAAGGTGTTTGCCACACTAGCAAAGGTTAGGCATAGTTCTTGGAATAATATTCAGGGAGAAAAACCAGCTATTCAAAACAGAAATCTGAATTTGTACAAGGCTAGTGTTTTCTCTGTTTAGCATTATCTCTAAAATCTTGCTGTTTTGTACAAGACAGTCCTGGAAGATGTTTGATTAGCAGTTGGAAGCATGATCCATAATCCTGTTGAAGAGTATGTACCAAACTGGAAAAAAACCATGGTTTGGATAAACTGCTGGACAGGTTATCATACTGTCAAAGCAAAATGCAGTTAAGTTAGATAGTCCCAAGGTTTTTTTTGCCAACCCAGATTCTTGGGAACCTGGGGGCAAGTAAGCTTATACGTACTTTTCACTGCCCACGTAGTTTTGTGTGCCAACCTTCAAATCTTTCCTGGATCTTACAGCCCCATAGCCTTTAAATTCAAGTGTGTGCTCATCCATCTACCCTAACTTTTTATTGTGCACAAGCTTTTTTAAAAGAAAATATAGAAATTCAACAATTGGATTGCCTTCGCTTAGAAATCATTTCCCAAAGTTTTTACAGTCTTAACTGAGGTCTCCTGAACTGGTAAGATAGTTCTCTTAACTGGTTAGTAAGAAATATTCATTAATTTGCACATATTACAGGCTCTGAATATATTGTTATGTCATGTGTATTGGTATTGCTGATGCTGCCTGAATTCTGCTTAGAACATTCTAGAACAAAATACTTGTGCATTCCTATTTTTGCACATCCAGAATTTAGTTCATTCCATTCCTTACCTCTTTTTAATTGTTTTTAAAAATATCTTCCAATAAATATCTTCCAATTAATATAAAATGGCTCGTGAGAAAGTGATGTATTGTGATACCTGAAAATTTTAATACTCAATATTTTGTATATGTGATTGGTGGATTTGTTCTTATTTTGTTCATTTTTTATTTTACCCATCCCTTTTTAATCTGACATTTAAATTCAACATATCATACTGAATTGACTTCTCACCTACCAAACATCTTTAGTAGGAAGCAATTGTAAGAATGCAATCTAACACCCATCAGCAGCTTTATTTGCTAAGATGCTTATCCATAAATTCAGGAGGTTATTTACCTATGTCCCTTTTAAAAGTAACTATATTGCCATTAATTTCAGATGAAATAATTATTTGTAGTTTCAACCAGTAAGCATAATTCCCATGTGAGGCTTCTACACAATTTACAGCCAGGAATGATATCATTTCTTGGTTTATTTAATTTTCTTTGAAATACAAGCTGTTTCTGAGTATGGGTTAACAAAATTAAACACTGCTTTATTAAGTGTAGGATATTCTCATGGAGATGCCTTGTGTAACTTAATGCTGACTTCTAAAGGAGAGAATTGAAAAAATAAACATGCATGTTTTCTTAACTATATTGTACCATTTGATACACTTGTTCTAAACCGGCAGCTTACTTTTCTTTACATGCTTGTGCAGAGTAACTTAATTGTCTTGCATGCCTTTGCTGCTTTGTGCTAGGTCATAGAACAGTCTGATATTTTGTCAAGGTTAGTGGGCCAGAACTACAGTCCATCTGAGTAATAAGATATGGTAGGAATTCTTCAAGGCTTTATATGAAACTCAACTTCAATGTCCCACAAGATATTCTGTAATTCTTTTTTTCCTTAAGTAGCATTTCATTAAACATAACTTTAAAAAGATCTTATTATCCATGCATATAAATATCAAAAAGGTTTAAAACCTTTCCTAGGACTAAGTAGCATTACAGGATATCTAAAGTTAATTAATCTCTTGATATTTCCATTCATTTTGCAGACCCATGCTATTTCATTTGTTCTTGTATTGTACAGTATTGATAAAAGGAAGCCCCAGGGTAAGAATTCATGTTGATTTAACTTTTATTTCCACTTAAAAATCATACATATACAAATAGTCCTTGACGTATGAGCAAAATGTGACCCAAGATTTCTGCTGCTAAGCAAGACAGTTGAGTTTTGTCCCATTTTATGACCCTTCTTGTCACTGTTAAGCAAATCATTGCAGTTGTTAAAGTTAGTAACAGTTAAGTAAATCTGGCTTCCCCATTAATTTGTCAGCAGGTCTCAAAAGACCTGACAAATATGAGTCAAGTGTCCATTCTGATCCTAGGATGGACTATGAAGATGCTGCAATGATTGTAAGTGTGAAAATGGTCTTCAGTTACTTTTTTCAATACCACCAACTTTGGTCACTAAACTAGACTACACTTCCCTATAACTGTTTATGAGTCAGTTGTAGCTTCTAGTAGGTGTCAAAGTCAGTTAGCTAATTGCTGACCCTAACAATGGTGATATCAAGCAAAAGCATAAGTGATTAAAATTGCTGTGACTAATGCAAATTCATGAGTTGTGAAAGTTCTTAGCAGGATAATAGCCTATGCTTTCACTATCATTTTGTCTGAAAGAATAATGAAAGAATGGACTACATTTTTTATTTTTATTTCCTTTTTTAAAAAAGCCTAAGGAAAAGCTAGCTAGAAAACGAGTGTTAACTGCATCTGAGGAAAATGGCTGAGATACCAAGTTTTTGCTTGTGCATACCAAGTTTTTGCTTGGTATTTGCTTACTTGGTTTTTAGATTACTATGAGCTGTCCATAGTTGAATGAAGAAGGCCAAATATGTATTTTAAACAAAAAAATTGTAATTTTTAACCATACACTACTGTGTTCTGAACCAGCAACTTCTATAAATCTTAGACCAAATGTGTCCCAACTCAGGGCCTATAGCCAAAAGTTTGGACATCTGTCTTAGACAAAATTCTTGTACCTCTGCTATTTTCATACCAATAGCAAACTGTTCTTTCAAAATAGTACTACTCAATCTCAGCATGACTGTGGAAGTCTGGGAGATCAACCATTGCCTCAATGTATTTCAAGTTAAATCCGGGCAACTGGACCAAAGTATATTAATTTGAAACATTTCCTTTCCATCCTGGAAGCTATCAGTCAAAATAGAAAAATAGTCGTTGCAATGGACCAACTCTTGTCTCACCAATTGCAGCGGTTTCTCCCACAAACTCCCCCCATATTTTGACTGGTGAAGCTTCCAGGATGAAAAACTCAATGTTTCAAATTAATATACTTTGGTTCAATTGCCCTGATTTAACTTTTTAAAACACTTGGCCTGGATGATTTGAGTCTTCATTGACACATTGGCTCAGTGGAGATAGTGATCCTGCCTTTGAAAAGTAGCCAGTGAACGGCTGGAGTTAGCCTGCAAGGAAGTAAAGTGTTCCAGCTCAATATGGATGAGAACACTTAAAAACAAAAACAAAACTGCAGCAGGAAAAGGGAGTTGGTTGAACTGGCAATTCAAAAGAAGTAAGGAAGAACCGGTCTGATCTATTTGAGGAGTCAAAAACTGATTGTTCTTCACAGATATTCTTTGGGATGAAGAAGCCTATCTTGGTTGTTTTATAATATCTCTTAACTAGTCATTCTATCAGATAAAACTATTTGCATATTTATCAGATAAAATGAGGGTGCAGAAGAAACAGAAACCCCATTTTATAGGGAATTTAAAAAAAAAAAATCTAAGATGGCTTTGTGAATTGAACCAGTATGTCTACTGTCTTGGTTTGATTGTGGCCATCCTTGTAATATTTTTGACCAACATGTATTATTCCGGTGCTTTTAATCTGTTCATTTTATTTATATACTTTTTAAAAAATATTAAGACAACATCAGCACGACTAGGCCTGGAGTCACCAATACACTGTCCAGTTGGTGCCTTGGTGACCATCGTGCCCCACCTGACTTAAAATATTGAAAAGGTTCAATTTGAAGAATGCTTATTTCAAAAACAACACTGCAAGGGACATGGCAGTTTTCCAATTATTTCTAATAATGTCTTTTGAACTCATCTACTTCAATAATAAAAATGGCAAAATGTAGGGCCCTGAGAGTTGCTAAGAAGTATTTTCTGAAGGAAAATAGTAGGCAGAGAGAATTCTGGGATATAATGAGGCATGTTCTCATCAGTTTGTCTTCTCATAAGATGGCAAAGCCTATCAAAAACTTAGAAAATGCCTAATTGACTGCTGGCATGTGAACACACTCCAAAGCAACATAAATAAATTTCTAATTCTCCCCACCCACCTTTCTAGGCCACCCTAAATCTGCAGAATTTGGTAACAGGTCTGGGCCTCAATCTGAGGTCCAGCACCATTGTTGCCATCAAAAATGCCATCTCTCACTGTTTAAGATTTGCAAGTCTTCTTAGGGAACTAATTGCACAGCTCTTCCCAGAAAATTGCATGAGAATTGTGCTTTCAAGAATAGTTGGATTTTGGTGAACGCTGGCATGTTACCTTTGACATGTGTCCGGTTTGCCATCATTGGACAAAAGACACATGCTCGGCATTTGCCAGTCACATATTGGGCAATACAAGTATGAGGCAATCATACTGTTGAAGACCATTACAACATATTTTTTACTTGAAGTCAAAAGAGTCATCAAACTATATGTACCAACAACTCCCAAAACACACACACACACACAAAAACAGATTACCCATAACAATATGGAGACTTCAATCCAAAAAGAGATCACTCTGGCGGAAAAACAAATCTGGTCACATTGCCAATTTCAAAAGCTGTCACAAAAATTTATGTCACCAGATAAAGACCGAATGCACCAATTATCACATTAAACAAGAACAAAACTTTAATGTACCAATTCTACCCACCCTTTTTATAATTTTGTAAACAACAAACTAAAAGACTCAAGGTCCATCCCACCCCTGAAAGGACTTAATGGCAAAGATTGCAATGATGACACCATCAAAGCCAACCTCTTTAACACATTCTTTGGCTCAGTATTTGCAAACAGCAATGGATAAAGCCCAGTATTTCCTAGATGAATTACAGACAACTACAATGATCTAGTAGATACGAATTTTACAGAAGACGTTGAGAAAATACTGTGCAATCTAAAACCATCCCGATTTATTGGACCGGATGGAATATGTGCCTACTTCTTAAAAAAGCTATCCACTGCCATAGCTGAACCTCTAAGCATAATCTTTGAAAAATCTTTCAGGACCAGCTCCTTGCCAAAACTATGGTCACAAGCCATAGTCATCCCCATCTTCAAAAAGTGAGACCCCAGCCTAGTTGAAAATTCCAGACCAATCTCCTTATGCTGCGTTTCCTGTAACGTCATGGAATCAATTATTAACCAATCCATTATCCTCCACTTAGAGACAAACAACCTACTCTCCAATAAACAATTTGGTTTCAGGAAAAAATCCTGTAATCTGCAACTTTTACACTGCAAAAACATGGACTATACAACTCGATCAGGGCAAAACAATAGACGCAATCTACATAGACTTCTGTAAAGCCTTCGATTCAGTGGTACACGACAAACTACTCCTAAAACTAAAATCTTATGGTATCTCTGGACAACTGCATAACTGGATATAAGCATTCCTGTCAAACAGACAACAAATGGTCAAAATTGGGAGTGTCCTATCAAATTCTGTACCTGTCAACAGTGGTGTCCTCCACGGGAGTGTTCTAGGATCAACTCTCTTCATACTCTACATAAATGACCTATGTGATCATATTAAGAGCAACTGCGTTCTCTTCGCTGATGATGTAAAGCTGTTCAATACCACAGACAATAATGCTACCCTTCAAAAAGATCTCGACTATGTATCAGAATGGTCAAACAAATGGCATCTTCAAATCTCAACAAATAAATGCTGTCTTACATATTGGCAAAAAATATCAGAAAATAAAATACAAGCTGAATAGTCAAGATCTTCTTGATGATCCAAACTCTGTCAAGGATCTTGGAGTACTCATCTCTAATGATCTAATTGCTAGACCCTTAGACCCTTAGATGTACATTGTAAGTACAAAGCCAAAAAGGCATTAAGAGTTGTAAACCTAATCCTATGTAGCTTTTTCTCTGGTAATATCACACTACTAACTAGAACATACAAAACATTTGCTAGACCAATCCTTGAATAGATCTCATCAGTCTGGAACCCACATTATGTATCTGATATTAACACAGTTGAGAAAGTCCAGAAATATTTCACAAGAGAGTTCTCCACTCCTCTACTCATTGCAGAATACCTTATGCCACCAGACTTGAAATTCTAGACCTAGAAAACCTTGAATTACGCCGTCTTCAGTCTGATCTAAGTATGGTATATAAAATCATACATTGCAATGACTTACCCATCAATGAATACTTCAGCTTCAACCATAACAACACAAGAACACACAATAGATACAAACTCGAGGTTAACCGCACCAAACTTGATTGCATGAAATACGACTTCAGCAACAGAATGGTCAATGTCTGGAATACTCTACCTGACTCTGTGGTTTCTTCCCCAAACTCCAAAAACTTTAACCTTAGACTGTCTCCTATTGACCTCACTCCTCTCCTAAGAGGTCTGTAAGGGCCATGCATAAGCGCACCAACGTGCCTAATGTCCCTGTCCTATTGTTTCTTTTATTTTTCTTATATGTACCCATTTCATGTATTCTTAACTATGTATATACTTATACCTATTATCCTGTGATTAACAAATCAAATAGATAAATAAAAATAAAAATAAATAAATCATTTTTTAAATTTTCTGATCAAGCAAACTTTTTCTTAAAATTATGCTGTGATATATTATTATGCTGTGATATATATTAATGATATTTGTATTGTGATATACTATGAATGTAACTCTTTAATTATATTGAAAAACAATTTGGGTCTGACTAAGTACATTAATGTCAGTGTCAAGGAAGATGGTCTCTGAAACAATTTTCAGTCCTAAAATAGCACCCTAAAGCAATATTTCTCAACCTTTGCAGGTTTAAAATGTCTGGATTTCAACTCCCAGAATTCCTCATGCAGCATGCTCTGAAGAAACAAGTCATTTTTGGGGGGGCATAAGTGATTTTTTTTTTTTTGCCTAACTACAATAGTCATTAGTACTACACCAAAGGTATAATAATAAAAGGTGAAGTCTGGTTAAATGCTACAAGTTCTCCAGAACTGATCAGAACCTTCTGAAAACCATCTCTTGTCTCAATATATTTGAAAGCTTCCTATAAGCTGATGCTACACACAGCAAACCTATAATTTTAACACTGTTTTGCATGGTAAAGATAAAAGCAGAAACACAGAAAATGTTGCTGATTTAGATAATTTTCCCTTCATTTATGTTAACAGGAAAGTATTAAAAGACAAGGTATTTTATTAAAGCAGAACAGATTTTGAAATAAGGTTTTAGAATTAGCTGTTGTTTCTTCTGCATAATATATAATGCTAAATGTTATTATATAATGTTATATAATAACATAATATAATATTAGCATAATATATAATGTTATTTTATATTTCTTTAAAATCCTTAATTCTTGGACTCAGCTAAAAGGCATGCAAAAAAGCAGAGGATAAAAAAGACAACACTGATCATGTTGGTAAACAGGTTTAATGCTTTTTTCATATTCAACATTGGTTTGCTACTCATTATTGTATTTTCTCTGGGTTTTATGCTGAGGGTTACAGCTATTTTTTTATTGTGGATGACACAAGCAACTGAAAAAGCTGTTAAGCCACATTCACAGCCCAGGTGTGTGCTAACTCAACCAAAATGATTAAGCTAAATACAGTTTTTAAACAATGATTAAATGAACCAGATGCAAATTAAACAAAATTAACCTATAAATATATGTGTTTTTCAAATTAGTAATTGGATTTTTTGATGATCTTTGGCTTGACATTGATAAGCTGCTTCTCATAATAGTCTAATTAGACAATATGTAAACTTTGGCATTCGTTTCTGTCCTAGTGGCTTTTTCAAATGATGTTTGTAAAATTTGCAATTTCATATTACAGATTAAAAATTAAAAACTGCAGGAGGCTAACATTAAAATGAGAATTCATTTCAGGGAAAGCCCTGTAGACAAAATTCACCCTAATAGAATTGTGCATAAGGGGCTGCAAATCATGATCTATTGTTACACAGGGGAAGGCTTGTCAAAACCAGTATTGTTGGCCTGTAGTTCTATTCACTGTATTAAACCCATCCATGAAGTCACTTTGGGGAAAATGTGAACATTATCAAAGAACAGTAAATTAGCAAGAAATTAAAGCATATACCCTTGCATTTCCAAAACAAAAGATCCCTTCATTAAAACCTTTCATCAGTGGTTTAATATTCATAGCAGTAATTTGCATAACTAAATCAGTTTTCACTGATGAGAGACTACCAAAGTTTTTCCCCCACTAATTTCTTTTTTGAATGAGCTAGCTAGGATTTATTATTAAAATTTTAAACCAATCATTGGACAAAACATATAATAGGTTGTGTGGATTTTTAACTTATAAGTATTGGGAGAAAATATAGGCCATGTTTCAAATATGAAAACAAAATAATCTTGTTTAAACAATGTTTTTTTCCTATCATGTAGGAAAATTAATAAATAAGCTGGCAACAGTTCAACTCTTCAGAGTCATACAGTAATATTTAAGGTAAAAAATAACCCTGCATATTCTATTGGAAGAAGAGCAGTTGTAATCATCTATTACATATATTTAAATAGTAAAAATATTTAGAGTACACACAAAAAACATTTCAAAGCCAATAAACAGCAAAGTACACAGGAATTAAATTCATACACAGTAGGAAACATTTCAGGAAGCATCCACTTTTGGAAGCATATTTTCAACAACATCTCAAGTTATTTTGGACATTTTGTTCATGTTGACATTGCACTGTGCTTGCAGACGTATTTCGTTTATTGATAAAGAAGGTTTCTTTTGTAGTTTTATTGTACATTATCTGAGTACGTGGTATGTACTCTAAGACATGAATGTGTTGGGAGAAAATTTTTATGGATAAACTGAGGAACTGACATTTAAAATTAATGTTTTACATACAAAAAAAAGAAATAAACTTTGTAAACAGTAATCAAACGTAACATGAATTAATAACTGATAAGACATTTTCTTACTTTTCCTTTCAAAGTTACCTTATTTTAAGTGGATAAATATATTGTGCTATTTTGTTTTAATGTTTAAAATTTGGTAATAATGTGATAGTCAATGATTTAAATGAACAATTTTATTAATGTAATTTGGTAAATTACATAAATAAAATAAAAATTAAACAATAGTTGAATGATAACTTTATTTAATATGTTAAGCAAGATTTTCTTCATTCCTAGTGTACTATTTTTAATGGTGGTACATTTATTGAAATGCATATTGCTGGTATGTGGATAGAGCAAAAGTTTGAATCTGTCCAGGTACAATATTTACAATCTGTCAAGTCAGATGTATGTTCCTCTAAATTCAGTAAAATATATTAAATTAGATTACATAGGATTATTATTTTAAAATATACATTAATATTCTTTTTAGTGATTTTTTCCCCCTTTTTTCAGAGATTGGTGATTTCTTTTAAAGGTCACATTTAAACCCTAACCCACAAAATTAGGTGTAGTTTGGATCATAATTAGTTGTGTGTAATTCTAATTTTTTGTCAGTCTTAGACCATTTGTAAACATAATAACTAGGGTAGAATTTTCTAGAACTACTAATTGAAATGCTGCTTGTGTTATTCTTATATTTTGTTATTTTTTTCATACCCATAAAATATTTGTATTCAGTACCAATCTTTTCAATTTAGAATTGGAGGGATTCCAAGTGGTTTATATCAATAATCATGATAGAAAATATTCCAAGATAATATCTTATCTTTATATTTTAAAAAGAAGCAGTGATAAAATAATACAGCTTTTAATGCTGAATTAAACACAAATTCCTAAACTATCATTCTTTGCCATTGTAGTATATTCTTAAATAGAGGAAGAAATTGTCCCCCCAAGAGAGTCCTTGTCAGTCTTTTTTAAAAAGATATTTATTGTGTCTCTGGGAAAACAAGATTATAAACAATACCAATTTTCTACTGCTTCTGTTTTGATTTGGTTAAAAAATGTATCCTCTATTGAGAGCATCTTTTTACAACGATTCTCTAACATTTGGTTTATGTGGATTGATGATGTGTTGCGTTTGTTTGTCCTTTTGTTGTTTACTAAAAGTTATTCAAATTAGCACCATAGTTCCTTCAGTTCTGAATCTCGTAATATATGTTTAAATAAAAATACCCTAAAAAGTGAGATAGAAGGTGAAATAGTACTTTAATATATTAATATATTCTGTATGTAGTCTTGGGAACTCATGACTCTAGACATTCCAGGATGTTATTCTATATCCCTACATAATGTACTACATCATAATAAGCCAATTAAGATGCTGAGAATACTTACCTCAGAATAAACCAGAGTTTTCAAAACTATAGATTAATATATATATTTAATAGGACAACTTGGGTGTTGCAATAATTGTAAATGTTTTGTTACACTGAACTCTTCTTGATAGACCAGTTAAAACTGGTAGACCAGTTATAACCAGTTAAAGGGAGAAGGAAGTTTAACTTGAATGGTTTAAGCCATTCCGAGTTGCAGTATTAGATATAGTGAAAGAGAGAGCTTTAGGCATGGCAAAATGAGTTATCTATCACAGTAATGTTAGGTTATAGTCTCCCAGAGGACTCTGGATAAAATAAATGAAGAATTCGTTTTTAAGTCATCAGTTGTTTGTAAAAACACAAATTTTAAAGCATATTCCAATTTGAGAAAGATGCATATGTGCTTGTGTAAGCAAAAAGACATCTACTTAGTGCTCTTTGAATCCATAAAATAGGACATAATATCAAGTACTTTATTTAACTTCAAAAGTGAAGAGCTAAGCTAAATAATCTGGGACAACCCTGATTCTTAATACACAATAGTAATTGAGGTGGAAGATTGGAGGAAGGTTATTCCAAAATAGGTGTGACGGTATGACAAAAGTTATTTTTGGACTGCTCTGTTTTGTCTACATTGAATGCTCCGGTTTTCTAGTTTTAAAATATAGATAGGTTATTAGAAAATGTGAAGCTTTAATTTAACTAACACATCTGCTCTAGCTATTCACTGCCCCCAAAAATTCACAGAATTTCCTTCATTTTCTAACACTAGTGATGTTTCTGAACATTCTGTCATAAACCCAGGACTAAACCCTATTGTACATGTTTAAAGACTAGAACCATACCTACATGGTGTAGAGCTAGAAATAAAAAAAAATACTATATTAACTTAACATCTGATGCTAATGAATGTAGAAAAAAAGATAAAATGAAAAACCTACATATAGCTTCTCATTATGGAATTTTTGCATCTGATATCTGTATTTCTCATATGATCAAAATGTATGCTGTAAGATGCACATGAGTATAACTTTTGTTGTCTTCAGATTTCTGGGAAAACTTATCATGGTGCTGTAAAATACTTCAGTCTAATATAAAATATTATAATATAATATATAATATAATATATAATATATATAATATATATATTTATATTTATAATAATATTTATATTATAATATAAAATAATTAAAGATATAGGCAACGAACCACCCTATTTCCTTTATTGCTGCTTTCCCTCCAGATCCCTGCCTCTGCTCTCTGTTAATAAAGATCTTCATTCATAAATATCTGTGGATTAGATCAAAACCAAACTATAGGGCTTGTTTACTGAAGCATGTCACTCCCTTAGCAGGTTTTGCAATGGATCAACTGGGGAAATAAATTGCTGGGGAGAAAAGAAGAGGAAATGATCCCATAAATAAAACAATGCAACTGTTTTCCAACACTGTTGGAAAAGTTATAAAATATTTTTAAAGAATACTCATTCATTCATTCATTCATTCATTCATTCATTCATTCATTCTGTCTGTCTGTCTATCTATCTATCTATCTATCTATCTATCTATCTATCTATCTATCT
>BLBF01000016.1:38219215-38306558 GCA_015471245.1 Laticauda colubrina | reverse complement strand
TCTATCTATCTATCTATCTATCTATCTATCTATCTATCTATCTATCTATCTATCTATCTATATGTCTATCTTTGCAATGTATATAATGCTAGGTTCCAAAACGTCTATGAGAGGGCATACAGCAATTAAAAAGGAAAATTGTAACAATGTTTAAATAATATAGTAGTTCTTAAAATGTATGTATGTACTATATGTATGTATGCATTTCTACAATTTATGTCATGCCAAGCTCAAAAAAAACTATGAGAGGCATACAATAATAAAAATAAAACAGTAAGAATTAATAGGAAAAAACCCTAACTCCCAAAGCCAACGCCAAACAATTTCCTATCCATTGACATTCCTGGAAAAAGTATTTAAAGCCATAATCACTGACATTGTTATAAAACCTGTCCCAAACATGTATTCTGCCCCACACATATGGCAGTTAAATTACCATTCAAGATCCTTTTGCTCCTAGATGCCATGAGTTTCCTACCCATTTCTCAGCACAAAAAGAATATTGTGTGAGATACAATGCTGAGACCAAATACAAAAAGAAAAGGAAAAGAAAGAAGGAAGGATGGAAGCATTAAAGGAAGGAAGGAAGGAAGGAAGGAAGGAAGGAAGGAAGGAAGATGAAATGTATATGAAAGCAATAATGACAGAACTCAGTTTTTTTTTTTGAAGGGAATCTAGTGCAGATTTGAGATAGGAATCCTGCTAATGATGCTTTCTCTGTATATCCCAATTATTTAACCCATACATCAGGACTCTTCAACTTTCAGAAACATGGAAACTGCAATTCTCATGTTGTAGAGTACTAATTGGGAAATATAGGGAGGCTTCCTGGTTGGTGAAGGCAGCTGTAAACCAATAGAAAACTTCTTTCCCATTTGCAGAAACTTTTGGAGCAAAACAAGATATTACTTCATAAGAGAAGCAGCTCAACAAACATGAGTTTTTAAAAATAAGAACAACTTTTAGGAAACAGAAACCTGTGTTTGGGAGAAAGGAGGTTTAATAGTTTAATGAAGACTGAACATGCCTACTGAATGCTTCTTGACTGAATGAGCAAGGAATGGAAGCCAGAGCCTATAGAATCTTGAAGAAAGGTATGGCTCTCCTGCTTTACGAAGTAAAGCATGAATGAATAAAAGTACAGTCAAATGATTGATTAATAATTATATTAATGTATTTAATATTTGATTGAAAATACAAGATTATATACAATGTAACTGTAATTGAAGACTACGAAATGGAAGCACAAAACAATTTGTAAACCAACTGGCACACTGTATGTATATATATGGAAGATGGCTTGATGTCTTTATGTTTTGTTTGTTTATGTTCATTTTAAAAACCAATAATTTTTTTTTAAAAAAAGAAAAGAAAGCTATGGCTCTCCTCAGTGGAAGAATGGAGTGAAGCTAGTGTGGTACTGTTAATAAGTACTAGAGTAGGAAGGGACTTCAGTTCTTTCTACCTCAATGACACAAGCTAAGTAGAAGACTTGGGGACAGCCTAAAAAGCTATACTAGATGGAAATAGAGGAAAAGTGTCTTCTACCAGAGTGTTTCCAATGTGATACTTTGCAGGTGGTTTGGGACATTGAGTAGTCCAAGACTCAAACCCATCTAGAAGATGCTATGTTGGGGATGGTTCTTACCAGGAAAACTTCCATAATCCTGCAGAACCTGACTTTTATTTACAAGCACTTTGACATTTAGGTCCTATAGAGGTTAGCTGTGAAATCAAAATCCTTGTGGATATTATATATAACTCATTGAACATTTTTCAAAATTAAGCTGAAGACAATTGGCAATAACTGTAAATTTTTGAAGTGAAAATAAAAATAAAACATACTTTGTTACAATGACCTAACTAGTAGATTTGCTAGACCTGAACTATGTAAAGCCATATGATATGGTTACGTAATGACTGGAAAATGATACAGACAATTCTGTCTCTTTGCAGCCATCTTGTGATTTTCAGATATTTGCTGCTAATATTTGACAGACTTATTAAATGGAAATATTTAATAAGATATTAAATATCTTATTAAAGATAAGATATTATCTTTACAATAGAAATTATATGAAGATATTATATGAATATGACAATGTGTCCAAGGTCAGGATTGTCACAATTCACTTTTGTGAATGCATAATTAGAGTGAATCCTTGGCACCAATCTTAATTCCGGTATGTTCTGTATTGTATTTCTTATAATCCCAGGTCAGGATTTTCACTCTTCTTTTACTCCATCTAATGAGAAAAAAGTGTTGTATATCTGATTATTTAGTATTGAGTTGTTTAAAATCTTCCCACTATTAATTAAAATATTTATTTGCAGTTTTCTCTATACTTGTCAATATAATTTGGCATTATTAATAACCATGATATTTACTTCAATTGTCCCAAAGTTAGTTTTGAATTATGGAGGGGAGTGCGATTGTACAACCAGAGAAAAAGAAGAGATAAAATGAATGAAAATCAGTAAATATTAAAAAAAAACTATGGGTAACAGGAATTCCTGTAATTTATCAATAAAGATAATCCACACTAAAGCAGAACAAAATTAGAAATACAGGTTGAAAGGAAGAAGCTTAAAGTTGCAGTAGACTTTTGGAAAATTACACTTATTTATAAAAATATTAGAGAAACACTGCTATCTATATCTGTTTTATTCTACTTTGCACTGCTTTTCCTATTTATTGTGGAAAGCTATTCCTCAACAATTTTGAGGAGCTTCATGCATCTCACACCATCTACTCTATCCATTTTAAAACTATCATGACCTATGGCCCTGGGAGTTTCACCATGCTCAGCTTTATCTTTTGGTCTTCCTCCTTCCTATTTTTACATTTCAAATTTAGCAATTCCCCCGCCACCCAAAGTATTTAAATCAGTTTATAATTCTGTTCACTACTATCTGATTTTTATTTCAGCTTGTTTTAAGAAGATACATTCATTATTTATGCTTTTGGATTTTTGTTAAAGTACCAAAAAGTTTTCTCTGATTATTTAGAGACATCCTTGTCATTTTTAGCAATTCTTCCAATACTGAAAAGTTTAAGTCCTGAAGCAGAATAGCAGAATAAAATATATCATGAAACCATACAGTAATTAAGATAGCATGTATATTTAAGGTGCACATGCTGCTAGTTTTAATATTACTCCAACTTTTGCAGTATAAATTTGACCTTTTTTGTCTGTGTGCCCTTGTCTCGATTTCAGCTGAAACTCTGCAGCTGTAACCTCAGCCCAACTGTACTTCAAGTACATGCCCCTATGGTCCTGTCCTATTTATGGAAATTTCTAACGACTTCAGTTCAGATTGTGGCTCAGATAATCAAAATGTGAAATGAGCTTCATGTCTCGGTCGAGTCTCCATTTGTTCACATCCAAAATCACAACACAATTTTGCATGATTATCACATAGTTAGTGTCAGGGTGAAGAAGCTCAGAGAACAGAAATGCAGTGGGAGAGGACCACAGGAAGATTAACAAAACTGGGCAATAATGTTTAAGCAATGTTACAAAGCAATATTACTGTTTGATTAGCGATTAATAAATCACTTTTAGACACTCAATAATTAAAAAGATAGCAGATATTTTCTCTGAGGTGCTTTTGAGTTGGTGATTGTATAACTTCTTGATGTGTCCATAGCCCTACATGCGGTATAGAATGTTAATTTTGCCACATCCATTTGAGATCTATAGCCAACTAAGTTTGTTCACTCTGCAAAATCATATAGAAATATTTTTTCATAACTGCTTTTACAAGATTTTTCTGATAACATCATATCAGGTGCTTTTTTATACTTTATGTTTATTTTATTTTTGAATACACAGCTGAAGTCTAGTCATAATAACATATTTATATTGCTTGGATAGTCTTCAGTACCATGAGTTGTGTGCCATGATGCTCTAAAATAATAAATGATGAGACCCCTGCCCAAATTAAATGGCAATGTTCCTTCCAGCAAACTAAGCTTGAAATGAGCTTTGATGGGACTCCTACTTTTCTTGGATAAGCCACATGCTGGTTTGTCTGGCCAGACTAAGACTTGGTCTGATAGCAAATGAGATGAATATATGAATTTGTCACTCAAAACTGGGTCAGTTTCAGAATTTGCTCCTGACTATGACTATCCTTCACTAGTTTTTGCACTCAAAGCACTAGCTTTCTGCAGCAGTCTCAGTCAACTCATAACCTGGATAATATTGAATTATTCTTGCCACCTCTATTCTATGTCTTGCCACAGGTGGCTTTCCTTGGGCTTCTTCCTGGTGAGCATCATGCTGGAACAGAACCTGCATGTTCATTCAGGCAGACTGAGCATTGTGACTCTTAGTTTGCTCTTCAGATTCCTCACATTGAGCAAGGTTTGAATAGAAAGTGAACTTTCATTTACTTGAATAAGGTACATTCCAAGCAATCTGATATTCTTTTGCATTAGAGTTAGGCATAGTAAATGATGGGTAGTCCTATTCAAATTTAAGATACAGGATTGCCATGATTCCAAGCTATAGTCAATTTTTGTGACATTTTTCTCTGTGGTGTCTTCACCTGGAATGTTTTGAAATCATAATTCAACAAGATGTTATTTATTTCCTATTTCTTATGATCAAGATGAGATTTGAGTAATTACCAATAGAAACTTGGACATAATCTAAGCTTTAAAGTATTACAGTATGTTAAGTGCATTTTGTTGACAATCACTCTTTGCTAATAATATTTGGAAAGGAAAAATTGCCTTTCCATTTGAACCTTGCTGATTAGGAAGGATGTGGGTAAATAGATTAATGGATAGATAGATCGATAGATGAATGAAAAGATAGATGCCATTGAATCAAATTCAACTCCTGCTGATAATATGGACATCCTTGCATTTCTTTGGTAAACTGTATAATAATGGCTTGGCCTTGTCTTCTGGACTATTTTTTCACTTCCTACTTTAGCCTAAAGGTCTAAAATTCCCTAGTGGTTCTCATCCAAGTACTAAATAAACATTTCAGTTTTTATCAAGGAAGGAAGCCAGAATTTATTTTGTTACTTCAAAGACTTTTCAATAGTTTTTGTAATATAAGAATGTTGTACCCTAGAAGGTCATAGCCAAATGTAGTCAGTGATGCACGTCAGTCCTTGATGTAGTCCTAAGAATAATTTTGAATGTTAAAATTACAATTTTCTGGCTGGGGCACAGAGGGAGTTATATTATCAAAAAAAGTAATGAGTTTAATGTATGTCATTTATAAAAAACATATATATTGAACTGTCTCCATTGACTACATCTGAAGTAACTCTGAAATAACACACTTGAATGTAATAGGCAAGTCACTCTGTCTTAATGATTAATTCTGAAGTCTAGTATGAAGTATTGCCAGGCAAGGTATGAATTTTATTTGGTGTTCCAAAACTAGGATTTGAGAGAGAGGAAGAGGGAGAGGGAGAGAGAGGCAGTGGTGGGATTCACATTTCTTTACTACTGTTTCTGTGAGCGTGGCTTGGTGGGTATGGCTTGGTGAGCGTGGCAGGGGAAGGATACTGCAAAATTTCCATTCCTTCCCCACTCCTGGGGGAAGGTTACTGCAAAATCTCAATTCCCTCCTCACCCCACTAACCTGCTTTCCAGCTCTGTTCTCCTGTGCAGGGCAACAAAAGAAGACTCAGCCAATCAGCTGGGACTCAGGAGGCAGAGAATAGATGGGGGTGGGACCAGTCAGAGTTGGTATTTGCCGGTTCTCAAAATGTCTTGTTAGAATACTACATTGTGGGTCATAATGGCATCCTGTTTCTCTGAATCAGAAATCAGCAATGAATATGGGAAAATATCTTATTTTCTAAGTGCAACAATTTCTTGCAAATTTCAAGAGAAGATTGCAAAGGGATGGATTCAGTGCCAGGCTGTTGCATGAATCAGGTCTGTTGGGTGTTTCTGTCTTCTTGTTATTATCATTAAATATTTTGGACAGTGTGAATTTTCACTGAGAAAAGCATGTTTTCTAAATGAAGTGCTGTTTTGCTAATCACATTAATGTGCACCCCTCCGGTCCTTCAATTGAAATGAAAAGTTAGTTTGCACTATGCTGCGGATAGAGCTGTAATCTGTCATAATAACAAAGTTTGTGAGTCCTCTTGTTACATCTTTACTCTAGAAAAATTTAATGGCACTGTTTGTTAGATTCTTTGGCTTTGTTTTCCCTTCTATTCAAAATATGGCCTTCTTAAACTGTGGGAAAATAGGCTTTGTTGAGCAATGAGCATGGGCAGCCGGCTGTGATAGAGATTTTAGGCCCCTTTCAAACTGCTTGAAATTTAGGATGCTGGTTGGAGATGCTTAGTTGTGACTTGCCACTAAGGTTACTTATGAACCTTGGTCTACCAATCTTCTAGTCTGTCTGTGAAGGTTTAGGGGCGATCTATTCTGAGTATCTTTCTGCATGTCAAGGACTCAATGCTTATTTGACTCATAGTTCTTTGGGACAGAGGCTCTCCTCATAATTCAGTGTCAGTTTCTAGCACAGTGCACTAATTTGACACAAGGCAGGCGATGTATCTTTTTCTCAGTTACACTTAGAAATGTATTTGAAATGTATTTGAATCTAAGTAGCTCGTGTTGGTTGCTGGGCTGTTGGTCTGAGCTCAGAGCTTGCCAATTTGGTTGCAAATGTTTCATCACCATTTGAGGAGATATCGCCAGTGCGCTTTGAATGGTACTCATCTGTCAAAGCACTGGCCTTTAAATACCTTTATGTGATGCAAATTAGTGTGGATGTTGTTTGTTTGGCTACTTCTGAGTCATGGTCTGACTTTGGACTGTTTGATTGGCTGGCTGTAAGCTGAGCTGGAATCATCCCTGGTTGATTTAATGGCAGTGATAATGGCATCATCAGGATTATGAATGAGGTATTGTACAATAGATTCACACCAAGAATTTATGTTGAAAAAATACAGAAAATACTATTTTTAAGTAGACTTTGAGGACACATGGATGAATAGGCATGTAAAGATTGAGAGAGCATCTGAGTCTTTATTTTTTTACAACTTGAACAGCTAAGGATTAATTAAGGCTGATCTACACAGAACTGGGGATTAGGTAAAGGAGATACCCTGAAGATGTGGCCTCTAAACATGTATAGTAAGATATCTCCAAGGTTAGAACATGTGGGAAAGCTCCAAGAATAAATTTCATACAGGAGAAATCACCACTGTAGAGATAAAAGAGGTGGACTTAGTTTTAAACATAAGAGAAATGGCCAGGTCGGTGTCAGTTTTAGTAGGTAAGGCTGGAAAAGGATAGTGTATGCAACCTGATTATAACTATGAATCTAAAACTAATTTTAAAATAAATGATTTGTCCTATAACAAACAGAGGAACATTAATTTAGCTTAAGTTATTTTGTGAAGTTTAATGTTAGTTTCTTACAACGACAGTATGGAGTAAAATTTCTGACCAGAAATACACACACACACTTTCTGTTGTGTGATGATGTCTTTTCATTTTGAAGAACACAAACCTCTTCAAAGACATGCTTCCTATCTGCAAAAATGCAGTCTTACTAATGGAAGGTAACTCTGAAGATTTACTCATTTGAGCAAGGTGGGTAATAATAGGTAGGCTATGACAGCAAAGGAGGAGGAACTACAGGGCTCAAGAACATCAAGCACTGCTTATCTGAAATATGTGCATTTACAAGGGTTTGACTGAATTTTTAATGAGCAGACAATTTGTTCCCTATTGAATCAAGAGCAAATAGGACTTGTCTGAACTGCAATAATCTGCCACCATATTCATAGAAAGGGGAACAAACAGTCCAAAGCTTGCATAGCTAAGATATATATAGTTCCCAATTTAGTTGGCCTATTGTATGTACATATCTACTTCCATTTACTGTATATTTATTTATATATCATATACAGAGGTAGGTTTCACTTATGTCAACAACCGTTTTGCTGGTTGTGAGTGCGCGGAGAGCTAAAACACAGCTTCAAACATGTGGCTAATTCAGGCAGCTCTGGTGAGTACAGCAGGGGCAGCGTGGAACTTATCTGGGCAGTGTGGGCAGGAGGAACAAGCCAGAAAGTCATTTTTATATGGAAAGGACAGCACAGGGGCAGGTGGGTGGGCCTAGCCAAACAAGTATGGGTTTGCCCGAACCAGTCCAACCAGGCAGCAGCCCACCACTGATCATATAGAGAAATTGCCCTTCTTCCTCCAAGAGTGATTCTGGAGAGTGTTCATATGTGTTCAGTGCTTCTATATCACATGTACTTCTAAAACACATAATCATTCTTTAATGCAACTGGACAAGCTTGGTGTCTGATATCAAAGTGGTCTGTCACTTAATTTTGCTCCTCATTATATAACAGCTTTCTTATTGTAAAGAGGATAGGTTGCTGGCAGCACCCTGTTCTGGGAGTTTTGCAGTGTAATTATAGAATTGCTCTGAATTTGCTTGTTGCGAGGATGCTGCCCGTAAATACTAATGGATTACTTTTTATTCATTAGGTAATGTTTTTGAAAGATGTTGAAAAACAAAAAGATCATCTCTCCGTGTTACTGTTGTTTTTAATTTATTTTCACCTTTTTGTCTCCTTTGAAGTCCCCCCAGAGTATCATCACTTTGTTTACCACAAATTAAACCTTTGCTGATTGTTTACCAGGCTGAAGACCCCTTGTGCATTATGCCACACTCCCCTCTTTTTTGTAATCACAACCTGGGATTCGTCTGCAAGAGGCCCTAATCTGCATGAGAATTATACAATTAACTTTTGATTAACCACCTAGTTCTTTTGGAAACCACAGTGTATAGGATACTCTGCATTGAAATAATTTCCCTTAAATTAGGAGCAGGGCTTTCATTAGGCTGGTGAGTTTGACTAAACAACAACATTTGGTGATAATCAGGGTCAGAACAATAGGCTAGGCTGCAAGGCTAGAATGTCATCTTTAAATATAACAGCTGAGATAAAGGCACCCAGATTGTGCCTTATCAAAACACACACAAAAATCAAAGCTGTCTCTTGTCTGTGGCAAAATACTAGGTTTTGGTGTTCTGGGCCACCATTGTTTGAGTCTATAAGTGCTTCTAGATTTGCATTCAGAGAGCCAGTTCTGACACACGTTACATCACGTAGGTACTTATCTTGGAGTCTGACAATAATTATCAGGAAGAATATGCTCAGAATGACTTTTTTGTGATTTTTATGCATCCCCAACACAAGGAAGGGGAGATAACAGTATTATGAAAAAGGGAAGAGTCTCAAAAGACCCTCCCTGGAGCTGCGTTCTTCGATTAAATTTGCTATGCCACTCTGGTGTGCTGAACAAGTGGAAAGAAAGACAAGGCGCCTTTTCTATAGGGCAATAATAGTCCTGAACACAGTCCTTACCAAAAGATAAGATCCATTGTCGAAACAAACAAAAGGAGCAGTATTAAACACCACTCCAAGAATATATATTAGGAAAGTTCTGAGGCTTTTTCTTTTTCCCTTTCTTTTTCAAACCTTTAACCTGATTCTCTCAAGCAATGCCATTTTTAACGGGCATTCCTGAAAGACGAGCATTGAAAAATGTACCTTGTTTTAAAAAGCTCCACCTATTTTGACCATGAGATCATCATGAGAAGTGAGGTAGTTAAAAACAAAACAGCATATATACATTTAAAAAGTTGGGGGAAAGGCAAGGAAAATTAAATTAATTTTCCTCAATGATTGTTTGAGAAGTGAGATTTTTCCCTCTAAAGCCAAGTTAGCTTCCGAGAAAGGAACATTTGAAAACCACAAAGTGGACAAAAATCAAACAGTTCTTCTTCCTATATTTATGGCTAATGCTGCTGTAGTAGTTTTTTTTTTCCCTGTCTCATCATTATAAAAATAGTGATAAAGAATAAAAGCAACTTCTTTTTGGCTTCATGTGAGTATTTATATGGTATATTGAAACCCAATCAATGACATCTTTATTTTTTGCTTAAAATATTTACATAAGGTTCTGCAACCCAGCAAGACAGACACAGACTCCAGAGACTAATTAGGACTATCGAAAAAAAACAATTACTACCAACCTGCCTTCAGTCGAGGACCTATATACTGCACGAGTCAAAAAAAGAACTGTAAAAATATTTACAGACCAACTCACATCCCGGACATAAACTGTTTCAACTCCTACCCTCAAAATGACGCGATAGAGTGCTGCACATCAGAACAACTAGACGCAAGGACAGTTTTTTCCTGAATGCCATCACTCTGCTAAACCAATAATTCCCTCAACATTGTCCAACTATTTACAAAGTCTGTACTACTATTGCTATCAAACTTCTCATCACTCCTTATCACCCATCCCCTCCCACTTGTGACTGTATTACTGTAACATTGTTGTTTGTATCCTTACAATTTATATTGACTGTTTCCTGGTATATTTGATTGCTTATTGTACCCTATGACTATTATTAAGTGTTGTACCTGATGATTCTTGACTCTTGACAAATGTATCTTTTCTTTTATGTACACTGAAAGCATTTGCACCAAGACAAATTCCTTGTGTGTCCAACCACACTTGGCCAATAAAGAATTCAATTCAATTCTATTCTATTCTGTTCATAGTGCATCTCCAGCAAAAGTATAGAATGCAAGAAGAAAACATAGTGGAGCCACAATTATTAGTATTTTAGCTATGCTGTCATGAAGTCATCATCTGAATGTTAAAATGAATAAAATAAACATCCTGTTAATGTGCACCAAAACTGTAGGTAAATGGGTATATCCTTTGTTTCTAGAAGAAAATGTTGTAGAGGATGGATAAAACCACAGGAAAATCTCTTTCCTGAGTGGAGGGAACTTTTTGAAATCTTGTCATTGCACTGGTCAAATCATTCCTTTTATTAGAATTGTTCACATCATGTATTTACACATATTTTTATGAATGGGTCATTCTTCCCTTCTCTCCTTCATATGATGAATGATTGTCTAAGTCTTACATGAAGTAATCAGTTCCATGGAAGAGCAAATATCACACAAAGTTTGAAATGCTAAAAATTTCATATCTATCATAATGCAATCAAACATGCCTCTGAAATGATAGTCTTTATGAACTGGGATCCACTTCATGCACTTACATATGGTTGTTGTATTTTCAACAAGTACATTCAATCCCAGAGAAATATTGTTTTGCATTTTCAAAATCAATTGTTCAACTTTTTTGTTATCAGTTCCCATATAAGGAGTAAAGGGTAAAGCCTATGTACCAGCTATACTGATAAATGTTCAAGTAGTCCTAGACTGTTTGGGTTGGTGGAAATATCTGGAATTTTGAGGATTATCTGCAAAGATAATATTTAATCCAGTCTGCTACAGTTTTGGGCACAGACACACCTGACTACTTTTCCAGAGGGCAAATGTCATGGGGTGAAAAGAAAAATACCTAGCTTGAGAACCAAGATACAAGGCTGTATAATTTATGGCAGAAAAAAATCAAGCCATATTTGCTTTCATGAAATCCATCTACTCACAGAAAATAAAGGGAAACAGAACTAGCAGACACCAGGGAAGGCTGTAGAAACCTTCCTGAGTCCAATATTACTTCATAGTCAATTAGCATTAGGCTACCTTTTGTTTGAAAAGCTGACTTGGAATATAAAGGCCAAAAAGGACAGGCCACAGGAGACTCATGATTGGATTTCTTAATTTTTTCTCTGTATAAACCAGCTGAGAGTATTTTTGATTTCATGGGAAAAGTGGTGCTGTGGATTGCTATTAAACTGCTAAAAGATTTCTAGATTAAAAAAAAAAACATATTTGTTGCTCTATAAGGGATACTTTTGCAAATCTGGAGTTGCTTATTATTTATTCACCTCAGTTATAAATAGTCAAATCAAAATAATCAAATCATAACCATATGACTAAGTTTCTTTTACATGTAAAAGCTTACCTCTGCCCCAATACTTAAATATAACTGCTACAACCAAGCTGTCCAAATAATCCAAGTTAAATCCTGAGAAAGTATTGCATTTGTTGCTCAACATTTCAGTTATTTCTAACCAATTTGGCTAAATTCTGATTTCTTGCTAGGTTGCTTTATTTGACAAAGACTTCACTGTCAAAGTGTGTCCCAATTCCACTGTTTGGGTTTTGCTCAACCATACCCCATTGCTTCCAGCTTACAGATGCAAAGGCAATACTTTGCATAGGATATATTTATTTCTTCTCAAACTTCCAGCAATAAGGTTTTCTTTCCAGCCCCTGAAGGCCATCGCCCAGATTCAGTTTGCTTGGCTCTCTTTTTCTTTTGCCATGTGTCAGATATTCTAGCCAACATCCTGGATTGGTTCCTCTATCCATCTCTCTTTTTCTGAATCACTGCTGTCAACATCATACTTTATTGCTGTCCTTAACAGCACACAAGTGGCTCCTTTTGGAAATGATGAGAGTAAAACTCCATGGATCAGCTAATAGGGATGCTGAGACAGCACCATTGGCAGCATCCTTGCTGGATGACTGAATGAATCACCTATGAGACATGCTAAATAAGTGCCCATTGGCCAGGGGCCGAGCATCCCTTGTCTACTCTCAAATTCCTCTTTATCTGAATATGAACTACTCTGCCAAATCTCAATTAGATTGTCAGTTGTGCAATTGGCTCTAGTTAGCATATTGGAGAACCATATCAAAGAACACTGTTGAACAAGAGTTCTTAACCAACGTGTTCAGGGGACTACAAAAGCTTTTCTACATGTATGAAGGACCAATAAGCAGAGTATAATATCCTCTCATAAAGCATTACCAAGCAAAATACTCAAGGAGGAATTCTATAAATTTGAGTCCTACTCAAGCCATTTGTTTTAAAAGAGAACCTTCATTTGCTAAACATTTGATATTGTTTATCTTTTCCCAAATTACTTATTTATTGGGAAAGAAGAAAATCACAATAAATTACTGAGTATTATTTGTTTAATGCTAGCAGCCATCAAACTTATGCTACTGATGAGCAGAAAATGAAAGGTTCATTAGCAGAAAAGAAAGAATCATATTTGGTCTGTGCATAGTTATATACAGGGGTGGGATCCAACAGGGTTAACTACCAGTTCGGTGTTTTGCAATGTGCTTCCCTGCATGCTGCGCGTGTGTAAAACTTCATCAGTTGCTGCCTGGACAGCTGAGCAGCGCTGTGTGCAGGGACGCAGCATTTGAAAAAGCACTTTTTTCCTATTTTTCAACTGCAGCTGTGCCTCGCCCGGCAGCTGAGGTTGAAAAAGCAGGAAATAAAGGTCAGTAAGAACCCAGGCAGGTGGGTGGGCCAAAACTGCAGCAGAGGTAGAACTGGTTCTACGTCTGCTGCTCTTCAGAGCTACTGGTTCTACAGAGCCGGACAGAACCGGTAGAATCTCACCCTTGGTATATATTATTTTGATAAATCCTGCAAGCTGATCTAGACAAGAGCATGACAGCTATTGTAAATGGAATTGAATAATATTCTAGAAAATGAATACAATAGATGCTGTAGATGATGATACAAATCTATGTCCCAATGAGAAAAAGAAATAGGAAGATGGTTTAAAGAGTCACAAATCACCACTTCCTTATGAGTTATAGTTAGAAACCATTCCTGCTTTAATTGAACTGATCCATAAAGTACTATTTTCTATTCTTAGAAATAAAAGGTGTGATGGACTGCCTCTACTCTTTATATGGGAACTGATGACAAAAATGTTGAACAATTGATTTTCAGAATGCAAAACAGTATTTAATGCACTTATTGAAGAATGCAACAGTTCATGAATCTCAGGTCCTCCCACAAAGTGGCAGGGCTAAGAAACAGCAGGGACAGTTTGTGTTAACTTAATGTTGATTCGCAAGGTTCATCAGGGTGTAATTAACCACAGAGCCGACAATAAATAATGGTGATATTTTGTTATTAGTTGCACAGATAACATTTATGTCTCTTGGATGCATTTCTAGAGATACAGAGAGTAAAAAAAAGTTCCAGGTTCACTGAAAATCTATACTTCTGCTTTATGTTGTCCAAATGTGTTGAATGGGTATTTGAATAGCACACAAACTCAATTTTGTAGAGATATTGCTAGGTTTCAATCAATTATTTATCTGTACTGTATATAGAAGATAATTTTCCATATTTTCTAAAAATGATTAAAATAAATGTTCACATGTAGATCAAAGTTTGATTAACAGCAATTGGAAGTTCCTAGTAAGATACAGTACATACAGTACTGTACAGTACCGTACATCCGGGGTGGGATTCAAGTACATACGGGGTAGGATTCAAAATTTTTAACAACCGGTTCTGTGGTGTGGCTTAGTTGGTGGGCGTGGCTTGGTGGTCATGTTATTGGCTGGGTGTGGCCAACTCAATATCACTCACATCGAGACACACATCTCCTCGCCTGACCTCTCATGACTGTGGGGTGCTGCAACAGTTGTAAGTGTGAAAAAAGGTCATAAGTCACATTTTTCAGTGCTATTGTAATTTTGAATGGAGGGGAAAAAAACTCCAGACGTTCCTGAGACAGGAAGTCTAGTCCTGCCAAGAATGTAATAAAGGTTAATGGAGAGGCAATTTCTGTAAGCAACTCCAGAATATTTCCTTCCTCTTTTCCTTACAAGATTAGGCCAGTAATTTCTTCTAACAATCGGTTCTCTGAACTGCTGAAAATGTTGACAACTGGTTCTAGAAAATAGGTGCGAACCTGTAGAATCCCACCCCTGAGTACCTAGAGACTACCTTCTCTCTCCCCTGCCCATCCAATCCCTTTACATGCTGCTTTCTACCAATGTGGAACAAGGTTTATACTCACTACATTCATTACAATTATAACAAAACAGAATTCAGAATTTATTGATCAATTTATGTTATCTAGAATAAGCATAATATTTTTATATGCTACCTAATTATTGGCATTGGTAGTATCAGCTGAGTCTCTTGTTTGGTGTGGAAATATAGTCAAATATCACCATCTGTGGGTGCATACGTGGAGAAAGGGATTAGTAGATGATCTCAATTAACAGATGAGTGAAACAAGGAATCACAGATACTCCTGAAAATACATCATATAATGGACAGTAGAATGCAATGTATGTTTAAGCATACGTAGGACATTTGAATCTTTTGAAAAAAAGAAAAGCTATCCCAGGTAGGAATTATTTTTTGCATACTCACACTTGTCTAATTGATTTAAGCATTAAGTAAAGATCAGGACCAATGTACAGGCCTGATGTTTATATGAGTTAATAATGTGTGAATACTAATTTTGTGCTAACTTTCTCACTGTACATATTAAAAATAAATAATATAACTGTTTGTGTGCCATATCACATTTTAGATTTATCTTCTACAAAATCTTCCTTTTTACGACCCTGTAATCCCTTTAGAATTGTCTTCTACACCAATAAATAAAACACAAAGAAGCCCTTCAGTCAAATGCTTATATCATGTAATTTTTCTTGGCAACATCATGTAAGTACTTTATAATTATTATTTTCCAGGAGGGCTTTTTCAAAAAAACTCCCCAGTCTAGCATATAGTCTTGGTGTTTCCTGCTAGCCTATACTCTGTCTGAGTACTAATCAGGACTGACAGAGCTTAACTTTTTCAAGAGCAGTCAAAGTCAGCTAGAAGTTGCTACTTTTCTGAGTATGGCTTTAAAATAAAATAGTTTTGAAATGGAATCTATGAATTTTGAAATGTCTGAACTCTTAGTTTAGATAAAATGTATTCAAATTCTTGAATCAATCTATGATATCAAATCATGGAAAAAAATGTCCTTCATCTGTCCAACTTTGGAAGGTTACTCATACGAGATTTTTTAAAAACCCAGCATCGGACTTGAGGAGGATGTGCCACATAATATGGCTATATGGCAGCTTCAATTATAATTATTCCTTTTTATGTCCTTTATTATTCCTTTTTTATGTCTTATGTCCTTTTTATTTGTGAATTATCTCACCATTTTTGAAGAGTAAATAGCTCTTTCTGTGCATAATTGGATTGTTAATGATGCAAGTCATCAAATGATATGACTGTAATATCTTTTCTAATTCCTACATTTCAGCTATGATAAGAAATGTTCATAAACTGGCAAAATATTTTCGAGTGACAATTTTATGAATTATTTTATGTATTTTGTTAAAAATGCAACATTTGGACATGTTTTTCTATCTTGTCAACATATTCATCTAATAATCATAAGTCCACTGATTAACTTTACTTAAAATATAGCATACTTTGCAGTGCTCAAGTTAGCTGTGTTTAGAAATAAGTTATGGCACCAAATGAAGTTAGACATCAGTGTTTAATTTATATATAAAATTTATATATTCTTCATGTGGATTTGACTCTCTAATCATTATCATCATCATCATCATCATCATCATCATCATCATCATCATCATCATCTCCTTTTAATGACCCCATAATGCTTTGTGGGGTAGAGTCTGGGCAACTGAATGGAGCTGAGTGTTTACTGGCCAGCTGCCCTTCCTGTTGCCAGCATGGAGTTATATTCAGCAAATATATTCTCATTGTGCCCAGAGAGAGAAAATCTTGCTGTATCTTGGATCAAACTCACAGCCTCCCAATTGTGAGGCAAGAGCTCTACCTCTAGGTCACCGCACCACTCAGATTTGACTCTCTAATAAATAACTGTACATCTACTTGGCTAAAAACTCTAAGTGACAGGCTTCAGTAATATAGCTTTAAAGATAAATTATGAGTGCAAGAAAAGTTATTATATCTGGGATATGAAGCCTCAAAGAAATTTAAGGTTAGTCTTAGATATCTCTATATGGAGATTGTGAAAAAATAAGAATATAAATCATCTTATTTAAGTCTCATCACAAATTAAAAGTACCAGTAGAATTTCATGATGCCCAGTTCAGTGTGATACATTTTCATGTTCTGGTTTGGTAGATTCCAGAAAATTGCTTGCTCAAAAAGTTTTTCTATGAGATCGAGGCAAACTAATTCTTGAGTTGTGTGTTACTGTACTCTTCTTTTTATATGGACTCATATCCAAAAATCATAATTTCTCTTTAGGGGGCCTCCCGGTATCTCTTTTATATCAGTTATGTCTTAGTTGATTAGAGTATCTCTAGCGATGGAACCAAGTATTGGGTTAATGTCAGGATTACATACCACTGATAGAAGGTTAAGGAATACAATGTGTGTTGATTAATATAAATTTTGCCAAGTGCTTTTAGTATATTATATATTACATATAATACTACTAATGATCAAATGATCAAAATAAACTAAACTAATACAGCTTAAGTCCCACTGACATTAATGGAGACTTGAATACAATTGTGTTTTACTATGCAGTGATGCCAAGGAATGAGATTTAAGTGGAAAGGTGTTTTCCATCAGTTTATTTAAAATGAATTATGTCAGTGCTAACTCTCATGTTTCTTTCATGTAACCTTGATTTTCATTGAAAGAAAAAAAGATTGAACGACAATACTGTTTTCTACAAGGACATATTTTATGACTATGCCGATGCTTTCTATTGAACATTCTCAGATATGTTACAGTTCTAGTAATGAAGATCTAACAGATAGATGAGGTAAGAATTAATATAGTTTAGACTTGGCTAGGAGCCTTTAATGTCCAGGCTGCATTTGAGAGCTAGAGTTGTAGGGAGATATTGATGAGTAAGGCCTTTATATAGGTAGATGGAACCACAATATTTTGCTTTTAGTTTTCCTGAATTTTTTAATGATTTAATCAGATTTTTCATGTTTTTTACCCCAAATGAAGAGGAATCATGTTGCTGATTTTCAGTGTTTAATGAAGTTTCTGAGGATATCATTAAATAATCTCAGAAGCAGTATGTAACCTGGGAGTAAGGACAAATTGTCCAATATTGATCTAAATGTACTGTTAAGAAAAATATCTGGATCTATTGGAGAAACTGTTGTCTGAAAATATACTTTAAGATTCTGTTAATATATACCTGTGCATCATCAAATTGCAGTATAGATTAGTGCAACTGTACTAATATCTGAATGTCCAAGACTGAAGTATTACATTTACAGACATTTTTTTAAAGTCACTGTGAGAAAAATAATATAATAATCTTATACAAAAACAGGAGTCTGATACTGGAAAAAGCCTTTTTGAGGAATTGACGGTAACTATGTGTAAAATCCAGGAAGAGGACAATAACTTGTCATTTCTCCACATTATATACTGTGAAAGTGTAGTTCCATAACTATATTCTTTTCAAAAATGATTCTGCAAAATAATATGTAGAAGTCTTCCTAATAAAGCTGGTACAAGAAACTGAGTGAGAAACACCTCTAAAAATGAGCTGAGCATATACAACCAAGCTACATGTTGTCTTTTAACACTGCAAAAATACATTGAATTGCAGAGTATTATGAACACAGCCAAAATGGTGGCCATGGCGGTGAAGTTAAAGGTCCACCTACTTTTTATATGTGATATATATAAAAATGGGTGGAGCTTTAATTTTACTGTCATGATTTTTGACTTTACCATGTAGACACTCCCCTCCAACTATTCTTTAATGAAATCCAATTTAATTTCTCAATGGTATGTGAATGTAACATCACTGCCCAAAACAATTGAATGGGAAGAATTAACTTTGATTTTGCACTTCCTTTGAAGGAAATTCATTACTTGTTTTCACGGATTTTTCTTGTGGATAAGGAAAAGCTTTTTTCTCTTGAATTGGATGTCACTTTCCTTAGAGTGATTTGCTTTTGACATGACAGGCATACCCAGCATGCATCCATAAACACATGTAAAGGATTCTGAATAAAGTGAATGAATATTTTGTTTTAAGTGGTATGTTCAAAGCTTTTCAGTGTTTTTCTCCTGGCAGCGAAAGTTACATACTTTCAAATTTGCAGTCATTCTCAGAAAGACTGCAAATGTGGCATCAGGATCCCATAAACAAGTTAGTTATATGCTAGAACCTAGAATCAAACTCTTTATATTTTAACAGACTTCTACATTTTATCTGCCGATTTATATTTTAGTGAACAAGTTGTGTACAAATGCCATGGTTGTATGCTGGGAAGACATGGAGTGACACAAGGGTCCAGGATTAAATGCTGTTGAAATATGATCTTAAGAGGGAAAGAAAAGTACAAAAAATTGTATCAAGCAATTTAAACATGGTTTGAAGCTGTAACTGATCCTTTCAAAGTAATAGTGTTTCTATTTTCTGGAATGTATTCTTTCAGACCCAAATTTAATGCTGGATATATGCAACAGTGATTTTCTTCTAAAATGGTTTTCTTTTAAAGGGAAAGTGTTTGATAGAATAATTGTTTATAGTGCATATATTTGTTTTCTTTCTTGACCATTTTTTGTCCTGTTAATCTGATTTTGTAATTTTGTGTAGCACATAAGAAACTTATTGTAACTATACAAAAGAATAGGACAAAGGAAACAAATACTCCAGAGATTAATGATAAATTATATCAATTATATTCTCTTCAATTTTCTGAACTGAGTGATAATCTGAAGCATATTTGAATACGATCATGGCTTTTTTTCTCAGCAGATATACCCTTTGGCCTTTTTGTGGAAAATGGCAGTTTCAATGGTAAAATGCTACAGCTATTTAGATACAGGTAATCCTCAATTAACAATTGCAGTTGAGATTGGCAACTCTTTAATACAGTTGTTAAGTGAAACATCACATGATCACAACTTGCAAAGAATAGGTTATCTAAAATGCCCTTAGTTTCTTTCCAATAGCAGGAATAATCTCTGATGATCTTTGGTTGCAAATCTCCAATCCATTACTAGAGGGTATTTTCAGCATCTGAATATTACAGGGAATGTGTGTGTGTTAAATGAAGATTATTCTGAATTGCTTTTGATTCAGAACATCTTATTTCTAATTGTATTTATTATGGAAAAGGTCCAATCAAATTAAATATATTCATAAGGGATTTATTTTTTTCAACTCTTGCACTGATGACTTCTGTTCCTCGAAAGGCCTTCATTGAACTGTACTTTTGATTCATTTCATTTGTTTTGTTTTAACAAGATTCTTTATCTAGAAAGGTGTACCATGTCTGCCTGGAAGTATCTGTCATTACCTGGAAAAAAATCACAAGCAACCTAAAGTAAAAATTGTCACTTCAAAAAGCATATTTGTTCCATTTAGTTTAAACACATGCTAAGAAAACAATCCTGGCAGCAAGCAGAGGAATGAGAGTGGTTCGGCAGGCAACTGCAATAGAATGAGGATAAAAAGACTATCTGATTTTATTCTCATTGATGGTTGGCAACAGAATATATGTTGGCAGAGAAGAAGAATATCTGATAGGTCATCTGTTGTGTAATGGGAAAAAAAAGACAGAAGACAGATGAGAAGAAGCCAAGAAAATCCATACCTCGGAGAAGTGTATGATGCTATAACAGAAAACATGAAAGCAGAACCTTTATGAACTTTACAAAATATAATGTCACATCAAACAAAACTCACAGAACCTATTATTGGTGAAATTAAGAAGAAACTGACTGTGGAGATTTTTTTTATTAAAAACCTTTACTCTTATATCAAATTTTTCATTGCTTACAAGGCTCTGTTTCATTAGAGGAGATGGGTGTGGGTGTGAGTGGTTTTTTTTTTTTCCTGTAAAATTCTTTTAAAATCCTGAAAATTCTTCCTATTTCCAAGACAGTTTATTGTTGTTGAATCATTGTGGCTAATATTTCAATACCATGAAAGGTTCTGTGTGTGTGTGTGTGTGTGTGTGTGTATGTGTGTGTGTTTGTGTGTATGTGTGTGTGTGTATTTCACATTAGTTTTATGCAACTCCAGTGAGAACTACTTCAACATTTTTTAAATTGAGTAGAATTCATAGGAATACTTTCTGTATTGCTAGAACTAAAAAAAACATACAAAAATGGTCCTACGTATTATACATAAATATGTTCCACTTTTTTGTAGAAATAAGTAGGGTACTTCCTGAGTAAGTGCATACAGCTTTTCAGTGTTGAAGAAATTGAACGAGAGGCAATAATCACCAGGGAGGAGATCTGCGAGACATTTAGTGAATTTTAGAATTCAAGTTTGATGTCAAAGTTGCATACAAATATGCCGTTCTGCACAACAGTACAACCATTTTATTAAGATTGCCCATTACTGGAATATATTTTATGCATGCTTAATATTTGCCTATCCCACTATGTGTCCTATATCAAGCTGAGCTAAAAGTTAATAACATACGGAATTCCTAAGTAAACGTTTTAACATGCTTTAAGATAGCATAGAAAAACATTTGTCCTGGTACATCAGCTGATATTTCTGCATCTACTTTCAAGATAAATTTGTCTGGCATAACTATTGAGCAGCTGATCTAACAACAGAGGTCAGATGGGTGAGAAAGATAGATTACAAAAAATGAATTTGCTTTAAATAAAAATATAAAACTGGGCCATAATACTTTGAAAAACAATAATTTTATTAGGTCAACTTATGATTTACAATATATTTGAATTTTTCTTTGAATGGCTAAGAACTTTTAATCAGTCAAAAAATCTAGTAAAAAAAGGAGAGTACTACTACAGGTGATCAGATTTGGTCCATAGTAAGGTATTTTTAAGGTGGATGTTGGAAGTTCACAAACATGCGTTGGATTCTATTAAGTGCATAAGTGATAATGAGTTGTATCAAAAACTTTTCTTCTAAAGCTTGATGGGAAGAAGAAAAACAATTGCTTGTCCTTCCTCCTCAATGTTTGGAAATATGAAATATAGAATAACAGAATAATAGAGTTGGAAGGAACCTTAGAGTTCTTATCCAACTTACTGCTCCGGCAAGAGGCTAGCCTATACCATTCTGGACAAATGGCTCTTCTTGAAAACCTTCAGTGATGGAGCATCCACAACTTCTGAAGGCAAGCTTTTCCACTGTTTATTGTTCTCACTCTCAGAAAATTGCACCTTAGTTCTAAGTTACTTTCTCTTCTTGATTAGTTTCCATCCATTGCTTCTTGTCCTGTCTTCAGGTGCTTTGAATAATAGATTGACCCCCTCTTCTTTGTGGCATCCTGTTAGATATTGGAACACTGCTATCATGTCAACCCAATCCTTCTTTTCATCAAACTAGACATACCCAATTCCTGCAACTGTTCTTTATCTGTTTTAGCTTCCAATCCCCTAATCATCTTCTCTGTACACTTTTTAGAGTCTCAACATCTTTTCTGTAATGTGGTAACCAAAACTGGATGTAGCATTCCTATGTGGTCCTATCAAGGCATTATAAAGTGGTTCTAATACTTCATGTGATCTTGATTCTATCTCTCCATTAATGCAGCTAAGGACTGCATTGGCTTTTTTGGGTAACTGCAGCACACTGCTGGCTCATATTTAAGTGATTATTCACCAGGACGACAAGATTCCTCTCAGAGTTACTACTATTGAGCCAGGTACCATGTGTGCTATACCTTGCATTTGGTTTTTCTTGCCTAAATGTACAATCTTGCTTTTTTCACCACTGAATTTCATTTTGTTAGATAGGGGCCAGTGTTCAAGAAAATGTGCTTATATTTTAAAATACGTACAAGTCCTTTAAAAGGTTAAAAACAAGAGAGCAATCAGCAAGGCAGTCTTCATAAAAATAAAATTGTCAACAATTGAAGTCCAGATCCCATATAAAAAATAGGACTAAATCAGACAGAAGTTGGATGTTTGGCTCAAGACTATAAATGTATCATGCTCCAACAACAATAATATTGTTGACATTATAATGAAATTATTTTTATGACTTATTGTTTATTTAAATCTGGCTTTCTAAAATTAATTTCACACAGGAAATTCTGAAAAATGGTCTGTACTAGCAATATTTATAATCAAATCTCCTTGTTTAGTTGACAAGTTTAGTTCTTCTGTATTGTACATGTAAAAAATGTTAGTTCTGTTCCATTTTGCTGTTTTCTACTAACTTCTACCCAAAAAAGTATTAAAATTTGCAACACACTGCTGGCCCAGTTACTGCTGACAGGAAACCAAGTTACAAATATGCTTCATTTCCATAATAATTGTTGGTTCCATCCAATCACTGGGTGTTATGCTCTGACTCTGGGTCCTATTGATTATTTCCCAGACTCTTGAATGACATTGAATGGCATCTTGAACGGCCAAGACATTCACCTGCAGGGTACTACCCATCAACCCCAGCAGCTCATATTATTTTTTGAGCAGCTTCATGAACAAAGTTGTATTCTGTTTTCTCTCTCCAGTAAAACACAATAAATTAAAAATGACAATGAATTAAAAATGACAATTCAATGGATGGTGAAAACAAGAAAATAAAATATACAAAATATTCCTAATGAAGAGATCTTGAAAAATGTATAAGCTAGATAGCTATTTCTCAGGCAACTGAACTCATTAATAGAAATGAGTGAAATAAGTGAATAAGGGGCATCTTCATGGCTTTTGCAAAACAGATCCTAAACAAATAGTAAGGGAAAAGTCTTGATGTCAAGGGTACCTTGTAGTAGTTGCTAACAAGCTCCAAAGCCAAAAATATGTTAGTTTTGGATCACGGTATCTCATTAGTCAACCATCTTGATGTCAACATGGATTCCTAGGTAATGATAATCTCTTGGGGTTCAGATAAAGATTTCCTAATGATGGGAATAAAGCCCTCACCTCATTCTCTCTTGTAGGTCCGCCTTAAGTGCCCCTATCTGTTCTCTGCTGTGTGGCTGTTCATGTCCTTTCTTTCCCAATGGAGTTGTTGGATTGCTATAAAACCAGGACTTCCTGTGAATTGATACAGGGGTGTCATGGCAGTAGCAAGTATCCTGTCATTATTCAATAAATTGTAATAATTAATAGTGCCTGGATGACCTCAATGGCTGAATGAGTGACACGGGTTATACTGGATCACAACATCTCTCCAATCCACTAAATTAATCAAGCTGGGTATATACTAGACATTGTGCATGAATTGTGGCAACCTTGTAAAAATAAAGAATTGTTTCACACTTCATTTGCAAACTTGGAGATAGGAAATGAATTAAACTTCATAGAAACACTCTGGAGGTTTAGAAAGAGTCCTATCTCTAAGTCATCTGTATTATTCATCCAAAGGAATTTGGTATCAAAGTAATTATTAACGATTATTCCAAAGTAGTTGTTTCGCTTCAGGATTTTTATGATTAAGAATGAAATGAATTAATAATAAAAATCCTAATACATAGCCATCCTTAAATATAATTTCCTATCTAGTTTTTGAATCTGCTTGTATTTTTGATTACGGCTGCTTTTCTTTTTCTTCCTGACATATTCACTTTTAAAGCAACATTATTTTATTAAAGGAATATCTACTGTTTTTTTTTTCAACTCAAATGTGTCTTTTCATAAATTAATATGTCATTCATGGTGCCACATTAGTATCTAGATTACTACACAAAGGAGTAACAATCACAATGAAGATGGGGAGCATAGGAACCTTTAAATTGGATGCTTGGAGGATGATACTGGAAACAAGGCAACAGCTTGCTTATAGCAGCCACTGGCAACTGCCATGAATGGGCTAAGTGCAGCATAGAAAAGGCTATTATGTCTCATCCCATTAGCCTGCAACCTCTTTGCTAAGAGTTACAGGGGAGAAGTTAAAAATCTGTGCTTTTCTTCTGGGAAAATAGGATACTTGGTCTATTGCATCAGCAGATTTGGTGACCCGTTAACTCCAGCCAACCTGGAAAATGGTCAGAGATTATGATGGTTGCAATGTAAAACATCTGGAGGGTACCAAAATGCCTTCTCCAGCACAAAACTATAGAGAGAAGACCTAACTAGTCTGGTAGCTCTTCTTAGGATTGCTTCTCAGATGACTGTAGAGCAGGGGAACTTATGTGAAGTAGTACATTCTCCAGTTGGAAAGTTCACTTGAAATAAAAGTTCTCCATCCAGACAGAATAAGTCAGACAGAAAGTGCTTTCATATGGCAGGAAAGAAATGTTGCGTTTAACATTGCTATGCAATAGAAGAGAAACATAAATAAGTAAATGTGCTTCATTCATTTTGCTGCTGCTGACAGCTTATTTTTTTGTTAAAGGATCTAGATCAATCATGACTTTTTCCCCTTTGCCAAACCAGGCATGGGCGTAGCCAGCACATCACCCATCTGGCCCATGGGCTGCAAGCTCTGCCAGCTCTGATTTAGACCTCAATTGTAGTTGTAAACTGTAATATGTAAACTGTATAAAAAGTGGTGCATGTTTTTAATGGAATCAGGACATCTGCATTACAAAATCTTTATGATCCAACTATTATATATTGTGGGCTCTGAGAGCTAAAGACATTTGGGGCCCTTTGGATCACTGCTCCCCAAATGCCCCCAAATGCTGCCTTATCAGAAAATCGCCTTTATTTGTTTATCTAAAGCCAATAATGGATTGTGGTCACATGCAACATTTTCACCAATCTCATAATATGTTATGGTCAGGAATAAAAGAGAGATTTCTATTTGTTCTTCAGTCTTTGCTGCTCAGGATGGTAAACCTGGGATGACCGGGATAAGGAACAAATCTGGCTTAATTATATTTCTAAATTAGTTGACAACATTAGGGAAAACTCATAAATATCTCAATAAAATTCACTTACCCTCTCCTATCCTTTCTCAGACAATCATATTGCCAATCCCAATTCAAATGTCCTATTTTAAATTATATAATTTTTGCTGCCTGCCTCACTTCTGAATTGTAATAGCAGTTCACATCCAATGTGTTAGCAACAATGGCACCATGGTTGACATTAGGAAATGGTAGGTTATATATATATATTTAAAATAAAACAGTTTATGATATGCAAACAGATAATTTCTTGGCTGTAGAATAATATTGTGGAATTAGCATTTCAAAATGTCTTGCTGCACATCCTGCCACAAAACTTCATGGAAATGACGCTTGTTGTGCTTGCTTGCAGCAAAGCATGGTTATAGTCACATTTCCTTTTGACAAGTGTTGTAGACATATAATATTTTTTTGATCTGATTTATTCTTTTTACTGGCTTTCTGTTCCCTTCCTAAGTGCTTTTCCATCTCTGGGATCAAACATCCCAACCTTCGTCTCCTCAGTTTGCACCTTTTATTCTCTCCTTTGTATCCCATTAAGTCTCTGTGACACCACGCATCTGTGTCTCAGCAGGCATTTTCTGCAGCCCAGTGAGTCATTAGAAAAGATGTGATAAGTCCCAGATGTTAAGGAAACATGGTAGCACTCCATACTTTACAACAGGGACAAATAAAAGCCAAAGGGTTTAAGTTTATTAGGCACCACAAAGTGAAATGAGTTCATTTTGCAATAAAGAAAAGGGCGACACTGACAACTTTAGATATACACACAAATACAATTCTTGGCCATCAAATAAATCTTCGCGAGTCAAACTTATTCCTTTACTTTCCTAGATGTAAATGTCATTAAAAATGTTTAAGATATCAACACATTTCATACACATCGCAAGTAGTTTGAATAAGGATATGCTAAAATTTATCTTGCTGGCCTGGAAGGGTTTAGTTTTTAATGGATTTTTAATTAATAATCCATTTGAAAATAGTCGGAATTAAATATATAAGACTTCCTTTTTGACTGCACATAGTTCTGGAGACCTTTTGATTAATAAATAAATATAATAAGCTGTGCATTATTTTCAGATTTGAGTTTAAAGAGTTGCTGAACAGAAGAACAATTTACAAAAGCAGCTGTGCTTTCTTCTAGGATTCTTCAAGGCTGTTGGAAGAAGCAGCCTTATGATCCTGGGAACAAACTCAGCTATTTTAATGAGTATAGATGATACATACTGCATTTATATTCTCAGAATTGTGAAAGCAGCTTTTGGAACTGAATGCAAATTGTTGCACAGGAGTTACAATAACTTCTATAAGGGAAGCAAGAACAACTTATTTGGTACATACAAATGTAGTAGCATGTGCCATACAAACTTTTATTGTATAAATGTTATGTCATATAATACTAGTTTCATTTAGAAAAATGTACATTGCATGAGGGAACATGATACTGTTGGAAAGAAAGTGAACAAACAAGGAAAAGAAAGAAAGAAAATAAGATGAATTATTTTACTTTATTTTCATGGCACCAACTTTAAACCAACCCTGGGAGTTTACAACTAGACTATAGGATAAAAGCTTTGAATGTGAATCAAAATGGCAAATCCAGTACACAAAAACAAACCTGCACCCCTCACCCAGCAAGAAACTTCAGTCATGCAAGCCTTGGAGAAAATCATGGCCTTTAAGCCACCTTCCCCCCCTCCCCCGGTCAAATGCCGTCAGAGTGGGAACCACACATTTTTCACACTTAAGAGAATTGTAGCATCCCAATGGTCACATTATCAAAATTCATATGCTTGACAACTAGCATGTATTTATGAAAGTTGCAGTTTCCCACAGTCTTATGATCACCTTTTTGTGACAAGCAAAGTCAATGGAGAAGCCAGATTCACTTAACAACCACGTTACTAACTTAACACCTTCAGTGGCAAGAAAGGTTGTAAAATGAGGCAAAACTCACTTAACAACTGTCTTCCTTAGCTTGCTTAGAAATTTGGGCTCAATTGTGGTTATAAGTTGAGGACTACCAACTAGTTCCAATACCTCTACTGTCTTCTTCCTACCACTGTAGTTGCTGGAAGAACAAAAGTTTTTCCAGCTGGGAGAGCTTTCGAGGAATTTGGCTACATGGAGAAGTGAACTTCTCTCTCTCTTATAACATTAGATCAAGAAAGACTGCCTAAGAAGGTATATGGTGGGAGGCTCAATGGATTATTTCCATATGTTGCATCCATAGCTATTTACAGTACTTCTACTCCCTTGAAGTATTGGTCAAGAATGTATCTTATTTATTATTGATCATTACTTCCAGCTTCTACCTACCCTTCACCCTTGTGCCCTTTTAAACTATTTTTGGACAAGGGTTAGGTGTTTTGGTTTTATTTTAGAAAAGCAATAGATACAGGCTCATAAATAATCAAACTGACATGGTATCAGGCATGAAGCATCTCCCTACCTGTGACCATTAGGAAGTGTGACAGGTGGCTAAGGATCAACCTATACTTACCATCATCTTATTACATATTGTAATATGCAGTAGGAATCATCTTGAGAAGGAGGAGGAAAATATGCAAGCAAGATCATGGTCATATAAAAGAAATCTGAGTCCAGGGCAGAAATCTAATCCAAGAAAGCATCTCAGCATGATGTGCATGAAGATAAAGGGAGGGTATGCCAGAGAGAAAGAACATCCAGACTGGCAAGATAGAAACATAACCTTACAATAACAATGGTAGTAAGCAGTCATAACTATGATTTCCAAGTCTAGGCTAGCTTGAAGCACTGACCCATATGAAGAAGAGGGGTTAGAGGGTTTTCCCACTAGCCGCTCACAGTTGATGGGAAAACCAGAGGAATCCACCAATACATTCGTTAACTAGTCCCCCATTAAAATTGTAAGGATGGCATCTCTTGCCAGGGTCATTACTGAGGCAGAATAGAAACTGGCAATGAAGGTGGCATAACCAGCATAGTTTTCTTCCTGTTTGCGAACTGCGCAACAGCGTTGCAACACTGCTTTCTTGTTTTGTCTTTTTCAGCTTTAAATGGGATTATGGATATTAAGGCTATTAGTAGCTACTGGGTGGCTTTGTGGTGGAGGGAGAATAGCTCAGAGGCAATAGAAAACATACATGGGCAGCAGTTTTATCTAGCTTCCCATCAACACTTGTGGATCAATGTGGTAACAGAGTGCTAAGCAAAATGTGCCTTTTTTCTGGCCCCGAGATTGGGTCATCTTAAATTCTTAGCATTGTTATCATCAGTTTCTGCAGTAATATTGTCATCTAATGGTGCTGGGTATTTTAGCACACATTTAAAAAGTTATTTTAGCTGTAAAACAGATATACTTCTGGCAAAACTATCTGTGTAATAATGGCCTCATAGTAACAGCATGAGAGAAAATTAAGCAAATAATTATGAGAATATTTTTCATAGAGCCCATTGGATGATTTACTATTGCAATTTAAACTACTGTCCTGCTAAGAGGTAGTATTTAGCGTTTACCCTTTAATACTCATTTTATCCAAAAAGTCTGCTGTTTATTGAAGTTTTTTAATAAAGCCCCCACACTTTTGTAACATTTAAGATACCAGAGTGGCTAAAATCGAAAAATTAAATATTCTGTCTTCATAAATATACAGGTTCATGCAGAGCAAGATCTTTCCATGTTGGAGTGTCCCAGAACAGCTAAATTTGCTAACTGGAATAGTAGAAATCTTAATACACAATTCAGTAAAGTATTATTGTTCTACTGAAAGAAGAATAATCACAAATATTTTTATTACTTACATTTAATGTATCCCTTATGGACTGTTTTGAATTTTAACATTTTATTTTAAGATTTGTATTTGCATCTTCATTCCAGAAAGAATATCAAGGCAATATTCCCAGCAAATGCAATATGAAAATGGGCTGAAGAAAAAACAAGCTAAACTTAAAGCATAATTAGGAGATTTAAAGCCAAACCATTGAACCTGTTCTTTTAAAATGCCTTTGTAAATATTTCAGCCTGGCAAATGGAGGAATGCACTGCTAGAGCTTGGCAGCCTTCAGATGAATGGACCATGATTTATCTGAAAAGGTGACAGGTTTCCTGCTTGGGTAGAGGATTGGACTCAGACACCTCCAAGGTTCCTTCCAAATCCGTTGTTCTGTTCTGCCTGTTCTGTTGAAAGGCATGACTAAGTTGAGGCACCTACAGAAAAGGCCCTGTTTTTAGACTGCAAATCAACATTCATTTGGAGATGGCAGATGGAAAATCCCTCTTTGTGTGTCTTAACCTGGTAAGAAAACTGCTGCTATCCGAATAACTTTAAAGCATTGTTGGAGCATGATTTCTCATGGCTGGCCATGGTTGTTGTGCTAGTGTAAACGGGGAATGTAAACTGAAAAAGCAATTCAGTTCTGACCTTGAAAGCCAGGGCTATTGTGGAGGATATAGAAACAGTAGTCCCATTGGTCCAGACTGATAGGTAGGATGTAGTGTGTGTGCAAGGGAAATCCATCTCCTCGGTTGCTGGGGGATATGCTGCTGGTCTAACTAAAGATTGGAGACAGAGAAGGAAAGGATTAAAAAGGTGGAGGTAAAGTTATATGAATATGTGGAGCAGTCATTGCAGAGGTGGTATTCAGCAGGTTCTGACTAGTTCTGGACAACCAGTAGCAGAAATTTTGAGTAGTTCACCTGTAGTGGAAATTTTGAGTAGTTCAGAATACCATCTCTCATTGGCCCCACCCCCATATATTCTCTGTCTCCCGAGTCCAGGGGTGGGATTCTACCAGTTTGCACCTATCATTGGTTTCTGGTTGTAGAAGGAGGATCCATTGCTGGCTTCTAAGAAGGGATGGTGGGAATCAGCTGTCATCAATGAAGCCCTGCTTTCTGGGAAAGGACTGAGCAGAAGACACTGAGAGAGGTCCTTCCCCCCCTACAGAAGAAAAGGTGCTTGGATAAGCAGATCCAGGAGAAGGAGTCAAGTTGTGTTCAGCATGCAAGCAGCAAATCCCTTTCTTTTCTATTCTCTTGATAAGCCCAGAAACAGGAGACAGTGACAGAATGAAGGAGGAGGAAATGAAGCAATTAGTAAGAGAGCCAGAGCGAACAGACTTTCTGGGACAGATATTCAGGAGTAAACTTGACACTGGATTATGTTGTATATATTTGCTAGGAATACCTGTGGCAAATAGCTTCGATGAATATAGTAAAAGAGCATAAAAGTCTTCACTGAAAAATACACTGCCAATTCTAAAAATGCGCCATCATGTTGTGAAAAGCCTATAGAGAATTTTAAGGAAGAGGATCAGCATTTTGAATGAAGGTCTTTAGTAGCTAATGTTGCTTTTCCACCACTTCAATAGATCTTTGATTTCATGGACTTCAGTTTAGTGGATGTCAGATACAAGGACAAATTTTCTGCTCAGGCATCCTCATCCCAAATAATAGACTAAGTTCATTGTGTCTGACATGTTCCAAGTGATTTATGGTCATCCATATCATTTACATACTTGCATAATTATGCAGTTTTTCAAATAACATTAAATTGGTATTTGCATCAATTTGCCACATTACCCTGATTAAGCAAATGACATAAATGGACACAAATGACAAAAAGGGGGCTTTAACAGACCCCTCTTTCTTCCTGGAATAGTTTGCCAAATCTAAGTTTTATTGCAGCGTAATAAACATATTGATGTACTCCTTCAAATGAAGAACTCACCCAAGGCTATATTTACCAGGCTGGATAGAACTAAAATTAAATGAGTTATCTAGTGGCCTAGTAGTGGAGCTCTCACCTCACAATCAGGAGGCTGTGAGTTAGATCCTAGGATATAATTCTTTCTCTGGGCACAATGTGTAAATTGCCCCAAACTCTGCATTGGTGACAGGAAGGGCATCCGGCCAGTAAACACTCAGCTCCATTCAGTTGCCCTGATTCCACGCTGATCAGGGGTGTTAAGGGGGTGTTTAAAAGACAAAACAAAAAACCTGAAATTCAGTCACTAAAGGATCACATGTTGATGTCCTTGACATATTGTAGATTCTCAGAGGTTTTTTTTCCCTTACCTTAAAAACTTCAAATATTTTTCAGATAGTTCAGCCTGGAGGTTATGAGAAGTTGGTAGACTCTCTCTGTCGCTCTCTGTCTGTCTGTCTGTCTGTCTGTCTGTCTGTCTGTCTCTCTCTTTCTCTCTCTCTCTCTGTTAGTGAAGCGTGCAAACCAGCATTTGCATTTTCTGTGTCAGATGAGGAGAGCACATAATAACAGCTAAGCAGAGTTAGAAGGGACATTGTAGGTCATCTAGTCTAATCTCTGCCCAAGTGGGAGACCCTACACCATTTCCAAATGGCAGTCCAATCTCTTGAAAGTCTCAACTGATGGCGCTCCCACAACTTCCGAGGGCAAGCTGTTCCATTGGTTGATTGTTCTCACTGTCAGAAAGTTTCTCCTTATTTCCAGGTTAAATCTCTCCTTGTTCAGTTTCCATCCATTGTTCCTTGTCTGGCCTTCAGGTGCCTTGGAAAATAGATTGACCCCTTCCTCCCTGTGGCAGCCCCTCAAATATTGGAACACTGATATCCTGTCTCCCCTGGTCCTTTTCTTCACTGGACTAGCCAAGCCCAGTTCCTGTAAATGTTCTTCGTATGTTTTAGTCTCCGATCCCCTAATCATCCTGGTTGCTCTTCTCTATACTTTTTCTAGAATCTCAACATCTTTTTTATTATGTGGGGACCAAAACTGGATGCATTACTCTAGGTACGGTCTTACTAAGGCTTAATAGAGTGGTATTAATACCTCACATGATCTCGATTGTATCCCTCTGTTAATACAATTTAGGATTGCATTAGCTTTTTTTGGCTGCTGCTGCACACTGCTGGCTCATATTTAGCTGGTTGTCCAAGATCTCTCTCACATTTATTGCTATTGAGCCTGGTTTCACCCAATCTATATGTGTACTTTTGGTTTTTCTTGCCTAAGGTGAGGACTTTACATTTCCCTACATTGAATTTCATTTTGTTAGATACGGTCCAGTGTTCTAGTCTATAATGGTCCATTTGAATCTTGAGTCTATCTTCTTGGATGTTAGCTATTCCTGCCAGCTTAGTATCTATAGCAGGACGATTAGATTCTGTTCCTTATGTCATCCATCTTGTAAACTCGCAGGATTCTTTTTTTTCGCCATGTATATGTGTACATTTGAGTTAGACTGTGATGTTTCTCTGTGTCATATATGTGTGGGTATGTGGGTATATGCATAATGGTTATCTTTTGAAAGCTGAATGCAACAAAATTTCATTTTAATGTGTGACCATAAAGTTTTTATTCTGTCGTATCCTACCCTACCCTATTCTCTGTTCTACTCTTTTTGTCTCTCTCACCAACCCCGAACCTCCCTCTCTCCCACCCCTCTCTCTCTCACACACACACCCCTTGATACCCAATGAAGCAGAAGAGCAAACCTCCAGATACTACGTTATAACCAACTCCATATCTGCTTCTTAAGAAATAGATTAATCCAACACAGAGCAGGTTGCCCTCTATATTACAGTATAACATGTCAGTGGGAACTATTAATTTTGTATTAGAGCAAATGTGTCCTTCACAGGGCATCTCACTTTCTTATCTCCATACAACTATCATTCAGAATAACAGAATCTAAACAATAAGTTGCAACACCAGTGCCTTTTAGATGCATGTTGCATCCATACAAGATTCACTAGGCCAATCATTCAGATACAGAAGTCTTTTTTTTTTTTTAAGCAACCATATGATTGACAGGAAAATTTTCCATTCTGAAAAAGGGAGAAATTTGTTTTGCTTTTTGTTTTGCAGCCTGCAAAGATGGTTAAAAAGACAAAGATGCTATTCTGTTGTGCCTTTTTTGGCTTAAGAAAACATTGATCAAGTGTTTCTTGATCAAATCCCTCATACGAAGGGCATCCATCCTCCAGCTGATGGCAAACCATGACTGTGACCCTCATCTGACACTCAGATAACTGAAAAAGGCATTTTGATATATTTTACCAATTTAAAAGCAATGAAAAGAGGTTCTTTTTTAAAAAAATTTGAATTCACTTCTTTATTTTTTACATCTGTTGTCTTATACACCACTTCCCTTTTTCAGTCCATGTAGTATGCAGTGTATTCATTCTTCCCTCTTTATCCCTAAGGAAACTGCTGCATTCTTTTCTCCACAAACCCATTTCTTTTCTATTTCTACTCCCTGGTGCTCTCTTTCTCCTTCTCTGCATTACCATGCAATATGTATGTCAGTTCTTGGTACTACATTTCTGTTATATTAAATCTTTTCCTTCCAATAGATCTCTGCTGTCTATCTCTGTTTACTTCTTTTCTGCAGTCTACAGCTTGCTTTGCATTATCTGTTCTTTTTTTATTATTTCATCCTATAGTTCACCCCACGAGCTAGAGAAAGGCAGGTCTTTCTGCACCCCATCTTAGTGGTTCCCTTTGTTATATCTTTTCCTGTGCTCTGCTATTGATCCATTGTAATCTAAACTTATTGATTCTAATCATAATCTAGTGATGGAAAGAATGTCAAGCACACTTCCAATGTCACTTTTATAGAACTATTTTTAATGGTAAAATAGGTTACGCAGTGAGATGCTTCTATTAAACTTCATTTTATATAAAAATACAAATAACCCTCAGTGCTGCACAGACAATTGTTGCTCTATCCATGTCATAATGTTCTACCTGTGACAGAGAAATAAAAAGGAAAAAAAAAAGCTAAAGCAGACATATCATCAAGAGACAGTAATAAATGAATGAAACTATTACCTTGAACTTTGCTATAAATGAATAAATTATTGTTTTGATACTCCAGAAAGCTTCAGCTAAATGGGTAAAGCACTACTAAAATATTGATTACTTGGCAACCAAAATCTCCCTAAAGGAAATTGTCCTTTTGTCCTGGAACAGTCCCTCAAAATACTCCACTGACAGCTTAATAGTATTATCATGAAAAAGAATTGGTGTTTGCTGAAAATGAAGATACTCTTTCATTTCATTCTTAACTTTGGCCTCCAGAGAACTAATTTACCAAGATATATTTTTTCCTTTACATTTAAGGACACTGCAGTTCATACTTTATATTAGATATTCTGATACTTATTAATGTTGGCTATGGTAAAATTTTCATATATGAATGTATTTTTCCTAGTGATCCACTTTTCAGTTCATATTAAGTAAATTTAACATGAATAATAATAAAATCCCAGTTTCCCAACACAGCACAATCTAAGCTTTCTATAACACAATTATTTTAACAAATGAATTGGTATCTCATTATTCACATAGTGAAAAATCCTTAATCACAAACATTATTATGGGTTACATAGAATCACATACAAGCATATTATTTGGAACCAATCCTCTTTGAATTATCAGTCCTGGTAATTCATCATCGTACTGAACAAAAATTTCCTTTAAACAGAAAACTAAGAATGCATGTAAGTTTATTTATCTATCATTTTTAAAATGCTGAAAGTTTTGCATGTTAATTTTCAAGAATGTGTTTAAAAGCCAAAACTGTTATTGATCGGCTAATGATTCCAGGTTTCAATTTTGCTTAAATATTAATTTATACTGAAAATTGACCTTGTTGTACTGGATTGCTCAGAATTATGTTTTGTGGATTCAGTAAATTATTGCAAGTTATAAAGCAGAACCTTAACAAATGATATTCAGTGAATACCTTTTCTCTTTTACTCACCTGCATTAAATGTCATTTGTTAAGTTCGCTCTTTATAGCTTGTAACAATTATTGCAAGCTAATCAAATTAAGTAAACCTTTTTATGTTTACTTGTTTCTAATAGCCTTTGATTGGGTTCACAGATTGCATTATGCAATTTTATTTCTAAATGAAGACCAATTGGCTGGATTCACACAATTATTTTTCACAAATCACACTAGTTGCAATATATCAATACAAAAACAAAAATATGCTACACTTACAACAAGCAAGTGAAGTTACTATAGACAAGGAATTGGCTATAGCAATACAGTGTTCCTTGTGAACAGCCATGGAGAAGACATTTTCAAATGACATCACCATTGTTTACTTGTTAAGTTGAGGGAATTTTACTAGGTGGAGGCAGATTGCAGACATTTTATTGTATACAGAGGATACAGGCGCGGCAAGTCTGTCAGCTTCTGAACTGATTCACCTCCTAAATGGTTAGAGTTTGAGGTTTATGAACTCTGATATTTTTCTTATGGCAGTAGTTACAATGAGGCTCTTTTACCTAGAGAAAAGCAAACAGGCAGATGTTACAGCATGTATTTGTTTCTGATAGATCATAGAAAATAAATACATCCAGGGACATATAGTGGTTGGATTGGAAGCTGACTAGAATTTGCATTCTAACTTTCCTCAGTCACTTCCCCAGATGTTTCTCTCAATGCTAATACAGATGAGCAAGAGTCAGGTCCAGGTGGGACATGGAGGAACATCTGCTGGTTCTGAGCCAGGAGTGGTGAGACCAAGCACAGTAGACTGGTCACAGGAGGAGCAACTGGATGATGAACTGGAGATGACATGCAGTTACAGTTGGCCAGTGGAGATGAGGAAGAACTGCCTCCCCTTCCCTATCTGAGAGTGCATCGAGTTGAGAGGAGGCAAGCACAATGAAGATCAGCCAGGCTATTTGTGAAGGGGCAGCCTTACTACTCTTGAGGGGCTGCACTGGAGGGAGGAGTAAAACGCTTGGAGTAAAATGATGCTGAGAACGATACATCCATTTCCTAGCTGTGCATTCTTCAGCCACCATGATTCTTGCCTTGACTAGTGGACTTGGATTCTGTACCTTATACTTTGGATCATGCTTTTGCCTTGTGGATTTCCCTTTGGCCTATAGACTGGCATGATAATTTTCTTGTATATTGAACCCTTGGATTGGCACTGATACAGATGTGAGGAATTTTGGGGGAAGACACTTCGGGGCTTGGAAGCCTCAATAAAGACTTCTAACACCTGAGGCATGTGTGTGTGTGTGTGTGAGAGAGAGAGAGAGAGAGAGAGAGAGAGCGAGAGCTATAAAATATACATACATATTTTAAATGAAGTACTGTATGTATCACTATAGTAAGTAAAACAGATGTGTGGCTGCTTATGTCTTTGTCCAGCTAAAACTATTGAAGATAATTTCAAAGTTGTTGCTCTTAGGGTTTTTTTTTCACCTTTCAGCCCAATCAACTGCAGTATTAGGCTATAGCTCACATATTCAGTTTACCTAACTGAACTCAATTAACCCAGTGTTCCAGAACTGCATGACCCTGGCTATATTTTTATAAGTCGCTCAACTAGAATTTACTCAAATTACTCAATCAGATTTTAGCATAGCTTATTGTGGGAACTCATGATTAATTTAGCTTCAGTCTGTGGTATACATCAATAATATTAAATAAATTAAGATTTAGCTAATTGTGGATGAACATGTCATAGAACATGTCTTTCTGCCTTATCAACTTTCAATGGGCTTGTGAAATGTGCATATATTCATGTGCTTCTTCTGCTGGCAAGATGGGTGATTTTGCCCAAAGAGCATTGGAAGCACCAAGAATGCTTATTGTCTGATGTAAAATTATATTGGGTACAAAGGAAGACTGGAGAAATCTGGACCCCATCACACCAAGAATCTATTGTTCTCTTTGCTTTTGATCTCATATCCAGGCTTGTTCATCTCAGTACAGTAACTGATGACTGCTCTGACACTTTCATTGTAGATTTAGTGCTTTTAGAAAGAATATATTAATTGTAATCTTTCGCTATTGCTAGGCCCTTATTTCAGGCTTTGTCCTGAATTTTGTGAGTTGATTTACTTAGGTACATTTTTAGCAGTTGTTTTGTTTAGGATCTGGTATTGAATATAACATATGTACTGCCAGCTATATGCTTAAATGACCACTTGAAGATTCCTAGTCATTTGAGGAATACTTTTTCAATTTCCATGCATTTAACTGATGAAATCACTGCAAGTTCTTGGCCAGCTATATAAATAAATTTTTCCCAAAGCATTTGCTCAACATAACTATTTTAATCTCTGTTTAGAAGTAAATTTGTCATGTGATTCATGAAAGCCTGAATTTCCGCTCTTTCTTTCTAAAGCAAATGACACTTTGCAGGTGTTCAGCTTCTCATGGGATCAGTCCATTTTCCTCATTGTCTCTATGTGCATTTCAAAATCAGTCATGATCCTGCAAATATTTAAGTTGACATAATCTGTAAATGTGGTGGAAACATAAAACCTAGACTTGCTCTTCATTATTTGCAGATGGTACATGCTTCCCAAAGAAAGACCCTCTTGTATCTTGGCTTATCTTGAAAAATGTTCAACATCTGCAAAAGCCTGTTAAACTGTGATATATTCTAGATAACTGTAAACACATGTTATGCATATTTATTGCCTTATTTTATTTTACATATAGATTTATTTAGTTTGGTTTTTTTTTCCTCAAAGAAAGACAAATAAACACATGTTACCTTGAAACTATTTGACTGACTCAAGCATTATACTTTTGGAATGTCATCCAATTGTGTGATCTTAGAGTAATTTCACCATTTTGTTCCAAACCATGGTTCAGGTAAAAAAAGAACTGCATTATCTACAGGATTTCCTGTTTGCCATGAGGGCAGCTTAACTTGTAGTGGTCCATTAAATAGTCTATTAAATAAGATAGCTTCTGGAGAATCATTGGTAATATTGTATAGAGTGGAATGATGATACTTTTGTGGTTCAGATTTTCCATATTTCTTTCTATTGCAGTTGTTTGAAAAAGCATTTGAAGAATGTTCATGTCTTTCTCTACTTTTTAGTTTGCTTTAGGCTAGGGGTGTCAAACTCAAGGCCCATGGGCTGGATCAGCCCGTGGGGTGCTTAGATGTGGCCTGCATGGCCTTTCTGAAAACAGCAAAGGATTGGCTTGTGGTGTCTCTGCCACTGAAAATGGACCATGTGAGCCTGCATGCAGTCTTCCTGAGCTGTGTTTTGCGATCAGAGAGTTGCAGGATGCCATTGCAGCCAAAAACGGAGCTTAAGAGCCAGTTTTTGCTGCCAGAGCACTACCACAGGCACCCCCAACATGAGTGACATCGAGCTGGCCATGCCCACCCTGGCCATGCCTAACCCAGCCTCCCAAGGTCAAACACAACCATGATGCATCCTTCAATGAAATTGAGTTTGATTTCATTGACCTGCCTTTGGTCAATATAGAATATTTTTTTCTTATTAGATATAAGATATACAGTAATTAAGGCAATTTCTTTTAAGTGTATCTATTTCTGAGAAATTATGCAGCAGTTACTTAAGTACTGTCTAAGGCAGGGGTGTCAAACTGGTGATCCACAGGCCACACCCATCTCAGCTCCATGAAGGTAAAAAACATCACAAAACATCATGTGATGGCAACATGATGCCGCGAGTTTGACACCCATGATCTAAGAGAAACATTGTTATGGATATGTAAATATGATTTTTTTTTGCAGAAGTAAACTGCTTAGTAAATTTTCACTATTATGAATAGCTTTCAATATGGGTAAGTAGGCTACTATGTCATGATTCTATTGCTTCCATTGTGATATTTGTTTTCCATGACAAGGTAGCCTGCACTGCTATCTGATGGCAAGAACATACCTACATAACTATGTGCTGGTTTTCAGTTAGTGGGTCTATTTCAAACTTTGGTGATAACTTTAGAAATTGTAGTCATATGCAAGTGTGACAACATACCTTTTGTGCCATGGGCATGTGGAAGATCAGAAGCATCCACTTCTTCATTTAAGATATTCAGTGATTTAAGTCAAGGAACTCAGGTTTCTTGATATCATGATTTGTAAAAATAACTAGGGATCTGATACCATGGAATGACTGGCCTTATATATATTGAATTGTTCACTGCAATAAGTACAATATTGGTAGTATAGTGTAGTCTGTTGCTAGAAGTCTTACTTAGGTGTTGGTTAAATTATAATGTGGTTTGTTTGGTTTTGAGTTAGCATATTGTATGAATCCAATCAATTTTGAGTAAAAAAAACCATGGTTAATCAAATGAAGGATTAATATAATATATGAACTCTGGATTCATATTATGTGCTAAGCCTGTTTGTTTGATTTTGTACATTCAATATACTTTGTAGACAGATGCAGTGTAGAGAAAATGATTGCCTTGGGTGATCATGATTTAGGACTTATACAATGTACATATCCAGGTATTATTGCTTATATAATAAACCATAGCAAAGAACAATTAGGTTAGCAGGATGGTTCTATTCAACTACAAAGAGATGAAAAAGAAGTGACTGATAAGAAAGACAACATGGTAGAAATGTGATACAGAACACATACCATATCTTTACACAAATTTAGTAGTCAATGGACACTAACCTCACAATTGATACAAAAGTTTGAGTGGTGCAAAGAGCCATGGAAAGATACATGCTCAGCATTGCAAGACAAGATAGAAAGACCTGCACATGGATTAGAGAACAAACAAAAATATACATCAAGAGAGTGAAAGAATTGAAATGGAAATGGGCTGGTCACATAGCAAAAAGAACTAATTGCAGGTGGACCAAGGCAGTCATAGAATGGATGCTACCTGATAAAAAGCACCTGTGAAAGAAATCTAAAACAAGATGGATGGACGCCATCAGTATTGCGGCCCAATTGGCAATAGAAAGCTAAGGACCTCTTAGTTTGGAAACATGTGGAAGAGGCCTTCATCCTTCAGGGGATAGACAATGGCTAAAATGATGATAATGATGATGATGATGATGATGATGATGATGATAATGATTAGTCAATGCAGAAAATCAACAAGTGCTTTTCTTTTATTCTGCTCTCAAAACTCTTTCATTTTCTTTTTGACCATCTTTCATTCCAAATTTTTCATTTCTTCTTTACTGTATCTTAGTCATGGGATCATATTTCACCAGTCCACAATATTCTGTCCCATTATGAACAGAGAGAAGTCCATAGGAAACATTCTACACTTAAGGGAATGATTATTATAGCTATATGAAATGTAAGGGAGGGTTTCAGACAGAAACTCAAAATCAAAAGCATAATTTATATTTGTAATTTATAGTCAATTTCTATTTCTCAGGGTCTTTTTTTGTACCAAGAGACTCTTTAAATTAAGTTTGTCTTTTGGTGGCCCAGAAAATCTTAAGCATCAATAATGTTTTCTTAAGGCATTCTTAAGGCATTCAAGATTTTAGCCTCAAAGCTTTAAGAATTCACTTGCTGATATCACTATTTGAGTCACTACTTTTGTTGATCTTCAACATATCTAGGTGTACAGATACATAAATGTTTCTGAATAAGAAAATGCATACAACAAGATTAGTAAGGCAAAGGGTGTGTCCATCACTTAGAATGATGCAGCGAGTCTTCTCTGCAGCATGTTATAAGTTGATTGTAGAACTGACCTAGAGAAGACTAGCGAGCTAAAACTAGTGAGTTGCAAGCAAGTGTAATTGGCATTGTGAAATGCTGGACCAGCAGCCCCCAACCTTTTGAGCATGAGGGATTGGTTCCCTGGTAAAAGGTTTTTCCATGGACGAGAGGGGGAATGGTTTTGCATGTTGCCTGCATCCTTCAGATGGGCCTTCACTTGTTTGCCTGGCCCAGTTGCTAGCATGCCATGGACCAACCAGTGCTGGTCTACAGACTGGGGGTTGAGGGACCCTGTGTTAGACTCCTCCTTTCACTTATTCACTCCCCCAGATTGCCACTGATGTTTGAAACTAATCCATAACTGCCTTCAATTGCTGTCAAATTCAAAATACCAAAAGCGTCCTTAAAACATCACATGCTAATCAGTGCTTTCTCAAGTTAACCAATAGATTGTATACCTTCACCCCATTATTTAATTGGACTGATGATCCAGATTAGACCTCACACTCATTCAACCGTCCTGGATGTTTTTCAGACTTCCCAAGTTTGCTTCCCCTGCAAATTTGATAAGTAGCCTGTTAGCTAGGTCATTTATAAAAATGTGAAATAATACTATAAACAATGTGTATTTGTCATGCTCCTGTTGGAGTCTGAATCCAAGGAGGAAGACAAACAGCTAGGGAGTGGGAGTGTGGCTCTATTGGTTGTGGAGGAGACTGGGGAAGGGCAAAGTCTGGCTGGCAGAGCAGGGGAGAGGTAGAACAAGGGAGAGGGAGTTCAGAGAAACACCCAGGCCCATCCCCTCTTCATCCTAGGCCATGCAGGAGAGGAACGGGGGAAAGAGCAATGTGGGTTGCATGGCTTATGGGGGAAGAAAGGGCCCTGATTCCCTTCATTAGACATACCTGGGAATGAAAGTTTAAAAGAAATGCATGCTGACTGCGGCAGTTGCTGAGAGCAAACGTGAGTTTATCTTGTGTTGACTTTAGTTGTCTGCATTCCTGGCATCTTCCCAGCCATGTGCAGTTATTGCCGTGCCTTCAGTGGCTGGAATTCTTGTTCCTGCCCTGTCAAACTAATTACCTCATTTTGCCTTGATTGGACTTATAGCTACAGTTTTTATTGACCACATTTTGGACTCTGCAGCCAACTGCTGCTCTTAGGAGAGTTTTTCTCTAGCCAGAAGGTAACCAGGACATTGGGGAGAAAGTTGGAGCTAATAAAGGGACTTCTACTGATTATCTGATTATCTGCGTTGCCTTTGTGCCGTGCCCTGGGTCATCACAGGTATTGTCTTCAAGATGTTCTGCTAACAGGTTTTCTGGGGATCAATGTTAGACACACTAATTGATCATTACTGGGCTTGTATTTTTTATTTCTTAAAGAGAAGGACATATGTTCTTCTTTGGTTCTCTGTCACATCCACAATTCTCCAGCACTTCTCAAAGGTAACTGGCAGAGGTCCTGGGACCTATTTAACCCATTCCTTCGGTACAGGTATTCCTTGAGTTATGACCACACTTGGGCAACATTTCCGTTGTGAAGTTGTTAAGTGAGACATTTGTTAAGTGATTTTTGCCCCATTTTAGGACATTTCTTGCCACAGTTGTTTGGTGAATCACTGCAGTTGTTACATTAGTAACCCCATTGTTAAGTGAATCTGGCTTCCCAACTGACTTTGCTTATCAGAAGGTTGCAAAAGGAGATTGCATTACCTCAGAACACAACAACCGTCATAGATATGATCCAGTTGCCAAACATCTGAATTTTGATCACACGACTGTAGGACTGCTGCAAAGGTTATAACAGTAAAAAATGGTCATAAGTCACTTTTTTTCAGTGTCATTGAACAGTCATTAAATGAACAGTTGTATACATGTTGAGGACTACCTGATTTGAAAGCATTCAAATCATGTAAACGTTCTTTGGGGTAGTTTTCCTTTGCAGGTCCTATAAAGTCAGTGACATGGTTACATATTTAATTACGATGATTCCTTTATGATTTTTCTGGCTACTATAATAGTTTGCCTTAATGTAAATAAGAACACAAAAAGAACTTTGAAACTTTTATCAACTAGCTAACTATAGGAGATACATCTCTGTAGGATATATCTGCTGGTAGCCACCTGATGGCAGTATAGTTGCATATTTCTCTTTGTCTACATTTTCTCCTCACCCCACAATAAGCTAGGTATTGCCCTGTCAACATCAGTATGAATGTAAAATAGCAAGAGATATAATATAGCAATCTTTTCCTGATATTAATAACCAGTGATGCTCCTTATATTATGTTTAAATACATGTTTAGAAAATAACCTACATAGTTAAGGCTCCTGACATTAATTGCTGCCTAGCTAATGCAGCAGCAAGTATAAAAGAAGAAAGCTCAGCGTGTCGTCAAAATATCTGTTCTCCAAGTAGGCAGAGACAGGTTTTCAAGTTATGAGTGGTGCTCATAGAGCTAAATTAAGTCATGAGACGAGATAACACAATACACTATCACTTTAAAGCAATTTAATCACAGAAACTAAAAAAAAGGAGGAAGTAAATAGACATTTTATTTAATAGAAACCATCTGTACTGTACAGTAGGCAAATTGTATAAAAATGAATAAAATTGTCTCTGGAGGAACATGAGTCAAGCCCTAGCTTATATAATGAAGATGTATATGTGTCTTTTAGCATTTGCATTGTCTATTAGACTAGGTAAATCTCACCACTAGTGTAAGCAAAAGAGCTGCAAATTTTATTACCATCCTATGACGGATGACAAACACAATAATAGAAATAATGCCCATTAAATGGGGCTTGTTCCAGGCCCTAAATGGCCATACATTTGGCGCATTAGATGGAGCTAAATAGATACAGAGTGATGGCTGATGGACATTATCACTGCTTTAGTCTATAACAGTAGTCTTTTAAATGGGTTAGACCTCAAGCCTATTGTTTCATTCAGTCTCACTAGGGAAGAATCTAATTTAAACATGTCCAAATTGACTTTTGTACAGCTCTTTGAGTGAAAAGAATTCAGGCAAGTAATTCTTAAGCTGCATCTTTAGGTTGGAGAGAAAGGGGAGGGGGGAAAGTACTTATTCGATATACTTGACAGCAACAATTGGAGAATCATTTTTAATATTTTAAATATCTTCAGCACATACCCTCCATGCTTAATAAACATGCAAATAATGAAAAATCTCAGATGCAGCGAACTTTATCAGTAGGATGGATTTGCTTATTTCTTCTGGAATCTCTTAATTCTCTGAGATCAAATTTTGAATTAAACTGCAAACCCCCCCCCCCACTTCCTGATTTAACTTAATGTTAAAACATACTCAATGCTTTGATATTTCAGGAAAAATAAAAGCAACTTCCCTTGTGTAGACAGGCTACTTTTGGCATTATTTATCAGGGCCACTTTTGCGATTATGATTTGAAAGTAGAGGAAAATATGCAAACTTCTAATTTTTTTTTTTATTTTGCTGTGGAAAAGAACTTGAAACTTACACAGTTGAAACTCACTTTGCTCCTAATTGTATATGAAGGAAATTTAATTATGAATTATTTCAGGTGACCCGTAAGCCATTTAAAAGCATTTTTTCTCACAATATTCTTGCTTTTTACAATGGAAGTTGATGTTTCTCTAACATAATCCAAGGATCCTACTTGAACAAAGCACTAGAATTCCTGTGTAAACTCCAGAGAATAAGCTTCTAAAATAGAATAGGTTATTCTAAATGGTCCCTGACATTTCCCTTCTCCTATTGTTATCAATTGTTTGTTATTAAGACTGTATTCAAAATTGCTTTGAAATACGAGTCCAAGGGAAGTTCTGATACTTGTGAGCCATTTAACTGACTCTTTAATTTTGATAATCTTTTCAGGATATTCTGTATATACACAAAGACACAAGAAAGAAAGAGTGAGAAAAAGAAAATAAAATAGAGAGGAAACTCCACTTGCAAGAAACTCTACTTGCAAAGATGTTTCCAAAAGTTCTGTGAAATAATCTAAGGAGTTTTTTTGCTAGAAAAAATATATATTAAGCAGAGTGAAAGTAATATTATTACAATATCTGTTTTTTTAAATCTGGGATTGATTTTACATTGAGATTGATTTGATAGTGGTAGGATTAGTTGAGAGAATAACAAAACCATATTCATGTGGGATTTACAAAGTATTACTGCTTCCTTGCATGGATCTATGGAACATGTTTCTTTTCTTTTCCAATAAAAAGCAAATGATTAAAATACAATTTATTTTTTTAGAAATAAATTATATGAATCCTCATAGGCTAGAAATTAAGGTGTATGTTTTTTATAACAAATGTACAATATCAATGTAGTAATTAGAAACATGCAATTCAGTTTTGTAATCCTGTACATATGCACCTAGAAAAAAATACCATCAGTGACATATTTGAATAGACATGCTGTATTGCAAAAAATACATAGATACTTATCTGATTTAAAAGAAGAGTAACATAGTTATACAATTTGAATCAGTGGGTAAATAGACCCAATTGCTGTAATGGGTCTACTTCTATTAATAAAGAAAAGCAAAAGAAATTAGGCATTGTAATTTAGTTCACTGGTTTCCTGTGATCTGTTATACAGTACGCACTATGTTTTTAAACAAACAAGCTCTTTAAGAATTTAGATTAAAAAAAATATTTCTGAGGGAGAAAAAAAAGAAAGAAACATAAGTCAATTATTTTCTTAAAAAGAGTAAGAGAACCTAATTAAGTATATCTCTTATTATTGTTTCTGGTAATTTGTTTAAAAATAATAAAAATAATTTTAGATGGTGCCTTTGGCAAATGCACTTTTAGTTAATAAATAAATAAATGCTGAATTTCTCAACTTATCGTGGTCAAAATGGTTTGCAGTTGAAAACAACAAAAATGTAAAACAGTTAAAATACCTGCACCTTTAAAAAAAAATCTTGTAAATAAAAATGGATAGATCAGAATTTTTAAACAAGATTAAAAATAGACATTTTAATAAAAGAAATTGTACTGGAAAAACAACCAAGATATACTGAAGGATGTTGATTATTGCATTTTGTTGGATATTTTTCTTACTTGGTCTTTTAGATGATCAGACTTCTGATCATTCTCTTGTGTTGAAGTTGCCCCACTTTGGCATATACTTAAAAGGCCATACCAAGGGCACAATTAAAACAAAAATCCATTGCCAATTTTAAACTGAAATACCTCAAGCCTGAATTTTCTGTATTATTCAGCACTCATGACTTCTAAAGTCTGGCTTCATAAAGAGATAATGGGGCCCAAACCATTTGGAAAATCCCAAGTGGAACATGATCACTAATGACCACTCTAATTAAACAAGGCTAAGTAAACAAGCAAACAAAACAAAACAAAAATCCTGCCCAAATTTCAGTGACATCCTAAAATAAATAAATAAAAAGAACAGAAAACACTCTTCAACTCACTGACCATTTTGGTCCACAAGATGGCAGTCTTAAGCTTCTTATAGGGTTCCATAGGCCAAGGAGAGCATGGGTGAAAAAATTATGGATTGAGGCAGGGGGAGAATGGAGGGTGTGTGCATGTGTGGAAAAGTGAAGACAGAAAAGTGGACATAAAAGCTAGCTAAACTTCTCTAGATGTTCCTAACTGTGGAAAATTTTGTTTCTTAAAGTCTAGGGATGTTCTTTGGAGTTTTACTCTGAGCTAAGGTTCTAGTCAGTAATGCTACTGGATCAGAACTATATGAAACTCCTTTCAGGCTTTTTTTTTTTAAGATAAATTGGTGTTGTGGATTTTAAGTTTAATTTTGGGGAGCTGAAACTTCCTCAGCCCATTGCCCAACTTGATAGCAACACTCTGAGTTTAGATCAGATCACAGACATACACACACAGTTGCAACACACACACACACACACACTTACTCACAATTACCCAGATTTTTTTTTTTGGGGGGGGGGAGAAACCAGAAACACATTTAAGAAAGAAAAGAAAAGCAAAATTTCCTCCTTAGATATCAGCCAAAGATCAGGCTATATGCTGAAATTATCCCAGCAAGGGCACAGATGAGTTTATTATAGAACTTTAGTTTACAACAATGCCCCCCTGAACTGAAGACTTTATTGTTATTGTAGTCATTTCACGGAAATGAAAAATCTTAATTTAATACGTTTTTTTTTTAAAAAAGCCTGTCATCGTTATTACAATGGCCTTTTTTACTCAAGGAGTGATATGTGGGTGAGACTGCCAATCACGGCACACCAGCAAGGCTGGAGCTGTGGACAATCATTTCCAGGTCTGCTGCCTCTCCACATATGTTTATTGTTCAATGAGTGTCCAAGCACATATTTAGACTGCATTTGTGTGAATGTTAATGATAAGGGCATGCTATGTTTGTGTTAGCAAATGCCAGAGTTACTTGTCAAGCTTTTTCCCTCTGTAGCATTGCAGTTTATCATCCAGATAAAGGAATAAGTGCATGATCACAATAACACAACAAAATGCATGAAGAAAAGTGTAAACATCTTATTGAGTAGAAGGTTGACATGACTGAAACTTTAGACCAAGCATATATTAATTAACAGCACAATGACTTAAGTAGAATTAATTTGTGTAGCTAGGCTTCACAATATGGAAGAAAAAGAACATTTTTGCCCTGGTTACATTTCTAACTCCATTTCTACATTTCTAACTTCTTCTCAGGAGCTGTATAACAGACTGCTAGCATGAAAGAAAGAATCAACCTCTGACATCTTCTTTCCTGCTGCTTAAAATGCATCGAAGGGCAGTGCGATAGAAGCATAGGTGACAGTGAGCCAATTTTGCCTTTAGAGATTTTCCCCACCCATCCTCGAAACACAGCTTTGTATCACATTATAGAGTAGCTAAAACAGCAAATAGTGGACAGTTAAGTGATAATTTACAATCCATTTAATTTCACAAGGCAATACTCACACTAATTACTCTTAAAAAAACAATAACAAGGTCCTCTTAAATATTTTCTCTGTCTACCCAAGGAGACTGGCTTGGTTTCCACTCCATTTTCTGGAGCTCCTGTTGATTCTGGCTTCAGGCACTCAATTTTACACTTGTAGAGAAGACTTTGCAAACAAAGCAGCTAATAAGCAAAGAATGTCTACTTAGGTTCAAATGGTCATTCTTGAGTTCTACCTTACCTACAAATTAAGGTCTGTGAATGTTAGCCCTTTGTATTATATAGCAATTGTCTAGTAATAAATATATGATGGATGGAAGGATGGATGAATGGGTAGATGGATGGATAGAAAAAAAATAAAATATGTATTCTGGTTTGGTTCTTTGAACTTAAAGTTCAAAGTGACATAGGTAATGGGTGGGTAATTTTTAGGCATAGCGAGATTATTCACTAATAAGGATCAAATACTTAGTTTGGATCAGGAAACCAGCGACCTGTTGTATCCCATCCATGGTTTTGAGGACTGTATTTAATTCCCATTTTTGAAAGAATGTTAGAAACAATTAATGAAGCAAATAAGTTATATGCCTACAGCTTGCTCCAAGATATGTAAATAGAAGCTCTAGAGTCAGATGTAGTATGTCTCTCAGTAGCAGTAACAGCAAGGGCTTCTTCAGCCTTCCTCATTTTGTATTGATGGAGCTCCTTTTTTTTCCAGGAGAAGGGACTTCTTCCCAGAAGCTGTTTCCATAGTAGGAAACATCAGGAGAATAGGATTATTCTCTCAGCACTTGTGGTGAACTTTAATATTTATTTTTATGTTGCTGGATGAAAGAATTGTGTTGAGTAAAAGAGTCATTATCAATCAGAGAAAAAAGAGAGAAAGAAAAAAAGAGGACAGAAAAAAAAATGAATGTGAGAATATAAATCTTAGAGATCCAGTTTGGGGCAATAGTTAAAGCACCAGAGTTAAAACCAGGAAGCCATGAGTTCTAGTCCAATCTTAGGCACAAAGCCAACTGACTGACCTTGCACCAGTCCCTCTCAGCCTTAGGAAGGATGCAAGTCTAAAATTCTTGCCAAGAAAACTCCAGGGACCAGTCCAGCCAGTTGCCAGGAGTCAAAAACTGACCTCAAGGTACGCACACACACACACACACACACACACACACAAAATCTTCTCAGCTTAGCTTGCAGGGAGAAGGTAACCAGGGCTCATTTTTGTACAACATTCTTGAGACCGAATCTCTCTCCTAATTCCTTCACAGTTAGCTTTTCTACATTCCTAATGGCCCAATGATTTCCAGACTTTGCGGGCTATTTCCAGCCCTTTCCATCTGTGTTCCTGGGTCCTCTCCAACTGAAAGGCAATCCCTTTGTTCTGCTCAGAGCTCTTGCATGAAAATGGCAATTATCTCCAAGAACGAATTTTGAATGAGATCGAAGAGAAGCCCTGGTTCTTCCTCAGTTGCTGCTGGATTTAGAAGGCACTCTTTAAATGAGCTGCCCCAATTGGCATGAAGGTTGTGGAATCATACCGAAAAGTGGCCTATGTAGCTGATGCTGAGCATAGAGAGAGACAGATAAAGTCCATGTTTTAATAATAATCTCTTCCAGCCTTTTTCAGAAGTTGGAGGATGCTTTCAAAAGATTCATGAACAAATCAGAACAGTGCAACACACGCTGAAACAGGCTCTAAGTCCTTGAAAAGTATATATATATGTGTTGTAATATTCCATTAGTTTAACAGTTTACAGTTTGACTTGTTGCAACTGATTTTGTATGTGCCAGATGTAACCTGGAAAGCAGGGGGAAAAACAGTTTAACTGAGATAAAATGCTTGTGCAAGACAAGAAATACAAGTTTTCATGTTCTTTTCAGAACTATTGATACACTTGTTCATTTCTAAATAGAGATATTCCTTTGTTATATCCTGAAGGCATAATAACTGTTCCTATTAGTTTGGTTATCTTCTGTCCTCTTCCTGTCAGCGTAGCACTGTGGTGTATTCAGTCAAACTTACAGTCATATATATAGAACAAAAGTCCTGCAGAGGTACTAAAAATTGTTCTACAGATGTAAAATGTGCAACCAGAGGTAATGCTGATAAAATTCCAAATACTCAGAGATTCCATGAACATATGAAAATTGGCTGTTATGCATCTACATGCAATCTAGCTTGAGTGCCTAGGAGTTGAATAGAGTGGGATAAAAAAATAATAATAACCCAAATGGATAGTAAAATTTCAGTCTGCTGTGATTTATAGGCATACAAAAAAACAAAAATATGACATCACCAGAACCATCATCACATGACAAACATAGTGACAACAGATAAAGGATCTCACGTTTTTACCTTCAGGACATACAGTATCTTGGAAAGCCATAGACATCTTAGTTTCTGAACAACCAGCCTTCCTGGCATAATGAGAATTCCACCCCCCCATTGCTGTATTCTCAATAGGTTAATTTAGATAATAGAAAGAATTAGCAACAGATGGGAACAGAGATCCACCTGTCTAAAGCACACCGAAGACAAAGAATACACAGAAGGTTCTTTACAATGCTTATATCTAGCACATTTTAGGAGACTGCCTTACACTGATTTAAACCATCGATTTAGTTAGTTCTGTGTGAGTTATATCAACTTACAGGAGACCTCAAAGGCTTATACAGCAGCCTTTCTAAGTCCCACTTAGAAAGATGCTTGAGGATGTATCTGGGATCTTTTGTTCATAAAACAAGTGTTCCATTGCTGTGTTATACCACAGGTCTCAAGGCTGCCAGGCAAAGAATGCAAGCCACAGTTCAAGTATGGGCTCAGCAGCTTTTAATTACAGTATAAGGAAGCTTATACCGCAACTGGTGCTGTCAACATAATACTGCAATCTGTCTGGCATTTATTATGTGTGCATACATATCTCTATATCTCTATAATTTTCAACAGTAATAGCATTGTAGGATCCATGTTGACAAGTGGGCTGCATTAATGATGGTGTATTAACTAAGGTAGTGTTTCTCCATCTTAGCAACTTTATGATATATGGACTTCAACTCCCAGAATTCCCTAGCCAGCATACTAGCTGGGGAATTTGGGGAGTTGAAGTCCACATATCTTAAAATTGACAAGGTAGAGAAATACTTAATCTAAGGGAATTGGAAAAAAGCCAGCAAAAAGACAAATCTCCTTGTATCCCCAACTAATCAGATCTGAGAAAGAGAAATTCTTTCTCGATGCCAGACATGACAATTCTTTAGCCTTGGAATCAGAAAGCCCAAATGACTTTTCTTCCCAAAGAAAAGACTAATTGTAACCACTTTGGCATCAATCTGACCACTTCTAGAAGTCACCAAGGTGTTGAAGGAAGAAACAGTCATTCCAAGCTAAAAAAACTGTCTTTGGATACTTATATCAGGCATTTTTGGCTATTAAAATCCATCAATCTATTCCTTAATACCTCTTAAAAGAAAGAGCCTTGTCGGAATGAGAATTATTATGGCAGATATATAAGTTGATTCAGTCACTGCATCTAAGAACAAATTCGTTACTGAGCATTGTAATCGTTATTATAAACAAAACAAGAATTTGCTTCTGTTTAAATATTAAGTTATTTACAGTGACTTTATTTCGCTGTTAGCTGAAAGAGCAATGCAATGGGGACTCTGCAATATAATCATTAAGTGCAAATTACAGAATATCTCCTGGGCTCACCTGAGTTGTGCAGTTACTCGCCTCTCAAAGGGAGCATAATTTATCCCTGTTAATTTTGGAACAAAAGACGTTTAGGTTACCTATATGATGCCAAAAATAAAAAAGTGGTTTGGTTATTTTTGATGCGAGGAGAAAATTCTCTATATTTGTAAAATATCAGCTGCAGGGAATAGCTCATCAATAGTTTTTGGAGACAGGGTTGATCTTATTTACAATGCAGAACGTTCAATAGAAAGCAAAAGTGCTTTTAAAAGGAGCTCATGGAACACTTTGAAAATATTAATTAGTGTGTTGAAGCATTCTGCATAGCATATCATAGTAAAACTGCTCCAGGGGGTTGCTTGGAATGAATTATTAATTTGAATCTTTCTTTCCCTTATGCTTCACACCCTGATTTAAAGGGAGAGTGGGGGGTGTTAGACCCACATTGTCTGCTTAGCAGGAATAGTAATGGCACTGATGCAATAGGACTGCAGTTCAGTGTGGTCCCAAGAATTTTGTAGTTAGAAATCCAAATCATTTGGTATCCACAGATTAGCATTCTTCCATAGCCATTGAGCCCTGCCACTTCTCAAGCCCACACTAGCTGAATTATCCCACAGGATGGCAGCATAATGAAAATACCCATGCTGATGTTCAGCCCTTTTGTATTATGTGTGTCCCACCTTGCTGTGAAAACCAGAGGATCTCCTGTTCCCCTGTTCGCCTTCGGTGGCCATGTTCAGATGAATCTCAAATGAAAATCAGAAGCTGCTTTTATAGGCTCAGTTAAACATTTTGTCCTATCAATCAAGACACTGGAGTTCATTTGTAGAAAACAAAATTGTACAGGTTAGGCAAAAATGCTAAGATCAGATGCAGCTTACAACAGTTCACCTAATAACTTCTCAAAGCTACAAGCAACTGCACTGGAAAAAGTGACTTATGACCATTATTCACACTTATGACTGTTGCAGCATCCCCAAGGTCACGTGATTTATATTAGGATAGCAATAGCACTTTGACTTATATACCACTTTACAGTGCTTTACAGCTCTCTCTAAGCAGTTTACATAGTCAGCACATGGCCTCCAACAATTTTGGTCCTCATTTTATTGGCCTTGAGCTGGTGAGACCCGAACTGACAAACTGCTGGAAATCAGCAGTCAGCAGAAGTAGCCTGCAGTACTGCATTCTAACCACTGTCCTCCCATGGCACCTAGTTCATATTTATGACAGTTGCAGCAGCCCGGGGTGATGTGATCCTCTGTGATACTCAAAATTTCTGCTACTAGTTCTCCAGAACGGGTCAGAAACTGCTGAATACTACCTCTGCATCAAAGCCATGTTCGTCCAAAAGTAGATATAAAGCACAGCTACATCTTTGACATTCCCATAACCAGAGAGGCTTGGTTAATATGAGCAGTAAGTGAAAAAGCAATACATTCTGAATTTCCATTCTGTAAATTAATGAGTGTCTTTAAAAAAAAAAAGCTTTACAACATAGTTCACCTAAAATGTTTTGAAAAGAGACTTTTGAAAATTTTTAGTATATGTTCAAAATTGCAGCTTCTGCCATACTACTAATTTAGTTTTTCTGATAAGATTATTTAGGGCAATCTTGATGTTAAATAGAGATTCTGAAACATGCCTATACTGGCTTTTTAGGGATTGGGATTAAGGAAGACAAGCACATGAAAACATTATTTTCCATTTCCTTCTATATTACCTGAGATAAGATTCTCTGGAATTGAATGTCACCAAAGAAGAAAAGCAAATAAGGCATTCAATCTGAATAGTGCATTAGAAGTAGGGTCTATAAACTATAATTCATTTAATTCTGATTCTACTCTGATTCTATTCTATTCTATTCTATTCTATTCTATTCTATATTCTATTCTATTCTATTCTATATTCTATTCTATTCTATTCTATTCTTAACTCTAGTTCTAATTCTAATTCTGAACCAATTCTATTCTAATTTTGTTCAAATTCTAAATTCTGTTTTATTCTTTTCTTAATTCTAATTCTGATCTAATTCTATTCTAATTTTGTTCAAATTCTAAATTCTATTCTATTCTATTCTATTTTTTGAATGAGTAAAACTCATCTATTTCATATGGCAAGGTTTTAACTTGCATTCATTCTTATCTTTTGCTATTATATCTCCTACAGCGTGGTTCTTTCATTATTCTAAACCTGGGCCCCTGCCTTTCTTTAACTGGTTTCAAGTTTTCAAAAGGATAATTATGCTATTCTATTCTATACCTCCTCCCTGTCCCACTCCAACTTTGTAACCCTCCCCTTCCTCCTACCTATCCCCCTCCCTATCCTGCCTCTTCTCTTCTCCTCTCCTTTTCATTTAATTATTTTATTTATTTTTATTTTATTTTGTCAAGCAATTATAAGGTAACAGGTATAAATGTAAACATAGTTATGAATACATGAAATGGATACATATAAGAAAAAAAAATTGGACAGAGATGGTAGGCATGTTGGTGCGCTTATGCACGCCCCCTACAGACCTCTTAGGAAAGGGGTGAGGTCAATAGTAGACAGTCTAAGGTTAAAGTTTTTGGGGTTTGGGGAAGAAACCACAGAGTCAGGTAGAGTATTCCAGACATTGGCCACTCTGTTGCTGAAGTCGTATTTCCTGCAGTCAAGTTTGGTGCAATTAACCTTGAGTTTGTCTCTATTGTTTGCTCTTGTGTTGTTATGGTAGAAGCTGAAGTATTCATTGACAGGACATTGCAATGTATGATTTTATATGCTATACTTAGATCGGACCAAAAGCGGCATAGTTCTAGGTTGTATAGGTCTAAAATTTCAAGTCTGGTGGCATAAGGTATTTCTGGACTTTCTCAACTGTGTTAATATCAGATATATAATGTGGGTTCCAGACTGATGAGCTGTATTTGAGTATTGGTCTAGCAAATGTTTTGTATGCTCTAGTTAGTAATCTGATATTACTGGAGAAAAAGAGGCGCAGGATTAGGTTAACAACTCTTAATGTCTTTTTGGTTATGTAGTTAAGTGGGCTCTAGCACTTAAATCATCAGAGATGAGTACTCCAAAGTCCTTGACAGAGTTTGGATCATCACTTCATTCCTTTCCCTTTCCTCTGGTAAGTTTCATGTATGAAGTCATGAAAACATGTACACCTCCCATTTGTTCCTACCCACCCTTCTGCTCCCTGTCCCATCCCCCTATGCCTCACCCCCTTTGTCCCCTCCCCTTGCCTCTTTTCCTTTGTTCACTCTATCTCTTTGTCCCCATCCCCTTTCCCTTCCTCTTTTCTATCCTCCTGCCCTTCCTGGCTCTCCCACTCTCCTGCCCATTTTCCTCCCCCTCCCTCTCACTTACATGCATAAAATCTTCATGACATTAGAATTACCGCTCCCTGTCCCTCCCCTCCATTCTTTTCCCTGTCCCCTCTTCCTCACCTCACCTTTCTATTCCTCCACTCTGTGTCCCCCACCACTTCCTCTTCAGCTTGCACATCTCCTTCCCCTCCCACCTCTTCCCCTCTCTTCCCCACCACTCATTCTCTCCCTCCTTCTCTCCCTCCCTCTCCCTTACCTCTGATAATCAGCTGCCTATATAATGTCATAATGACATTAAAATTCCCCCCTCCCTATTTGTGCCTATCCTCCTTTCTCTCCCTGTCCTCTCCTCCTTCTCTTCCTTCTCCTAGCAGGCCCACTTCACTTCTTCATCCCCCTCCCTTTCCCCTTCTTTACACCCTTCCCTTCGTTTCCCTTCCCTCTGTCCTGTCCCTTTTCCCTCTCATCCTCTCCTCTCTTACCCATCCTATTCCACCTGTTTGTCCTCATCCTCATCCTTTCCCCCAACTTTCTTCTTCTCCCCTTTTTTATCTTTTCTTGTCTTCATCCCATTCCCCATACTTATTCCCCTTCCTATCCCTCAACCCCCCAGCCTGTCCTTCAACTCACCCTTTCATCCAACCCCTATCCTCACCGTAACCCTCATTCCCTTTTCCCAACTTAAACCTAATCCATTTTCTCACCCTCGCTTACCTTTCTGAGATTTGGGTTCCAAAAGAGGAAAGCTTCCCTAGAATCCAGGATCCCTACTAGAGAGCAATTTATCTCTAGGAAGGCACCTTCATTCTGATAACTGATAACTGACAATAACTGACACATTAGCCTTCAGGGGTGAATTCATAAACCCATTAGAATTCCCAAGAAGATGACCCACCTCTTTTATCCTCCTATCAAAGCTCACCTGCTCCTCCACCTTTTTGTCCCCCACCAGGTCAAAAATAAATGAATAAATCTTGTAAATAGGTACAAATGGATGCCTGGAATTCTCCAGATACATTGGGTTTGATGCTCAGATGTTTCTTGGCCAGTTGTGGCTATTGGAGTATATCTTGTGCATTGGGGAGGCTTGGGTTATGCTGTGGTCCAAGTGTGTCTAGAAAGCTATCAAACCAATCATTAAAGCTGCCTATTTGTCATTTTTTTTTTTTTTTGCATGGAAGGTATAATTCTTTGGATGTGGATTGCCTCTTGTCATAGAAGCTCCACTATGTGCATCAGCACCGCTGAACACCTTAATAAATAGTCTGCTGTTGGCTTTCTAAAGTTAGGGTTGGAGGCAGATATGACTCTGTTCAGAGCAGACCTTGAAATAGATTTGTCCCCTTAAAACCAACAGGTCTGACTCTTACAGCTCTCACTGATTTTAGTGGCACCTTGACAAAGTTTGAATCCAGCCCATTGTCTGGAAAGACCAATAGATTTTAAACCAAAATTATTCAATCCATCACATTTAGACCAATTGCAATATATATTGTGCATTGTTTTCTATTTGAGAAAGGAAAAAAAATAAATTTATTACTTTATTCTCCCCCTCTCTGAAGTCTCTGTCTTCCACATCTATCTTTGTCCCCTTGATTTATTTAGTCAGTGAAGGTCCTTCAGTTTGCCCCATGAAAGAAGCAAGGCACTATAAACAGTTGAGAAATTGCAGTGGAAATGGAATTATATGGAGGGCATATTAAACTGCATGCAAACCTATCCTAGGCGATCAATCTGCTTGTATGCATCAGTAACAAAAGGGTCTCCTATCAGATCAGGGGGTTGGACTAGAAGACCTCCAAGGTCCCGTCCAACTCTGTTATTCTAATCATTGTCATCCTAGTTGGCCGTACAAGCACAATTGAGCCCAAACTTTCTGTTGTTAAGTGAGACATTTGTTCAATGAATTTTGCCCCATTTTATGAGCTTTCTTGCAACAGTTATTAAGTGGATAGCTGCAGTTGATAAGTTAGTAACTCGGTTGTTAGGTGAATCTGGCTTCCCCATTGACTTTGATTATCAGAAGGTTGCAAAAGTTGATCACATGGCTTAGGACACAGCAACAGTCATAAGTATGAACCAGTTGCCAAGCATTCAAGCATTTTATCACATGATCATGGGGATGCTACAAAGGTTGTAATTGTGAAAAATATCATGTCACTTTTTTCAGTGCTGTTGTAACTTTGAACAGTCACTGAACGAATTGTTGTACGTCAAAGACTACTTATACAAAAAACCTAAAAAGGTCCCATGAACACATAACCATGAATGAAATGATATTCTTTATATATACATTGGAAAATGCAAGAGTATTATCCAGAAAGATCTGAAAATCTGTTCTTTCGACTTTCATCATTAATAGCTATTGATTTTCAACCTTAGTGCAGTCCAAAGATGCTATCATAAGATATCAATCTTTATCCAAAATTATTTGAAATTTGGAGGACATTTGTTGTGGTAAGAATATGTTATGCTGTATTAAACACCTGATTAATAATTACTTTGAGATTTTTTTATAGGAATAGAATACTATATATTTCTATAAACGGTAGACTTGTTCATTTGATATCTGACTTCGGCAAATTGACAGAAATTAATGATAATATCTCTCTCTCTCTCTCTCTCTCTCTCTCTCTCTCTCTCTCTCTCTCTCTCTCTCTCTCTCTCTCTCTCTCTCACACACACACACACACACACACACACACACACAAATCCAATGTATGAAAGAATCAAATTTCTTTTGCACTTATTTTTTTCCAGTACTTGCATCTATCAAGATGATGTATATATGGCTTTTACAAAGTTTCCTAATAAATTCCTTTATAAAAAAAATATTCTCAGACATGACGTAAGATGAGAGAGAGAGAGATTGAGATCATTTTTTAATGTTTGGGAACTGCCTGAAGAATAGGAGGTAGACCGCAGGAATGAGAGGTCAGTTTTCAAAAAAGAGTAGTTCTTCAACATTCCCATTTAGCCTGATATTTTTAAATGGTGATTTGAACAATTTTGGGCCTCAAAAGCAACATGAGACAATACAGTTTTCTAAAAGCTGGGGATCTTCCCACTGTAAAAAAGGCATCAGATCAGCAAATATAATTCCACTTGAGAAAATGGACAATGATGGCTATTTTCCTGAATCTTTAATCTTGTACTACATGTTTCATAGATGAAATATTGAAATCAGTCATTTTAAACAGTACGCTAACAAAGTTTTACTGAGCTGCCTGAAATATTCAAGGCAGTCAAGTTGTTTGCATGCTTACATTTGATTAACATTAAGATTGGCATAAACTCTGCACCAGAAATGTACAGCATAGAGAGGAGAGTAAAAAGCCTATCTGTCATTAAACCACAGCTGCATCTCTCTGCGCATACGTATAATTCAGGTAGAGATATTTTCTTTTATAATTAAAATTTTCTTGAATGTTAATATAAAAACAAATACATACATTAAAAATTAATCAGAGAACAAACATTTTCTATCAGGAGACTACAAGCTGCAGTCTGCTAGGACAGGAACATCTGACCCATTAAAAAATACCCTGCTTTAGTTATAAAAATACCTTTGTGGCAAGCAGTAAAGAGAGATATATTACTGAAACTCTCTCGAATTGTGGTGTTCTGTTGATTATTTCCTTTAAAATGGGGGAAAATTTTAAGCTGGTAAAGTAAAAGGTTAAGGCTGTAATTTTATTCTATATTTTACTCTGCTGAAAAAAGTTGGAACTCAAAATGCCTTTTCTTTTATTTCCCTCTGTGCCTTCCCCTTTCTTCCCCTTTCCTCCTCTCCTCTCCTCTCCTCTCCTATTATTTTCCTTTGTATTTTATATTGTGATAATTTTAATAAAGTTCTTAAATAAAAAAATGGGAACTGTTTTAAGCCAAACATGTTAGGATAAAATACATGAAGTGGTGACAGTAAGATTAAAAAGAAAGTGATGTCGTGGGCTGATTTAGTTTTTTTTATTTTGCAGAATAGCATTTGGACAAAATGATAATGGCCACAACTGCACAATTACAAATGAAAATGCATATGAATATATTTCTTAATGATAAAAGCATGAACATACATGGCAATATATGGAAGCTGGTGGTCATGACTGAAGGGAAAAATAATGACTGAGTTGAAAGTCTATGACTAGACCTTTTGGCATAATATTTTGTTTATTGAAAACATTTTGGAGGCAACATTTGGCTCATAATATTGCCATATGGCAGTTAGAATAAATTTAATCTAAAACCACAAAAAAATATAAAATCACGCACCCAAGTTTGTTGATGACTAATTCACATTTGGGCAAAACTGGCTGGGGAATTCTGGGAGTTGAAGTCCTCTAGGCTTAAAGTTGCCAAGGTTGGAGACCCCTGCTTTAAAGGACTGATGATGAATTTTCTAATCTTAAATGACTCAGATTAAAAGTATTTATTCCCATCAAAAAAGATCAGTGTGTGTTTCTTGAAAATTATGGCTATATGGTTCAAGATCTTGTTATGGAACTTGACTGATTCTGTTCTTCTGTTATAGTCTGACTGGAAATCCTCATAGGATAACTTGTGATCTGATCCACATTTGCCTCCTGACCACATCTTTCCTGTTATAACTGCCCTTCCACATCTTTGTACCACTATAGGTAGTCCCTGACTTATGACCACAACTGAGCCCAAAATTTATGTCGCTAAGTGACGTGTTTACATGCTTTCCTTTTATTTAAGTTCAAATTGGCATAGACTCTGCACCAGAAATGTACAGTATAGAGAAGAAAGCAGAAAGCACAGTTGTTAAGTAAGTTTTGCCTCATTTTCTGACCTTTCTTACCATAGTTGTTAAGTGAATCATTGCAGTTGTTAAGTTAGTAACAGGATTGTTAAATGAAGCTGGCTTTCCCACTGATTTAGCTGGTCAGAAGGTCACAAAAGGTGATCACATGATCCCAGGATACTGTAACCAAAAATATGACCCAGTTGCCAAGCAACCAAATTTTGATCATATGACCTTGAGGGTGCTCTAGCACTCGTAAGTGTGAAAAAAGTCACATTTTTTCCGGTGTTGTTGTAACTTTGAACAGTCACTAAATGAACTGTTGTGAGTTGAGTACTACCTGTAATGTGAACAATTTTATTTCTATGTGCTTGGTCGTTGAGGGCCTTGTATGGGTAGTCCTTCAGGGACAACAGTAATTGAGAATTTCTATCACTAAGTGATGCAGTTGTAAAATGTGAGATCACATAACCACATTGCAATCCCTGCAGTTCCCACTGACATTTTATGGCAAGATTTGTAGGTTGTTAAGTGTTTGCAACTTCCTGCTAGCTTCTAACAATCAGTGGGGAAGCCAGCAGGAAGTTGAAAGGCCAAGGTGGTTTTCCACCAGGCCAGCAGGCAAGTAATTAGCTACTACTGGGTGGAAAATGGAGTGTGGGGCTACATGGGTGGTTGAGGAGGCATCTTATGAATGCACCAAGGAAGTGTGCAGTGGAACACAGGAAGGCTTAGCGGGGAGGGTGCAGGGGAGGTGCGCAGGTGCCAGGGAGGCACAACATAAGCACAGCAAAACATGGGGATGTGCAAGTGGCCAGGGAAGCATAGCATGAGTGCATCAAGGGGGTTGCAGATAGGGTTAGGGAAGACCAGATAGGCATGGCATGAATATAACAAGGATTGGGGAGGGTGTGGGGAAGGTGTGCATGGGTGGCCAGGGAGACACAGCACAATTGCACCCTGGGAAGGTGTGGGGGGTATGTAAGTGACTGGGTGCAGCATGAGCAAAGTAAGGCTCAAGGAGGGTTATGTGAATGGCAGAGAGGCTTAGGAAATGTATAGCAATGATATGAAAAAGAGGAAAAGTGATGGGGGAGGCGCATGAGCTCAGAAAGGCTCAGGAAGAGTGTTCAAGTGGCAGCAAGATTCAGGAAGACTGTAGGGAAGGTGCATGACGATGAGAGCCAGGGAGGTATGACATGAGTGCCCAGAGGCTTGGGGAGGGTGTTCAAGGGTGTACAAGTGGTGAGAAGGCATAACATGAGCATGACAAGGCTGGCTGTTGCCAGACAGGGTAGTGCACACAAGGGTGTGCAGGTGACCAGCAAGACAGCAAGCTGAGAGTCTAGGGAAGTGTGTTCATCAACTTCCTCTTCTTTTGGATAACATCTGGATAACTGCCATATTAAATTTTTTGGTCATTGGCTCCATTCCATCCGAAATGGAGGTATAGTTTTTGCTATAGCTTTTCTGACTATGAAAATATCACCATTCCTTCTTTTTTTATGTCATAAGGATTAAACTATATGATCTTCTGGTTCAAAGTATCTAGCTCTTCTTATATTCCATGTTCCCACTTTAATTCTCTCTTTGCAGCTTCCGATTTATTTTCCTTCATGACAGCTTCCTCAAACGACTGTGCTAAAGGCTTTAATCTCACCACATTGTAAATATCATAACTTCTCTAAAAGGTCCTCAACTCCTCCTCAGTAGCACGTTGAACAGCATTATGAAAAGGTGAAACTTTAGCTATTATTTTTACAAGTAGCCTGATGAAAATGAAATGATAAACCTCATTTTAAAAGAGGGGGAGGAGGGAGGGAGGGAGAGAGAGAGAGAAAGAGAAGCACACACAAGATTTATTGCGGAACTGTGAAACCATGGAGCAGTTTTTTTTATTTTTTGAACTCAGTGAAATTGATAAGAATGTTGCTATTTCCAGTTCAGGTGACAGCAGGAAAACTGGGGTGTCTTTTTCTTTTTTAAAAAGGTAAAGGTTCCCCTTGCACATATGTGCTAGTCATTCCTTCCTCTAGGGCACGGTGCTCATCTCTGTTGCAAAGCTGAAGAGCCAGCACTGTCTGAAGACATTTCCATGGTCATGTGACCGGCATGATTAAAGATCAAAGGTGCACAGAATGCTGTTACCTTCCCACCAAAGTGGTCCCTATTTTTCTACTTGCATTTTTTATGTGTTTTTGAATTGCTAGGTTGGCAGAAGCTGAGACAAGTAACAGGAGTTCACCCTGTTACGTGGCACTAGGGATTTGAACTGCTGACCTGCCGACCTTTCTGATCAACAAGCTCAGTGTCTTAGGCACTGAGCCACTGCATCCTTTTCTTTTCTTACCTGAGTATAAGGTGGAATCCTAGGCAAGAAATCCACCAGGCAGAGGTTGTGATCCACACAGAACATTGGGCCAAACCACAGCTAAGGCAGAGAAAGAGGTTGAAATAATTCATTTCTAGTTACTTTGCACATGGAAGACAATGCTCCGCTTAAGGGAGCATTGTAGGAAACTCCTTTGTCTCTCACTGCTGTTTTGGTCTAGATGTAGCCAAATGAGGCTGTTTCAGATTGGGCCTACAGTGAGAGAAAGAAAGAAAGGTCACCACTACTATGCCAGGATTACAAAACCCCAGGCCTTTGATCCTTGTTGCTAATTGCAAGATTGGCATCTTGCCTACTTGGACTATCATTGGCAAGTCAAATTAGCAAATATATTCTTTGCTTATAACATTGAGAAGAAGATTAAAAACCTGGGTATAATTATGACAAATATGAATATGTTATTTCAAAGTAACTGTATTAAGACATGGAATGAAATAAAAAAAACATATTTTAGGGATGGAATGAATTATAACTGTTATTGCTAGGGAGAATTTCTGTGACAAAATGAATGCCTTGTCCAGAATGATACTTTTGTTTCCGACAATCCCCATTCTGACGAATGATGCTCCTTTTAAATGGTGGCTGGAGGATATATCTAAATTTGTGTGGGAGGAGAAAAAAAAAAACCTGAGTTAAGCCCATGTCACACTGCCCAACGGATGCAAAAAGGACAAAGCGGACGAGCAAAATATTCCATCCGTTGTTATCCACTCTCAAAAGGGGCACAAATTTGCATAACCGGAGCGGATAACACGGACGCGGGGACGACGCAGGGCGGATGGAAAGCGGATGTGGAACGGAAGCCCAGCGGATGAAAGCGGATGGGAGCGGATGGGAGCGGATGGCGCAACCACTGGGCTTCCAGGGGGCCTCAGCAAAGCGGACGTGGAACGGAAAGAGCGGAAGCAGAGCGGACGCCGAACGGATGAAGCGGATGCACAGCGGATGCACAGCGGAAGCCTAATGGATGCCTGGCATTAATTGCGCATGCGGGGAGGATGCATTGCGTCAGCCCCGTGGATATAATGGAAGCAGCTCGGAAGCAGGTCGCCATTCAGAGGAAAGACCTGCTGCCAGACACATCGACTGCCTTGCCTCCCTGCCTGCATGTCTGCCTGCCAGCCTTGCTGCCAGCCTTGCTACCAGCCTTGCTGCCAGCCTTGCTACCAGCCTTGCTGCCAGCCTCCCTGCCAGCCTTGCTGCCAGCCTCCCTGCCAGCCTTGCTGCCAGCCTCCCTGCCAGCCTTGCTGCCAGCCTGCCTGCAAGCCTGGGTGCTTGCCTGCCTGCCTGCCAGCCTCCCTGCCAGCCTTGGTGCCTGCCTTGGTGCCAGCCTCCCTGCAAGCCTTCCTGTCAGCCTTGGTTCATGTCTGCCTGCCAGCCTTCCTGCCAGCCTTGGTGCCTGCCTCCCTGCCAGCCTTGGTGCCTGCCTTGGTGCCAGCCTTCCTGCCAGCCTTGGTGCTTGCCTGCCTGCCAGCCTTCCTGCCAGCCTTGGTGCCTGCCTTGGTGCCAGCCTTCCTGCTAGCCTAGGTGCTTGCCTGCCTGCCTGCCAGCCTCCCTGCCAGCCTTGCTGTCTGCCTTGGTGCCTGCCTGCCTGCCAGCCTTCCTGCCAGCCTTGGTTCCTGCCAGCCTCCCTGCCAGCCAGCAACCCCACAACCATGCGGAAGCACAGCAAGCCTCAGCCATCTGCTGCCAGCCCTGGCAAGAGGGACAGGGCTACCATCCCGCCCCCGGCCCTCACTCTGGTTCTGCTGGGGCTTTTGCAACACGGACTCGCTCTTCTGGGGCTGAGGCTTCTGCTGCTTCTGCTTCTGGAGGAGCTGATGACAAGCACTCCAGCACCAGCCACCTCCACAGCACCTGCACCCTTCACCCCTGAGACTGAGCGACCAAGAGGAGTGCCAGAGACTCATTTTTGTCTTATAGCTTGTTGTTAATAAAGTCTATTTTTGATTCACACACTTGCTTCATTTCTTTTTTTTTTTTTAATAAAGTCTTGGTGGAAACTTTTAGAAATGGTTTAAGCCTTTGCATGCTTGTGGGATGGGTTGAGATAGCTGTGGGATGGGCAGGAATACCTGTGGAATGGGTAATAGCTGTGGGATAGATAAACCTCCAGTGCAAGCATAGTGGGACTGTATGGTCCACCCTCCCAGGTGCCACACCTATGGCCCTTTATTATCAATAACAATGTAATCATTGATCCACACATGTCAACATAAACACAACTCTTTATTAAACGCCCTGTTCATTGCAGGCCAATCAAACATACATGGCCCAATCTCATCCGTGTGATGAGACAGGCTGAAGGAAGCATCCATTAAGCATCTACCATCCTGTCTTGCCACTCCACTGCTCCAGCTGGGGAGTTGCACCATTGTCTCAGGAGGTTGCGCTGCTTCTTTGCTTCATGTGAGGCTCTGTTTGGGCCTTGCACATCCTCAGTGTCGATCAGGTTTCGCCCTTGCCTCCATTCCCCAGGCTCCATGTCCCCATTGCCTTGCTGGAGGTCCACGAGCCTGTTCTGCAAGACTGGGTAGCGGGTGCGCATGAGATTGTGCAGGATGCAGCAAACTTCCATGATCCTTCTCACGGTCTCTGGCCAATGCTGCATGGTGGTAAGAAGTACCTGGAACCTGTTGGCCAGGATGCCAAAGGCGTTCTGCACCACCCGCCTTGCCCTGGACAGCCTGTAGTTGAAGATCCTCTCTTCACGGGTGAGGAGTCTGGAGGTGTAGGGCTTCATGAGGTAGGTTGTGAGGGAGAAGGCGTCATCCCCCACAATGAAGTAGGGCACATCTTGTGTGTCGTTGGGCAGGGGTTCTGGATCTGGGAAGCCCACGATGAGGTTGCCTTCCAGCTCCTCCTTGAGGTGAGTGGCGTTGTATACCTGGGCATCTGAAGATGAGCCATTGCCTGAAGCATCGATGTACATGAACTTGTTGTCAGCATTGACCATGGCGAAGAGGATGATGCTGAAGAAGCCCTTGGAGTTGAAATAAGTGGACCCTGAGTTGGCTGGAGATTTGCAGGCCACGTGCTTGCCATCTATGGCTCCAACGGTGTATGGTAAGTTCCACCTCTGATACCACTGCTCTGCAACTTTCTTCCATCCTTCTTCAGTGGAGGGGTACTGGAGGAGTTCCTCCTTGTATTCTTCGATGATGGCCTGCACCACTTCTCTGACCATAATGCTGATGGTGTTGGACGGCACCCTCCAGCCGTACTGCATGCTCCCGTAGGAGGTCCCTGAGGCCAGGTGGCGCAGAGTGAGTCCAACCTTGAGCCCAGGTTCCAGGCTGGGCCAGAAGCTGGTGTTTGCCTTTGTCAACCTGGGTGTCAAACATGGCTGGAGGCATCCTCATGAAGTTCTGGAACGCCCGAGTGTCTTCGTTCCTGAGCTCCACCATCAGCTTGTTGTACAGTCCGTACACTGCTCTTCTGGTGAACCATCTTCGGATCCAGACTCTTTTTGGGTGGCTCCTTTTCTTCTCGCAGTAGAGTTCACAGAGCCTGCAGATGGCTTCACACTGTTGCAGAACGATGGTGGCTGCCGAAAGGACTTTGTTACGATCCACGGTGGACATGACTGGATGCTGTGGAAGAGGAAGAGCCAGATGAAGGCTGCAGAGGTCTGCACCGCTGGGCTGCTGTTCTGAAAGTGAGATGCAGGCAAGTTACTCCCCCTTTTTATAGGCAGTATAGGTTTTCCGCTAGGCATCCTCTAGGCATCCTCTAGGCATCCTCTAGACATCCTTAATATCGGAGATAGGTCCCCTCTGCGAACGTTTTTTCCGTTTTAAACACTTTGTTTCTGTGCTGCATCCGTTCTGCATGGGTTCCGCATCCGTTCTGCCTCCGTTCTGCTTCCTCCCTGCTTCCGAGCGGATGCGAGTTGCGCGGATGCAGAACGGATGCCTAGCAGATATATCGGATGCGTAATGGATGTGTAGCGGATGCAGAACGGACAAACTGGATACATTTTCCGCGCAAAAGTTTTAGGCAGCCCAAAACTTTTGGAGCGGATGAAACGTCAATAAACAGATGCTGGATGGATAGAGAGGAAGCCAAACGGAGGCAGTGAGTGAATCGCGTTTTCGAACGGATGGCAAGGTTTTTTTTCCGTTTTACATCCTCTTTGCATCCGTTGGTTCAGTGTGACATGGGCTTTAAATATAAGGTGTTACAAGGTGCAAAGAAAAAGAGGTGAAATGGGCTTACCTGACTTGAAATTGCTTTCTGCAGCTTGCTGATTGGTTTGGATTCTTCTGAAGAACCCTGAAAATCTTGTCCTTTTTGCTTGTATTAGGAAAGGATGGAGACTATAGAGTCTACTCTCTTTGGAAAAGGAATATCTTGAGTATTTTGTATACTGTTCTGATTTGTAATAATGCTTTTATATTTGTTGAATTTTAATTTGATTTTGCTTTTATTAAAGTATGCCATCATAAATTTTAACTTGGGCATACTTATAAATCATATACATTAATATATAAATCTAACAAAACTAAAAGGAATGTATTCACACTATAATCTTATCCATGGTTATAAGGGATTATAGTCCATTGATTTTGGTGTTGCTTAATACACAATTTGTGGACTAATTATGATTTAATCTTTATCTTTTCTAACTGTGAGATGTACTTACAAACCAGGAACTATCAGGCATGGGATATTTGATTGATTAGTGAAGAGAAGGACGTGAGAATACCAGAGGGCAAAAGATTTTCTTAAAACAACAATACTGTGACAAGATAGTCTTCATGCACTTAATGTGGCCATTGTCCTTTAGCTTTTAACACACTTCCTCGGTTAAGCTGTTCATGGTTAGTACTTAAATAGCTAACTCCGCTGCTACAAATTGATTTATCCCCTGGTGCCAGTCAGAGCTGCTGACCAAATTGGAGGGAGGGAAGGAGGGAGGGAAAGAGAGAGAGAAAGAATCTCCTTTTTAATTTTGTGAAGTATCTGTCTGGATGATTCTGGTTTTCAACAGTTTTTTTTTTTAATTATACAACCACCCTTTTTTTTTGAGCCAAAAAGAAATACACATGAACAAGACAAGATAATATGTGATGCTGAGGTCAGAATGTTAAGAGTGAAACCTTGAGTGGGCTTTCTAGTTTTATAAAAATATATGCTCTGATTTTTCTTCTGATTTCTTTTTAGTTATTTTCGTAACTTAAGTCATTCTGATAAATGAAGTCAGACTGTGACCTGTCTATAAGATTTCTATACTGTCATTCAACAGTGTGTGTATATATGGGGCAGTATCCTTTGGAATATAAAACTTCCATCATAAAAAAGTTAAAAAATCAATAATGCAAGATAATAAAAATGGTCATAAATAATCAGATGATAAAATTCCCCGGATAACAAAGCCTATAAAAATAACATACTGTATATGCCTGGCCTCAAAAGGACATCCACAGTCTCTCTGGAGAGAGTATTAAAAAAATGTCATACCATGTCATGTCCATATCTTTTGGATCAGGCATTTGGACAAATGCTACCAAATATAATCATAATACCTGAACAAGTGGATATGGAAGGAGACATTGTTGCTTTTACATTTAGATCCCAAGCAGTTTAACAATGTGAGAACCAGCCCAACCCAGACAAAACAAAACCAAAGATTTTGATCATCAAAGATTGATGATTAGATCCATTGTCAAATATTTCTGGGAAGTCAATCATCAGAATGCAAAATACACAATAGAAAACTAATTTTCTGACTGGGATCCAGGTTTACAGCTTCCATTCTTGGGAGGTAACAAGTAGCCACTGAATTTGTCCAACTTCATTTTAAAATGGTTAAATTAGTGGCCATTGATCATTTAAATACATATTTCATGATGTAATTTACCTTCTGTGGAAAAATACTCCTCTTAGGTCTATAAAAGTAAGCAAAACACTTTAAGGAGGAATCTCTAATCAAAACACCTCTTTCAGCACAGAAAATCTCTTTTCTCATTGTCCAAAATATGTGTGTGTGTGTGTGTATGTGCATGTATTTCATTGTATGTATGTATGTATGTATGTATGTATGTATGTATGTATGTATGTATCTATGTAGCTTTGTAGCTATGTATTTATGCATATGCATATAGATAGATATAGGTATACAGATATAGATATATATGGTAGATATATATTGCATTTCTTCAAAAATCAGGGATGTATTGTATATTCATAGTGCACTCTTACATTGTTCCAATCTAAAGACTAAATTGGCTTAAGAAACTTCAATTCATTGTACAGTACTTTAGTAATTTGTGGCTAAGTTCAGTCTAGATGGCTGGGTATGGTAGCCCCTATTAGCCAATTCTTCTACACTTCTGTACCCTCCCAGCTTTTTGTACTTTGCCAATTGTTTTTCTTTCTTTCTTTGAATGAGTGTGTGTGCTTATGAGGCCCAAGCTGCATAGTTGATCCTGACCTGGCAGAAGTAAAGTTTTTACTTATGTTATTTATTTATTTGATTTATCAATCGCTTACAAGATAATAGGTACAAGTATAAACATGAGTAAGAATATAGGAAATAGGTGCGAATAAATGGGGACAATAGGACAGGGATGGTAGGCATGATAGTACACTTATGCATGCCCCTTATAGTTGCCTATAGAGCCAAATAAAACTTGCTTCCCATAGAGGTGAACATTCCCCATTAGTGGCGCCCTTATCAGATTTGAGGTTCATTTATGAGTCTTTATCCAGTCTGCATTGATTCCAAGCACGAATTTAGACATTCATGTTTCCATTTTCTTTTATAGGGAACTGCAAAGAGAACAACAAAAGATAGAGTTGTACAAATGCCATTCAATGAACACCAATAACCTAAAATATAAATGGTGCCAAGGATTGTTATTAAACTTCTCCATTTGTTAATATACTCTTTAAAAATCAAAAATCAAAAGATTTCATGCCTAAACTATTTTTAATAGAGTAAGTATAACAATGTGCAAACATATTACCTAATCAAGTGCAGAAAAACTCTCACTTATTTTAAGTCCACACAAAAAGGCTACTTAATTTTCATTATTTCATGTATTTACATAGCTTGTATGCAGTCTTTAACTTTAGGAGGAATTTCTGAAATTAGGAATTGGTTTCCACTTTTGCAATTCAAATACTGTTCTGCAAAATGGATTAAAGTTTAATTACATTTCACTAACAAAATAGTTAATATCTAGAACAAAGATTTAAGTTAAATCCATTCAATTCGGTGGACAAGAAATATCCACCCTTGTACATATCATCTTATGCATATGCTTCATTTTAACTCTGTTTGACCCATATTGGAAAGAGCTTTAAAAGAAACATAGATTTTTAGAACTGCATGAAGCCATGTACTGAAAATGTGTCATATTCAGAATTTGAGAATATGCCATGGATTTTTCAGCGGTCATGGGTAGGGTGCCTGTTCATTGACAAAATGGCTCTCTTAACCAATCCCAAAATATACAGAGAAAATTTTTAAAGAAATCAGGTGAAGCAGTGATCCTAGAAGACTCCAGCAGGAATACTGATGTCCAGGTATATCATGGATACAGTAGCCATGGAGCCAAGAAAAACGTCACAGCACTTTGGATCCCAAAAGTTGTAAACAATATGTGCTCTGTTTAAAAGCTATGTTTGGAATATCATCATGAGAAGGCTTGACCAGGTAATAAAATATTAAGGCAAGGGAAGATTTTAGCCTCCATGACTTCTGTTGTTTGACCTGAGAGATAGTTGTGTAGTGTCCATTGTGGTTTATTCAAATCCACCTAGCAGAGAATTTTATAGGATTTGCAAAAGACTTTAAGACTTTGCTGTTAGCTACTTGAGAATCCTCCAGGCGCCACCTCACATGGTCAGCAACATGTACCCGAGCTCAAAGTCTCAGCATAAGGCTAGTTGTGGGAATTCTAAGTGCTCTGTGATCACCAGGAAGAAGCAAACTAATGGCATTTTCTTAAGCACAGGGAAATAGGCTGGGCAACAAGGCAGGTAATGAACAAGGGGGAATAGAAGATAGAATTAGAGATGACTGTCTACGTGTCTTAAGCATAGAGAGGGTGTATAAGAAAATGATTGGGAACAACAACAAAAAAACCAGAAGAATTAGATTTGGCCATTGTTGATGAGGTCAGTGATTTGGGTTTCTTTCCCCCCCAAATAATATGGAAGAAGTGTCAAGATGAAAGAAGAAAGAAATAATTGAGGGCACTCTATCTTTTGAGTAGTCATTTAAAACTGAGAAAAATCAATCAGACATTCAGTCAAATTAAAGATACAAGAATGGAAATACAGAGGACAACTATATGGATGGCTTCTAAGATTGATCTTAATCTCATTTACAAAATACATTAAAAATAATTTAAGCTTTTAATTGGGGAAAAAACTTTCTGCAGTCATCTAATAGTTGTCAGTATTTTAACTAGGACTGTGCATGGATTGCCCAAACTGCATTGTTTATGGATCACTTTATGATGGTCTCATTAGTCAGCATTATTCAAAAAAAACAAGAGCATTGTTTTCAATTATCTAACATAAGAACAACATAAACAATTATACATATCTTTTTGTTTTGATTTTTTGATCAGACTGGAATATAATCTGTTAGAAAACTAGACTATTATAAAGGAATGAAACCTACTGGGTTTGTAGCAACCAGTTCAGATATTTTCCTATATATATAGTATTTGATTTCACAACACACAGACTTAACCATAGTTTCAACTGGGAAGCTCTGAGAATCTTTAACCAAGCTAAGTCTAAAAATACTAGAGAATATCTGAAAGCCTGACACTCAGACAATCAACTATCAAAAGGCATAAAAAGATAAACAATATTTACATACTCTTTAAAAGAGACAATTGAAAAGCTAAAGGAAATAAAAAGACCAAACACCTTCCCACCAGCCATGAATACCCAAATAAGCAGAGATTAACACCAGAATTAATACCAAACTAACAATAAAGCAGTAAACAATCAAGAAATTACCAATTTAGACAAAAAAAGTGAACAAAAATTTTGTCAAGGAATTACCAAGAAAAAAAACCACTCTCATCAACACTCCCTTCTGTATCTGTCTGGATCAGCAGTTTCTTATCAGAGATTGTCTTCAAATCACTCGCAACTTTAACTGCATCTGAAACTGGTTGCCCACTTGCATACTGCACAAAGCCCATTATAACTTCAGTTGATGCACCCAGCTGCAGCTTCCAAATGGACTTCAGGGGCAGTCCCATGTAAAGCAACAGTAACAAACTGAGTAAGGGTGACCACAATTGGTGCACAAGGTGAAACTATGCAAAAGCCTAACAAGGACTTCTACCTGCTGTTCCAGAAACAGTTGTGAATCCATGAGAACCACAGAAACAAATACGCAATTCTTTTGGAACCCATCAGTTTCTGAACCACCAGACACTTCATCTTGGGATTAAGTTTAATTCTTGTTTTTCCCCAACCAGACTTTTACAGTCCTCATACACCAGGCTTTGCCTGTGTCTTTTACCTGACCCATGCTAGAACTGTAGAACTGGGCATTGGCCCAGTACTGGGCACCATCAGTACTTTTAAGACCATGTCACACTGAACCAATGGATGCAAAGAGGATGTAAAACGGACAAAAAACCTTGCCATCCCTTGGTTAACGCGATGTATCTGTTCTGTACTCACTGCCTCCGTTTGGCTTCCTCTCTATCCATCCAGCATCCGTTTATGGACGTTTCATCTGCTCCAAAAGTTTTGGGCTGCCTAATACTTTTGCACGGAAAATGTATCCAGTTTGTCCATTCTGCATCCGCTACACATCCGCTACGCATCCGTTACGCATCCGTTATGCATCCGCTATATCCACTTGGCGTCCGTGATGCATCCGCGCAACTTTCATCCGCCCGGACGCAGGGAGAAAGCGGAACAGACGCGGAACGGATGCAGAACGGATGCAGAACGGATGCCTAGCGGAAACAAAGCGTTTAAAACGGAAAAAACATTTGCAGAGGGGACCTATCTCAGATATTAAGGATGTCTACAGGATGCCTAGAGGATGCCTAGCGGAAAACCTATACTGCCTATAAAAAGGGGGGAGCAACTCACCTGCATCGCACTTTCTGAACAGCAGTCCAGCGGTGCAAACCTCTGCAGCCTTCATCTGCCTCTTCCTCTTCCATAGCATCCAGTCATGTCCACCGTGGATTGTAACAAAGTCCTTTCGGCAGCCACCATCATTCTGCAACAGTGCGAAGCCATCTGCAGGCTATGTGAACACTACTGCGAGAAGAAAAGGAGCCACCCAAAAAGAGTCTGGATCCGAAGATGGTTCGCCAGTAGAGCGGAGGACGGACTGTACAACAAGCTGATGGTGGAGCTCAGGAGTGAAGACACTCGGGCGTTCCAGAACTTCATGAGGATGCTTCCAGCCATGTTTGACGAAGTTCTGCAGTGGCTGACACCCAGGTTGACAAAGGCAAACACCAGCTTCCGGCCAAGCCTGGAACCTGGGCTCAAGGTGGCACTCACTCTGCACCACCTGGCCTCAGGGACCTCCTACAGGAGCATGCAGAACAGCTGGAGGGTGCCATCCAACACTATCAGCATTGTGGTCAGAGAAGTGGTGCAGGCCATCGTCAAAGAATACAAGGAGAAGCTCCTCCAGTACCCCTTCACTGAAGAAGGATGGAAGAAAGTTGCAGAGCAGTGGTATCAGAAGTGGAACTTCCCACACACCGTTGGAGCCATAGATGGCAAGCACGTGGCCTGCAAATCTCCAACCAAGTCGGGGTCCACTTATTTCAACTCCAAGGGCCTCTTCAGCATCATCCTCTTTGCCATGGTCGATGCTGACTACAAGTTCATGTACATCGATGCTTCAGGCAATGGCTCATCTTCGGATGCCCAGGTATACAATGACAGTCACCTCAAGGAGGGGCTGGAACGCAACCTCATCGTGGGCTTCCCAGATCCAGAACCCCTGCCCAACGACACACAAGATGTGCCCTACTTCATCGTGGGGGATGACATCTTCTCCCTCACAACCTACCTCATGAAGCCCTACAACTCCAGACTCCTCACCCGTGAAGAGAGGATCTTCAACTACAGGCTGTCCAGGGCAAGGCGGGTGGTGGAGAACTCCTTTGGCATCCTGGCCAACAGGTTCCAGGTACTTCTCACCACCATGCAGCATTGCCCAGAGACCATGAGGAGGATCATGGAAGCTTGCTGCATTCTGCACAATCTCATGCACACCCGCTACCCAGTCTTGCAGAACAGGCTTGTAGACCTCCAACAAGCCAATGGGGTCATGGAGCCTGGGGAATGGAGGCAAGGGCAAAACCTGATCGACACTGAGGATGTGCTAGGCCCCAACAGAGCCTCAAATGAAGTGAAGAAGCAGCGCAACCTCCTGAGACAATGGTGCAACTCCCCAGCTGGAGCAGTGGAGTGGCAAGACAGGATGGTAGATGCTTAATGGATGCTTCCTTCAGCCTGTCTCATCACACGGATGAGATTGGGCCATGTCTGTTTGGTTGGCCTACAATGAACAGGGCGTTTAATAAAGAGTTGTGTTTATGTTGACATGTGTGGATAATTATTACATTATTATAGATAATCAAGGGTCGTAGGTGTGGCACCTGGGAGGGTGGACCATACAGTCCCACTATGCTTGCACTTGAGGTTTATCTATCCCACAGCTATTACCCATCCCAAAGGTATCCCTGCCCATCCCACAGCTATCTTAACCCATCCCACAAGCATGCAAAGGCTTAAACCATTTCTAAAAGTTTCCAGCAAGACTTTATACAAAAAAAGAAATGAAGCAAGTGTATGAATCAAAAATAGACTTTACTAACAACAAGCTATAAGACAAAAAATAGTCTCTGGCACTCCTCTTGGTCGCTCAGTCTCAGGGGTGAAGGGTCCAGGTGCTGTGGAGGTGGCTGGTGCTGGAGTGCTTGTCATCAGCTCCTCCTCCAGAAGCAGAAGCAGCAGAAGCGCCAGCCCCAGAAGAGTGAGCTCGTGCTGCAGAAGCCCCAGCAGAACCAGAGTGAGGGCCAGGGGGCGGGATGGTAGCCCTGTCCCTCTTGCCAGGGCTGGCAGCAGATGGCTGAGGCTTGCTGTGCTTCCGCATGGTTGGGGGGTTGCTGGCTGGCAGGGAGGCTGGCAGGAACCAAGGCTGGCAGAAAGGCTGGCAGGGAGGCTGGCACCAAGGCTGGCAGGCAGACATGAACCAAGGCTGGCAGGCAGGCAGGCAGCAAGGCTGGCAGGCAGACCAGCTGGCAGGAAGGCAGGCAGCAAGGCTGGCAGGGAGGCTGGCAGCAAGGCTGGCAGCAAGGCTGGCAGGCAGACATGCAGGCAGGGCAGGCAAGGCAGTCGATGTGTCTGGCAGCAGGTCTTTCCTCTGAATGGCGACCTGCTTCCGAGCTGCTTCCGTTATATCCTCAGGGCTGACGCAATGCATCCTCCCCGCATGCGCAGTGAATGCCAGGCATCCATTAGGCTTCCGCTGTGCATCCGCTGTGCATCCGCTGTGCATCCATTGTGCATCCGCTTTATCCGTTTGGCGTCCACTCTGCATCCGCTGTATCCGTTCCACATCCGCTTTGCTGAGGCCCCACAGAAGCCCTGTGGATGTGCCACCCACTCCCATCCACTTCCATCTGCTGGGCTTCCGTTCTGCATCCGCTTTGCATCCGCCCTGCATCCTCCCCGCATCCGTGTTATCCGCTCCAGTTATGCAAATTTTTTGCCCCTTTTGAGAGTGGATAACAACGGATGGAACATTTTTCTCATCTGTTGTGTCCATTTTGCATCTGTTGGCCAGTGTGACATGGGCTTTAATAGTCTAGTTTTCTGACAACTGGTACAACTGGGTACCACAGGATACTCCATTTTGTGCAGAATTCAGGGAAATAGCCAGTCACCTTTAAACTGGGGATGAAACATTCCTTAAAACCTGAGAAATATTCAAAAGAATTTCAGGTAGGATGAAGCTGACAATGGTAATTCATTCTATAGAATTAGGCTTGTAAGATTCTGTCTCAATATAATATATAAAGTATAAGTCTAGTCCTCCTGTGGAGTCTGTTTTTGATTTAATCTCCCTAAAAGGCTGATATAGACTGAGGATGACCTTCCTAAATGGCTGAGATTCTATCTCAGTCATTTCAATAGCATATAATGCTAGTGAATGCTGCTAGTTTTATCCTCCACATGTGTAACAAATTTATTACTTGGGCTAGTAAATGATTTGGGTGGTGCTTCAGTTGCAAGGTTTGGGTAATCTTAAATGTTAAATTACTAGGCAGCAATTACTTCAGCAACAGAGTGGTCAATGTCTGGAATACTCTACCTGACTCTGTGGTTTCTTCCCCAAACCCCAAAAACTTTAACCTTAGACTGTCTACTATTGACTTCACCCCTTTCCTAAGAGGTCTGTAGGGGGCATGCATAAGCACACCAATGTGCCTACCATCCCTATCCCATTGTTTCTTTTATTTTTTTTTATTTTTTCTTATATGTATCCATGTATTCATAACTATGCTTTTACTTATACCTATTACCTTGTAAGCAATGGACAAAAATAAATAAATAAAATAAAAAATAAAATAAATTTTATTTATTTTATAAGAGAAGAGAAGTACTGATACTTCATTGCTTGTATACCATTTGTATATTGGAACCTAAGCAAATATTTGGGTTGGCTCCTTATTTATCACCAATGTCATTCCCAGTATCTTTTTTGCCACTAAACATCTTCGGTAAACTAAAAAGCTGTGATGGATCTGTGTGAAGTAAAAACCATTTATTGTGGCCTGTCAGCTGCTGGCTCCTCCAACAGTCAAGTCAGAAGAGGAGGGGCAGGCATGGGAGTCAGGGTCAGCATCAAGGCAGTCTGGGAGTTTCAAGGGAGAAGAGGGAATGGAGCTGGCAGAGAGAGAGAGGGAGAGGGAAGAGAGAGAGAGAGAGAGAGAGACAGAGAAAGAGACACAGAAAGAGAGACAGAGACAGAGGTGGAGCCTGGGGCATTGATCAGCACTTAGATGGAGAATCAACAGGCTCCAGGTCTAGAGGTTGTTGATGAAGAAGATGAGGAACAGCTGGGTCCAGTGCCTGATGCGTGGCTGTGCAGAAGGCAGAGAAGAGGAGAGCAGTAGAAAGCTGTGGGCTGATCCTGGGGAAGGAAGAGCCACCACGGCTAGCGGGGCCCCATCCTAATTCTGGGGATAAAAGACATGGGGCAGAGATGAATAGGTGTGGAAGACAACTGTTCATTGGCTGGTTAGCTTGTGAGAGACTTTTTGCCAGGATTGTCGTCATTCCTAATAAAGGATTCTTTTGAGTTCAGCTCAGAGGATTTGTTGTGTTTGGGGAGCTGGGTCAAAACACATTTAAACTGACCCTGTGTAAAATTGTTGCTGCCTTTGGGTTCCAGAAATGGACACGGTTCCTAATAGAACTATCTCCTATGCATTAAGAAACCAAGGCCTCTTCTGGAAACCAAATGGATCCATAAAGGACCTGGCATGGATCAGCCAAATATATCCTCCGAGAAGAGATAAATCACATGGGGAAAAAAACTCAGAATAATCAGAACAGGACCAGAAGCAGATGTGAATACTCCTACCTTCATCATGTCTCAGCTATTCTGAGATGTACAGTAATTTTAGGATGTAGATTTGGATGGCTTAGGCTGATATGACCTAGGATGAATGTATGGTTGTGATGAACTGCTCCCCCACAGAAGAGGCAAACTGAGATCCCCAAAAGAAGTCAGAGAGATCTGTCATTAACTTAGCAAAGAGATCCTGTAGCTCTTTGGGACAATGATGTGTGGTAGGAAGGATAGATATTGCCCCTGCTTAGGAAAAAAAATGTTTCAAATTTTCAGAATTTTTTTCCCCTTGCATCTTCCCCTTGCTAGTATTAAGTTGACAATGGAACATTTTTCTTTCTTTAGATTCCTCTCCCAACTTAAACGATCAGGAACACAGTTGTAATTGTAATACTAAAATACCTCCCCAAATGTAGATGATGTAAAAAAAGTTAATTTGCTAATCTCAGAATTTTCAGAACCCACAATTTTAAGGTATTTTCAAAATAATTGGATGCAAATAAGCTGAGCTAGTATCATCTTGTAAGAGGCATAATGAAGGAAGGTGGGATAAAAATCTAATAAAATAAAAATGATAGGGAAGAATTATTAGTAGCAATAAACTAGAGTTTAACGCTTACATTATTTAGGCATATTTTAGTTTTTAGTTTTTTTCCTTTTTTTGAAAATCAATTATTGAGAAGTATGTTCCTGTAGTCATTGAATAATAACTTTGAGAACTTTTAAATGACACAATCATATATGATCCCAGTGGCCTATGTCATCAATATAAGCAAATATAGAATCACACTCAATAAAATAGCTCTGCTATGTCAATTCCTTTAGGTTATATGAAGTTGTTTACTACCTTGCTTGGTGTAATACACTGCATTTTGCTGTAGTATTGCCTTCACAGGTATAAATGGATGCTCAAGTGAGAGGCAGTGGAGCATAAGACCTTACATGCCTTAAAAGCTAATGAAAGCTCTTTCAGTTTCCTGTCTTATTTTGATTCCATGAAATAGTCAGTTGGAACATTTTTTAAAAGCAGGAATGGGAAAATGTTCTTTTCATGTTGTGAACTGATCTGTCAGCTAAGTCTTCAGTTAAGCATTATGCACCTTCTCTCAGCGGGAGAAAGTGGTGTTGGGTGGCTGATAAATTTAAATTAATTTAAAAACACATATATTTGAGTTGATCAACTTTGTCACAAGTGATGAAGCGGTATTCAGAAAAATTGTAGACCAGGTTTATATAAATAGCTTGAACAATCTTCAGGTCATACAAACATATCTGCACCCATGATGGGACTTAAAAACTCCTCATACTTTATATATAGCTACTCAGTATCAGCTAGTTACCCCAGGTTTGTGAGAGGATGAACCTATGGATGACAAATGCTCAGATTCTTACTTTCATCTTTATCTATGCAAAAAAAGGATCAGGCCATTTTGAAAAGAGCTTATCAAGTCTTGGAAGACAAGTTATCAGGGACACCAAGAATGTATTACCATTAGAAACAGTGGGTGAAAAAAATCTGCAAAGAAAGTTTATGTCCTGAGATTTCTGAAGGGTGGATATAAGTGGTTGCTATCAAGGAAAGAGACTGGTTTATGCCCAAAATTGGCAAAAAATAGAGATATTCCCTCTAAAAGAGAGATAATAAAGAAAATATGGTCTGGACGGACTGATGTTAGAACTTAAAGATAAAGGAAAGACAGAATATTATGAAGTTTGGAATAAAATGTACCAGTGATTGGATCTGAGGAAAAGGAGTTGGAACAGAAAAAATTGACGAATTGTAGAATTGATATTGGATGATATTTATGTAAATACAATGGAGTATAGTGGATAAAATGGTTGTATAGAAATAGTGAATCATGAGATTTTATGTTGTAAATACAAATGAATATACAGGAGATGTTAATAGTATAAATTTAGCAATGTATGATAAGTAGAAGGTTATTTGTTCTATGCTATGGTATGTATGGCAAAGACAATGCCAGAAAAGTTGCACTGTGTTCAGTATTTTAATATTTACTTAATAAAATTTGTAAAAAAAGAAAAAAACCCAAAAGAGATAAGAGATAAGGACAAGCACTAGATCCTGGCAAGGGGCAGTGGGAGATGAAAAGCACTGGCAGGGACCAAACAATGCCCATAGTCACAGCCTGTACAGATGCTTACTCCTTCAAGTAGCCTGCCACCTTTGAAGTCCAGAGCAACATCAGCAGAATTGACTGGCATGGATAATGATATCACAGAAGTGATTTCAAGGTTATTTCAAGGCAACACAATCTCAAGGACACAATAGGGTTTGGTAGAGTAAAGTTAAGGTAAGTTAAGACAGCATTGTTAAATAAGATGTCTAGACTCCAATCCCCCAGAATTCCCCAGTCATCACTTCTGTAGACTATAAACAATAGCATTTGGCAGATCGAATCCCACCAGGCTCAAGGTTGACTCAGCCTTCCACCCTTCTAGGTGGGTAAAATGAGGACCCAAATTGTTGGGGGCAATATACTAGCTCTGTAAACTGCTTTGGGAGGGATGTAAAGCACTATAAAATAGTATATAAGTCCAAGTGCTATTGCTATTAAGGAAAAAAAATGCACTCTGTTCTATTCTTAGGCCTAGCTTTTCTGAAGTTGATCAGCAAGACACCAATGGAATAAAAAATAGGCACAATGTGTTGCTATAAGGCAGTATTTTTTTTTTTCATTGTTATGTCAATCCTGGTGCCAAACTTCGTCACAGGTATTAACACAAACACTTTTATGTGGTATAGGTTTTTCACTTAACTAGATTGTGAGGTCTCTGTGATCTTGTTGTTTCCTTGGTTCATTGAAAGTTAGGCACAGGCACAAGATAAATACACAAAAGAATATTGATAAAATAGATTTGTACCCTCTCCTTCTTGCATTAAGTATCCTAAACCCCTGTATGAAAACAAACTCCCACAGTGTTCAGGTAGCATTAGATTCCCCCTTGTCTGATTTGAATTGGATTCATATGTACACAAGCAACCTACTGTTAATAAAGTTAAGCCTTTCTAACCCAGCAATAATGACTGTGTTTTCTTTTCAGTAGTCTCCCTACAGTTTATAATATTGATTTTTCAGACTTCATATACCAGATTAAGGATTTTAATTTAGACAGAAATGAAGAGAATGATCTGGCAAAATTTAAGTGTAAAGATCCCCTGATTTCCACAAAAGAATGAAATAAGTTTCAGGATCTGCCTGAACTGAAAATGTTCATATTTTCCTTGAAAAAGAATTAACCAGGAACCTGAACTATAAATAGCTCTGCATTTTGGCATAGGAAGCCAAAGTTCCCAATCAAGAAATTGTAGAAATGATTTTATGCTCAAAATAATTTGCCTTTGAATGAACAATTGCAGAAATGAAATGTTTCAGTGCCAGATAATGCACAAAGTATAGTTGCTCTCACTTTAACTTTTTTTTTTGAAAGTTAGTATGTTATAAATGGGAAGAAACACAGAAAGTTTCTGTTTTGGTTTAATCAGATTTAAACTGATTTCAGGAAGAAAGTATGGAAGGGTCAGTTTATGTCTGCTCCAGGGCAGTTTTTCATATGCTTCACTATATTTCTGCATTAAACTATAATTTTATTTTTAAAAACAATCCATAAATATATTTCTGTCACAATATGTGCATTTCTAAATATATTTTCCTTTTAACCCTTTAACTAAGGGGTCCCAACACACTAACATATGAGAGTAGTTTCAACATATTTTGGCCTATGGAGAGCTGAGAATTTATTGTCACATTTTTCAGAAAATGGAGGACATGAAAATTCTAAACAAAAAAATAGGAACTGGGCTCTCTAAACATTTATATCTCTAAACATTTATATCTTTTTATCAAACAGTGTTCAGAATTCTTTGAAGAAAACCATGGCTATCATACTGGTGTATATATCTTGATCGATACAAGTAATCAACTAGTATAAATCCAAAATTATACAGTACGTAATGAAATAAAGCTTCCGTCTTGCAAGGGTCCTACAATCAATATTAAAGTCCTACAACAAATATTAAAAGCTTTTTATTCAGTATGAAGACACTCCTCTTCCAATTCAAGCAGATTTAATGTTAGATGTTATAACTTGGGGGAAAAAAACCCTCAAAAAGCAAAAAATAAATAAACAAGTAAAGGTGTATCTGTGAAGATAGCATTGACAGCTGTCTTAAATGTATTTACATTCAGTCCTGCTATCCTCCCAACTATGTATCATCTTCCAATTCTCCTCCACCTACGGAGCTTCCTCCTCACATGTTTTTTTTGTCCTCCCTTAAGACCATGTAGCCCTACACCTCTTACAGGGGTATTAACCAAGCAAACCAGGAATATCAAAAGTGTGTGCATTTGTTCACTAGGGAAGCAGGAGATTCACCTGAGGGACAGTCAGTCTGATATCACTACCTTCCTGTTTAGGCATTAAGGAGGGACCATGCATCTTGATCAGTTAATTAGAAACCTGTGCTGGTAGGAGCTCACCCTGGTGAGTTTGCTTTCGAACATGCAAAGAAATTGTGGTCCCAGCTGCTGTACACTGGCCCCAATCATTCAAACTAGCCAGCAAGCGAAGCCCTCCTCCCTTCAAACTGCTTATCTTTGATCTCATCAATATCAAACTAGGGATGGCCTCAGTAGGATGGTAAGCAGGCAGCAGGCACCATGATAGTTAGTGGTGGCATGTGGCTTAGGGCAGGTACCTTAGCTCTGTGCTGTAACACCAGCTTCCAAGCTGCAGCGCGACATCAAGGCAGATCTGGGGTTCCGGCCGACTAGCACGTTAATTAGGAGGCTGAAATTATAATATTATGTTAAAGAACAAAGAGTCTCCAAAGGGGGAAGAATATGTGCCGCATATCTGACAAAGATAAATTGGATTATTCAAACTATTCCTGATGAAATGTTACATTTTGCAACTAATTATCAATCTGTTTTATCTCCAGACCAGCTGGGCATTTTTTTCCCCCATGCAGACAGGACCTGCCTTGTCAATGATCTTAAGATGTCACTGTAGCGTTTTACATCTTTTATTTTAAGATTGCAATAACTAGAAAGTAGCTCATACAATTCACTGCTGAGAAGAAAGGCTAGTTTTAAGTTGAATTCTTTCCAAGTGATCTTTCTTTTCTAGTTTTTTTTGTTGTTCTTTTTTTCCCCTGCACTTTTCTTTTAGTTTAATTTGTGTTAGTTTTTCTAGCATTAAAAAAAACTTTCATAAAAAATGAGTAAAGAAACAAAACAATGTGATCTTCTAATGAAGTTCTATGAACTGGGAGTAATGGGGCTTTATTGAAATAAATCTTTAGAAAAAGTTTTGTCATGTAATGTTTAAGCAACTCCCAATGTTTTATACATTGAGAACATTTTAGTGTATTCTTTCTCATGCTGAAATGAAGTCAGAATGGATAGATTTGGGGGCAGATTTTGGCACCGTCTTTGTGGTTTGCTTTCAAATTATTGAACAGATAAGGAAAAAAAATATAGTATTTGGTTCTGAAAAGTTCAGTGATGTGAAACATCAGTACAGAATGATAATACACAGACAATAATTAATTGCACCTCATAATATAGATGAGAATATGCAATCTGTGGATATTTTCACATATATTAATTATAAGATTTATAAATAAAAAGTACAGTAAATAGTCATCAGCACTATCTTTACCTCTGTAAAAAAAATGATGTTAGAATAAAGAAAATTTACTAAATCACCTGCCTGGCCTTCTCCCTTCTTCCAGAGTTGCTTAGGAACTTGAAAAAAGGGAGACTTCGAGCGCTCTGAAACTTTGAAATATCTAGATAAAAAAAAAACCTGGATAAGAAGGACTGTTAAAAAAACAAACCAGTCAATTCTTAAATATAGTGATACACTTTTAAGCTTTACCCCAAACAAAACGATGGATGGCCTTTAAAAGTTCTTATGTGAACAGAAGATACTACTGTTTTAGAAAGAAGTTCTTACTTTTCTGGATTCTACATATTATACTTCTAGTTTTTAGAAATGTATTTTAGAATGAATTTACCTTTCATTGCCTGCCATTGTGGAGGCCAGAATTTTAATAGGCAAATATTATAATTGAAAGCCAGTGTACTGAAATAAATTGCTATAGAAAAATGTGATACACAAATAAATCCTGTCATCTATAAATTAAACTTTTTAATGTATAAAAATGGGTTCAATGGTTTTCTTTCAGTTTTCAAGAGCCTGAAATCTAGGTAGGAATCCATATATTTATAAAACTCTAATAGTGCAATGTATTTAAAAGCCATATATGCTTAAATATATCCCTAAATGTTTGAATATTATTAATGAGAGAAATTGTTTCATACTTTCATGACTTGACAATGGAATCTAAATGTTTTTCCTGGAGATTCCAAGATTGATTTCTGTGCTGTTAGCTTTACTTTGATAGTCTCTTTTTACTTTGAGGTTAAGGACAATATAGACGTATAAAAGGCAATATTCTTTATAATCAGATTAAATTTAAAAACAAAATTAATCCTGGATAAAGAAGTAGTTAATTTACCCTTTTTTCTTAAACCTTGGTATGGAGGATCAAGCTTTTGCTTTTCTTGAGACAAACTCCATTCTTTGCTAGAAGTTTTAAACATGCAAAAATTCTGATGGTTTGTTAATAGCACATCACTTTTAATTCTTTCTACTCATAATTAATTCACAAAGGTAGAACAGTTGGAAATGACAGTTTTATTATATTTTGCATTTGCTGGTTTAAGGATAATTAAACTGACCCAAATATCCATGAGATGCTCCCATTGTATAGCTGCAGTAGTTGCAAGAATAATATAATTCATCTTTACCAAGGTATGGTACATCAAAGGAAACATGCAATAATTTAAAATTATATCCAATTAAAACAGTTCATAGCTAATAGATCTCCCACTGTTTGGGAAGCATTATGTGCATAATGCAATCATTCCATAGCAACTAACATGAGAAAAAGGCCTATAATTTGTATTCATTATGGCTTTATCTAGATGTTGGCATGTACTTTAAGGAAATATCAAAGATGGACACCCCCAGTTAAAGAATGTTTAAGCAGGTAAACAAGCATATGTGTGGGTTATGGTGAGAAGTCTAAACAGAGGCCTCAATGGTGCACTGGGAGCTCCCCATGGTTTTTATGTCTCTGTCTCTCTATCTGTTTATCTTCCTTCACACCATTGTGGCTATCATCTTGGGCTTTTTAGTACACCCTCTGGCTCTCCTACAAATCCCCTTCAATCAAGTTTCACTCCTGATGCTGACATGTCCAAGTCTATGATGTTTTCTTGGCAACAATAGAGGAGTTGCTAGGTGCTTCTGAAGGATGAGTCAATAAAAGTCAAGATGATAGCCACCACAACCCAACTGAAACCTTGCAATACATGCAAATAGGGATAGGGCTTTGATCACGTGGCCATACCTGTCAACTTAACTTTTTTTACCCTCCTGTGAACACTCTTGGGAACCTCTTGTTGAAATGGATTGGGTTAAATAGCCTCTAATGTTTCTATGGATATAGGGTGGGAAATGTAAATATCACTTCACATTGCATACGTACATACACATAAACATACACATGTGAATTTTGAGTGTGCTGGTCAATCAGTCAACATTTTAAAAACACTTTTGGGCTATTAGTAGGACTGCTCAAAAAGCTCAAAATACCTCTGTTTCTTATTCTTTCCATCTTCCATTTTCTCTGGGGGAGGAGAAATGTTAGTAAGCAGTGGGAGATGCCTATGCGCAAGAGAAGCTTTTTGTGTCCTCGTGCTATTTCTTTGCCTGTCTGAAATAACCTGATGGGCATTTAAACAATTTTGTCATACTGAAAAAAACCAATCAGAATCAGATTAAGTGTTAGAGATCAATCTGGAGTCTATCCTTGTTCACATAAATCAAAAAAAGAGATTCACAGGATACTATTCATTGGATATAACATGTTTCAATTAGAGATAATAAAGATGCAGTCCGAAATCTTACTGCCAAAAACAGAGAATCTTCATTCCACCAGTTATTGCTCCCAATCAGACTTTGCCAAACAACAGGAAGAGTAAGTGCAAATTCGGGTTTTGTTCATTTAAGCAAAGTTGAAAAGTTCTAGAAATTATCTGCTTTCTATGTTGATCCATTCTGACATGATTACCAACTGCATCATAATACCTTTAGGATCCAGTGTATATTGATTATTATGGATTGGTCAAGTCATCATCTTATGACATGTCCCATATCCTTCTCTGTAGCAGTACCTGCCTTCTAGAAATGAGGTTCCCTCCAAGATTGTTTCTTTTGTCTTCTGTTTTTGTGTTTTTGTGTTGTTGTTTTGTTTTTAAACATTTTAAATAATTTGTAAACCACCCAGAGTGTAAGCCACCTAAGCTGGATGGCATATAAATTTAATAAATAATAATCATAATAAAAAAGGTCTGAGAAGAAAGAAAGTTAATAAAGAGAAGGTACTCACAAAAACTTTTTAGCATGAACAAAATACTTCCTATACTCAAATACTCAAAACCGTAGAAATGGTGGTAGACTTTAGAAGAAACCCTCCCATACTACCACCTCTTATAATATTAGACAACACATTATCAACAGTAGAGACCTTCAAATTTCTAGGTTCTATCATATCACAAGACCTAAAATGGACATCTAACATCAAAAATGTCATCCAAAAAGCACAACAAAAAATGTTCTTTCTGCACCAACTCAGAAAACTCAAACTGCTCAAAAAGCTGCTGATCCAGTTCTACAGATGAATTATTGAGTCTGCACCTCTATAACTGTCTGATTTGGTTCTGCAACCCAACAGGACAGACAGAGAGTTCAGAGGATAATTAGGACTGCAGAAAAAACAATTACTTCCAACCTCCCTTCCACTGAGGACCTATATACTGCACGAGTCAAAAAAAGGGCTGTGAAAATATTTATATTTGACCCCTCATATCCCGGACATAAACTGTTTGAACTCCTCTCAAAACGACGCTATAGAGTGCTGCATATCAAAACAACTAGACACACGGATAGTTTTTCCCGAATGCCATCACTCTGCTAAACAAATAATTCCCTCAACACTGTCCAACTATTTACAAAGTCTGCACTACTATTGCTATCAAACTTCTCATCGCTCCTTATCACTCATCCCCTCCCACTTGTAATTGTATTACTGTAACTTTGTCACTTGTATCCTTACAATTTATATTGACGGTTTCCTGGTATATTTGATTGTTTATTGTACCCTATGACTATTATTAAATGTTGTACCTTATGATTCTTGACTCCTGACAAATGTATCTTTTCTTTTATGTATACTGAGAGCATTTGCACCAAGACAAATTCCTTGCGTGTCCAATCACATTTGACCAACAAATGAATTCTAATTTTAATTCTAATTCCTACTGCATCTTCAAGAGATATAATTACAGCATAACATCCTTTGAATCTACATTTTGATAATCCCTAAACTGAATACATAAGTGAGATTATCCTTGATTACTTTTTAGTAGGTTCTTAGGTTTTTGCATGTTTTATTTCTGAAATATAGAAATGCATTTGTATGCATGATAGGGTAAAAGAAAATGAACACAGCTTGTCTACAGTTCTCAATTTGGGAACTATTTCTTAAAATCAGTCACACTATGGTTTTGCCACTTTAAAGACCACACAATCGTTCTGTTAGTAGATCACAATGTCAAGATTGTGTCCATGTGTGGAATGGGATTTTCAGACTAAAATGGACCACTTACTGTATACTCTATTGCATAAATTAACTTACCAAGCTCCTTCCACCCTATTTATGATTGATACTAAGGCAGCAGTTTTTCTTTTAAAAGAGCACTTACAATGCTATGCTTTACCACAGATTGCTGTTTTCCACAGGGTGTCCTAGATTTTGACACAAATAAATCTTTCAACTCAAACAGGAGAATCAAAACACAGTTATTCTTAGAACGCAGTATTTGGTGAGAAAAGGGGAGCCTAAACTTGGAAAGCACCCTGCAGTGTAGAAAAACAGAACTTTATTATTTCATCAGTTTTCTCTTACTACAAAAACTCTTTTTTAGCCCAGGTTTTCCTTCTCTTGTGTCCAGATTTTCTTAGTTTAGATCATTTTATCCTGGGAAGTCAGCCAGTTAAGACTACAAAGAAGCCATTAATTAGAGAGTTTCTTAGTGAATTTCAGTATATGAGCTCAATAGTATTAACTGACATTCAAGAAATTGTATCACTGTATCATTGAAATATCTATGTTCATACTCATATGTGTATTACTCTAAATATATCTAAGATTTGTTACAATATAGTTAATAATATCTCCATAAAATAAACAAAAATATGAAAGAAAAACAATCTTTAAGACATCACTCCCTTTTGGAATTTGTAATATTTGCCATTATTATATCATATACAATTTTAAATAAATAGAATTTTGGTACAGATTTAAATAAGAGTTAGAGTAATTGCTTCTTTATTGTTATTTTTTTGTCAAGTTTTCTTCATTCTGTGTATCTTTCTGAATTTTAGTTGAAATAATAACAAAGATAATTTTATGTGGATCAAAATGTGCTAAAATTTTTATTTGTAGCTATGTATTCCTTTATATCTATCTATCTATCTATCTATCTATCTATCTATCTATCTATCTATCTATCTATCT
>BLBF01000016.1:38196152-38210510 GCA_015471245.1 Laticauda colubrina | reverse complement strand
ATTTTATTTTATTTTATTTTATTTTATTTTATTTTATTTTATTTTATAATTTACCCCCACCATTTCACAGTCTGAAATTACATTGGGCAGCTTACAATGGCATAAAAGCATAAATATAAAAGCATTAAAATTAACAACAATTAAATAAATGATAAAAACCAAGACATGTATGGTATGGGAATAGAATTCTGTCTCCCATTCAACCAAACACTTCCAGCATAGTGGGCATACATCAGGGCCCCATGCAGTGGTGGGATTCAAATTTTTTTACTACAGGGTCTGTGGGCGTGGCTTGGTGGGCATGGCTTGGTGGGCATGGCAGGGGAAGAATAATGTAAAATTTTCATTCCCTCCTCACACACTTTCCAGCCCTCTTCTCCTGTGTAGGGCAACAAAAGAACACCCAGCCGATCAGCTGGGACTCAGGAGGTGGAGAATAGATGGAGGTGGGGCCAGTTAGAGGTGGCATTTGCCAGTTCTCTGAACTACTAAAAATGTCCACTATCAGTTCTCCAGAACTGGTCGGAACCTGCTGAATACCACTTCTGGCCCCAAACCAAGGAGCAGAATCAGGCTTTAAGGCCCTTCCAGAATTCTAGTAGGATGAAAGCAGGACTCACCTCAGGTAGCAAGATGTTCCAAAGTCTGGAACACCTTGCTGTTGGTTTTTATACTGTTTTATTGGTTGTAAGCCACCTGAATGATTTTAAGATGGGCCGCTATAGAAATGTTTTAAGTAAATAAAATAAATATTGCATGCACATATCCTCCCTTTTGGAATTCTTGCCAGGATTGAGGTGGAGTCTCTCTGCTCTGATTTCATGGAATCTCACTGACATGCCATCCACAAATTGAATATTCAAGGTATTACAGCAGCACAGCACTGGAATCAGATGCACCAAGGGCTCTAGTTGAATGCCTGCAATCAGCCAGTTCAAATAACATCATTTCCCCATTAGTACTCCAAATTATTTATTAAAACTTTTAATTGAACAGAATAAATAGCTGCACAGAAAAAAAATAAGGAAAACCTAGTGGATGACAAATAAAATATTGGCAAAACACAAGAAGTTTACAATGATAGAATTTAAAATTCATTATTTCATTCATTAGTTAAACGTATAGAACTAAGACCTTTATGTCATCTTAACATCCCTAGAAAAATCTGAACATGATATTAATGTTGATGAAACGATTGTTTATCACTATTCCATTCCCAGAATGGAATGTATAGGGAAATTGGATTATGATTAAGTAAGCAAATATGGTTTTCTGAACTCCTATCTAGCTTTAAACAAATGCTTCCTAGGAAAAAGGTTTGTCTATTTTGCATGGTCCTGCAAAGAAAAAAAAAGTATTTAAAAGCTCTGAATCTGGAGCTACAAATACAGACTTCAATTTTATATGCAGAGAAAATTTGGCCCTTTAATTTATCATCTTGCAATCATGAAGAAATTAAAATGTATCTGCTCTGAATATAGCTAGATTGGGAGTGCAGCCTTACATTTCCAGGCGTTGGTGTCATTCTTGTCTTCTGATACTCCTGGCTTTCCATTAATTTCTTCAGTTGCATTACATCCAGTAGATCAGGGGTGTCAAACTTGCGGCCCATGGGCCGGATGTATCACATGTTGGCCCCACCCTTGCCTGGTTTAGTGAAGGGGAAAAAAGTCCCAGTACGCCACGTAATGTGGCTGTGATGCTGCAAGTTTGACACTCCTGTAGTAGATGCACTGGAGACTTACTTGTGACAATAGTTATCCAAATTCTGTAAGTATCTGAAGATCTGTTGCTTGACCTTTCTAATTAATATTGTACTGATTACATAATTGTATTTTTTTTTTTTAGAAATGGCAGTTAAATAGTTCTATGTCTCATTTTCATGTTATACATGAAATAGGATTTGGTCCCATCTTTCTAACATGGAGGTTGCAAAGACATTGCCTTTCACAAGACATGAGCTGTGTGCTCATAATATACATTTTTTTAATCTAGGAGTTTTCATACCTATATGTGCTTCTTTGAGACAAATGTGATTTGTGGAAGAAAATCATCTTAAGTTTTTAAGAAAATCATAAGAAAATCATCAGCTATGTCCTGGCATGTGGCTTAAGACCAGTCTATTCTGCCATGATCTGCAGTGCTGAAAAGCAACATTCTTTGCCTGCTAGATGTTCAGCACATCAAATGACAGTTCTGGCATTGTTTTTAGAGGGTTAACTAAGATTAATGAGGAAAGAAACATGAAGCCATGGAGGATCAACATCACAAATCAATGCCTGAATAAATTTAACATGCATTCAATCTGCAGAATGCATGGTGTGGGTTTGTTTCTTAAGAGTGTATCTTTTGTGCTTCTATATAACCCACCAAGACATGAACACTGCTACATCCAGTTTAATAATGCTTTATTTAAGGTTTATACAGTAGTCGATGTATTGATTGGAGAGGAATTTGTAGAATACAGGAGAATGTTTAATAAGATACAAATAAACTCCCACAGCGCTTGCAATTCCCAATTCACCGCATTTGTGAATTGTAACTTCAGCATTTTAATTCATAGAAAGTCATCAGAAAACGTTCAGTTTTAAAAGTATGCAGTTGTTCTGAGCTCATCCAATCCTGAAAGATGAACATTTATATTTATATAGCTTTTTTATCTGAACTTTTTACTAAAAGCCTTTTTTCTTTAAAAAAAAAAAACCCTCAGAAAGAATATTGTATTTATTTCTACCTAATTACAGCTTAGACTCTGAAAATGTGAAATCTTTGAGATTTACATCTTTTTGTCATTAAACCTTCCAGAGAAGATGGTGCTTCTCTCTTCCACGCTCTCCTTTTAATCAAAACACTATTATCCTTAGATTGCCTCTTTACATTGCTGCTTGTCTAACAAATCTTAGGAAGTTACTTACCGTCAAATAATTACAGTGCAAAAGAAAAGAATAAGACAAAGAGCCAGCCTTTTTACATGTCTGAGTGGGTTTCACAATCCTGTCTCATAATCAGATTCCAGAAATTGAACTTGCAGAAAGTTTGTGCTAGCCTTGTGGATTTTCATTTCAGATGTTGTCAACTCAAGGGCATTTGGACCAATCAATAACTGTCTGTCTTTTTGCACACAGAAAGTTGGCTATTAGAAAAGAGAGGCTTACAGCAGACTCAGCCAATACCATTAGCCCTAGCCTTAGGGCAGTTCTATCCATGTGCTAGGGTAGACACCTGCCCCCTCCCCTCCCCCACCATTAAGAAGGCCACTTGGGATATCATTTGGACATAGCGGGCAAAGAGCACTTCTTTATTCTTTCTCTTTTTTATACCCAGACTTCACCAAAAATCAATAAATCTGTTCTTTGCTTATTTTCAGAACTTTACTTCAATATAAGGAAGGACTTTCCTTCCAGCTACAAACTCTTGCAACACCAACTCTTTCTCTCTATTTCTCTGCAGTTTCCTTTCTCAGTGCCTGTTTGAGAAATAATTGGAAATAATACCAGAATTAAAGCCTTCTTTTGAAATTAGCAGGAAAACCTTGATCGGCTGCTTGGTTTCAAGATTCAGAAACATACTTTATATTCTCTATTCTTTATTATTGTGCTAAATGATTTTTTAATGAAATGGCCCAACATAAGTTGCTCTTTCTTTTTCCACACAACAAACCATTTTTTTGCTTTGTGTGGATTTAGTATATTTCAGTAATTGCTCCAAAGACTACATATTAAAATGATGCAAAGAAAACAGGAGAATTAATTGTTGAATCATCTTTGAAATGCTATACTTTTATTAGTAGTTAATAGAAAGATAAAAACATGGGGTCTTTTCAATGCAAAATGGGCATGATAAAAATGTGTGTGTGGTTATTGCGATTAAGCCATTACAGAATATTACAGGCATTACTCAAGAATAATCTTACTATTCTTCATTCTAGAAGGCAAATGCTATTACTAGCAATCAACTACTACTGGTAGCAGTCTAACACACCGGTCATTTCTTCACTCAGAAGACAGATATGTAATATGTATCACACCTGCGACTAGACTGCTTTCTCAGATTCAGTGGAATTATCTATTGCACTGCCACTATTGAGTGAGAAGTCAACCCAGATTCAGATATGATACAAGAGTTGCACCATCAGAAATTGAAACCTCCTATGCCATGCCTTAAATGCCAAACGAGCATAGATTTTTTAATTGTGAGATACTGCCTCATCCAGCTAGCCAACCCCTGCTTATTATATGTCTCTTCCCTCCAATAAATTTAGGCTTTGCTGCACTTTCCACCTCAAAAGATTAACAAAGGATTAGCCAATGTAAGAAAATGGGATCAGGAACCCCATCAAGAATGAACTGCAGCAAGAATCATGTTCGCACAAAATTGGAAGAGTGATAAAATACCACTAGATGAATTTTTGATTCAAAAAATAATGGACTGTGCTGAGCTAGATAAATTCACTATGTAACTGAAAGGCATGAAATGGGAGAGGTGGTACGAATGGGTGAAGGATAAGGATAAAAATAATGTATAGTCACAAAATAAGAAACATGTATATATAATGACACAATAACTGTTAATGGAAATGAGGTTTTTGTATTTTTTGTTTTTAAAGAATAATTTAAAAAAAAGAATGAAAGTTGTATTTGCGGACCTAGATTCCATTCTGCCCAAGCTAACATTCTATATGGCTAGCTGAAAAGGGAATATGACTTGGTGGTTATATGATAGTTTTACTGAAGAGACACTGGGAATGATGCCCCAAGGCAACTGAGTTCAGGAACTATAGGCTGCAACAGATTTAAAATCTCTCAGGAAATATTTGCAATGGCACTTTCACCTGCTTGAACTAAATGGCACTCAACTATGGCTCACCTCTTGGCTTTTATGTTCTGGAATGTTGCAAGGTAGCAAGCCAGAAGTAAACATCTGCTCTTTTGATATCTCTTTCTAAATGCAATATAGAAATAGTGAAAATGCTCTGATATTCCTGTGTTAAATATCACACACTCTGGAAGAATATTTTCCGATGGTTTTTTTAAAAAAAGTTCCTTCTAATGAAAAACTACTTCTAAGCATATTTTAAATGCTTCTTGTCAAACAGATTAACTCCTAATTAACTCTTTAAAAATGAATGAAGGCCAATATGCCTTCAGATTTCCCTCTCTTGAGAATTCACAATTGAGAATAAGACTGCACAAATGACTTTTAATCTTATGAAACTTTTCCTAGTCAGTATATAGTTTCACATAAGCACCAATGAGCCATTAAAATAACTCATTTCAATAAAGCTTCAAAGTGAAATTTTGTTGTGTTAGATTTCAAGTGTCTTTTTTTAAAATATGCAAATATTTGGTATTTCTTACATAAAGTATATTACTGAAGCTTGCATTAAAATTTGCCTTGGTCAGAATAAGAAATTTCATTTGCTCATTTATTTGAAACATCTGCTTGATAAGATAGATTTTCAAATAATGTTTAACTAAAATATTAGATCATAACTGATTTGTAGCCTTTTTAAATGAAAGAATGAAAAAAAAACCCTTTTCTTTCTATGTTTAGTAGTAAAGAAAGCAGAATTAAAAACTAAATTGGTATTTCTTCAAATAAACACTGAATTCCTGCCTAAATTCAAACATACACAAAACAAGTGAGATAGTATCCAAATATAACACAGGAATATAAAAATTTCTTATGTTGATTAACTAATAGTTATCCAGGTTAACATTATTATTTCAGACAATGATTTTATGATATAACTAGTAAAAGTAGAAAGAAATAGTTTTTATGAATGTTCTTTAACAATAAAATGAATGTTTGTTGAAGTAGCAGTAGTGCATTTTCAATCAGTTATATTGCAGACTTTTCATGCGACCAGAAAAATAGTTGCTTCAATCAATATTTTATGGAATTGAATAGTTCAACACTTCAAACAAAACCCATTCTCAAGTATAGGGCTGTCCCTTGTAAAGTTGGACACAGAGCTTCCAAAGGAAGGAAAGCTAAGGTATGGTAAAGAGCTCTTGGTTTCTTACTTTGTGATGTAGCCAAGAAGCTTAAAATGCTAAAATTTCTATTTAATCCTTGCTAGAATCTGACAGATTCAGGCACACATTATGTCAGCCTAACTGTAGGATAAATCCTTAGATAGTTATCAAAAACATAATAATAAAAGTGGTTATGGTTTTATTCATTTCCTTTCCTTTTCTCCCCCCCACCTTTCTCTCTCTCAAAGATCTTTATCGGTTTATTAATAACAATAGCACTTATTGTTATATGCCTCTTATATACTGCTTTAGAGAGCTTTGCAGCCTTCTTGAAGCTGTTTACAGAGTCAGCATATTTCCCCCAACTATTTGGGTCCTCATTTTACCGACCTTGGAAAGACGGAAGGCTGAGTCAATCTTGAGCTGTTCAGAATCAAACTCCTGGATTGAGCAGTGAGTTAGGCCTGCAGTACTGCATTGTAGTCACTATTCCACACAGGATTTCTTAAAATAATCTGTAGTTAATAACAAATTCCATTCCAATTACATAATGTTCTTCTAAGAGCCATTAAAAAGGGCTTGAGGGCTTGCATACAGCTGCAGCTATAGATTGTACATCACTGACATGTGATATGCTATATATTTAAGGTAGGCCTTAGTTGTCTGATCACACTGTTGTTTTTGAGATTTTTTTTCTTCTGAAGTGTGACTTTGGACAATTAAAGACTTCATGAGAATATAGAAGAATATTGTTGCCCTTGGGCAACAATAGTGACTAAGTTGATATCAGTTGCCTTAGAATTATCAGGAGATGAAATATCTATTTATTATATTCAATATTAGATATAATATATCAATATATAATATTATAACCAATATTGTATATTGGTTATTCTTTAAATGTGGTGCAAGAATCATGAAATTTTGTTCTCCTCTGCATTGTTTGGAGCTGTTTTAAGAGCTGGGCTATAAGCTGACAGCAGAAATAATAACAATGACAGTGTTGTAGCTTTAGTTAATTGGTTCTTCATTATTTATCATTATGGTTCTTCATTATTTATCATTATTTATCAAAGTGCCCTCCATAGCCTAAAATAAATTTATGCTCTTCACGATAGCACTAGACCTTGGATTCAAACAGGAAAAGCCCATATTTTGAAGAGTAACTTTATTGGTGTCTCCTGTGTTGAAAAGTTAATGGTAAGAAGAATAATCAATTGATATATTTGATGTCTGCATTGGGTATTAGTGGAATAGACATGTATAGTAGAACATAACAAAATTTAGTTAATTTTTTCAACTTCAGAAACATTATATGCAGAAGTAGAAGAACTAGTAAGGAAATCTTGGGTTTTCTTGCAGTTGAACTGAATATGGTACCATTTTACAGTAGACCACAACAAAACCATTTTCTATCTTCTAAATAATTCTAACATTCAAGTTCATAATGTCTGGAAAACTGAGCCTGAATGGCGAAGGACCAGTGTGGAATAGCATTCTGTGGCAGCATTAGTGCTGAGTTTTGTTATTTGTTCAATCTTATCCTTCAACATTTATCTTTGTACATGCCTTAGATTCCCCTGACTATCTTCTGATGAGATCAAATAGTCTTTCCTGCTCCACTATTTTTGAATTAGTCTAGGAAGGTTTTTCTACCCTTGCAAAGGTCTGTACCCCATCTTTTCAAGGTGGCCACCAAGGGAATGCCAAACATCCATCCAGCCTGTATCTGCAGACAAATTGTGTAATGGACATGAAGAGCATTCTTTTTTTCTTGGTATGACATGGGTATATTGCTGAGTTAACTTTCCATGAGACCAGAGAAACAGATCAGCAGGTTTGTAAAATGTAAAGAAATGTCTGGGTGAAATGGAGGGATAAGTTATTTAAGCTCGTACAGCCAAAATTATAGTGGAGAAAGTAATATGGTTCATTAAATATGTCAGAAACCTGTAGATTTTGAATGCTTCCTTGATTAGCTTTCAGTATATTTTTCAAATGTACAGTATTTTACAATAAATAGCAATTTTGGTATATCCTGCAGAATATTTCAAAATAATGTATAAACTCTTAAATGTCCTTGAAAAGATCAACAGACAAAATGTTAAAAATCAAGCAGAAAAAAAATTACAAAAGCAAGAAGAAAAAGATAGCCATTATTCAAACATATGTTGATCAGGTTATAACATTGAAAGCTGTATTTAAAACTGTAACCTAATGGAAAAATGGTTTGCATTGCAAAAACAAACAAAAATACAAAAACCATGGAGTAGATACATGCATGTGTCCATGATTTTAAAGAGAAATTAAAAAAAAATGGATAGATTAGAAGCAGTCATGCTGTCCTTCTGCTTACTCCCTTAATAGCTTACACTTTCTGAATTTAAACTTCCATATTCTATATTTATTTCTAGAACCTGAGTACAGACAAAGTACTTTTATGAGAGAAACATAAAAAGTGGAGAGAGCTAGTTCATTCACGGAACATATTTTCAAAGCTCTTTATTGTGTTAATTTTTCAACCGCAACAATTTTCTACACTTTTAAATATCACTGATAAAATCAAAGCTGTATTTTAATTTTCCAGTATTTTGACATAATCCTGGCAACTAATAAGTTGAATCTAATCAGATTCTTATATTGTATTAATTTACATGTCTTATATACACATTTATAATACATATTATAAATCAACAATAACATACTGTAGAGACTGGTAGATAATTCCTTCAATTTCTTTAAATACATTTGATTAAAAAGATAGCTATATTGGATATTGTCACTTAAGATGGCAATGTGTGCTAATTTGTTTACAGTGAATATAATTCAGAAAAAGTTTCAATTTATATAGCATAATTTTATTAAATCTGTGTTGGAATTATCTGAAATAGATTTTCAGTGCCACAAACAGTGATTAAAGTTCAAGCCCAAATTACCTTTCCAACTTTTTTCTAAACATTCAAGACAACTTTTTTTGCTCAACATATGAGTTTTATATGATACTATCACTATTCCATTGTATTAAATAAAAAAGAATTATATAGTTCTTTAAATGTTAAGAGCTTGTCAATGATTTTTATGGAGAAGATTATCACTCATTTGTGGCAATAAGAGGCATTTTGAGGCATACAGCAAGAAGTATTGGAAGGTGGCTGATTTGAAGATATCAACATAAAAAATGAGCTTCGATCACCTGGGATAATTTTTATTCTGATCTCCCCAGAACAATAAAAAGGGTTCATCGCTTCATAGAGATCAAAAGAAGAAAAGAAGAATTATGGTAGCAGGAGACTCATGATTGCATTAGACAGAAACAGCTATATGGGGACTAACTTAGCTGTCCAAAGAAGTGGGACATCTTTCTATTGAACATATCTAGGATGTGATAGAGGCTTACCAAGGCTTATCAAACTGATTGATTTCTAATAATTTCTGTTGATTCATATGGGGGACAAACAATGTTGCTAGAAGAGGTCAAACCTTTCAGAAGATTATGAGTGACTATAACATGTTGAGTGTGAGGTTTAAAGAGTTGAGAGTACAAACAAGCAGGTGGAAAGCATGAGGGCTGAAAGTAGTGTCTTCATCCATTCTGTTGATGATTTAAGAAAAGAAAGCAGAACCTGGAAGTGAACAACTGGCTATGAAGATAGTGTCATTAAAAGAATATATATCCTAAATCATAGTGTATATCATGAGTGTAAGGACCTTTTGTTGCAGATCAGCTATGTCTCCCAGCTATATAAAGATAGATTTGATGAGAGCTCTATGGACATGGACAAAAACATGGAGAAGCAGGGATAGATTTAGGGGATAGCTATAAAGATGATAAATGGTCTGGAATCAATGATTATAAGAGCTGGGATCTTTTACTTGCAATGAGGAGGTACCATGACTATCTGCAAATATTTAAGAGGCTGTCACATGCAAGAGAGTGGATTTATTCTCTGTTAATACTGAGAGTAGAACAAGGATCAAGATGAATAATAGAAAGGAGATTTTGGCCAAATATTGGGAAGAAAGTCCTAATTGTAAGAACTGAAACAGTACACATTTTTGTTAGAATAGAGACGGAGTCTTCCTCTTTGTAGGCTTTCAGATTTGGGATTCTTGAACACCTTTCATACATGACTTAGTGAATTGCAACGGTGAGCAGATCATATAGATCCTAGATGACATATAATATGACCAGAAGTGGAAGTAGAGCTTGATAGATCATTTCTACAATTAAAAAAGAACTATGTCAGCTATTGAATGCCCTTATTGAGATTTAGTGCACTTTGAAGAGCAACATAAAGATTGCTAGAGATTTTGCAGATAGTAACATGATCCAGAGAGGAATGAAACTTCCTTCCTTCCTTTTGATTAACTATAAATATATCATTTTTATCTTTTTAACTTGTGTTCCATAAAAAAGGAGGTCTTGTGTTCCATCAAAAAAGAGGTCTAGGAGACTTGTCACCATGGCCAAAGAAACAACTTTTAAATCTAAACTGAAAGAACATTTTAGATTTAGCTAGATAAAATTGAAAGAAACAAATTGTAGACCTGGGGCACAGTTAAAGGAACAAACTGCAATAATCTCACTGAACAAAAGTGAGAGTGAATTGAGAAAGAAAATGCTATCTTAAGTTTCTGAAAGTAAGATTGAAGATAAAGTATACGTAATAAACATATAAAATAGGCACACGCTGGAATGAATATGGATAATAATATATGCAAGATTTCCTGGGTTTCCACGAGACAGTAGATTTTTCAAGATAAGTTGAATTCAGATTCTGAGGAAGTAACACTAAAGCCCATGTCACACTGAACCAACGGATGCAAAGAGGATGTAAAACGGACAAAAAACCTTGCCATCCATTCGAAAACGCGATGTACTCACTGCCTCCGTTTGGCTTCCTCTCTATCCGTCCAGCATACGTTTAAGCACGTTTCATCTGCTCTAAAAGTTTTGGGCTGCCCAAAACTTTTGCGCGGAAAATGTATCCAGTTCGTCCATTCTGCATCCGCTACGCATCCACTAGGCATCCGTTACGCATCCGCTATATCCGCTAGGCGTCCGCTACGCATCCGCGGAACTCCATCCGCCCGGATGCAGGGAGGAAGCGGAATGGATGCAGAACGGATGCAGAATGGATGCAGAACGGATGCAGCATGGAAACAAAGCGTTTAAAATGGAAAAAACGTTCGCATCTTGGATATTAAGGATGTCTAGAGGATGCCTAGAGGATGCCTAGAGGATGCCTAGTGGAAAACCTACACTGCCTATAAAAAGGGGGAGCAACTCGCCTGCATCTCACTTTCAGAACAGCAGCCCAGCGGTGCAGACCTCTGCAGCCTTCATCTGGCTCTTCCTCTTCCACAGCATCCAGTCATGTCCACCGTGGATTGTCACAAAGTCCTTTCGGCAGCCACCATCGTTCTGCAACAGTGCGAAGCCATCTGCAGCCTCTGTGAACTCTACTGCGAGAAGAAAAGGAGCCACCCAAAAAAAGTCTGGATCCGAAGATGGTTCACCAGAAGAGCAGAGGACGGACTGTACAACAACCTGATGGTGGAGCTCAGGAACGAAGACACTCGGGCGTTCCAGAACTTCATGAGGATGCCTCCAGCCATGTTTGATGAAGTTGTGCAGCCGCTGACACCCAGATTGACAAAGGCAAACACCAGCTTCCGGCCCAGCCTGGAACCTGGGCTCAAGGTGGCACTCACTCTGCGCCACCTGGCCTCAGGTACGTCCTACAGGAGCATGCAGTATGGCTGGAGGATGCCATCCAACACCATCAGCATTGTGGTCAGAGAAGTGGTGCAGGCCATCATCGAAGAATACAAGGAGGAGCTCCTCCAGTACCCCTCCACTGAAGAAGGATGGAAGAAAGTTGCAGAGCAGTGGTATCAGAAGTGGAACTTCCCACACACCGTTGGAGCCATAGATGGCAAGCACGTGGCCTGCAAATCTCCAGCTAAGTCAGGGTCCACTTATTTCAACGAAATGGCTTCTTCAGCATCATCCTCTTTGCCATGGTCGATGCTGACTACAAGTTCATGTCCATCGATGCTTCAGGCAACGGCTCATCTTCAGATGCCCAGGTATACAACGCCAGTCACCTCAAGGAGGAGCTGGAAGGCAACCTCATCGTGGGCTTCCCAGATCCAGAACCCCTGCCCAACGACACACAAGATGTGCCCTACTTCATCGTGGGGGATGACGCCTTCTCCCTCACAACCTACCTCATGAAGCCCTCACAACAGAGCCTCACATGAAGCGAAGAATCAGCGCAACCTCCTGAGACAATGGTGCAACTCCCCAGCTGGAGCCGTGGAGTGGCAAGACAGGATGGTAGATGCTTAATGAATGCTTCCTTCAGCCTGTCTCATCACACGGATGAGATTGGGCCATGTATGTTTAGTTGGCCTACAATGAACAGGGCATTTAATAAAGAGTTGTATTTATGTTGACATGTGTGGATAATTATTACATTATTATTGATAATAAAGGGCCGTAGGTGTGGCACCTGGGAGGGTGGACCATACAGTCCCACTATGCTTGCACTGGAGGTTTATCTATCCCACTGCTAACCTAACCCATCCCACAGCTATTACCCATCCCACTGCTATCCTAACCCATTCCAAAGCTATCCTTACCCATCCCACAAGCATGCAAAGGCTTAAACCATTTCTAAAAGTTTCCACCAAGACTTTATTAAAAAAAAGAAATGAAGCAAGTGTGTGAATCATAAATAGACTTTATTAACAACAAGCTATAAGACAAAAATGAGTCTCTGGCACTCCTCTTGGTCGCTCAGTCTCAGGGGTGAAGGGTCCAGGTGCTGTGGAGGTGACTGGTGCTGGAGTGCTTGTCATCAGCTCCTCCAGAAGCAGAAGCAGCAGAAGCGCCAGCCCCAGAAGAGTGAGCCCATGCTGCAGAAGCCCCAGCAGAACCAGAGTGAGGGCCAGGGGGCGGGATGGTAGCCCTGTCCCTCTTGCCAGGGCTGGCAGCAGATGGCTGAGGCTTGCTGTGTTTCCGCATGGTTGTGGGGTTGCTGGCTGGCAGGGAGGCTGGCAGGAACCAAGGCTGGCAGGAAGGCTGGCAGGGAATCTGGCACCAAGGCTGGCAGGAAGGCTGGCAGGCAGGGAGACAGCAAGGCTGGCAGGCAGGCTGGCAGGCAGGCAGGCACCAAGGCTAGCAGGAATGCTGGTAGCAAGGCTGGCAGCAAGGCTGGCAGGCAAACATGCAGGCAGGGCAGGCAAGGCAGCCAATCCGACCAGCAGCAGGTCTTTCCTCTGAATGGCGACCTGCTTCCGAGCTGCTTCCGTTATATCCGCAGGGAGGATGCAATGCATCCTCCCCGCATGCGCAATTAACACCAGGCATCCGCTAGGCTTCTGCTGTGCATCCGCTGTGCATCTGCTTCATCCACTCGGTGTCCGTTCTGCATCCGCTGTATCTGTTCTGAGTCTGCTTCGCTGAGGCCCCCCAGAAGCCCTGCGGATGTGCCATCCGCTCCCATCCGCTTCCATCCGCTAGGCTTCCGTTCCGCATCCGCTTTGCATCTGCCCTGCGTCCTCCCCGCGTCCGTGTTATCCGCTCCAGTTATGCAAATTTTTGCCCCTTTTGAGAGCGGATAACAACGGATGGAACATTTTGCTTGTCCGCTGTGTCCTTTTTGCATCCGTTGGGCAGTGTGACATGGGCTTGAGGTAAATCTCTCGAACTGTGAGATGATGGTTTCTATTCCATGGGTGCAAATTCAGTTCTTCCATCTTCCTGAAATCGATGAGCTGTTTTTATTGGTTCTGTTGACTTTTCCACTCGTCTGTATGCTGGTTGATTTATTTTAATTTCCTTGCCACAAATAAGCATCCAGAGAAAATGGTCAAAGGCTGGAGGAAATAACATTGGTCAGAAGAGCATTTTTGGTTTTCCTAGCTCCCCTGTTTGGAGGAAGCTATAAGCTACTCAGAGGGTTTACTCCATAAAAAGATGAAGATGAAATCATTTAAAAGGTGGTTTAAACAAAGCCAGCAGCAGTTTGGAAATGCCCATTTTACAATTAATCCAATATGACTTAATCATTAACTCATTGAAATGCTATTAATTTCAATAAGCATGTGTGACTTAAGGTGGAACTCCATCCCTTAAAAGCATTTAAGCACCAAAAAATATTTTTTACCTTATGGCAATTAATATATTTGAAAGGCGTATTATTATATTTACACAGTATACAATATCAATTCCTTTTGTTCCCATCTTCAAACTGGTTTCTGACAAATGGCAAAGATTACCCTGTTCCATTCTCCAAAGAGAAGGAAGAGATAAACGACTATTTCTCCCTCCCTCTCTCTCTCTCTCTCTCTCTCTCTCTCTCTCTCTCTC
>BLBF01000016.1:38126185-38192259 GCA_015471245.1 Laticauda colubrina | reverse complement strand
CCCCCCCCCTCTCTGTGAAATCTTTGTAAGCTTTATATGCTGAAATTTATTCTATTATTCTGTTAAAGAAGAAAAGGTGCAACATGTCTTACACCTCAAGGCATCTCTCAGTACATTTTCATCTTCTCTAATACCTGTAGCTCCTTTTCTACGCTAACATTTCACTGCAAGCATTTTATATACTCTGTCAGTTAAGTCTCCCTTGAATGCCTATGGCCTTCTTGTCTCTGGTGGGTCAGGCACATCGGCCTTTTCAGATCTCTGATGGGGGTAGCCAAGGACCACAGCGCGAGCACTGTCAAGTAAACAGATCAAATAGCAGCATGTCCTATAATAAACAGCTCATGTATAAAACTATTTGAAGCAACAATGCACTACTCTCTTTATACTTTTTCTTTTTTTAGAGAGGTTCTTTCACCTGATTGTAAAAAGCTCGACACATTATTTTACCCATCTGGGCAACAGAGGCAAACTAACTGAAAATGAAAAAAACCATTGCAGCCTTTTAAACTGTGGCTACAATTCTTAATTAGGAATATAATACTGGATAGGTAACAGCCTCCTTTGTGCCTAAATATATGGAGAGACCCACACACATATAAATATATATATATATATATATATTTGATGCTTTGAGTCTCAACTAAAATATGTTCCTGCTCCATTGCTTCTAGCAGCACAATCCAAATCTTTCTCCTCATTTGATACAGCGACCTCTCAAGTGCATCATTGCCCTGAGGGCTGAGGGCAGTCCAGCTACTGTTAAAACCCTTGGGTTGATAATCTTCTCCCACAGTTGCCCTTAACACCAGACATACCACCATTAGCTACAGCTCCACTGGTGCTCATTAGAGCCGATCAATATAGACTAACATAAAGGATTCTACTGCACCTTCTGTTATTTCTCAGTTACTACAGATTTACAGACTTTCTTCTACAATATGAGTGATGTGTTAGACAGGTTTGGTAGCCATAGAAATCTCTTCTCTCTTTGCTGTATCGCTGTATCTATGTATCAATCATCTATCCAATTTTTCTTGTCGAGTATTACTTTATATATTAGAGAGATACTTTAATCTCTAATACCTTTCGTGTTAAAGGCACCTTTAGCAAAATCTTTAATTGAATTTTATGTACTTTTTCTTTCTTTTTTCCCTAAAAGTGAGCCTACCTTAGGTCTAACCCTTGGAAGAATTCAGATGAAATTAAACAGTATTTTTTTTACTTAAATTGAATTGTACCTTTTGGTTGAAATTTAGCTTCAGAGTAAATTGAGCTATTACTGGGGAAAATAAGAGAAGAATAAAAATTTGAATCCAGGAATAAAAGGAATATGGATAATGTATTCCTTCTTTCTACAAGTAGGTGACATCAGAAGTTACAGTTAGCCTTCATTCAGTATTGAAATGGTAAATCTCCCCCCCACCCCATTTTTTAATATTCTTGTGAAAGAACGTATAACCAACTTCGGGAACAAGAACAAGAAAGCAGGACCAGTTCAGGAGGGAGCAGGACCATTAGAAACTAGATTTCATATTTCAGGGAAGGGAGAAAATGTGAGAAAAAGACTCAGAGTAACTTCACATTAATTACACTAGGTATAGGTTAAACTGGAGAATTGCTTTGGCATGCTTTCAAGATTCTTTTGCCTTACCCAGAAATCCAAGGGATTCTTGTTTCTTGAGTTTGCCAAATCCAAAGGGCTTAGCAGCTAAGAATGGAAACTACCTCACAGGAATTATTTCTTATTTGGTAAGCAGTGGTCCAACTACTAAGGTGTTACAATTGTTCTGATGTTATTTCACTTTTGTTTAAAGCAGATGTTTTGTTTACCCAATGAAATTAACCCCCCCCCCCCAATACAACTTCTTCCTATGGAGATAAACTACAAACATTTCCACGATTGCATGGCCTACAAAAATAATCAAATGGAAGTTGAGCATGATAGAGTAAAGGAATAAAATATTTGCAGTGAAAAACTAGTCCATGTATGAAATAATCAGTATGGAATAAGTAAAACATTCCTTTTTTTAAACAGCTAGATTCTTAAACGATTAAAAGTGAGACTGTTGAAACAAAAAGAGTGTTCCCACAGAATTTACTATTTATTCTCTTTCCTCCACAGTGCTAATTCATGCAGTAAAATTGTGTTCCCTGTAAATAAAAGATCTGAGAAGCAATTTCACAGTATCCAAGCATTTGAGTTACTTGCTATGACAAAGGCTCATTGGAACACATATCATTATTTGTTCTCTGGAAAAACCTCCTTTTCCAACATTCTTTCCTCTCTCTGACACAACAGTAAGCTTGAAGATTCCTTTCTCAGGTTGACTGGATCATACAATAAACACATTTGCTTATGTGTTGAAAAGATATTGCAACATTTTGTTGGAGGTCACCACATTTAACAATTTCTGGCACGAGTAAAAAGAAAAAAAAATTCTTCATGGAATTTACCAAGTTACAGCAAGACCTTGGCAGCTTTTATTGTAGCCAAATCACACAATAGTATACAATGGGTAACACGGAGTCAAGATATATTTATGAACCATAAACTGTAAAACATAGGATATTGCAGAATTGTTGAGGGAGTGAGGAAGGAAGGAAGGAAAGAAGGAAGGAAGGAAGAAGAGAAGGGTGTACTATTGATTCATCTATTTATGAATTTGCTTTAACCCAGTGTTGAATTATGTGTTCAATGTCTTTTTAAATCAATAATTTAGAGTCAGATAGAAATGTATCATTGAGTTACCAATAACCAATAAAATAATGTAATAGTGTGGTCTGGAATGTAGTTAGAGATATTTCGAAATCTACATTCTTATTCAAGATGAATAAATGTAGAAAGGCAGATTGCATTTTAATTACCAACTTTTCCATATACATATCACTATAGTAGTTTTATATACAATGAACTAAATCAGAAGTTTCCAATGTTTTTACAATATTTGACAAGATCTTAGGATAGTTAAAAATATGACTTAATTTCAGGATTATGTAAAAATGGCTGTGATATAAATACAGATGATCACAACCCCATATGATCAAATTATTTGGATTTAAGCTCATGTACTCCCATTTCATTGTGAGTGGGGCTTAACAACCTGAATAATGGCTTGGGTTTTTTGTATAATTTATTATTTAAAAAATTCACTAGAAGATAAAAACTAACAAGACCTAACTAATATAATGTAGAGGAAAAGAAAGAAAAGAAGAAGACAAAAAGCGCAAATAGAAAGAAAATAGAAATAGTTTCCAATTTTCTTCGCCACAAATATAAGAACAATTACAAAATTACCTTTCTGGCTATGGTTACAAAAGGAAAGACTCTTTTTTTCCTATTATCTATTATTTCTAATCATCAAAACCAGAAATGATAAGGTATTTTTTTTTGTTTCATGGAAAAAGTCTACAAGGGGTTTCCAGTCAACAATAAACATAGATGTTGTCTTTTTCTAATCAAAGAAGGCAGTTTAGCCATTTGTTCAAATGTCATCATCTTGATGAACCATTCCTCCATTGTGAATGAGTTTTTCCACTTTTGAGCATTATCATAATTTTGCTGCAGTTATATATAAACACAAGTTTCATGGCCTTTTCCCAACTGTCTGTTCATCAAAAGGAGAGCCTCTGATTTCAAGTGATTTTTAAGATCTGCTAAATTAGTATATATATTGGCATCCAAAACTTTGTTCAGTTTTTTTACATTCCACCAAACATGCAAAAATATTCCTTCATCAATTCTATCAACAGACACACTGACATACAACCAGCCTACAAATCCTTCAGAATCCAAATCAACGACACAGCCAACCAGAAACAGCACCGACTCAAAGTCTGTAGAGATTCTCAGTCATCCAGGTCATGGTTGTCTCAGAGGTACATTTTCAGGAGGCAACTGGACTTCTTTGTTTTTTCTTTGAAAATGTTTCATTTCTCATCCAGGAAGCTTCTTCAGTCTGATAGGATGTAACTCCCTCACCATCAATTCACTTCCCACTTATCCTGATCTGATGTAATCTCTTTATTACACGACCCATCAGAAGACTCACTGATGACTCACAGGTGACCCATCACAAGACCTTCACTTGACATACCCACACTGAAGTGCGGTATCTGCTATCCCGCATCAGATGGGCGTCTCATGATAGGTAGCGAAGGAGAGAGAAACGACAGGAGACGAAGTTCCTCGCGATGAGTGCGCCCAGAATGGCTGGGTACACGCTCTTTTATTATGCTCATTCAAAAGGGCGTGATTGTTTATTCAGAACCTAGGTTAAGCCTAGGTCAGACGGAATGTACAGATTTAACAATGGCTCAAACAAAAGCAAGATATCAGGACAGACAGGATGGCAAAAATTATATTTGATCAGGATATTACTTCTTCACAAAGCTGCATGCCAGACAATGTAATCCCAAGTGAATAAACCATTTCTGCAAATGTTTGACTCCTTGTCTCTGTACGTGCCCTGTAAAAGGTCACTGAGAAGACAGAAGCTTAATGATTACACGTGAAATGATACAATGTTGCAATGTTTGAATGATACATAGTTGCATTGATACATAGTTACAACACTGAAGCCTTTATAAATAGAAGAACACTGATATCTCTTAATTTCTGCTGAAGATGTTACCTAGCCTGGTAACAAAATGTTTGGAAATCAACCCACAAGTTTGGAAAATGAACTTTCAGCCTCAAAATATCCTTTCCCTCTTATTCACATTTCTAACATAAATTCATTCTATTCATTTTTTTCCTACATTCTCGACAATTTTTCTGGTACAAATACAAGCAGTACATGATTTTTTTAAAAAATACATTTTAAAGATTGAAACATAATGTAAATATAAGTTCTTTTAACCACACATTTCCCCATTATTCTATTTGCTTATTGCAACCAAATATTCCAGTCCATTTTATTAAACTTCCTTTCACTTGTTCTTCTTCTGTTTCAACTTTTAATAAAACTTTATACATTTTGTCAATAACATGTTTATCATTTGTACATAGTTCTATTTCAAAATCAATCTTACATTGTTCACAAATTCTTTTGTCCATTTTAAACTTTTCTGATATTTGTAAATAAGAAAATGATAGTTTTCTTATATACAAATATCAGAAAAATTTAAAGTAGATAGCTTTAGCTTGATAGCTATATCCGTCTGTTCTCAAATCTGTTCTTATTTTATTTTACATTCTCCTTAAAAAAATTCTGATATATCATTAACTATTATAATTAACTATTTATATTTATTTAGTATTTCTTATCCATAAAATGTTTCTAATGCTGGGAGCCACATCTTTTCTGGTTCATCCTGGATTTGTATTTATGTTATATCCTCAAAATGGAACGTCTGACATAATGATCTTTAAAATCTACATTAACCTTAGCTTTATTATACCATGCTAACCAATTTCATATGTGTCCTTCTAGCTTCAATAGCTATATATTTAACAAGTATTTTTTTCTCTCTGCTACACAAATTTAGATATGTTCTCCTGCCATTGTTTAAATGGTCCATTGTTTAAATTGCAAACCTCTAAAAGAAAAATAACATTACAGGTAAAATACTCATCTTAATCACAGAAATTCTTCCCAACAGTGACAATTGTACTTTATCCCATCTTAATGTATTTTAAATACTTTTTAATACTTTCTATACTTCATTACATGTTTTGATAGAATTGTTTTGAAATAACTTATAGTTCACATAAAGTATCCTTAGAGAAGTGGGAAATATATTGTTTTGCAAACGATTATAATTGAATTTGATTGTTGTCTGTTGCTCAGAGTCACTTTCCATGGGATAGATGGCTATTAAATCGAATAAAGAAATAAATAAAATAATTTTTTTGATACAATTCATTTCAATAAAAAACAGAAAAGGAAAGTTGATTGTTATTGATGGTAGCACATTTTTTATTTGCATCAATTAAAAAAATCATATTTGGGGATCATGTCCTGATAGATATTAAAAGGTAGACATGCTGGAATATAAGCAAAATTTAAAAAAAATGAAGATAAATTTAGGATAAAATACCTGTTCCAGACATCAGATGAAAAGAAGAACTAATTATAATATTCACTTCCTCTTCCTGAAGATTCTAGATGAAAAATATAAACATAAAAGGTATCTTCCGTTAGTTTATACTAGTTTAAGATATTTTATTGTTTAATGACTAGAGAGTCCAATGCATTATATGGAGCAATGCCCAAAAATGTAGAGAAAACCAAAATCAAAACCCAACAATGGCTCTTTCTAATGAATTTGTCTATTCCTAAAATATTGCACATTATGTATCAGGCTAATTCATCACAGTGTCATAACAATCGTATACTAGTTACTTCAGATGATTAAAAGTCTGCAGAAAACATGTATTTGAAGGCCTATTATACATCCATAAACATAATGAAAAATAGATAATCAGTTTCAGCCCATCCACTTCAATGATAGAGCCAATGAAATTCTCATTCTAAAAGTAACTCTTTGTGTCAACAACCTAATTGGTCAGTTGTTTCTTTCAAAAAAGGAATGCACAGTAAGGCCTGTACCATTGAACCAAAGGGATCTGGAGGACTGTCTATTATGCATTTCAAAAATTACATCATTGCAATGAAATGCCAATCTGCTCTTACCTATTAATGAATGAAAATGCATCTTCCTTTCCCATTCATTTTTCAGTTAGATCCTGATTTTGCTTAATCTGTTCAAATTTGCCTAGCACTAAAATCACCATAATCATCATCATTCATATTCACACAACCAGATGTTCACCCCATGTTTCCCTCCCCTCAGATAACTGTAAGTCTCTGAATTACAATTATATGGCAAACCATCAGTATAAAATTGAATATTTATTGATATCAGTGTTTGATACTCTATGGATAACCATGTTTTCCAATTTTGGCTATTGCAATGGTACTGTGTTATTCAGCACAATTAAAGGTTACTGCCAAGTTTCATCCAGGAATCCATGCATATCAAGTAGTACCTGTTGATAATAGATGTTAAGCTGCTTTCTGCTCACACAGTAGTATAAGGTATAAGTTTACAATTCAGTTCTATATTTGAACAATATCTGTATGTATGTTTGGATAGAAACCCCACATATGCTTCCAATGTTCATTGAGAAAAAAATTTCTTACCTTTAAGTGTAACAATTACTAGAACGTTGGAAAGACAGCACTTCACGTTCAATCTTAGTTTCAGAAGAAAGAATTTCCATGCCAATTGAGGACTATATGAAGGAGATATGCTCAATTAAACCTCAGTGATAATAGATATACACTAGAGAAAAGAAAGCACGCCTGCAGAAATTAATGGAATGCATGTGAAACATTAGGTTCTTGTAATTCCAATGGAATTTAGCACACCATTCTCTGTGCTTGGATTATGCCATCAATCCTCATGACTCGACTTCAAGCCAGCATTTTCTCTCCATTGTTAACAACAGGACTTTTCACCAGCTTAATAGTTGCTTAGGTCAACATTCTTGCACTAAAATTAAATTTGAAATGAAGCATGGATTCCTAAATTATGCAACTAAAGTGCAAATGATTAGGTTTAGCCCACACTAGTAGACATATTATTTTTGGTGTCCAATATCTGAATTATTTTAAGCACTGCATGGTTTAAACATATGTGAAATGGTGGTGAAATATATTATTTCAGTTGCCTGTGGTGCCTTCCCTTCAGTTTAGATACATGTATAATATTTTGGCATGTTTTTAATGATTTGCACTTGGATTTTGTGAGTTGATTTTAGCTGAATATAGATCTTCCAAAATTACTTAAAAGGAAGTGTTTTCAGCTGTATGAGAAAGTGAATATTATATTTAATGACTCATAGCTTCTATTTATGGAGCTCATCTGTATGTGTCCATATCTGGAAATATATTCAATTTATAAATACAGAACTTGATGAATTGTGGAATATAATCAATCAAGGATGTTATTCCCATTGCAGAAGCCATGAAGAAATATGTGGACAAGTTCAGTAAAATAGCATCAAAAATAATACTGGTAGTACTTTGAATATAATGTACATGAGGTTTAAATAAATATGTTTTATGTTGGCTGCTGTGTAAAAAGAAATGGTATTTCCTGTTTTGTCTTTTGCAGTCATATATACTCCTAGTGAAGCTTTTGCAACCAAACTATTGACCATCTAAATTTATATGAATCAAAATAATATTATGTATAGACCACAATCACTTTTTCTTGCAGAGGTGAAAGGAAGAACTGCAAACTAACTACCATCATGCAAAAGGTATCTCAGCCCACAAAAATGAAAAGAGTGTGGGAAGCAATGGTAGTATGCTGCCAGTTTTGAGTGGTTCGGCAGAACCGGTAGTTAAAAAAAAAAAAAAAAGCCTCCGACAATTGGCTGAAAGGAGAAAGAAGAGAAAAGAAAAGTGCAGGATGGGCACTTCCACCTGCCCCTGCACTTTTCTCTTTCTTATTCTCTCAGCTGTTTGGGGCTTCAGGTCTCAGCTAGTGTGGTGAAAGCTGTGCTAGGTGCCCGTGCATTAGGTGTGCATGCACACACACGCGATCATCAAACCGGTAGTGGAACAGGGAGGATTCCACTGCTGGTGGGAAGCATCTCAGAAGGGACCTCTCCTTAGTTTTCTGAAAAGTAAAAATAAAGGAGGGGAAAATAGTTTTTAGATTTGCAATATTCTCTTACTATAATCTTACAATAAAAAGTAATTTATTGAGTTGTGCTTCTTATCTGGAGTACCACAAAGAGCTGATAGTTCTTTTTCCACAAAAGTTGCAAGCTTGTTGCTCTTGTTGCTCTTCAGTTTGACTTTCTTGTTTTGACTTCATTGAATTACCATGGATCTGTCTTTGGAAACTTGTTATGGATACTGATCTACCCTTGTAATCCAGAGGCCTTTCTTTTGCTTGAATAGTATCTACTATTGTAAATGGAATTGCAAACCTGCTCATAATAGTGCTGTTATATTGTTAAGTAAAACTGAGATCAGCAAAACTGAGATCAGCAAACATATAGTGAAGTGTGATTAAGTCTTATATTATTTAAGTGCTTATATTATTTTTATCCTATATAAATATACATATATATATATATGAATGCAGTTCAGCTTCCTTCGGGTATTATCCCATGTCATTGTAATGCATTTTAAAGTTGTAGCAACGTTTCAGCATATACATATACATATATTTGTTTTCTGAGGTTTTCGCCGGTATTTGTATGTGGATCTTTGGTTATTCAGGTTTTCTCCCACGTAAAATTGGAAGTATTTTGGTGACGTTTCGATGAAATCTCATTCGTCTTCAGACCTGTGTCTTCAGCCTTGTGCTTCTCAGAGTAATGTGAGCTTGCAGCTGTTTTTTCTTTTTAACTGCCAGTGGGGGTGTGACTTGACTGGGTGGGGGCTTGATTAGAAGAACACAGAACACACCCCCAGCCAATCAGAACACAGCCAACCCCCCCAACCAATCAGATCACAGCCAGGCCCCCAACCAATGAGAATACACCCCCAGCCAATCAGAACACAGCCAAGCCTGATGATGGCAGATGAGATTCTGCTGAAACGTTGCTACAACTTTAAAAGCACTACAATGACGTGGGATAATACCCAAAGGAAGCTGAACAGCACACACACACACACACACACACACACACACACACACACACACACATATATATATATATATATATATATATATATATACACATATGTATAAATATAAGGAAATATAAATATAAATATAAATATACACACATATATGGATAATCTGTCAGGTGCTTTATCTGTAAAAGCCTGTGGCTTGTTAGAATACTGTTACTAGAACATGTTTGGGTAGTGGCTTCATAGTGATTTTTAAATAGATACTTCAGGATAAGAGTGGAAAATGCATGAGTTCAATCAGCAACAACTGGATATTATGAAGAAGAAAAAGAAGAAGAAGAAGAAGAAGAAGAGGAAGAGGAAGAGGAAGAGGAAGAGAAGAGGAGGAGGAGGAGGAGGAGGAGGAGGAGGAGGAGGAGGAGGAGGAGGAGGAGGAAGAATTTAAGATATCATTTAAGCTAGGTAGGTGTCATGCCCCTGTTGGAATCTTATTCTGAGTGGGAGGCCGAGCAGCTGACAGGGAGTGGGAGTATGGCTCCATTGGCTGTGGAAGAAACTGGGGAAGGGAAAAGTCCAGTAAGGCAGAGCAGGGGAGAGGTAGAGCAAGGCAGAAGGAATTCAGAGGAAGATTCAGGGCCACCCCCTCTTCATCCTAGGGCATGTAGGAGAAGGGAGCAATGTGAGTTGCATGGCCTATGGGGAAGGAAAGGGTCCTGATTCCCTTCATTAGCTGCAGCTGGGAACATAGTGTTTAAAAAGGGAAGCTACGCACAAAGTTGTTGGAAGCAAATCATGAATTACCTATTATTGACGAGGGTTATCTGGGTTTCTGGTGTCTTCCCAACTGTGTGTTTTGTTGGTCTTTCAAGTCTGCAATTCCTTATCCTGCCTTGTCAAGTTAATTGCTGCAGCATGGTTTGTGTGGATTTTTATTTACACTTTGTATGCACTTTGTTTTTGGACTGAATTTCCTCCACTTAAAGACTATTCTTGGGAGAATTTTTTCTCCAGCCAAAGGTAACCTGGACATTGGGGGCAAAGTTGGAGATATTAAAGGAACTCTTCTTGCTTATTTGATTGTGTTGCCTTTGTGCCACACGCTGGGTCATCACAGTAGATTTTGGTTTTGAAGAAAGGAGGAAAAATAAAAAATCAGTGCCATTTTTTTCCATAGTATAATGTCTAAATATTGTAGAGTCAGAGCTAGAAGCTTGTTAGACTCCTTTATCAGTAGGAATTTTTTAGCTCATCAGAAATACAGAGTGTGAGACAATGCTAATAAAATGTTCTTTTTGCAATCACGTATTTATGTTTCTAATCCTATATTATCGAACTGCTTACTTTCCCCTCATACACATTCAACCCCAAACTCAGTGAGCCAGTATAAAGGGGCACAAGAAGTAATATGAAATATGATACTTTTATTTTGATCTATTTCACAAGTTGGATATTCTGTATGTTCTGTTAATTTTTTTCTCTCTTCCCCCCCCCCCCACCTTTATTTCACAAAATGTTTTATATATTTTTTACAGTATGGGGACTTCAACTTGTACAAAATAAATAGGCGAGAAGACATTTGAGTATTTTATTATGGGAGGACAATATTTAAATATGTAAATATTTACTTTTATTTAGAAGCTTCATAGAATTCTCTAGCTCTTTCCCTCAGAACAACCAAGCATTTGATTTTTAGGATAGCAGAATTTAAAACTAAACACCAGAATCTTTCACTGGAGTCAGAGCTAAACTAAAAAAACTGAAAATGATTGTTTTTGGCATTGATGACAGGAGTAAAGATGTATGTATTTAGGGGAAAATGAACTGTGGGAGAGGGCAAGGGTGTTGAGGAAGAAAAGTAGGTGCTAGTTTGTTCAGTGTGATGGGTATAAAAATGAAATATTTGGTCACTTGACCAAATGATTCAGACAAACCAACTGACAAAGCACTCAGAAGACATAACAACTGCTTAGTGATAGAGATCACAAGGGATTTCCTTTTGGTCTTGTTATACTAAGAGGATAACTAAATCATAATAATCCTTAAATGGAGGAAGAGGAGGAGAAGGGGAAAAGATAATAAAATTGAAAGTCTATTTTTTAAAGAAAATTTCATTTGATCTGAGTTTGCTGAGAAAAGCTGAATTCTCTATGCTGTAAATAACTCATAATTTCAGGATAAGCACTATAGAAGCATCAGTATTAGGGGCATGGAAAGCAATAAAAAGATGTCTGAAGAAGAAAAGAAGAATGCTGGTGGCATAACATATCAAGGTGAAGAAAGGGAACTTTATCCTGGTGTTTCTCCTGGTAATAGTGCATCCTCCTCAAAGTGGACACTCCCTACCTGATCAAAATATAATAGGGTTTATGTCATGTGTCAGGAAGTGGCATAATAAAAATGCCAATTTATGATGGACTCATCACAACTATTTGAGTTTACAACAGCAGCATAGACCCAAAATAGACCCAAGTTTGTATTCAGGTGAATTGCAAACAACACCAACAATTCTAAAAAGGAAATGACTATATCTCGTGATTTGTCACCAAGGCAACTGAAGTATTTCTATGGATTTAATCCTTTTATTAGCTTTGTTAGTCACTGAGGTAAATCTAAGCTGTGTATAAACATAAAAGAACAAAACAAAACACCACAATATTAAAACCAGGCACCTCATAATCCATGATAAGGAAAATATCATCAACCCATGCCCTGGAAATGAAAGTAAAAAAGAACCACCTCATGGGTGATTATTCTGTCCAAGGACTTATTGAAAAAGCCAAGGTTTCAGAACTTTTCTGAAGGACCAGAGGGTATGGACAATGGACTTTAATCAGGGTTCTACAAGACAAGGAGTTATTAATGGTTAAGCCAGTTCTTTTGAAGACAAATTATATTTTATCAATCTGTAACTGATCCATGTCAAGAGTTGGAGTCCAGTTACATGAAATAGAGATATGAATGGCTGATGTGTCTAAGGAAAAGTCCATGTGGAATAGTTTCAACTCAGCACAGAATAGCGCTCCTTCATCATTTTAATCCCTGCAATTTTGCTAATGGCTATATCCAAATTATTAATAGCAGGAAATGTTTTCTGTTATTACAAACTTGGTAGTGAAAGAAACATCATTTTAATACTAGATCCTTGGCTGTTCACATGGATTGAATATAGAATTTCAGCTCCTTTAATCTTGTAAATGAAGCATCATAAATGTATGAGCAGGGATCACCACCATTGCAAAGAACTGGGAGGGAGGCCACCAACCACAGAGGAGGTAGGATATGCTAGAAGGCAACCACATGATAGGAAGCTAGTACAATATCAATGTCTATGCCATTGCAATAGTCATTTCTATTAAAATGTCTAGGAGGCAGCCAATTGCAAAAGCCAGAAACAAAGCTTCAGCCACACCCACCATTGTGATCCAAAGGCATTACATTTGAAATAAAGGAATTTGGGGAATTTATCTGAATGTTTATGAAGTGGGAATCCAACTAAGCAATGGCTGGTAAAGCAGATATTCTAACTGTAGTAGAAAAGAGATTTGAGCAAATTATAGAGATAGGCAAAATCTATCATCTATCTAATTACATTTTACCATGAGAGAATTAAAAGGTAAGAGTTCCAACTGTGTGTCCCTGGAAAGGAACAAAAGAAAATGTGTGACTAAGCAACCTCATACAAAAAGGCAGGGGGAATGATTGGCTAAAAGGGGGGTCTGTCGGTCTGCTACATTCAAGATTGGTGTGCATTCTATATATAGTTAGATAACATACATGCCACTGATGGTCATACCTTCAAAACACTACTGATGAGTATTTAACTCAGAGGAAGAATCAAAGGGGAATAATCTGACCATCAGGACAGAAAAAAAGGTAGTACAGAATGAAGACTCAGAATGCTTACAAAGACAGATGGAAAATGGGTAGAAACCTTGTGGAAGATAGTGTGGATTCCCAGAATATTTTGAATCTGGCACCATTTCTGATGATTGGAAATCCTACTTTAGGCACAACAAAGAGCAAATTTAAATCCAAACTCCATGGGTACTAGGCAGGGTTGATCTTTGTTAGATTTTGGATGGATGAATGCAGAGCATTCTGAGGCTCTAAGTCTAGGACTTTCATTAATATTTTAAAAGAAGGAAAAGGCAAAACACTTCAATTTATCGCAAAGAAAACCGGATGCTTCATCAGAAATCTGACTTGAGTAAAAGTTACTTTAATAATCATATCCAAATCACCCTGCATTTATTTTATTCCCTTTTTATATTCAGTAACATCATTCACACTTTTATCGCTTGGCAGTTTCTGATTCAATTTGGATGTCACATTAAAACACAGTTTAGTCTGACAAAATGAGCTGCAGAATGTCTTCCCATTGTGAGGTCTCCTTTCTTGCTGAGAAGAAGTATTTGAATGTGTTCTCTTCCATTTTTGTTCATCAATAACATGCTGTAATTTGTGCCAATAATCAGGTTAATATTAATTATAGTTAGCCTTAAAGAAGCCAACTTCCAGCTACAGTGTAAAAATAAGGCATTTTCTCAACGGTACTAAATTTTAACCTTATATATTAACTGTGTGCTCTTAACATTTTGTATTAAGTGTTGCTAGCATGAACAAGAATCTTGAAAAAAATCCATTTGTAGCCAATGTATTAAGCACTACTTTCAGCTTCATGTGGGACAAGGTTATACATCTTTACATAATAAGTGTATTTAAAAATGTAATTGATATTTTTCAATCTGTAGAGATTATCTTGAGCTAAAATAATAATTAAAAAAACCACTATTAATCCCTCCTGAAAAAAAATCCAAGATGTATATAGTAATTGAAATGAAGTAAGTCAAGTTACAAAATGTAAGAACTCAGAAAAGTTTGTCTGTCAACTGAAGAGTAAGATAAGGAAACCAATTACATAAAGGTATGGATGGAGTACTTTCAAACTCTCCTTAGTGTTACTACCTGAGCTCCTTCACTTCAAATACAGAATATTTATCTGATTGGCATCTAATATTATTTCTTCACCATTGAAAGTCATAATAAAACTGCTGGGACTAGTTGAGTGGGATGAGTTGGATCCTATCTGAATGTACAAAACCAAACTATGATTGGTGGGTGTCTGTAGTAGAAATCCCATCTACTTACAAAGAACACTCATTTTAGATGGCAAAGGAATAGTGATGAGTAATTAACTATTCAAAACATCAAGAAAGTTACCAAGACTGATTTGCCCAATTACCACCCAATTAGTCTGTTGCATATCATTAGTAACCTTAATGTTAAATACCTACATGGGAAATTTGTGGACCATGCAACTTAAGGCATGAGAATATGCTCACCATAGAAGAGACCAGCTTTAAAACCAGGCAGTCAATGCTGGACAAATGCATAGTTTTATAGCACCCAGAAGAGAAATATCCTAACTGCCCTGAGTGTGCTCTTAATGCCACCTTGATTTCAAGGCAACATTTGATTCTGTACCAAAGGGAGAGATTATAAGCCAATTTAGCAACCTCTGCAGTAGATTGTGGATCATTACTATTCAATTATTCTGCTACATGAAAATCCTTACATGCAAGTCAGGTGTACCTCTTCTAATGGACTGACGTGACTGTATTCTTGCCCACAAAGGAATCTAGTTCCTCTGTTATTACATTTACTTTTTCTTGTTAATTCTAGTTTAAAGAATTCCTCTTGGATTGATAAATGTTGATATTATTGTCCTATTTTCATCCCAGATGAACCAAAGGGGGAGCTGGCAAGTATTAGACACCAACCACAACAATGACAAATTATTTATATCAGTTATATCAAAAGTGAAGTAACTGGAAAATAATATATCTCACTGAGCCAGTGAAAGCTTTCAAATACTTAGGAATTATCTTTCTTCCCTTTAAGCCCATGTCCCACTGCACCAACGGATGCAAAGAGGATGTAAAATGGACAAAAAAGCTTGCCATCCGTTGGAAAATGTGATGCATCCATTGTGTACTCACTGCATACGTGTTTCTATCCGTCGAGCATTCGTCCGCTGAGATTTCATCCATGCAAGAAGTTGTGAGCTGCACAAAACTTTTTGAGCGGGTGAACTTTCCACTGTGTACGATGTACATCTGCAACACATACGGGCAACAAACGTCCGTTGTCATCCGTTAAACGTCTGCTGTATCCTCTCGGCATCCTCTGGACATCCTCGCAACTCACATCCACTGCAGCTGAGAATGGAAAGAGGGAGGAAGCGAAAGGTACACGGAACGTCCACACAGCGTTAGTAGCACAGAAATAGAAAGGATGTAAACGGATGCATCTCGTATATAAAGCATTAAAACGGACAAAACGTTTGTATATGGGATGTATCACAGATATTTAGGATGTCTGGAGAATGCCTAGAGTATGTAGAAGGACACCTAGTGGAAAACCGATATTTCCTATAAAAAGGGGGAGAAATCACCTGGATCTCACTATCAGTCCAGCAGCCATGGTGTACAGACCTCTTCACCCTTAGTCTTGGTCTTCCACATCGTCCATTGATCTCCACCATGGATCGTAACACATGGATCATTCAACACCAGAACCAAGCCCTGTTCAGACTGCTTCACCATTTCTATGCAAGGAGAAGAAGGAGATGTCCAAGAGCTGTGTGGGTCCGACAATGGATCAGGAGAAGAGTGGAGTTTGGACTGTATGACAAGCTGATGGTGGAGCTGAGGAATGAAGACCCTCGTGCATTCCAGCACTTCATGAGGATCCCACCAGCCATGTTTGATGAAATTGTAGAGCGTCTGTGACCCAGGTTGACCAAGCCAAGCACCAACTTCTGTCCCAACCTGGACCCCGGACTGAAGGTGGCACTGACTCTGTGGCACCTGGCCTCTGGAACCAGATACAGAAACATGCAGTATGCCTGGAGGGTGCCACACAACAGCATCAGCAAAGTGATCAGAGAAGTGGTGCAGGCCATCATCGAAGAATACGTGAAGGAGCTCCTCCACTGTCCCACCACTGAAGAAGGCTAGAGGAAAGTTGCAGAACAGTGGTATCAAAGGTGGAACTTTTCCAACACCGTTGGAGCCATAGATGGGAAGCACATGGCCTGCAAAGCTCCAGCCAACTCACGGTCCTCTTATTACAACTACAAGGGCTTCTTCAGTATCATCCTCTTTGCCATGGTTGATGCTGACTACAAGTTCATCTCCATCAATGCTTCAGGCAACGGGTCAGCTTCAGATAGCCAGGTATACAACACCAGTGACCTCAAGGATGGGCTGGAACACAACCTCATCATGGGTTTTCCAGATCCAGACCCCCTATCCAATGACACAAAAGATGTGCCCTACTTCATCATGGGTGATGATGCCTTCTCCCTCAGGACCTACCTCATGAAGCCCTACACTTCAAGAAACCTCACCAGTGAAGAGAGGATCTTCAACTATAGGCTGTCCAGGGCAAGACGGGTGGTGGAGAACGCCTTTGGCATCCTGGCCAACAGGTTCCAGGTACTTCTCACCACCATGTAGCATCACCCACAGAATGTGAGGAACATCGTGGAAGCTTGCTGCAACCTGCACAATCTCATGCGCACCCACTACGCAGTGTTGCAGAACAGGCTTGTGGACCGTCAACAAGACAATGGGGACATGGAGCCTGGTGAATGGAGGCAAGGACTAAACCTGATAGACACTGTGGATGTACAAGGCCCCAACAGAGCTTCACATGAAGGGAAGAAGCAGTGCAATCTCCTGAAACACTGGTGCAGCTGGAGCAATGGAGTAGCAAGGCAGGATGATAAATGGTTAATGGATGCTTCCTTGAGCCTGTCTCATAACCCTGATGAGATTGTGCCATGTATGTTGAGTGGCCCTGCAATGAATAGGGCATTAATAAAGAGCTTTGTTTATTTTGAAATGTGTTGATCAGTGAATAAATTGTTATTGATAAAAAGGGCCATATGTGTGGCAGCTGGGAAAGTGGACCATACAGACCCACTATGCTTGCACTGGAGGTTTATTTATCCCACAGCTATCCTTACCTATCCCACAACTATCCTTACCCATCCGACAGCTATCCTTACCTATTCCACAACTATCCTGACCCATCCCACAACTATCCTTACCCATCCCACAACTATCCTTACCCATCCCACAAGCATGCAAAGGCTTAACCATTTTTTCAAAGTTTTCACCAACACTTTATTAAGTAAATAAAATGAACCAAGTGTGTGAAGCAAAGATAACCTTTATTAATAACTGTCTTTAGTAAACTGTATGACTTTATTAAAAAAGCAAAATGAACCAAGTAAAGTGTCTTTAAGCAAAAATAAAGTGAACAGGTAACAACTCAATCTCTGGCACTATTCTCAGTCACTCTGAGGCATGTCCATGGTCTCATCTGTCGAGCGGCCAGGGACTGTGGAGGTGGCTGTGACTGGAGTGTTGGTCTGAGGCGCCATAGGGGTGCTTGGCCATGAGAGTACAACAGGGGATGGTGTGTTCAGGAAGCTCTCAGCGAGCTGACTCAGTCCCGTGAGGTTGAGAGGCCCTTCATCAAGGACCTGGGTTGTCAGGCCCAAGACTGAAGACAGATTGTCTGTTGAGGGGCTTGGCTGTGGGGTGGAGGAAGGAGGAGTGTAGTGGGGCTGTCTGATCTGCAGCTGGGTGAGGTGAGGCATCTGTGGCATGCGATGAACCTGGGCCTGGACTGGCAAGGTCTGCCTCTGCTGTGGGAAGTCCTGGTAGTTGTTGCCTTGGTAGGTGAGGGGCTGTTGAAAGCCGTGGAAGGGCTGTGACATTGCCTGGGATGGAGGAGCAGACATGGACTGGGTAGGAGCAGCTTCAGATGGGCCTGGAGGGTTGTGCAGAAGTGATGTGATCTTCTGCTTCATCACCTGGTACTGGGCCTTGGGCAGGTCCATGAGGGTCTTGCTCATGTACGTGATGAAGGGCTTGCGGTTCGAGGATGGTATGTCGCTGTGGACCAGCTGAGAGAGAAGATCTGTGCTGGTATTGATTGTGTCCCTGATCTCCAGCAGGACAGTGTGGCTTTGGCCCTCCAGTCTGCCTCTGCATCTCTGCTTGCTTTCTGTGGAGATGGAGCTGGGTGTGGGTGTGGGTTGGTCTCTGGTGGCTTCCGCTTCTTCCTCCATTTGTGACAGGGGATCCTCCACGTCCTGTGGCATGGGGAGTGCAGCTGTCAGGGGGGTCTCTGCCATGGGGGCCTCTGAAGACACCTGCCTGGACAGGGCAGCTGGCTCCTGACTGGAAGAGGACTGGCTGTCTGTGGGCTGTCTGAGGGAGAGGGGTCTCAGGGGCTGCTCCTCAGTGGTGGACCTCACCCTCCAGGAAGCTCCACTTGACCATGACGTACATCTCCCAGTCAGTGAGCTTGACAGTGGCCTGGCCAGATTTCTTCAGGTGTAGCTTGCCATACCAGGTGTGCATGTGCTTCCACCATCCAAGGAGTAGGTCTGAAGTGTAGCCCAGGCTCTCTGCCTTGTCTCTTCAAGCTGCCTGTTTTTTCTTGGAGTCGCGATGGAGTCTGTGGCCCTTTCTCCACAGGTACTCATTCTCCCTTAGCCATTCCAGCATCTCCTCCTCATGCTCCTCGGAAAGGGTGTCCTGTTTCCTCTCTCCCTTCTCCTTCCCTTGCCTCTTCCTCCCTCTGGCAAAGGCTTGAGCAGCAGGGCCTTCAGGGGCTTGAGCAGTAGGGCTTTGAGGACCTTGTGGCTGGTCCACCACAGCAGCAGCAGCAGCAGCAGGAGAAGTACCAGCAGCACCAGCAGGAGAAGCACCAGCAGGAGAAGCAGCACCACCAGCAGTAGCACCACCACCACCAGCAGCACCACCACCAGCAGCAGCACCAGCAGGAGAAGCACCAGCAGCACCAGCAGGAGAAGCACCATCACAGCAGCAGCAGCACCAGCAGCAGCAGCAGCGGTAACACCAGCAGCACCACCACCAGCAGCAGAAGCACCAGCAGCTTCAGAGTCAGTGCCAGGGGGTGGGATGGTGATTTTGTCCTTCTTGCCAGGGCTGGCAGGAGGAGGCACAGGCTTCCTCTTCTTCCCTGACTGACGAACCATGGTGTTATTCGAAGATGTCTGTGGCAGCACGTCTTTCCTCTGAATGCTGACTGCTTGCAAGCTGCATCCTTTTATATCCGTGGAGCTGATGCAATTCATCCTCCCCACATGCGCAGTGAATGCTTTGCATCCGCTATGCATCCACTATGCATCCGCTATGCATCCTATAGGCGTCCGTGATGCATCCGCATCATCCGCTACGCTTCCCCTCCTTCCACTATGCGTCCGCTTCGCAATTCTCCCCCAGAAGCTCTTCGGATGTGTCATCCGCTTCCATTCGTTTCCATCAGCTAGGCTTCCTACGAACATCCATTTAACATCCTTGCTATGTACTACCCCTGTACGTTCCTTTCCGTTGTTTTCCATTCTGTTTATGTAAATTTGGGTCACTTTTTGGAGCAGATAACAACGGATGGAGCCACCCCCAAAATTTGCTCATCCGTTGTGTCCTTTTTGCATCCGTTTTGCATCTGGTGGCCATTGGGACCTAGCCTTTACCTGGAAGAACCAAGTAAAAAACTATCAGAAAAATCAAGGGAAAATGTGTTCTTTCAGCTACAATAATGTTCAGGCAGCAGGAAAATTCTTTAAGCAAAGGTATTAAGCCTAATTCTTGATGGTTCACAGTTCTCCCTGGATAAGGACTCAAGTGCTTAAGAATTAGTCCAGGTTTATAAAGGTGATACTCTGTTGCATTGCAAAGGCACTGATACATCTTGAAATTTCTCTGCCTTCCATAGAGGAATGTGCGATAACTTGCTGGCGATGATATTGGCTGAAGGTAAATCTCCCTCACACACTTTTGAATTCTCTCAGACAAGTTCAATTGGAAGCAAAGCATGGATACAGATTTAAATTATGGTGGTTTTTCAGCCCACTTTCTGCTTCAATAAGGTTATGAGGAAGTCTCTCTGGAAATAACACAGCTTGTGTTTCACTCTGGCATACAGAGAAATCAAACTTTAGCTCCCTACGTTAGATAGATAGTCTTTGTGGAAGGCCGTTTATGCCAGCCAATTATTTTAATGATATTTTGTCTGGTCCTCACAGGATAGATCCAATGCTAGGTCTTCTGTGGATTTATAGGAAAGATACAACAACATCCCTCTGCGAAATCTTCCCTGTTATTGTTTGAAGGGCTCAATACAGCCATTTTTACATGTTTGTTTCATTCTTCTATATACCAATGCACCTGCAAAATATATAGTCCTCTGGATAGCAGGTCAACTCAATTGGACAGATGGAAAACGTACTATTTCTATTAGTTGACAGTTCCCTTGAAATGCCTCAGGTGGTGCTAAGTTTTGTTAACTGACATTTCTGTAAGCATAGTGGTTTTAATATAACTACTGTAATGTCAAATTATTTGTAATTTGGAGATACTATCATTTCTTAATGGTTATTAACAACTTGTTATTTATTATTTATTTAATGTTCTCTGAACGTTTTATTTTACATACAGGCAGCGTACAACATATGACCATAAGTGAGCCCAACATTTCTGTAATTGAGACATCTGTGAAATGAGTTTTCCCCATTTTGCGACCTTCCTTTCCACAGTTGTTAAGGGAATCACTGCAATTGATAGGCTAGTAACCCAGTTGTTAAGTGAATCTGGCTTCCCCATTGACTGTGCTTGTCAGAAGGTCACAAAAGGTGATCATGTGACTTTGGAACACAGCAATGGCAGGGGTGGGATTCAATTTTTTTTTTTTACTACTGGTTTTGTGGGTGTGATTTGAAGGATGTAGCAGGGGAAGGATACTGTAAAATCTCCAGTGAGATGTGGTATTTTCTGGTTCTCCGAACTACTCAAAATTTCCGCTACCAGTTCTCCAGAACTGGTCAGAACCTGCTGAATATCACCTCTGAGCAATGGTCATATGAACAAGTTGCCAAGCTGGCAAATTTTAATCACATGATCATGGAGATGCTGCAAAGGTTGTAACTATGAAAAAAGGTCAGAAGCAACTCTTTTCAGTGCCGTTGTGACTTTGAATAGTCACTGTTGTAACTCGATGACTACCTGTACTTTTAAAATATTTTATTTAATATGTTTTGGCTTTTTATTTATCATAAGTAGTTTTTTACAAGGAGCAAAGAGGCAGTTACAAAATCAAGAGATCTGTTGTTTCCTAGACTTACAATTTTAGTAATAATACTTCAGGGCTGCAGTGATTTGGCCTACCTCCTGGAAACAGTGTAGCCATACTTCTGTTAAATCTTTTGTGTACGCCAATCTAAAGCACACTTCCATTTGGCATATTTAACCGCCCAGGACTAGTTCAGCACAGTGGTGACATAAAGATCTCTTATGCTTAATGTCGCAGGTCAGAGGTTAAATCCATTGGCAGGCCGTACTGAAAAGCTTGTAATACAGCTGCTTCCACAATATTTGATCCAGAAGACCTTGATTTTCCCAGGCAACCGAATGCCAATAGCAAAATTAAAAATCAGGCAATTAAAGGGAAATTAAAAACACATCTTTCCAAAATCAAGCCTTATTTTTATGTTGCTTTTTTACTAAATAGAGACAAGGGTGATATACACAGATCTGAGAAAATGCAGAGAGTTTGAGATTCCCTGGTTGCTTCTGAGATTTTTAAGGCTTTTTGACTTTTAAGTGAAGGTGTAATAAATGTACTAGATGCAACTGATGATGCAATAACTACTCTCTAAAGTGAAATCTATTACTTTATATTTAGTCCAATTGATATAACAAATTAGACTGCTATGCAGTCCATTTTCTACAGAACTAAAAGTATTTAAATTTATACATAATTTGGAATGCTACAAATTGGACTGAGTTAAACGCAAGACAAAATTAATTGTGAAGTTGTGTCCAACCTATCATGACCTCATGCACAACGTTCCTCCAAGTCCTTATCTTTTGGACTGTATGAAGCCCATTTCCAGGTAGTCTGTTTTTCATCAAATCACAATTAATTTCATGTGAATATAAGAAGGTTTTTGTGATTATATGATGGAAACTTGCCTAGATTTATCTAGCATGAACTTGGTTATAACCCAAAGAAGGACACATCAAAGCATGGCTTGTGCTTCTAAATCTGATTTTATTCTAGATCATTTAAAGCTTTCTTTTATTGAAGCATCCCCTCCCATAAACCAATGGGACAATCTCAGTTAAATCTATAGCAGTGTTCATGGGAAAATAATGATTACTGACTGTGAAGTTCTTCTCAAACTTTTTTTTTAATATGATAGATAAACCTTCCCAAGAGCTAGTGAAGTTTTCAAGGAAAATGACAGATACCTGATGTATATTTTCTCCTTGCTAGTACTTGATAGAGAAATACGATAGGTCATACCAATGGAGTATCAAGGCTACAGCCATTTTTCTTTCAATTAAATCTAAGAGGAAATAAGCAATTTTGCTATGTTTATTTGAAAGACGATGGGTCCCCCCCTCATGAATGGGTAGCCCCCAAATGGCTTGTATGATTATTGTGATTTTTCAAGCCTGTCATAGGCATAGGAGCTTCCAGTACAAGAGATTCCTTTCTCTTGTGTGATCCAGCGTTTAGCTGAGATTGCTAACACTGCTGTAGGTAAGAGCCTGTCAAAGTTCCCATTATAAGGCTCTCCTTTGAAGGATTTATTACAACCAGAGCTGTACCAAACTATTTTCCCTACATACTGCAACGTGAGGTAAGCTTGAGGCCAAATGAGTTGCAACACATTGCAACAGAAATACGGAACAAGGCACATTGATAAAATGCTAAAATGCCTTTCCAGTTTGTTCCTCCTCCCCAGTTATTTCACAACATACATTTTATTTTGAGATCAGATGATCTGTAAGCAAATATCTGAATGTTTTCCATATAATTGTCTGAAATAGCAAAGCAATGTTCAAGTATCTTCACTTTATAAAGCCCATGTCACACTGCACCAACGGATGAAAAGAGGATGTAAAACGTAGAAAAATGCTTGCCATTGGTTAACGCGATGGACTCACTGCGTGCGTGATTCATACGTTTTATCCGTCCAGAATCCGTCTACTGAGATTTCATCTGCTCAAAAAGATTTGAGCTGCACAAAACTTTTTGAGCAGATGAACTTTCTGCCGCGTCCGTTCTACATCTGCAACACATACGGGGAACAAATGTTCTACATCAGTTACACGTCCGCTGTATCCACTTGGCATCCTCTGCGCATCCACGCAACTCGCATCTGCTCTAGCAGAAAACGGAAAGAAGGAGGAAGCGAAATGGACGCGGAACGTCCGCGCAGTGTTAGTAGCACGGACATAGAAAGGATGTAAGTGAATGCAGCTCGCATATAAAGCATTAAAATGGAAAAAACGTTCATATAGGGGACGTGTCTCGGATATTTAGGATGTTTGGAGGATGTCTAGAGGATGCAGAAGGACACTTAGCAGAAAACTGATATTTCCTATAAAAAGGGGGAGGAAATCACCTGGATCTCACTTTCAGTCCAGCAGCCCTGGTGTCCAGACCTCTTCAGCCTTGCTCTTGCTCTTCCACAGCATCCAGTCATCTCCACCATGAATCGTCACACACTCCTTTTGGTAGCTGCCATCATTCTTCAACAGTGCAAAGCCCTCTTCAGGCTCTTTCACCTGTTCTATGCAAGGAAAAGGAGGCATCCAAGAAGTGTGTGGGTCCGAAGATGGATTGTGAGAAGAGCCGAGTATGGACTGTATGACAAGCTGATGGTGGAGCTGAGGAACGAAGACATTTGTGCATTCCAGCACTCCATGAGGATGCCTCAGCCATGTTTGACGAAGTTGGGGAGCGGCTGACACTCAGGTTGACCAAGGCAAACACCAACTTCCGGCCCAGCCTGGATCCTGGGCTGAAGGTGGCACTGACTCTGTGCCACCTGGCCTCCAGGACCACGTTCAGGAACATGCAGTACGCCTGGAGGGTGCCACACAACAGCATCAGCATTGTGGTCAGAGAAGTGGTGCAGGCCATCATCGAAGAATACCTGGAGGAGCTCCTCCAGTGCCCCACCACTGAAGAAGGATGGAAGAAAGTTGCAGAGCAGTGGTATCAGAAGTGGAACTTCCCCACACTGTTGGAGCCACAGATGGCAAGCACATGGCCTGCAAAGCTCCAGCCAAGTCAGGGTCCACTTATCACAACTACAAGGGCTTCTTCAGCATCATCCTCTTTGCCATGGTTGATGCTGACTACAAGTTCATGTACAGCGATGCTTCAGGCAATGGCTCATCTTCAGATGCCCAAGTATACAATGCCAGTCACCTCAAGGATGGGCTGGAACACAACCTCATCATGGGCTTCCCAGATTCAGACCCCCTGCCCAAGGGGGATGTGCCCTACTTCATCGTGGGGGATGATGCCTTCTCCCTCAGAACCTACCTCATGAAGCCCTACACTTCCAGATGCCTCACCCATGAGGATAGTATCTTCAATTACAGGCTGTCCAGGGCAAGGAGGGTGGTGGAGAACGCCTTTGGCATCCTGGCCAACAGGTTCCAGGTACTTCTCACCACCATGCAGCATTGCCCAGAGACCATGAGGAGGATCGTGGAAGCTTGCTGTATCCTGCACAATCTCATGTGCACCCGCTACCAAGTGTTGCAGAACAGGCTTGTGGACCTCCAACAAGGCAATGGGGACATGGAGCCTGGTGAATGGAGGCAAGGACTAAACCTGATAGACACTGTGGATGTGCCAGGCCCCAACAGAGCTTCACATGAAGGGAAGAAGCAGCGCAACCTCCTGAAACACTGGTGCAATTCCCCATCTGGAGCAGTGGAGTGGCAAGAAAGGATGGTAGATGCTTAATGGATGCTTCCTGTCTCATAACACTGATGAGATTGTGCCATGTATGTTGAGTGGCCCTCCAATGAACAGGGCATTTAATAAAGAGTTGTGTTTATGTTGAAATGTGTTGATGAATGATTAAATTGTTGTTGATAATAAAGAACCATAGGTGTGGCACCTGGGAGGGTGGACCATACAGTCCCATTATGCTTGCACTGGAGGCTTATCTATCCCACAGCTATTACCCATCCACAGCTATTACCCATCCCACAGCAATTACCCATCCCACAGCTATTACCCATCCCACAGCTATTACCCATCCCACAGGTATCCCTGCCCATCCCACAGCTATCCTTACTCATCCCACAAGCATGCAAAGGCTTAAAACATTTCTAAAAGTTTCCACCAAGACTTTATTTAGTCAAAGAACTGAACCAAGTGTGTGAAGCAAAGATAACCCATATTAATAACAAACTGTAGGACTTTATTAAAAAAGCAAAATGAACCAAGAAAAGTGTCCCAAGCAAAGATAAAGTCAACAGGTAACAACCCACTCTCTGGTACTCTTCTCAGTCACTCTGAGGCGTGCCCATGGTCTCAGGGGTGAAGGGTCTAGTTGCTGTGGAGGTGGCTGCTGCTGGAGTGCTGGTCTGAGGTGCCATTGGGGTGCATGGCCTCGAAAGGACAACAGGGGATGGTGTGTGCAGGAAGCTCTCAGAGAGCTGGCTCAGTCCCGTGATGTTGAGAGGCCCTTCCTCCAGGACATGGGATGTCAGTCCCAAGACCGATGACAGATGTTCTGAGGCCGGGCTTGGCTGTGGGGTGGAGGAAGGAGGAGTGTAGTGGGGTTGTCTGGTTTGCAGCTGAGCGACTTGGGGCGTCGGTGGCATCGGTGGCATCGGTGGCATTGGTGGCATCGGTGGCATCGGTGGCACCTGTGGTGTGTGATGTACCTGTGCCTGGACTGGGAAGGGCTGCCTGTGCTGCTGGAACTCCTGGTAGCCATAGCCTTGGTAGGTGAGGGGCTGTTGAAAACCTTGGAAGGGCTGTGACATCACCTGGAGTCAAGGAGCAGACCTGGAGTGGGTCAGAGCAGGTTCTGCTGGGCCTGGAGGGTGGTGCAGAAAACCTGTGATCCTCTCCTTGATCACTTGGTACTGGGCTTCGGGCATTTCCATGAGGGTCTGGTTGACGTAGGTGAGGAAGGGCTTTCTGTTAGAGGATGGTATGTCAAAGTGTACCAGCTGAGAGAGAAGATCTACGCTGCTCTTGATGGTGTCCCTGATCTCCAAGAGGACAGTATGGCTCTGTCCCTCCGGTCTGCCTCTCTACCTGCTTTCTGTGGAGGTGGAGCTGGGGGTGGGGGTGGGTTGGTCTCTGGTGGCAGCGGCCTCTTCTTTCTCCATCTGCATCAGGGGATCCTCCATGTGCTCCGGCATGGGGAGTGCAGCTGTCGGCGGGGGTCTCCGTCGTGGGGCGCTCCAAAGATACCGGCCTGGACACAGGAGCTGACTCTTGGCCAGAAGAGGACTGGTTCTCTGTGGGCTGCCTGAGAGAGAGGGTTGACAGAGGGGCTGCTCCTCAGTGGTGGACCTCACCCTCCAAGAAGCTGCACTTTGCCATGACATAGGTCTCCCGGTCGGTGAGCTTGACCACGGCCTGGCCAGACTTCTTGAGGTGCAGCTTCCCATACCAGGTGTGCATGTGCTTCCACCACCCCAGGAGGACATCCGAAGTGTAGCCCAGGCTCTCCACCTTCTCTCTCCAAGCCGCCTGCTTCCGCTTGGTGTCTCAATAGAACCTGTGTCCCTTCCTCCAGAGGTACTCGTTCTCCCTCAGCCATTCGAGCACCTCCTCCTCATGTTCCTCTGCAATGGAGTACTGTCTCTTCTCCCCCTTTTCTCGTGAATGCCTCTTCCTCCCTCTGGCAGGGCCTTCTGGGCCCTCATTAACAGGGCTTTGAGGTTCTAGGGGCTGGTCCACCACACCACCACCACCACCAGCAGCAGAGTCAGCACCACCACCACCACCAGCAGCAGCAGCAGAGTCAGCACCAGCAGAAGCACCAGCACCAGGAGCAGCACCAGCAGAGTCAGCACCAGCAGAAGCACCAGCACCAGGAGCAGCAACAGCAGAAGCACCAGCACCAGCAGAGTCAGCACCAGCAGCAGAAGAAGCAGCAGAAGCAGAGTCAGCGCCAGGGGATGGGATGGTTGTCCTGTCCTTCTTGCCAGGACTGGCAGGAGTAGGCACACACTTCCTCTTCTTCCCCATGTTTGTTGGCTGAAGATGTGTCTGGCAGCAGGTCTTTACTCTGAATGGCGACCTGCTTGCTAGCTGCTTCCCTTTATATCCGTGGGGCTGATGCAATGCATCCTCCCTGCATGCGCAGTGAACGCTTTGCATCCACTAGGCATCCGCTAGGCATCCGCTAGGCGTTCGTGATGCATCTGCATCATCCGCTCGGCATCCGCTCTGCATCCGCTCCTTCCGCTGCATGTCCACTTCGCTGTTATCCCACGGAAGCCCTGCGGATGTGTCCTCTGCTTCCATCTGCTTCCATCCGCTAGGCTTCCGTTGAGCACCCGTTTAACATCCCCGCTACATCCTCCCCCCATCCATTCCTTTCTGTTGTTGTCCGCTCTGTTTATGCAAATTTGGGGCACTTTTGAGAGCGGATAACAATGGATTGAAAATTTGCTCGTCCGCTGTGTCCTTTTTACATATGTTTTGCATCCGTCGGCCGATGTGACCTAGCCTTAAGACAATGTAGACAGAGTGCTAGCCTGTAACAGTGTTTTTCAAACTTGGACAAGTTTAAGATGTGTGGACTTCAACTCCCAGGATCCCCCACATTTTAAGAAATTCACCTAAGTTCTTAAAGTTGCCAAGCTAGAAATACACCAGAGTATGGCATACCCAAATGAGAAGTTGGGCAGCACCTTTGCAGATTAATAAATACTGTTAAAGGCATCCAGCTTTGTGAGCTGCAGCTCATTCATAAGATAAATAGCATGTCAGGCTATTTCTGAAGGTCTAAATCAGTGTTTATCAAACTTGGGACTTTAATATGGGTGAACTTCAATTTCAACTTCAACTCCCAGAATTCCTCAGCCAGTTGTGGGAATTTTTAACTTATAACCTATATCAATTTACTTGTGTCAGGAACAACCTGTATTGGCAACTTCTTCCCTCCTTACCCCTTGCCCAGTTTCTTTCTAATGCAGATCCTACATCAGATTACCCACTCCAATGCATTTGATGAAATGAACTGCAACTCAGGAAAGCCGATGTCTTTTAATAAAATACATTAAATTGAAAATATGTTAGCAGACTCCTGATTTTCATTTTGTAAGAGTATGCAATGGAACATTTCCCTTTTCAATCTTGGCAGTGTGAATAACAAATACTTGTACCTTGTACTAATGGCAAAATTGACAACCCCAGTACCTCTGGCAAATAGCCAGTCACGGCCAGAGATGTGGGCAGCTTAATGGTTCCCATTTCTTGTCATTCATCAGCCAGCTCCATCCGTTCAAAGACATAATTCAAAACATAAGGCATTCTGAAGCTATTTTATCTCCATGCTATTCATCAGTTGCCAGTGCTAACATTTATGTGCCAAAATCTGTATCTATTTCTCAGTTTACTTTAGCTTCCTGCAGCCATTCAGCCTGCTCACATGAGGGTCCCATCCCTCTTCCCAACTTCTCTGCTCTGCCATCCTCAGTCCCCAGTCTGTCCACAGTGAGGGAAAACTACTTACAAAGCTTCTGTTCTTTTTCATTGTAAAGTGATCAGAAGCGTAATGCAAGCAGGAACACTATCTTAGCAGGTTCCCAACTCACTATTTGAATTGTGTTCAAAAAAGCCTAAGTGCACGTTCTTTTCAGATTTCCCTATTTAACATGGGAAAAGCAGGAACTATACAAAAACTATGGCAACTTTCATTTGATTACATTCCTCCTGAAATGTGGAAAATTTAATAAATAAGCAAGCAACCTGTTATGTTATTTTCATGGGGATCATCCTTCCTAGACCATTCCATTCCTTTAAAAATATTTTACCATACCGATTTGTAATGTTGGATAGTTGGAAATCATTATCTCATCAATTTCTAGAAAAAGGGACTTAAAGTTTTTCCTTCCTTCCTTCCTTCCTTCCTTCCTTCCTTCCTTCCTTCCTTCATCCCTTATTCTCCCTTATGAAACTCCATCTTAACTTCCTTGTATATCTCTGCCAATTGCCCAAAACCCTAATTACTCCTTAACTTGCAGTCTTTCTAATAAACCTTCAATCCGGCATAGTAAAAATTAGCAATATGCTTTTTGTGTGCTGCTGTACTCCAAAATCCATTCATTCTTGAATGTTACCAGTCGCCATGAAAATCAGGATTTCCTGAAGAATTCCAGATTGAAAGTTATCAATTTAATGTCTACGGAGATGCTCAATCATCCTTTTTTCTAATCTTCACTCATATAAACCAGGTTAATTTGGAAGCAAATTCTAATGCTGTTAATTTGAAAATTCAAATAAACACTAATTTTGCTTAAGAACCAGAACAATTTGTCTGGAAATTAGTACTTGATTCAATTTTTGAGGTATTACTATGTTAAATAAAAGTTCTGTCTCCTTTTGAATATTCCCATTAAATTTAGAACTGAGCATATACAGTCATTTTTATTACCAGTATAATACATGTGTCCCAAAACAAGACAGTCTAATTCTGAAGGATCAAGTGACTGTTACTGTGGTTTGTCATCAGGGATGCGATTTAACCAATATAATAATTGGTTCAGTGAGTGCATGCTTTGCGTGTACACGCACATTTTGCACACGTGCTCTGCATTTAAAAAAACTAACATTTACCTTCAACTGCAGCTGAAGAAAACAGCTGAGGTGCGGCAAACCACTCTCTCGCATGAATCAGCTGTGCTCTAACAAAAAGACATAAAGCACAGGAAAGAGCAGGAGCAGATGGGTGGGCCCACATGTTTGTTGGAGTGAACCAGTTCGGAGCCAGCTGATCCTTGGAATAAGGGGTGCGCCCGAACCTGTCTGAATATTGCAATGTCCTACTTGTCGATGAATACTTCAGCTTCAACCATAACAACACAAGAGCAAACAATAGATACAAACTCAAGGTTAACCGCACCAAACTTGATTGCAGGAAATACGACTTCAGCCACAGAGTGGTCAATGTCTGGAATACTCTACCTGACCCTGTGGTTTCTTCCCCAAACCCAAAAACTTTAACCTTAGACTGTCTACTATTGACCTCACCCCTTTCCTAAGAGATCTGTAGGGGGCATGCATAAGTGCATCAACAGTCCCTGTCCTATGGTTTCTTTTGATTTTTCTTATATAGTATGTATCCATTTTATGTATTCATAACTATGTTTATACTTATACCTGTTATCTTATAATCGCTTGACAAAATAAAATAAATAAATATAAAAAAAATTCCACCCCTGTTTGTCTGATAAGGAATCAATCTAACTTTTCCCAAAGTATTTGTACCCCATTTCCCTTTAACATAATTATGTGGTGTTCAGAAATTTCTATCTGAAATTAAACAACTGTGGCTAACCTTAGATACAGTAATCTGAAACAATTTTAGAAAATGATTTGGGAAAAGTGTTGCTCCAGCAACAATTTGAAAGAAGCCAGTTTTAGAAAATGAGTTAGAAAATGTATTGTTTTACACAAATGCAAATCGCAGTTTAGCTTTAAACTATAGTAAACTGTAGCTAATTGAAAGCAATACACTTAACTGTAGTTAAATGTCTCTTTGTGGCCATGCAGGTACGCCAAAAGATAGGAAAGCATACAAGCTGGATGAAGCATGTTCCCATCCAGACAAACCATGATTATAATGCTTCTCTCCAAAAATCATATTCTTCCTTCATAGTTATGCCTTTTATTTGTATTTATTTCAAGATAGAAATACACTCTCCTTGTTTTCCATGCTGCTGCTGTGGCATTACTTTGTTTTATTTTTTTGTTCAGATGAGGAAAGAAATGAAGACAAACCCCATGCAAGGATTGACGGGGAAACCATTTGGGAAGAACGTCTGGCAGATAATCCAGGTACGTTCTACAGAACCAATTTGAAGAGGTCTCTTTGCTCCTGGAGGCATCGTCTTGCACCAGAAGCTATTTTTCAATTTAAAATTGGCTTGTCGGTTTCTGCCATAGTGAGCTGTGGGAACAGAAAGTCAAGTGAACTTCTAGAAGTTCATATTTGGAGTTGTGTATGCTTGCAACTTTATGAAGAAGTCTGCTGATGCAGTTATTTTAAATTGATCTGATAAGCCGAAATGATATTTTGCCACTCGTATTATCTCCGCTCACTGTTTTGGTTTCATTCTTTTGTGCTCATGATATCCTTTCATCTGTTTTGCTGTAATTTTTATTTATTACCATTATTATTTGAGAAAAGAAAAAGAAATGCATATGGTAAAACTGAAGAAAGAATTACATATTCCTCAGTTGAAGATGATTCAATTGAACTTACACATATATGTTTATATCTTACTGTACAATTGTTTATATCTACCTTTTCTGTAGAAAAGATTTTTAAAAAAAGGAAAATTACACTAAACTCTGAAAGTAATATAAACAGACAGAAAAAGTCCATCAATCAAGACTCACAGTAGCAAAAAACGGTATGAGAAATCAGTTCCTCAAGTTATATATATCTATCAAGAGCAGCTATTTTCTACCTTTGTAGTAGTATTTTTTTTTCTATCAATCGAGTTATCTACACAGATGCCAAATCAAAATGATGACATTTTTGAGTTGATGTTGTCATACAAATGTTACTCCGTGTACTTCTATCATTTTAAAGTTTTTTCTTGTGATATAGGTACAGAAACATAAACTGAGATACTTGTGTGATGACATCATCACCCATGTGCCAGCATTTCCCTGCCACTCCTTTGGATGCATAACAACTGGGTGTTTTTTTTGTCATAAAGTTAGTTACCATACAACACAAACACTGTGACAATCTAGAAAAATCAATAAATCTTTCATAACAAATTTCGTATTTTTTTTTTTTACCCAAATGGAGCCATTCTGACACATGTCCACATCATAGGAATCACTATGGTATTTTCAGGATGACATCTACATTGATTAAAACTCCAAATTTTATCTGAGATACATGTCTGATACATGTAAAGTATCTCTTTTTAATTAATAAGCAGTTGATATTTATAGAGAAATGAGATATGGATGCCAAAATAATTTTTTAATTTTTGTAGATGTATATTCCAATTTTTTATACTATGCCCATGAATATTTAACCAAAATAATCTTACATCCACTTATAAATAAGAGTTGCAGAGTTATTACTTTGTAAAGTTATGCTTAATTTGCTTGTAAATAGACAGAGTTCTAAAGCATTTATGGCTAAGTATAGTATATAAAATCATACATTGCAATGTCCTACCAGTCAGTGGATACTTCAGTTTTAACCATAACAATACAAGAGCAAACAATTGAATTGAATTGAATTGATTCATATATCAATATGAATTGATACAAACTCAAGGTTAACCGCACCAAACTAGATTGCAGGAAATATGACTTCAGCAACAAAGTGGTCAATGTCTGAAATACTCTACCTGACTCTGTTTCTTCCCTAAACTCCAAAAACTTTAACCTTAGACTGTCTACTATTGACCTCACCCCTTTCCTAAGAGGTCTGTAGGGAGCGTGCATAAGCGCATCAATATGCCCACCGTCCCTGTCCTATTGTTTCTTTTATTTTTCTTATATGTATTCATTTCATGTATTCATAGCTATGTTTATCTTTATGCTTATTATCTTGTAAGCAATTGGCAAATCAAGTCAAATCAAATAAATAATCTAAATATTAAAGGTGTTTTAATTAAATATATTCTCACATTATGTTTTTTGGCAAAAAAAAAAAAAAAAAGCAGGGACTCCAAATTCATCCTTGGCTGATGATTTGCTGAAGAGGGAGGATGGGAATCTGAAGGAATTCTTTGCTTATCGTGTAAGCACCCCCCCCCCCCAATCAATACATTCCCATTCAGTAGAGATGTAGAACAGGGAAACAGGGCTGGCAACGGTTGCAGTGTCATCATTTTCTGTTGAGAAAGCAAGAGGTAGAATCAGAGGTGGTATTCAGCAGATTCTGACAAGTTTTGGAGAACCAACAGTGGAAATTTTGAGTAGTTCAAAATACCACCTCTGACTGGCCCCACCCCATCTATTCTCTGCCTCCTGAGTCCCAGCTGATCAGATGGGTCTTCTTTTGTTGCCCTGAACAGGAAGAATTGAACTGGAAAGCAGGTTAGTGGGGTGGGAAGGGAATAGGGATTTTGCAGAATCCTTCCCATGGAGTAGGGTGGGAATGGAAATTTTACAGTATCCTTCCCCTGCCACACTCACCAAGCTATGCCCACAGAACTGGTAGGAAATTTTTTTGAATCCCACCACTGTGTAGAGTGCTTGAATTTAGTAGCAGAAAAAGGCCTTGGAACTGTTTAACTAATTTCTGTAGAGATTCTCAGTCATCCATGTCACGATTGTCTCAAAGGTGCTTTTTCAGGAGGCAACTGAACTTTCTTGTTTTTTCTTTGAAGTTGTTTCACTTCTCATCTAAGAAGCTTCTTCAGCTCTGGCAGGAAAATGAGGAACAGAAGGATTTATATTCCTTGCAGACAGCTGGTCATTTGCATTCTTTTAGAGGGTCATTGAAGCACTTGGAGGTTTATCTGTGTCCTCAGGGTCACCTGAGTAGTGCTTCCTGATTCCTGTAGTCTGCATTTCCCCCCCTCTGGAAATCCATTCGTACTCCCACACCATTCAAAGGTGTTCATCCCAAAGTATATAGCTAAAAGTCTGTAGAGATTCTCAGTCAACCAGGTCATGGTTGTCCCAAAGGTCAAGGCAACAGGAGGCAACTGACTTTCAAATGACAAGCTGTCTACATTCCCCACTATTATGACAGAGTTGAAGAAACTTCTTGGATGAGAAGTGAAATATCTTCAGAGAAAAAACAAGAAAGTCCAGTTGTCTCCTGTTTAACAAATGATGAATTTTCTGTATCAGTTCAAATAGGAAAAGAGTACATTTTTTTGTGTAGGACTCGTGCTTGTGTGTGTGTTTTAACTCAATCTTGTTGCCTAATGCCAGCTTGGACAAAGTCTCTGTAGTATTTTAGCAAGGTTTAAAGAAGTCATTTGCCACTGCTTCCTTCTGAAACAGTCACTAGCCCAAGAATACCTAGCTGGCTTCATGCCTAAGGCAAGAGTAGAACTCTGAGTCTCCTCCCAGTTTATAACTTGACGCTGAACAACTACAGGTAGTTCTTGACTTGCAACAGTTCATTTAGTGACTATTCAACGGCACCAAAAAAAGTGACATGACTGTTTTTCATTCTTATGATCATTTTAGCACCTCCATGGACGCATGATCAAAGCTTGTGCTTGGCAACTGGTTCATATTTATGATGGTTGCAATGTTCCAGAGTCATGTGATCATCTTTTGTCACCCTCTGACCAGTTGATGGAGAAGCCAGATTCACTTCACAACCATGTTACAAACTTAACAGCTGCAGTGATGCACTTAACAATTGTAGCAAGAAAAAGTAATAAAATGGGGCAAATACACTTAATAAATGTCTCATTTAGTAACACAATTTTTGTGATCAATTGTGGTCAAAAGTCGAGGACTAACTGTACTTCACACTGGCTCTTATTGTACCACTCATAAATTCACACCACACATACAAATACATATTAGAGCAAGGTTATGTATTTGCCTCATATGATTGCTGGTTTGAAAAGCTAAGAGACAAATTTTGCATAAGCACTGAGCATTCAATTCTCCCTTGAATACAAACTGTGATTAAATAAATTATAGAGGGACATTTGCCACCAGTTGATTATCCCCCTTTCATTTAAATTTCTGGGGCACTTTGATTATTTCTATTTGCATTATCTGTTAAACAACCAAAATCAATTTATTTCTTTAAAAGTAGAAAATTTTTGCTATATTATATGGCATCTTCACTCATAACTTCACCTAGTTATTGAAGTTAGGGGATAATTCTGTTTTATTTTAAAGAGTGTACTTTTGTTGTCAATGATGAAATAAAGTTTGTGTCTGTGTATGATTAAATCAGGAAGTCTCTGAGGAGCTAACTGTAGCTCCTCTCTTTTGTCCACTCTTCCAAACACACCAACATTTTAAACCTAGGATATTCATTAAATGAATAATCAATACAGTTTATTTTGTTTAAAATTCTTATTAATCTAAGAATTACTTATTTAATAAATGTGCATGACAATGGAAGAAGGAATGAAGCTATGACCAAAGTCTCATTTATGGGTTGGTTATATTTGTCTAAATGTGGTAGAATTGCTGGAAGTTACAGATCATTTCCTATGTAGAACTGAGTAGAGTCTCTCTTGGCCTTTTTCTTTAGAGTAGGAATCTGACAAAGAGAAGAAATATCAGAAATACTCAGATAGTAAGCCTTTTTTTTCATCCCCTTCTTTCAGAATTTCTGAAAATCTGTTTATTCTCATTCCTTCCATAGAGATTGCAGAACTAATATTCCTGCTCACATTCCAAAAACTAATGTAGGCCTGTAGCCAGAGAGGCATCTGGAGATAAGGAAGCTGAAAGATGTCCAGGTGATTTGGCAGGTGAAAGGAAATGGATGCAGCCAGAATGTAAGCACTGGTAATTAATATATCTGGAATGATATAATTACAGTAAATATTAATGCAATGAAATTTAATTTTATAATACTTTAAGTGCCTAGTTTTTATTAATTAGCCCACTGCTTTGCATTTAGTGTCCTTACTGGTGAAGAGTAGAAGTAGTTATAGGCTTACCGGAATAATCAAAAGGAAAAGGCTTAAAAACAAATGATCTTGCTTATTTATTTTGAAATTCATTGAGGGCTCTTAAAATGGTTTTGCATGTATTATTGGTTGCTTTCCCTTTACAGCAAGCATTCTGCCTGTATAAAATACAAATAAATATAAGGTTTGCACCTTACCCATCTCACCCTCCTCTACTTATATTGGCTGGAAAATGAAACCACTGATTTGAAAAGGCTTAGAATACTTTGTGAAGAGAGGCTTGTAAATTTGTGCTTGGTGTAACTATTCCACAATGTCTTATAAAATGTATTGTGATCAGCCAGATGCACATGATGAAACTCAAAAACTCCCAGGAACTATAGTTTTAAAATATTTCTAAGAAAACAAGAATGGGCTACCAGCTGAATAATTGCCTGTATTGGAACTGGATTTCTTTTACTAAAGACCTGGTCCCACTGGCCGATGGATGCAAAATGTATGCATAAAGGACACAGCGGACGAGCAAAATTTCGGGAGTAGCTCCATCCATTGTCATCCGCTCCAAAAAGTGGCGAAAATTTGCATAAACAGAATAAAAAAGAATGGAAAAGAACGGACGTGGGTAGTATGTAGCGGGGATGTTAAATGGATGTTCATAGGAAGCCTAGCAGATGACAGCGGATGGAAGCGGATGACACCTCCGAAGGGGTTCCGGGGGAGAATTTTGAAGCGGACGCATAGTGGAAGGGGCGGATGCATAGCGGATGAAGTGGATGCATCACGGACGCCTAGAGGAAACAAAGGGGATGCTGCGTGGATGTGCATCAGATGCAAAGCGTTCACTGCACATGTGGGGAGTATGAATTGCGTCAGCTCCTCGGATATAAAAGGATGCAGCACGCATGCAGTCAGCATACAGGGGAAAGACATGCTGCCACATACATCTTGCAGGAACACCATGGTTTGTCAGTCAGGCAAGAAGAGGAAGTCCGTGCCTACTCGTTCAAGCCCTGGCAAGGTGAAAAAGGGCAGAATCAGCATCCCACCCCCTGGCACTGACTCTGAAGCTGCTGCTGCTGCTGCTGTTGCTGCTGCTGTGGTGGATGCTGCTCAAGCCCCTGAAGGCCCTGCTGCTCAAGCCCCTGAAACACCAGAGGCCAACCCACCCCCACCCCCAGCTCCAGAGGATGCAGGCAGAGAGGCAGACTGGAGGGCCAGGACCACAGTGTGCTGTTGGAGATAAGGGACACAATGAAGACCAGCACAGAACTTCTCTCTCAGCTGGTCCACTTGGACAGAGCATCCTCGGGCTGGAAAAACCTTCATCACCTAAGTGAGCCAGACCCTGAGAGACCTGCCTGAGGCCCAGTACCATGTGATGAAGCAGAAGATCACAGCACTTCTGCACAACCCTCAAAGCCCAGCTGAAGTTGTTCCTACCCAGTCCAGATCTGCTCCTCCATCCCAGGCGATGTCACAGCCCTTCCACGGCTTTCAACAGCCCCTCACCTACCAAGGCTATGACTACTAGGACTTCCCACAGCACAAGCAGATCTTCCCAGTCCAGGCCCAGGTTCATCAGACGCCACAGATACCAGTCCTCACCCAGCTGCAGACCAGACAGCCCCACTACACTCTTCCCAACCCTTCCTCCACTCCACAGCCAAGCCCGTCAATGGACAATCTGTCATCAGTATTGGGCCTGACATCTCAAGTCCTTAATGAACGGCCTCTCAACCTCATGGGACTGAATCAGCTCTCAGATAGCTTCCTGAACACACCATCCCCTGTTGTACTCTCGGGGCCAAGCACCCCTATGGCGCCTCAGACCAGCACTCAAGCCACAGCCACCTCCACAGTCCCTGGCCGCTCAACAGCTGAGACTATGGACATGCCTCAGAGTGACTGAGAATAGTGCCAGAGACTGAGTTGACTGTTCACTTTATTTTTGCTTAAAGACACTTTACTTGGTTCATTTTGCTTTTTCAATAAAGTCATACAGTTTACTAAAGACAGTTATTAATAAAGGTTGTCTTTGCTTCACACACTTGGTTCATTTTATTTACTTAATAAAATGTTGGTGAAAACTTTGAAAAAATGGTTAAGCCTTTGCATGCTTGTTGTGGGATGGGTAATGGATAGTTGTGGGCTGGGTAAGGATAGTTGTGGGCTGGGTAAGGATAGTTGTGGGCTGGGTAAGGATAGTTGTGGGATGGGTAAGGATAGTTGTGGGATGGGTAAGGATAGTTGTGGGATGGGTCATGATAGCTGTGGGATAGGTAAGGAGAGTTGTGGGATGGGTAAGGATAGTTGTAGGATAGGTAAGGATAGCTGTGGGATAGATAAACCTCCAGTGCAAGCATAGTGGGACTGTATGGTCCACTTTCCCAGCTGCCACACATATGGCCCTTTTTATCAATAACAATTTATTCACTGATCAACACATTTCAAAATAAACAAAACTCTTTATTAATGCCCTATTCATTGTAGGGCCACTCAACATACATGGCACAATCTCATCAGTGTTATGAGACAGGCTCAAGGAAGCATCCATTAACCATTTATCAACCTGTCTTGCCACTCCACTGCTCCAGCTGCACCAGTGTTTCAGGAGGTTGCGCTGCTTCTTCCCTTCATGTGAAGCTCTGTTGGGGCCTTGTACATCCACAGTGTCTGTCAGGTTTAGTCCTTGCCTCCATTCACCAGGCTCCATGTCCCCATTGCCTTGTTGATGGTCCACAAGCCTGTTGTGCAACACTGGGTAGCGGGTGCGCATGAGATTGTGCAGGATGCAGCAAGCTTCCACAATGCTCCTCACATTCTGTGGGTGATGCTGCATGGTGGTGAGAAGTACCTGGAACCTGTTGGCCAGGATGCCAAAGGCATTCTCCACCACCCGTCTTGCCCTGGATAGCCTGTAGTTGAAGATCCTCTCTTCACGGGTGAGGTATCTTGAAGTGTAGGGCTTCATGAGGTAGGTTCTGAGGGAGAAGAGTCATCACCCACGATGAAGTAGGGCACATCTTGTGTGTCATTGGATAGGGGTTCTGGATCTGGAAAACCCATGTTGAGGTTGCATTCCAGCCCATCCTTGAGGTCACTGGTGTTGTATACCTGGGCATCTGAAGCTGACTCGTTGCCTGAAGCATTGATGAAGATGAACTTGTAGTCAGCATCAACCATGGCAAAGAGGATGATACTGAAGAAGCCCTTGTAGTTGTAATAAGAGGACCGTGAGTTGGCTGGAGCTTTGCAGGCCATGTGCTTCCCATCTATGGCTCCAACGGTGTGGGGAAAGTTCCACCTCTGATACCACTGTTCTGCAACTTTCCTCCAGCCTTCTTCAGTGGTGGGACTGAATAGCTGAATAGACTGAAAGCTCTCAGATAGCTTCCTGAACACACCACCACCTTTTGTACCCTCGAGCACAAGCATCCTAATGGTGCCTCAGACCAGCACTCAAGCCACAGCCACCTCCACAGTCCCTGCCTGCTTAACAGCTGAGAACATGGACATGACTCGGAGTGACTGAGAATAGTGTCAGATACTGAGATGTTTACTTCTTAAGTTTATCTTTGCTTAAGACACTTTACTTGGTTCATTTTGCTTATTTAATACAGTCATAAAGTTTACCTAAGAAAGTTTATCTTTGCTTAAGACACTTAATACAGTTTACTTGGATCATTTTGCTTATTTAATAAAGTCATAAAGTTTACCTAAGAAAGTTAATAAAGTTTATCTTTGCTTAAGACACTTAGTTTACTTGGTTCATTTTTTTTACTTAATAAGGTGTTGGTGAAAACTTTGAAAAAATGGTTAAGCCTTTGCATGCTTGTGGGATAGATAAGGATAGTTGTGGGATAGATAAACCTCCAGTGCAAGCATAGTGGGACTGTATGGTCCACCATCCCAGAGATCCAGATGATTTTCTCCCCCTTTTTATAGAAAATATCAGTTGTCCACTATGGGGCCTTCTAAATACTCTAGACATACTACAGACATCATAAATATACGAGATACATCCCAGATACAAACGTTTTGTCCATTTTTAATGCTTTATATACGAGATGCATACGCTTACATCCTTTCTATTTCCATTCTACTAACGCTGTGTCGACGTTCTGTGTTCCTTTTGTTTCCTCCCTCTTTCTGTTTTCAGCTGCAGCGGATATGAGTTGAGGGGATGGCCAGAGGATGCAGAGAGGATACAGTGGACGTTTAATGAATGATAACGGACATAGAACGTTTGTTCCCTGTATATGTCGCAGATGTACATCATACGTGGTGGAAAGTTCATCCGTTCACAAGGTTTTGTGCAGCTCAAAACTTCTTGCATGGATGAAATCGCAGTGGACGGATGCTCGACGGATAGAGCGTATGGAACACGTATGCAGTGAGTACACAACAGATGCATAGCATTTTTCAACGGATGGCAAGCTTTTTAAAATGTTTTACATCCTCTTTGCATCCATAAGTGCAGTGGGACCGGGCCTTTACAAAAATCAGTCACTAGGTGTTCCTGTCATTGAAAATGAATATATTTGGGAATGAACGGTTGATTTTTTTAAAATTTGTTTCCTACTAAAATGGTTCTAAGCCCCCTTTCAATTTTTCTTTGTATAGATGCTTCTCTATATACTAGAGAGCCATTTCCACCATGATGAGATGTAAAAATCAAAGCATTTATATGTATAATGTTTGTTCTTGGACCATGTACAATTTTGGAGTAGATATATATGTAAACCTGCTCTAATTTTTTTGATATTATATGTGTATCTTTAAAGTCTTCCTATTTGCCAGTCAGTGTTGAAGGTGATAAAGCTTTTGCTATTTCTTTAAATTAAAATTAGTTTTTCTGGATTCTGTTCTTGTTGAAAGAAGCTTCCATTTCTCTCTTTTCATTATGCTGTGCCTTGGGTTGCCTTACCCACTTCTTTGAACAGTGGAATCGATTCAGCTGGATGTGATAAGCCTTTAACAAAAGGACACATGTTAGAGATCAAATGGGAATTCCCCATTCTCAACCTCTCTGCTGAGACTGCCAACACAGGGTCCAATTAGTGTCAGTTGCCATAATGGCTTTTGCGATGTGGGTTAGTGAGAAGTGGTCTGAAACCACCTTGTGCACTCCACACAAGTTGCATGGTAGCACTAGATGAAATATCTTTGGGCCACTTTTACCATGCTTTGTCTTTCATGCAACTCCAAGCTCATTAGCAGATTTCATTCATTGTACCTACTCATTAGTCATCCTGACCTCCTGCATACATATACATTTAATAAAATAGAGGAAGAAATGAAGAAAAATAGAGCCTGCCTTATTATTATTATTTTCTAAAAAAATAATCTTATCAATTTATTGTAAGATGCAAAAGGAAAAGATCAAAGAATGATGATTGAGCAGCTTCCTTGTGGTTGTCTCTGGCCACTCTGAATCATCACCTTGATCTAGAGTGTTGTAGTAATCTGATTTAAAGTAGTTACATAGTTCTGAAAATTAAGTTGCATCGACATGCTATTATTTGATTTGGCCAATAATTTCACTCTAGGGAGAAAAGTCCTTTGCATTGATGATGCATGCAGAAGCCTCCCCCCCCCCCCTTTAACCACCTGAACTAAACTGGCAGGGCCACTTCACTTTGATGCCTTGAATGGAAGTTCTACTTCAAGTTGAAAAACTGCTTTGATGGGGTACTGAAATGGTACCTAGGATGACCCTGGAAGATAGGTGAATGTTTTGGGGAGAGTCAAAGTGAGAGGATAAAGGGTGGGGGCCTTTCAGGCTTAGACGATTATGTTAATGTAATCTTACATAAATATAGAACGAGTACTTCTGGATGTTATTTTTCCTAGACTACCCTATAAGGCTGACATTAATTTTGCAAGTCTGAAAGTAGAGGTCCCACACCTCACTTCAACTCCCCAAAACTAGGGAAGGTCCCTTCTGCTGGGATGTTTTTGCCATACCTTTTTTTTTCAGACTCAACTTTGCTTATAAGAACATTCTCTAGTCTAGACTGTGGCTCTTCCTTTTGTCATTTCCACATACATTACAAGTACTTTGGTGCCATTTTATCAGACTGTATAGCACCTGTGAATCTTCCCACAACCAGGTCAACCTCTTTGAAAGATTACTAGGCATGCTATATGCAATTACACAAAATCTGCCCTTCTCTAATTATAATGTAGCAATATGTTATTATATTTTTTTAGAGCTAACTGCCTCAGATTGGTATGACAGTTTTAATTGTAATATAGAAGCCTAATTCTGTTTATAGGCTGTCTTTAGTTGAACTGGAGAGAATGTATTGTTGGTTAGTTCAGGTCCTGAGATGTCAGTTATATAGTTACCAGAGATCTAGAAGTTATTCTGAATCAATTATATAGCTTCTCAAAATATGTTTACTCTTTATTCAGTTGCTATTAATTTGTCATCATGATGTAGGCCTAGCAACCTCCAAACTGGAATTTTTTTATTCTTGGGCTGAATTTATTTTGGTCAAAAGTTTCAGGGCAATCTGCTACAAAAAAAATGGACATTGACTATGTTGACTACTTACCAACGTATTCAAGTTCTGTGTTAAAAAAGGACTAGACTAACATCAGTTCTGTTTGGGTTTAGGAATGCCTTTAAAATTTGGCTGTTTTAGGGCCTTTGGGGTCTGATATAACCTGATTTCCTGCAACACTGAAATACTGGCTTATCAGACCTTGGGGATTACCCCCCCAGGCCCCACCCTTACACAACATGTTACGAAATAATTATTGTTTTTTAGCATGTTCATTATTTTAATTATTTTGTTGTAAAATAGGAATGTAAGCTGCTTAGAATCAGATGTGAATGAATTCTATAAACTTTGTTAATAAATAAATAATAAATAATAATTTGCTCAGTGTAATTAACTCTTTTACTTTCTTACTCCTTGCTCTGTTTTGATGTGATTTCTATTTGTCTTTCCTCCAGGAGCTCACAGCAACTTCCATGAATATTCTCTTAAATTTTTACAACTCTGTGAGATAGCTTGTTGTCATCTTACAGGGGACTTAGGCAGCATAAAAAATTCGTAAATAAATTGATAAATGATAGCTAGATGATAGATGATAAAGGATGGGTGGATGGATGGACAGGCAGGGCTAACAGTGTGACAAAGGTTACCCAATAAACCTTCATGTCTAAGGATGGACTATAGTCTGGGTCACTTCACTCACTTTTTTTCCCTACACACATCTTGAAAATATATTATCATTTTTAACTTAAAATTGGGAATTTATGAGAAAAAAAGAAATGTTTAGATAAAAGAATTTAAGTTTTAGTAGTCCTACTGGTGAATTGTTATAAATAGAAAATCTACTGTCTGAAAATGAATAGCAAAGCCCTTAACTACTAACATGATTCCAAATATTTTGCTATTGCAGTCCAAAGACATGAAATCAGAACTGGCATGTTTCTCTAAAAAGGCCACTTTACAGTTTCCAATTTTGCATTTTAATTCTGTCTAGGACTGCCGAATTGGATTCAAGGGTTATGTATTTCTAACTGAAAATGCGATCTGTTTTCCAGGTGGAATAGCAAGAGTAAAGGTTCAGAAGAATTCTAAGACAAACTGTGTTGCAAAAATAATATCAGTGCGTTTGTATCTAAGGAAAGCAAACCCACTCATGGCCACATAAATATACAGAGACAATTCCTATTTGAAAACAAACACAGACTAAACAAGTCTCGCTCACGGTTATTATGGAGAAAAATTGGTTCCCAACAGCAATACTTCCCTCAAACATTTATGAAATTCCTTCTCAACAGATATAATATTTCTCATGTTTTCTTTAGATTTCACAATGTGTTTGTGTTTCTTGTGTGAACTTTACTAGTTGGTTACTGAATAGAAGCTACAAGACAATGATTTCTAGACATTTCCTGCGAAGGTTATATATATATATACCCTTATATATGTGCTGTTCAGCTTCCCTCGGGTATTATCCCACGTCATTGTAGTGCTGTTAAAGTTGTAGCAATGTTTCAGCAGAATCCCATCTGCCATCATCAGGCTTCTGTATGGATGTGGGTCTCACAGCTTCTGGTTTCAAATTCGAGGCTGGTCTATTCTGATTGGCTAGGAGTCTGGGTCTGTGTTCACTGGACTTGGAGTTTGATTGATTGGTGTTTCTGGTTTCTTCTGTCTGTTTTGTGGCTTTGATTGGCTGGCAACACTCTGTTCCTATGTTGGAGGCTTTCAGTGCAGCTTGGCTTCGTGTGAAAAGATGGCTGCTATCCATTAGGAAGCCGGGTTTCACCTGGGTGCCTGGTGGGGGGGTGTTTGAGTTGGAATCATCAGAGGGAGTCTGTTTGTGCTCAGGTGTTTGTCTGTTTTGTGGTGTGGAGATCTTTCTATTTGAGAGTGCAGGCTTCCAAATGATTGACAGTCTGCTGGAATCATCTCTTCTATTCATGCTTTCAGGTCTTTTTTCAATCTCTATGTCTTCTCTGATGATTCTGTGGCTGGGGTTTTCTATAGTGGCTAGGGTTTGGTGCCATTGAAGATGATGTTATGACCTGTTTTCATGTGTGGGACTAGTGAGCAGGTGTGTTTCAGCTTTTTTACTGCATTTTTGTGTTCATCCAGGCGGGTATTTATTCTTCTATTGGTCTGTCCAATGTATGTGGCCGGGCATGAAGCACAGGGAACTTCGTATATGCCTTGGTTTTACAGGTCAATTTTATCTTTGGGGTTTCTAAGGATGGCTGCTATTTTTTTATCTGTTTTGAAGGCAGTCTTGATGTGATGCCTGTGTAGTATCTTACTGATTTTGTCTGTAGTACCTCTTATGTAGGGCAGGACAGCTGTTCCATAGGTCTGTTGATCTTCTAGGTCTCTATTCTGTCTTAGTGTGTTTTGTGGATCAGGCTGATGATTTTGTTTTTGTGGAAGCCGTTGGCTGTCAGTATGTTAGTCAGGGTGCATAGTTCAGTCTTTATATGTATCTTGTCTGCCAGGCGTGGTTCTGGCAATTAGTATTTTGGCCACGGAATTTATCTGTGCTGGGTGGTGGTGGGATTGGGCGTTGAGGTCGCGGTTGGTGTGTGTTTTCTTCTAGTATACGGCATGTCCTAGTGTGCCATCTGTTCTTTTGTAAATTAGTACATCTAGGAATGGTAGTTGTTTGTTTATTTCCGTTTCCATGGTGAACTTGATTTTGGGGTGTGTGTTGTTTAGGTGTGTTAGGAAATTGTTTAGGTTTTCTTTTCCATGGGGCCAAATCACAAAAGTGTCATCGATGTATCTTAGCCATCGTTTGGGTTTGTGGTTGGCATTATCCAGGGCTCTTAAAAATATATATATATGTTTTTTTAAGTTTTCGCGTGTACTTACATGAATGCAGTTCAGCTTCCTTATCCCATGTCATTATAGTTGTGCTTTCAAAGTTGTAGCAATGTTTTGGCAGAATATCAGATAATTCTCTGGCTGGGGTTCTCTATTGTGGCTAGGGTTTTGGTGCCCTTGAAATTGATGCTATGACCTGTTGTTTTCATGTGTTGGACTAGTGAGGAAGTGTGTTCCAGCTTTTTTACTGCATTTTTGTGTTCATCCAGGTGGTAAAATGCAGTAAATGCAGTAAAAAAAGCTGGAACACACTTCCTCATTTATTAATCACAACGAACAGTGTCCTCAGAAAATTGGTAACATCAATTAAATGCTGGAATTCTGTATTTGCCTCCCAATGTATGATGCAGGCAGAGAACTTGTAGATAACTAACAGAATAATAAAGTTGGAAGGGACCTTTGAGGTCTTCTTGTCCAACTCCCTGTTCAAGCAGGAGACCCTATACCAGTGGTGGCTAACCTTTTTGGGCTCCTGTGCCAAAAATTGTGCACGCCCTTGCATACTCGTGCTTGTGTGCCAGCACCCAGAAGGTAATGTGCGCCTCCCCATGCCCCCTACGCATGCACGGACAATCTCCACCCCTCCCACTCCTGCCATCCCTTACCTGTACTGCGACTCACAGCTGATTTTTGGCTGGTTTGAGGCCTTTTTCAGCCTCCCAGAGGCTTTAGGAAGGCTTCTGCAAGCTTTTGAGGCCAAAAACTAGGCCCGTTTTGTCACTTCCGGTATTTCCAGAAAAACAGGAAGTGATGAAATGGGCCTAGTTTTCATCCTGAAAAGCCTGCAGAAGCCTTCCTGAAGCCTCTGGGAGGCTGAAAAAGGCCTCAAACAGGTCAAAAATCAGCTGTGAGGCATGCACATGCACAGTGAGGTAAGTTTGCCTGTAGCTCGTGTGCTGGCACAAATGGTTCTGCGTGCCACCTGTGGCATGCGTGCCATAGGTTCACCATCTCGGCCCTATACCATTTCAGACAAATGACTTCCCAATCTCTTCTTAAAAGCCTCCAGTGATGGAGCACTTACAACTTCTGAAGGCAAGCTGTTCCACTGGTTAATTGTTCTCACTGTCAATAAATTTTTCCTCAGTTCTACGTTGGCTCTTTCCTTGATCAGTTTCTATTCGTGGCTTTCCCCCTTTGCTTTCAGGTACTTTGGAGAATAGGTTGACCCCCCTATTGCTGTTGGGTTGTGAGTTCTATTTTGCCACTCCCACCCAGGAGAGACCCATGAATGCTACTCCAAAGCTTTGTGAAACAATGCCAGTTTTTTTTCCCACTAGTGGGCCTTCCACCATTAATGTCTTAGACAGCAAAGATCTGGAGCATTTCCACCTGTATTCAGTTGATTCTGCTTGAAGGTGATAGTCTGGTAGATACCGGTTAGAAGAGCCTTACTGCGTTTTTCTTGGTTTAAAACAAGCACTTTCAATTGTACCTGGAAGCATATTGGTAATGGTGGAGTGCCAGCAAAACCAGTGTGACACGGCATGGTGGCTTTCATTTGCCAAAAGGTAGGTTGCCATATTCTGCACCAATTACAGATAGTTAAAACAGCTTCTCTGGAAACTACTCTATGTCTATACCAAACTGCAGAACATTGTCTCACTTGACATGGATTAGGTTGTTTGAAATATTTCATTTGCTTCTAAAACTAATATGGACTTTAAAGTATGCAGAGGAAAGGAAGGGCCAAGGAAATTCAAAGAAAAGTATCTTTTAGCCTCTGGTACCTGAGCTGGGATTGTTTAGTGATTTGGCTTGGCTGGGAATCTCTGTTCTATTGTACAATTTTATTCTGTACCAATTTATGGTATAGTCATTTTTAAAAATATTTTGGGTAGTATGTTTATTGTTAAGTGGACACTATTGGTGCAGAACCACAGGATATAATTTCATAAGCAAACAAGAATGATAGGCATCCTATATAGGGTATATTATGAGTTTGAAAATGAGTTGACTTAGTAACCAAATGGCTTATTTTTAAAAAAATGCATAAAGTGTTCTAATATAGGAATTTGAACCAGGAACACAAACTAAGTTCTTTGTTCTAGTAAACTTGTAAACCCTAATTCTGCTAAGCTATAATAATAAATCACTGTCTTATACAAGTTTTTTTTTTTTAAATGATGGAATTTGTTAAAAAAAAATAATTTGTCTGAGCTTTGACCTCATTCATTAACGTGTAGAGAATTGAATTCCTAAGGAATCCCAGAAATGTGTAAAATTCTGTATGTGTTGCTGACTGAAGCTACTGGAGTGAATGCCAAAGGATGAACATCCCTCTTGCGCTGGCTGGCTAGGGCCCCTGGAAGAAGCCAATTTTAACCATTTTTATCTGAAACTAATTCCATTGATTTCAAAACAAGTGTGCTGAGAATTGCAGCCTAAGGCAGAAAAGCTAGCTGTTAAGTCAGACTGACATAAGAAACAAAACAAAACCCAGTGCTCATATTTTTTAAATGACAAGAGTAGGAAAAAGAAATCTATATAGAAAAAACACATTTTTTTTCCAAGGCACTTGCATTTGACTCAACAATCTCTTAATCCTTAATTCTGTTAAATGTATACTGAAGGCAAAGTGCTTGACAATTTTGTGTTTGGCTGGCTGATGTGTGTTTGTTTTAATTACCAATGAATATGCATATATAAAAGAATAAAGCTGGAATTTTTATTCTGCCTTTTCTCTTTTTCATTTTATGTTAATGTTTGATGCTTTTTAAAATTCACTAATTGTTAATGTCCTTATTATCTTCATAAAGAGGGGATCATTCAGAATATTATTTTAATAATTATTATATTTCAGTAGATTTCCATTTCATTGCTCTTTAAAACTGAGGTTTTCAGAAGCTACCAAATATGGAACTGCAGAAACTATAGTTTATTGCTTAATTTGCCAACTATCCTGAGTGTCTGAAAAACCTATAAATATTATATCCAAGCAACACTTCTGTGTCCCAGATTGTCAGTTAATGAAAAACTATTTTAGTTGCAACTAAAAAAATAATTCTTATGCTGCAGTAGGTCTCATGATACTTTCAAGATCATCAAATTTATTTTTGCATAAGCTTATGAGTGTTTCATAGAAGTCTAAGGGCATGTGTAAATCATGTGTAGATAGCACTTGTGCCTTTCTTGTGAATATTTTTGCAGCATACTGTTCTGTCCCTACTACATGTTAGTCTGTATGCAGCTTGACATACAGCCAAACCCACCTATCCTCCAATAAAACGGACCATGTGCGTAGATCTGAATGCTTTATTTGGAGAACAGGATATGGTGAAACTGAAGAAAATAGGGATATATACAGTGAGAATCAAATAAAAGATAGGTAGTATTAAGTTACTGCTGAACACAACAATTAATAAATACAAGCTGTTTGAATCTCAGCAGCGATGCTTTGTGTGTGGGATGTGGGTTTGTCCTTGGATGACCATGTGCTACTGATTAAGATGGCTGCGTCTGCCTTCTCCAAATGCTAAAGGAAATGGAGTTTGGCTTTCCAGTATGCACTTGGTTTGAGAGTGCGGGCTGACGGATAAATGGGTGGAATTGGTTTCTAACAATAGAATTGGAGCATATTTGTCTCTCTAGCCACTAATTAAAGCGAGAGAGCAATTACAGTATATAAAGCTATATGTCATGGTGTGACAATACTAATGCTGCCGGAACTTTTCACGAATGTCCAATGATATCTCAACAGGAGCAATGATATCTCAGCAGGAGCAATGGTACTGAAACAAGTAGCTGAGAATCCCTGTCATAGATCTGCTCCTGGATCCCTCTCTGGACATGAGTTTAGAGGAAGAGAATGTATTTGAGTTAACAGTGGAAATCCTGGAGCCAAGTGTTGATGTCAGGTCCCATAGTTCTCACTGCCATTCTAGTGGGAGGGAAAGGCTTGGGGGGATTCTTTGCATGGGATTTCATTTGTTTAGCTTTTCTGTACTTTGTGGGAAATAGGGTGGGAAGAAAGGAATGTGTCTTGGGTCATCTTAGGAAGGGCTTTGAACTATTTGCTTTATCTTACCACTGGAGAAAGAGAAACTGAAGCACCTGGGACTTGATGGTTTTCACCCTCTCTGCCCAAGTTTCTTCAAACATCTTTGAACTTTGGGATTGGTTTGATGTTGAACTGGACATTGGGAGGAGCTTTGCTTGTAGTGGTTTTAACCTCCTGCTTTGAGCAGGAAATTTCAGATTCTGACTACATTCCATTTGCTATCACTGCCATTCAGTAATAATTCCTTTTGAAATGATAATTGTTTTCAAGAATTCTGCTTTCTTGAGAAGACTGGAGAGGCAGGACCTTACATTTGGTCAGGATTGGAACTAGTAGAGTGCTAGCCTGACAGAGCAGCCTCAGATGGGTTGATCAGATGAGTGACAGGTTGAGGCTGCATGAAATGAGCCACAGCTGCAGCAACTTGGCCCAGAGGCTCCAGCGGCTGCCCAATAGCAATGAGGAGAAGTGGAGTCCTCACCTCCTCCTGATCCAAGGACAGCTAGAGCAGAGAGCACACAGGCACAATGCCAGTCAGCTAGACTACTCCTGTGAAGGCAACCTTGCTTCACATGAAGGGCTATATTAGTGTCACCTACTTAACCTCACCTGAGTACTTGAGTGTTGCTGGAGAAATGTGCCTGGTTCTGTACCGTGTATCTTGCACTCTTCAACTTGTGGACTGCTTTCCTGAACTTTGGGTGTTCCCATTGGACTTGGTTGCCCTGTGACTCTTGCCATACTGAACACAGAATCTATGCAATGGGAAATGCTTTCTGAGGATCTGTTTTTGGTTTTTTTTTTTTAAATAAATACCTATAGAATGCTTGCGGAACATACATGTGTATATGGGATGGGACAGCACAACCCTGAAGCCACTTCATGGCAGCAACAATTCCAGGCAGCTATTTGCTACCATATATGGTTGATTGGACTTTTGTACCCCATAGCAGGTAGCTCTCAGCTTAATGAATGAGACAATGACTGGATGCATAGATAGGAATCCAGGAAGCAAAACATGGGCTCTTATTTAATAGTGTAGTTTATTTTAATGCTTCATAAATTACTACCATAAAAATGCATTAAAGCAGACACTGGTTAATTGCAAGATTGTTCTGTAACACTCATCTGCATAACAGTTCTGAGTTTCTGGCATATCTCAGCCTTGTAGTTGCTGTTCTAATAATGCTCTTTCCCATTATTTATAACTTTGCACATTTGCAAGTCACCTTTCTTGTCTTCCCTAGACAAACTTTATTTCCCTGCGGTCCCTGCCTCAACTGGCTAGTGCTTCCTGGAAGCAGAGTCTGCCAGAGAAAGGAAGAACAGGTAGAGATTTCTGGAAGGTGATGCCATTTGGGAAGCTTCTGGGTCTCAATAGCCCAGATTCGTCAACCACGCCCTGTTGTTGCTGACAAAGCCATTGGGTCAAGGCACAGGCTCCCTTCCATGAAATAATGTTAAGTGTGTTATCCAGACAAAATACATTCACTGTCATGGAACAGTAATCATGGAGGTTAGGATGGCCACAACCTATTGACCTTTTGTCAGGCCTTAGAAATCTGGGTCTTTTCACAGGCATTTGCACAGAGGACTTAGTAAGATTATCTTGACTTTATTCAGATTATAAATATGACCATACATGTAATCTTTCCCCCGTTTGTTACCAATATATTTTTTTGTTTGTTAATCAGTTGGAGTTGTTTTTTGTGAGTTGGATGGCCATATAAATTGAAAATAATAAAAAAATAAATAAGCTACTTCTCATCTTACAGTCCTTACTGTCATCAACTTGCATATCTACTTTGTATTTTCTTACAATTTCTTTAGGTCAGCAGGGGCCCCAGGGGCATTTTTGGAATTAAAGTAGTGGTGGGATTCAAAACTTTTTACTATCAGTTCTGTGGGTGTGGCTTGGTGGGCGTGGCATGGCTCGGTGGGTGTGGTTTGGTGGGCATGGCAGGGAAAGGATACTGCAAAATCTTCATTCCCACCCCACTTCAGGGGAAGGTTACCACCGGTTCTCTGAACTACTCAAAATTTCCACTACTGGTTCTCCAGAATTGATCAGAACCTGCTGAATACCACCTCTGAATTAAAGGTTATGCTTAATCTGTTGTGCATCATACTAATCTCCCAATTTTTGCTCCTTAATTTTGAAGGATAGATACTGAAGCTGAAGCTCAAATACTTTGATTACTAAATGAGAAAAGGGGACTTCTTGAAAAAGACCATGAGGCTGGGAAAGATTGAAGGCAAAAAGAAGAGGACAGCAGAGAATGAGGTGGTTAGATGGTGTCATTGATGCAGTGAGCATAGGTTTGTGTGGACTCTGGCAGACAGTGGAGGAGAGGGGGGCCTAGCATGCTGTGATCCATGGGGCCACCAAAAGTTGGACAAGACTTAGCAATGAACAACAAAATGAAATAAATAAAAATATTAACAAGAGCCATGGTGGCACAGTGGTTAGAATGAGGTACTGCAGGCTATTTCTGCTGATTGCCGGCTGTCTGCAATTTGGCAGTTCTAATCTCACCAGGCTCAAAGTTGACTCAGTCTTCCATCCTTCTGAGGTTGGTAAAATGAGGAGCCAAATTGTCGGGGCCAATATGCTGACTCCCTAAACCTCTTAGAAAGTGCTATGAAGCACTGTCAAGTGGTATATAACTCTATGTGATATTGGTAACTCACTTTGTATTGCTGTCCACTTGACAGGCAACTACTTTTGATCATCCTAACAATTTTTAAAATGATGGATGGTTTATGACAGGGGTCCCCAACCACTGGGCCCTGGAACAGTACCGGTCCGTGGATCATTTTGTACTGGTCCACAAAGAATGAATAATTGTGATTAAAATATATATAAAAATATGTTTTTAGTAAAGAAATAGTAAAGAAGCCCTTTACTATTGGGGAAGAATTGTTTTTGCCAGTCCTTGAAAAAGTGTTTTTGCATGAAACTGGTCCCTGATACAAAAAAGGTTGGGGACCACTGGTTTATGATATCCAGAAAAGCAAAAAAAAAAAAAAAAAAGGGAGAGAGAGAGAGATCAAATTCATAGAAATAATTAGTAGTGCTAATTAGCAATAATAATAACATTTTGAATCACTGCCTGGAATTTCAGCTTCTTTGGCTTCCTGCCAAAGAGTGTTTCTATGATGGTTACCCTTCATCTTGCCCTTACATTATTCCTAGGTCTGAACATAGCGGCTAAATTTTAAAGCATTTAATTGCTGGCACTGTTGCATTGGAAGGCTTTTACAGTCACCTAATTTCACACAGCAGATGTTAGTGATAGAACAGCAAAAGAAACCAAAGTTTGGATTTTTTTGAATAAAAAACCTTTATAACTTTTTATATACAAAGGACAAATAAAGGTAATGTGAAGAAAAGCACAGCGGTCAGCTTCACATCAGACATGGTATCTTTGTAATCCAATATGCACTCTATTTTTCCAAGTATCCTGGGCTGTCACATCTGCCATCACCACCTGTGATAATTTTTTTCCTCTTTAACACTCAATAATCAATTACAAGATTCTCTTCCACCCACCTACCCACCATCATTTATTACAGCTGGCTCCAGAGACTGTGGCAGGAATGCAAAAATAAGGGCAAGGTAAATAGCTCAGTTCTGAAACATCCTAACACCTGTGGGTCAAACTAGGCCTACCTACCAGGCAAAAGATAAGAAAATTAGGGAAAGGGAGATTTAATGTCATCTCTTGGACTAACTCAGCATGGGGCATATGAGAGCTGAACTAATGCTTCTGCAATTTGATTTGCAATCAAAATGCTGGAGGTTTGTTGGTTGATTGGATTGCTTGGATCATTGAATGCAATTCAGTATTAAAATGGCTAAGTTTTCAGGATTTTTATTACTCACCAGTTGGGATGATTGAGCAAAAGTCCATTTTGACATGGAGTCCAGGTAGTTGAGATTCTAAGGGTTTTAAATAGCACTGTGTAAACATACTCGCATATTTCCCACACAGGCACAGCTATGCCTGCCAAGTGAGCAAATATGATCACCAATCAGTGCGAGAAAATGAACATGGAATGTGTTCAGAATCAAACTTCATTTTAAAGGGAAATTGATTAAATGAATAAGAAGCTTATGAATATGCCAAATATCATCATTATTTGTTCTGCCAGCTGTAGAGGCTGATTGTGCTACAACTCTATCTTAGTCATGCCAGACAGAGTGCTCACTAAGCTACTAAAAGTGAAAACTAAGGTTGTAGCAGACCAACACTTGTCTGAATTAATCTACATTGGTAATATTCTGGACACTTTTGGCTGATTTTCCTATTTTTCTTTTTTTGCTTTTAGGATGGAAACTGCTCCTACTAAATTTTAAAACATTGTGAATCTGTGTCATGATTTGTTAATCCTAAATCCCCAAGATTTTATCCATAGAAATATTTGCTTTGTTTTCTTGCTGTTTGATTTGCTGTTTGAAGTGGCTCTAGATACATTCAATTTGCTTGATATATGTCACATTTATGCCATTTTACACCTAAGTATATGTAAAAGTAGACTATACAGAGTATTTTAAGTGGTGAAGGGGAGCACAAATGTTTTAAACATGTTTGGCAATCTACATTTGAAAGCTGTGTTTTCTTTTAAAATGACAATCACAGGTGCATCATTAATGCCTGCCATTATGAGGTATCTCTCACCTTGAACTTCCAGCTCTTTTTCAAAGATTACAGGGATAACAGTCTCTGAGTTATTCCAAGCACAACACAGCTGCAAGTGTAGTTCTTTGTTTTGTTTCTTCCTTGTGCAAAAACCTTGGAATTTTGCAAAAATGACTGTTTTTCCTGGATAAATTGCCTTATATTAATAGAAAGGTGACCTTGCTTAAGAACAGAATTTACTTTAAGCAATGTAACACATACATGTTTTTCTTGATCTTGACAATGTAACACATACATGTTTTTCTTGATCTTGACAAGAAGATATACTATTTTCTATCATTAATACTTTGCTCAAGCTGGACCTTTCTTGCACAAATCAGTTAGAACTTTGGTATCTTGGTTTTCTCCATTCCTGCCTAGTGGGGTCTTTACCAGAGGTGGTATTGAGCAGGTTCTGACCAATTCTGGAGAACCAGTAGTGGAAATTTTGAGTAGTTCAGAGAACTGGCAAATATCATCTCTGACTGGAGATTTTACAGTTTGCTTCCCCTGCCATGCCCACCAAGCCATGCCCACAGAACCGGTAGTAAAATTTTTTGAATCCCACCACTGCTCTTTACTTGAATACATTAAAAATCTTATATCTTTTGGGTTTGCATTAAAACCACTTCCTTCTGCATATATTGCTTTTGTTTTAAAATTATCCAATAAAATGAGCCATACTTATTTATTGTCAAAGGCAATAAATCATTGTCTATAAATTACCCTTTTAAACTTGCAGGTACTCCTCATGCAATGTCGGGATCAAATTATTTTAGTTTCTTTATTATGATCTGGTAGATAGTTATTTTGTTTAACAGGAAAGAAAAAGAGTTTAAATGTTCTTTATTTGAGCTCTAAATATTACAATTGGTTCAATAGTGATTTTTTTTGGGGGGGGGGCTGGACGATAATATAATCAGCCATGCAATGCTTTTTTTTTGCCTTGTTGATCTTATGAAGTTAAAATAGCATAGATCAATTTATAGGATGGATTTGGATTTTCTATCAATCTCAGTTAGATATGCTTTGTATATTATATATAAATAAGTATTTTTGCACGGACTTTTCAGCACATTTTTATGTATTTGTTTTGAATGGAAAACTATGAAATATGAATATGCTATTTGGTTTTTGGCTGCCAACATGCTGAACATCTCAGAGAAGCTATTGCCAATCATATTTCAAACCCCAAACATATGATACAAGCAACCTTGGCCTGAGCATATCCCTGTTCTTACAAATCTTTCTTGAGTATAGTGGATGGATAAATTTAAAGCCAATCCATGAAAGTTCATAGCTATGAATATGCCAGGAACATAATTATTCTCCCTGAAGCTATTAAGATATCTAATTTGTAGCCCAGTGACCTTCAGGAGGAACTTATCTTAGTCTCACAGCAATTCTATGGCTACTGATTTGAACTTGAGGAATTGTGGTTTTAGTCCAACACTGGATTCCTTTCACCACAATGGGTGTGAACACTGCAAACTATGACTCCAATGCTTCTGGACACTCATATAAATTGCTTTTGCTTATTTAACATCTCCTCAATTACTTTCCCCATAATCCACTTAACTTAAAATGTGTTTAAACTGCTAATGTGTTGGGTCATTGACTTTAACAATGTTCTCACAGTTACATTTAATTATGGTACAAGCTGTTATTTAAGATCACATTTCAAATGGAGAAATGTAATAATGCATTCTTAGATAGCAATAAATGAAACAACCGCTAATGTTCCGCAGAAGAGCTAGCAATAGTCCTTTCAAAGAGAAGGCTACAAATAAGAGTGTGGAGAAAAGATTCACATGGCTTATGGAATCAACATCAGAAAAGAAGGTAAACATTGTGATATGAAACAGACTCGGAAGCAGTGTATGTTATCCGGAAGATAAGATGCTATTAAGAAAAAAAACAATGAAATTAAATTTTGGCTTGCATTTATATGCCCATCCAATCTGGACACTATGAGAAAAAAAAAAGTTCTGATCCTTCTAAAGGCCAGGGCAACCAGCCCTTTATAAGTGTGTGTGTGTGTGTTCATTCTAAAGGATGGGAACTGACATTAAACAGACATGCACCCTGGGTCCCATATGATGTATTGGAACCCAGATCTAGAATGTATCATCCCTTTTGGAGTATATGGGATAGATAGCTTTTGGAACAGAAGTGTCACAACAACCCAGTGTCATTTAGTCCTTTAGAGCAGTGGTTGCCAACCATTTGCACCTCAGGGACCACCAAACTCAAAATTTTAGATCCCAGGGACCACTAACCGGTTCTGTGGGCATGGCCTAATTTGTGGGTGTGGCTTGGTGGTCATGTGACTGGCTGGCTTGTTTGTAAATATTATAAATATTTATATAAATATTGAATTTTTTACAAAAAAGAGCAACTTTTACCCAAAATCAGGCAAAGCAGGCAGGCAGATTGAGTTGCTCACAGAATCATTGAGTGATCTATCTATCTGCATCAGCTAGCTCAGTCTCTCAAATTTGCTTGCCGTGAGTCTGCACTGAATTTGCTTGCAAGCAAACCTTCAGTCCTAAGGGAGGTTCGGCTGTGCTTAGCTAGAAAGCAAGAAATCCATCCATTTCCTGCTTCCTAGATAAACTAAATCTCCTGGCACAACAAAACAGATGATGGTCAGAAAAAGGAAAAATAGCAACTTAGCAGACAAGTTTGCCAGATAAGGAGTGAGTGGGTGGAGAGGGTTCCCGCAGGCCATGTGGGTGGCACAGCCTTGTGTTTCTGCACAATCTGGATTAATTGCTTTGCGGGGGTGCTCTAGGAGTGAGATTTCTCTGCGGCCCACCAAAATTTTCTCACAGACCACCAGTGGACCATGGCCCACTGGTTGGCAAACACTGCTTTAGAGATAAAAACCAGCACCTTGAATTGCACTATAAATCTATTGGGCAACTATACAGCTCACAGGGTGTACAAGAGGCATCCACAGCTACTTGGTTGCTACACCTTGGACCAATTGAAGCTTTTGGATGGTCTTCAGGGGCAGCCCAATCTAGAGTGCATTTTAGTAGTTCAATCAGGAGATAGGAAGCCATGAGGGATGGTGAACATAGCCCTCACACCCAGATTTCAGTATGCAAACAGTCCAGGATACAATTTTAGTATACATATTTTTTTTAAAAAATTGGCAATAGTAAGAAAGCTCTCTATTCATTGAATTTTCTGATATGCTCCTGTTACTATCCTGATAGTAAACGACAGCTTTATATTGATCAATATTTAGACAGTACTATGTGAATAATACATAGTCCTGAAGATTTGGTTGACTGATCAAGGGGGCCAGATTGGTCTTATGATTGAATTCTAGTCATGCCTTAGGCATGAATACTGACAGGGTGACTTTGGGCTAGTCAAATAGTCTTAACCCAACTCAGCTCATGTGTTTTAGGGAGAAAGGATTATTAGGTATGTTTTCTGCTTTATAACTACAAAGTACATGTTATCCCAAGGTATAACATTTTTCCAAATTTCTACAAGAAAGCACATTTTTTTTGCATGCACATTGCTAAAAATATTTACAGTGTGATATCTTGATATAAAAATGAAAAAAAGAAACTGGGAAGAAGTTACAAAACTTAACTGTTTTTCGTTTGAAAAAGAAAATATACTGCTTTTCTTGTTTTTCTTAATGTACTACACTCAAGCTACACAGCATGGAGATGATAACAAACAACAGAAGAAATAATTGGTACTTTTTATTAGAAAGTTCATTTGAAGTTGAAAAAAAGTGCATGATTAATTAATCAGAGAAGATTTTCACACTATAAAAATCTGTTGACATATGTTTAAAAGTCATCTGCTTATAGGATCATTTACAACCCAAAATGGATGAAAGCTCATACTAAGATATTCTGCTTTTGGCACTTAGATGCTGAAAATTACTTTTGACCCAGAAGTCTTATTATGTGGAATGAGAGAAGAAAGATGGTTTATAAATGAAAGATAACCTGTTCTGAGCTTAGATAAAACCTCTGAGGCACATGTTCAGTTCCCAAAATTTCCTTGCTTTCAATTCTGTTTTTTTTTAAATAAACTAGATTCATAATTATCTATCTAATTAACATTACCACAGAATGAAAGTATTTTGTTAATCTGAAATAGTTAAAGTTCGCTAAGGCTATCCTTGAATGGTGTGGAATATCACCGTTTTGAAAGTTTGCCAATAAGTAAATTATTAGTGATTACTCAGTTGTTTATAGTGGAGACCACCAAACAACATATCAATTGGATTTCTGGGCAGGAAACATACTTGGATGCAACTTGTCATTCAGGGTTTGAGTGTTGCCAATTGGAATCATCAAAGATATTAGACAGCTGAAGAATGTAACTCTATCTCCCCAGTGCTTGTCTTGGCACCAACCATTTGCTTGTTAAATTTATATTTATACTTCTCCCCCCCCCCCCCCCAAAGCTTTAACAATATTTCTATGGTTATGTTGTGGTTAGCCAGCAGCAGGTTCAGATGGCTGAGGAGATCGATAACTCTGATGAGGGTTCATGACTATCAGGGAGTGGACTGCTGCCTTCAGAGATTGTGGAGGCTGGCAGCAGTGACGAGGAGGTTCCTGAGGAGCCTGTGCCGAGTGCACATAGATGAAGGATTACTCGGAGGAAAGAACAATTACAGCAGCACAGGCAACTCAGGAGTAAGGCTGCAAGGTAATGGCTCCTCCCTCAAGAGGATAAAAGCCAGGTTTGGAAAAGCGTTCTTTGCAGACAGCAAAGAAGCTCTTAGCTCAACTGGTGGATATCTTAGTTTGTGAATCTTGTAAATTAGTTCTTATCTCTGGGTTTTTGGCAGCCTTGACAAACAACTTGGCAAGGCTCTTTCTTGTTGGAGATAATTGTCGGAAAGCAGCCTTTTATCTGTAAAGGAACAGCACTCATGATTAAAACTTGAAAGGTGGGGGCTGCTGCCTTTGTCAGTGTTTGCTCTCTGGGAACCTGGTTGGGTCAGAACAGGTTAGTTTGGGAGGATGAGTAACTCTAAGTCACCTAGTAAGCCTCCATGAGTGAAGATGGGTTAGGACCAGAAAAGCTTAAAACCATTTACAAATGGTAATTTTTTTCTTTTGTATTATTAATTTTTATTAAGCTGAGCACCTGTTTAGGGCAGACTGTTCCCAGCCTTGGGAACTATACCAAGATATAACCCCCTTTGGCCCAAATCCTATTTATGACCTGCATGTTTCAAGTCTACAGAGAAATTTCCTGAACCTGAAAAGTAAACATCCCTATTTCCATATATTTTTATCAACTGTATTACATTTTTAAAAAAAATTGACAGAAAATATTGTACTTTTGGCTCTTCACTGCCTATCAATTTCACTGATTAACCTTTTGATGCATTAATTCTTTCCATATGTGTCAATCAGTTTTATTTTGTACAATCTATACCCAGATTATGAATTAAGTTGTCATTTCTGCAGAAAATGTATTCTGATCACGCTTAGTACACTTTTCTTCTTTATTAATCGATCTGTTACTTCTAACCCTGATCCTTTCCATAACTGGGAATGACCCTTCGTGTGTCTTGGTTGAAATTACCCTTTTTATATAACAGATTGTTGTTATCTGCTGCTTTATTTTCAAACTCTTGGCTAATAATTACTGGCACTGCATGTACATGATCCTGGCATCAGTCTGGATTATTGCTATGGCAATTCTACATTGGCTTGACTTTTCTGTTGGTGCAAAACCAAGTTCCTTGGCTATTATCTGGCATTCAGATATGAGTACACTCTCATTTCACTGGGTTCTCAATTGATTTTCAGATGTGACTGAAACCTCTTGACTCCCAATCTCTTCGTTTAAGAGAACATTATGTTGTGACTAAATTTTTGCAAACCACCATGTAAGGAAGATGTTTTTCTACAAGGACAAAGATTGTACAGTGGAGTGAGACTGTTGGGAGTAGTGTTTCATGTTGAAGGACATGGTTGAAAGGGTGTCTATTTCTTTTTTAAAGTTTTTTTTTAATTTCAATTACTTTTGCTGGTTCTTTTCTAAATAAGAAACAATAGCATTTACTTTCTGCAACAGAAAGCAGCCCTTTTCCTTTGCTCCTTACTTTTACGTTTAGAATAGGTGACATACACTTATTCATTGTTTATAAGGATCCTCTCCTCCTCCTCTGAGAAACAGAGGTGACAATTAAAAGTTGTATGGTTACCTGATAATCCCCATACCATAAAGCATAAAGAAAACTCACTCCATGCTCTCAACTGACTTATATTAGAGTTATCTGGGGAAGCGAGCTTCCATTTTTCCCCTTCTAATAACAGTTCCATTTGATACATAGGAGAAATAAATGATGTCATGACATGGTTGGTATAAATTACATAATTGCATTGTTTATGTGATGACATCATGAGGCACATGATGCCATTTCCTCCTAGAGATATCCATGAATAGAAAAGCTATTGGCTGTTGTCATCAATCACTGTTTTTATTTTTATTTTATTTTATTTGGTTTGTCAATTGCTTACAAGATAATAGCTATACGTAAAAACATAGTTATGAATACATAGATACATATAAGAAAAATAAAAGAAACAATAGGACAGTGACAATAGGCACATTGGTGTGCTTATGGACACCTCCTACAGATCTCTTAGGAAAGGGGTGAGGTCAATAGTAGAAAGTCTAAGGTTAAAGTTTTTGGGGTTTGGGGAAGAAACGACAGTCAGGTAGAGTATTCCAGAGACTGACCACTCTGTTGCTGAAGTCGTATTTCCTGCAATCAAATTTGGTGCAGTTAACCTTGAATTTATATCTATTGTTTGCTCTTGTATTGTTATGGTTGAAGCTGAAGTATTCATTGACAGACAGGACGTTGCAATGTATGATTTTATATACTATACTTAGATTCAACCAAAGGCGGCATAGTTCTAGGTTTTCTAGATCTAGAATTTCAAGTCTGGTGGCATAAGGCATTCTGCAATGAATAGAAGAGTGGTGAACTCTTCTTGTGAAATGTTTCTGGACTTTCTCAACTGTGTTAATGTACATCATGTGGGTTCCAGACTGATGAGCTATATTCTAGTATTGGTCCAGCAAATGTTTTTGTATGCTCTAGTTAGTAGTGTAATATTACCAGAGAAAAAGTTATGTAAGATTACGTTAACAACTCTTAATGCCTTTTTGGTTATGTAGTTACGGTGGGCTCTTGTACTTAGGTCATTAGAGATGAGTACTCCAAGATCCTTGACAGAGTTTGGATCATCAACAAGGTCTTGACTATTCAGCCTGTAATTTATTTTCTGATTTTTTTTGCCAGTATGTAAGACAGAGCATTTATCTGTTGAGATTTGAAGTTGCCATTTGTTTGAACATTCTGATACATAGCCAAAGTCTTTTTGAAGGGTAGCAGTATTGTCTGTGGTGTTGAATAGCTTTACATTTTCAGCGAAGAGAACGCAGTTGCTCTTGATATGAACACAGAGGTCATTTATGCAGAGTATGAAGAGAGTTGGTCCTAGAACACTGCCTTGGGGGACACCATTATTGATAGGTACAGAATTTAATAGGATGCTCCCAATTTTGACCATTTGTTGTCTGTTTGACAGGAATGCTTTTGTCCAGTTATGCAGGTGTCCAGAGGTACTGTAAGATTTTAGTTTTAGGAGTAGTTTGTCGTTTACCACTGAATCAAAGGCTTTACAGAAGTCTATGTAGATTGCGTCTATTGTTTTGCCCTGATCAAGTTGTATAGTCCATATGTTTTTGCAGTGTAAGAGTTGCAGATTACAGGATAGTTTTTTTTCTGAAACCAAATTGTTTATTAGACAGTAGGTTGTTTGTCTCAAAATGGAGGATAATGGATTGGTTAATAATTGATTCAATGACTTTACAGGTGATGCAGCATAAAGAGATTGGTCTGTAATTTTCAACTAGGCTGGGGTCTTTCTTTTTGAAGATGGGGATGACTGTGGCTTGAGACCATAGGTTTGGCAAGGAGTTGGTCCTGAAAGATTTTTCAAAGATTATGCTTAGAGGTTCAGCTATGGCAGTGGATAGCTTTTTAAAGAAGCAGGCACATATTCCATCCGTTCCAATAGATAGAGATGGTTTTAGATTGCGTAGTGCTTTTTCAACATTGTCTTCTGTAAAATCAACATGTATAAAATGTATTTATTTTAATAATCACTGCCTATCTTGCAAGAATGATACAAAATTTTGCTTCCTGAATATATTTGGGAGTATGGAGATTCTCAATCATCCAGGTTATGTTTTTTCCAAAGGTGCTTTTCCCAAAGGCAACTGGACTTTCCTGTTTTTCTTAAAAACATTTAATTTCTCATCCAAGAAGTTTGTTCAGTTCTTTTCCAGAGAAGATTTCAGCAGGATATTTCCACAGTGGAAAAACGCTATCAGAGCAACTGTAATCTTTTAGTCAGTAGTGGAATTCAAATTTTTAAATATTGGTTCTGTGGGCATAGCTTGGTGGGCATGGCATGGCTTGGTGGGCATTGCTTGGTGGGCGTAGCAGGGGAAGAATACTGTAAAATCCCCATTCTCTCCCCACCCCACTAACCTGCTTTCCAGCTCCAATCTTCTGTGCAGGGCAACAAAAGAAGACCCAGCCGAGCAGCTGGGACTCGGTAGGCAGATGGTGACGGGGCCAGTCAAAGGTGGTATTCCGAACTACTCAAAATTTTTGCTATTGGTTCTCCAGAACTGGTCAGGACCTGATGAATACCACTTCTGCTTTCAGTGCCCTGCCTATTGTTGGTTCCAGCAGAGAGATGCATCAGACACTGAGTACAAATGAAAATCAGTGGTTAAAAAAAAAAATTGGACCTGTTGAACTCATGCAGTGTGTCATAATCTTTATGTACTTAAATACATTATAGACATTAAAAGTTAATTTTAAATTTCTTATGATACAGTTATTTTGAAATTATATTTCTACTCTGTTTGAAGGGTCCATGATAAGCACCAAACATTTTCAGTGTTATCTGTGCTTCAAGTAATTTTGAGAGTGACAAATATAAAAATTATGACATTTCTTGTTTCCAGAAATGAAAAATACTACTCCTTCATCAACTGTGATATCAAATCTTCAAAAGCAGGAGAAACATACTGTATGCTATCATCACCCACTAAATTTTGTACGATGGATGCACTGAATTAAATAATGAGCAAATAACTATTGTCCCAGTTCTCCAATGAGTTGTTAGTTGCATTCATAGAAATAGACTTTGGTGTTATACTGTCTCGGTAATTAGTATGTTACCCTCCTCCTCCTGAATATCTTGGGCAGTGTGTACAGTAGAAACTGTTGCCTCATGTATATACCTTATGAGGAAAATCTATCTCATTGAATGTATCAATCACTTCCTGAAATGGTTGTGGGGTCACAAAATGAAGCTTCAGGATACAGAAAACCCCACATAAGATATGGATTTTCTTGGAATCCATGAAGGAAGCATATGTTTGCTACTTTAATAAATCATGGATTTTTTTTTATAGGCAAGCTGCATTGGGAACTTGCATTTGTAGTCAACCTTCAGTGGGAATCTGCATTATGTAATCTATCTTTGTATGTAGGCTGATTCTGTGAACTATTCCACATATGGCTGAGGCTACAGAAGCAGATGCTCTTTATGAATGCCAGCTTTGCATTCGAGGAGTTGCATACAATCTACATAAGGTAAAAATATCTTGCACACACCGTAAAGCCCAGGTCACACTGAACCAACGGATGCAAAGAGGATGTAGAACGGACAAAAAAGCTTGCCATCCGTTGGAAAACGCGATGTACTCACTGCCTCCATTTTGCTTCCTCTCTATCCGTCCAGCATCCGTTTATTGACGTTTCATCCGCTCCGAAAGTTTTGGGCTGCCCAAAACTTTTGCGCGGAAAATGTATCCAGTTCATCCGTTCTGCATCCGCTATGCATCCACTACGCATCCGTTACACATCCGCTATATCCGCTAGGCATCCGCTACGCATCCGCGCAACTCCATCCACCTGGACTTGGGGAGGAAGCAGAACGGATGCGGAACGGATGCAGAACGGATGCCTAGTGGATGCAGCACAGAAACAAAGTGTTTAAAATGGAAAAAACGTTCGCAGAGGGGACCTATCTCGGATATTAAGGATGTCTGGAGGATGCCCAGAGGATGCCTAGAGGATGCCTCGTGGAAAACCTATATTTCCTATAAAAAGGGGGATCAACTCATCTGCATCTCACTTTTAGAACAGCAGCCCAGTGTTGCAGAACTCTGCAGCCTTCATCTGACTCTTCCTCTTCCACAGCATCCAGTCATGTCCACCGTGGATTGCAACAAAGTCCTTTCGGCAGCCACCATCGTTCTGCAACAGTGCGAAGCCATCTGCAGGCTCTGTGAACTCTACTGCGAGAAGAAAAAGAGGCAGCCAAAAAGAGTCTGGGTCCGAAGATGGTTCGCCAGAAGAGCAGAGGACGGACTGTACAACAAGCTGATGTTGGAGCTCAGGAACGAAGACACTCGTGCATTCCAAAACTTCATGAGGGTGCCTCCAGCCATGTTTGACGAAGTTGTGCAGCGGCTGACACTCAAGTTGACCAAGGCAAACACCAACTTCCAGCCCAGCCTGGAACCTGGGTTCAAGGTGGCACTCATTCTGCACCACCTGGCCTCAGGGACCACCTACAGAAGCATGCAGTACAGCTGGAGGGTGCCACACAACACCATCAGCATTGTGGTCAGAGAAGTGGTGCAGGCCATCATCGAAGAATACATGGTGGAGCTCCTCCAGTGCCCCACCACTGAAGAAGGATGGAAGAAAGTTGCAGAGCAGTGGTATCAGAAGTGGAACTTCCCACACACCGTTGGAGCCATTGATGGCAAGCACGTGGCCTGCAAAGCTCCAGCCAAGTCGGGGTCTACTTATTTCAACTACAAGGGCTTCTTCAGCATCGTCCTCTTCACCATGGTCGATGCTGACTACAAGTTCATGTACATCGATGCTTCAGGCAACGGGTCAACTTCAGATGCCCATGTATACAACGCCAGTAACCTCAAGGAGGGGTTGGAACGCAACCTCATCATGGGCTTCCCAGATCCAGAACCCCTGCCCAATGACACGCAAGATGTGCCCTACTTCATCATGGGGGATGACGCCTTCTCCCTCAGAACCTACCTCATGAAGCCCTACACTTCCAGACTCCTCACCCGTGAAGAGAGGATCTTCAACTACAGGCTGTCCAGGGCAAGGCGGGTGGTGGAGAACGCCTTTGGCATCCTGGCCAAAAGGTTCCAGGTACTTCTCACCACCATGCAGCATCATCCAGAGACCGTGAGGAGGATCGTGGAAGCTTGCTGCATCCTGTACAATCTCATGCGCACCCGCTACCCAGTCTTGCAGAACAGGCTCGTGGACCTCCAACAAGGCAATGGGGACATGGAGCCTGGGGAATGGAGGCAAGGGCGAAACCTGATAGACACTAAGGATGTGCAAGGCCCCAACAGAGCTTCACGTGAAGGGAAGAGGTAGCGCAACCTCCTGAGACACTGGTGCAACTCCCCAGCTGGAGCAGTGGAGTGGCAAGACAGGATAATAGATGATTAATGGATGCTTCCTTCAGCCTGTCTCATCACATGGATGAGATTGGGCCATGTATGTTGAGTGGCCCTACAATGAACAGGGCATTTAATAAAGAGTTGTGTTTATGTTGACA
>BLBF01000016.1:38110064-38126175 GCA_015471245.1 Laticauda colubrina | reverse complement strand
AAAGTCCACAGGTAGCCAGCCAGCCAGTCTCTGGCACTCCTCTTGGTTGCTCAGTCTCAGGGGTGAAGGATCCAGGTGCTGTGGAGGTGGATGGTGCTGGAGTGCTTGTCTGAAGGGCCATTGGGGTGCAGCATCAGCAGTGTTAGCACCAGCAGAAGCACCACCGCCATAAGCAGCATCATCAGTTCCCCCAGAAGCAGAAGCAGCAGAAGCTCCAGCCCCAGAAGAGCAAGCCCGTGCTACAGAAGCCCCAGCAGAAGCAGACTGAGGGCCAGGGGGTGGGATGGTAGCCCTGTCCCTCTTGCCAGGGCTGGCAGCAGATGGCTGAGGCTTTCTGTTCTTCCCCATGGTTGTGGGGTTGCTGACTGGCAGGAAGGCAGGCAGGAACCAAGGCAGGCAGGCAGGCAGGCACCAAGCCTGGCAGGAAGGCTGGCAGGCAGGCAGACAGCAAGGCTGGCAGGGGGGCTGGCAGGAAGGCTGGCAGGGAGGTAGACACCAAGGCTGGCAGGCAGGCAGGAACCAAGGCTGGCAGGCAGACAGGCACCAAGGCTATCAGGAAGGCTGGCAGCCAGGCACCAAGGCTGGCAGGCAGGCTGGCACCAAGGCTGGCAGGCAGGCTGGCACCAAGGCTGGCAGGAAGGCTGGCACCAAGGCTGGCAGGAAGGCTCGCAGGCAGGCAGGAACCAAGGCTGGCAGGCAGGCAGACACCAAGGCTGGCAGGAAGGCTGGCAGGCAGGCAGGCACCAAAGCTGGCACCAAGGCTGGCAGGAAGGCTTGCAGGCAGGCAGGAACCAAGGCTGGCAGGAATGCATGCACCAAGGCTGGCAGGAAGGCTAGCAGGCAGGTAGGCACCAAGGCTGGCACCAAGGCTGGCAGGAAGGCTGGCAGGCAGGCCAGCACCAAGGCTTGCAGGGAGGCTGGCAGCAAGGCTGCCAGGCAGGCAGACAGCAAGGTTGGCAGGGAGGCTGGCAGGGAGGCTGGCAGCAAGGCTTGCAGGCAGGCATGCAGGCAGGGCAGGTAAGGCTGTCAATCCGTCCGGCAGCAGGTCTTTCCTCTCAATGGTGACCTGCTTCTGAGCTGCTTCCCTTTATATCCGTGAGGCTTATGCAATGCATCCTCCCCGCATGCGCAATTAATGCTCGGCATCAATTAGTCTTCTGCTGTACATCCGCTAGGCTTCCGCTGTGCATCCGCTTCATCCGCTGTGCATCCACTCTGCATCCACTGTATCCGTTCTGTGTCCACTTTGCTGCGGCCCCCCGGAAGCCTTGCGGATGTGCCATCCACTCCCATCCGCTTCCATCCGCTAGGCTTCCGTTCCGCCTCCGCTTTCCATCCGCTCTGCGTCCTCCCCGCATCCGTTCCTTTCCGTGTTGTCTGCTCTGGTTATTCAAATGTTTGCCCCTTTTGAGAGCGGATAACAACGGATGGAACATTTTTCTCATCCGTTGTGTCCTTTTTACTAACTTTTTGCATCCGTTGGGCAGTGTACAGGGCCTTAAGTCTCTTTCATTTCAGTGAATATATTTTTTAATATAAACAAACTTTATTGAATATACAACTAAAATAAACAAACAAACACATACACAACATTGGAAAAAAAACAAAAAAAAACCCTGAAGAAAAAGCAATTCCATTATCGACAGTTTGTGGTTCCTTATTTGTTATCATTATTGGTTGTCATATTTACAAATAAGTCTTAATGCAAGTATGGTGTTACTACCTCCTTTACGGTTTAATAATATTTACTATTATATTATCTATCTTTGTTCTATCCAATCATTCCAACATTCCCAGCTTTTGTAATATTCTGATGATTCTTTATCCTTAGTGCTAAAGTCAATTTATCAATCTCTGCCCAGGTTGCTATTATCAGAATAGTCATTTCCTCTATTGGAATGTCAGCTTGTTTCCAACACTGTGCAAAGGCTAATCTAGCTGCAATAAGTATGTGCAATATTATATATTTGGCTTTTTTCGGAGTTGTCTATTGAATATCCCTAATAGGAAGAATTCTGGTTTTAATTCAATTTGCTCCATCGTTATTTCCTCCAACTATTTTTTGATTGTCCGCCAGTATCTTTGGGCTTCTGTGCAGGACCACCACATATGAAAGAATGTTCCGTGTTTCTTTTTACATTTCCAACAATTCAGATTCATGCTAGGAGACATCTTCGCTAATCTCGAAGGAGAGAGATGCCATCTATAAAACATTTTATAGGCATTTTCTTTATATGTTGCTGATTTTGTGATTTTATTATTCCTGATCCAGACCTTTTCTCATTCAGGTGATGCTACATCCTATATTTCTACTCCAAGCTATCATATTGCTTTTGACTACTTCCTCCTCTAGTTCCATCTCTAATAGGTAGTTGTAAAATTTGGTTATGTTTTTTTTTCTGAACCTAGTAAGATTTTATCTAATTGTTGTAGCTTACTGTAAATTCCAAAAACTTTCTTATCCTGTCTATATCTATTTTGTATTTGGAGGTAAACCCACCAGTCAACTCATAGCCCTTGTTCTTGGAGATCTTGCCATGATTTTACAATTCCTTGTGCATCCAGTAGGTCTTTGTATTTTATCATCTTGTTAAGATACAAATTATTCGGGTGTATCATCGCTTCCATTGTTGAGAGCCAAATTGGGATCTTTAGATAGTGTTTTTTCTTTATAATATTCCAATTAGCCAATAAAGAACCTCTAATTATATGTCTGTGGAAGTAATTTTATTTAGTTTTCCCATAAAAATTCATGCTACCTCCTCTGTAAATCATGGCCTTCTAGAAATAGTATTCTCTTATTCGATAAATTTACCCATTCTTTCAGCCATAGTAAGGAGGCTGCGCTGTGATATAGTCACAATTTGGGAGTGCCATACCCCCCCCCCTGCTTTTCATATCTTGCATTGCTTTTAACTTTATCCTCCTTTTTTTCCCTTGCCAAATAAATTTTGCGATTATCCTATTGAGTTCCACAAAGTAGTTTTTATGTATTTTTATTGGTATTGTCTGGAACAAATAAATAAATTTTGGGAGAATGTTCATTTTAATAGTGGCAATCCTCCCTAATAGGGAGAGTTGCAATTTAACCCATAACTCTAAGTCTTTTTTAACCTGTTGTCGTAATTTGTTATAGTTATTTTCCATTAGTGTTTTACAATGAGCCATCAGCCATATTCCTATGTATTTAATTTTTTTACCACCTGTAATCCCATTGCCTTTTCCAATTCTAATTTTTGTTTTTCTATTAAATTTTTGGTTGTTAATTTCATTTTTTCCCTGTTAATTTTAAGTCCTGCAACTTTCCCAAATTGATCTAACTCTTTCAATAGTTCTTGACCTACTTCAATTGGATCCTCTATGAAAAATACCATATCATCCTCAAATGACTGCAGTTTATATTCTTCTTTCTTAATGTTTAACCCCTTTATTCCTGGGTTCTGTCTAATTTGTGTAAGCAGTGTTTCCAAAAATAGTATGAAGAGCAGGGGAGATAATGGATATCCCTGCCTAACTCCTTTCTCTATTTTTATTGAGCGTGTATACTCTCATTAATTATAATATTTGCTTTCTGTGAGGTGTAAATTGTAGTCACGGTGTTTCAAATTTAGTGCCTAGATTCATATTATAGATTTGTTGGATTAGGAATTTAAATTGTCAAAGGTCTTCTAAGCATCCAAGAATACAAGGGCTATTTGTTTTTCCAAATGGACTTCATAGTATTCCAAAACATTTAACACTATTCTTAGATTGTTCCTAATTTGTCTACTGGGGAGATCTTTTACAGAGTTTGGATCCTCAATCCTCTACAAGGTCTTGACTATTCAGTCTGTATTTTATTTTCTGATTTTTTTTGCCAATATGTAGGACAGAGCATTTATTTGTTGAGATTTGAAGTTGCCATTTGTTTAACCATTCTTATACATAGTCAAGGTCTTTTTGAAGGGTAGCAGTATTGTCTGTGTTGTTGAATAGCTTTACATCATCAGCAAAGAGGACACAGTTGCTCTTAATATGATCACAGATCATATTCGTTAAGAATTCTTTTTAGTCTATTTGCTATAATTATAGCAAATATTTTACAATTAGTATTTAACAAAGAAATTGATCTATAGTTTTGTATGAGTCGAGAATCTGAATCTTCCTTCAGAATCAGTGAAATCAATGTCTCCCTCCATGAATCCGGTATTATAGCTGCAAGTAAAACCTCATTATATACTTCCACCATGAGGGGTCCTATTTATTCTCCTATTGCCTTGTAGAGTTCCCCTGGGAACCCATCAGGTCCCTGAGTTTTGTTGTTTTTTTTATTTTCTATTGCTGTTTTCAGTTCAGACCACGTAATATCTTTAATTAGCATTTCTTTCATCTTATCCCCAATTACTTTGTCTTTTGTAACACCAAAATAATTTCTTATCATATCCTCCTTTACCTCCTACTTTTTATAAAGGTTTTCAAAATATATTATGTGCAATTTCTTTTTTCTATTCTATTCCCTGTTGGGCATCCCCATTTCCATCTATTAATTGATAAATTAATCTTTTCTATTTTTCTTTTTTGAGTTTGTAGGACAGCCATCTTCCTGGTTTATTAGCCTGTTCAAAGAATATCTGTCTATCTATATTCAGCTTTGTAATCACTCCTTCCTGTTTAATTAAGTTGGCTAATATAAATTTATTAATTTATTTGTTCAACCTACATACTGCCCATCTTGCCTGAAAGTGATTCTAGATGGCATACAATCATTAATGAATGATTTTCCTCCTTTAATGTTTTCCCACAATATGACTGTCATGAAAACATGTAAATTTGATGGGTGGGATGGACTTCAGTGGAGAAGGACCATTCCAGTGGACATCTAAAGAAAGTCATTCAGTTACCAGATACTTCTGTTTTGGAGATAGATCAGTTCAAGATACAGATACTCTGGGAATTCCAGAGATCCTATTTTATTATAGTATAGCCATGATGGCAAACCTATGGCACGCATGCCCGAAGTGGCACACAGAACCATCTCTGCCGGCAGGTGAGCCATCGTTCCAGCACAATTCCACTGCGAATGCATGATGACAAAAAGGTTAACCATCACTGCAGTATAGCAACAATATTTTGAACACCCACCTTAGTATCTCTCTGTTCCATATTATATTAAAAAACATCAACTCAGGGTTATTTTGAGTTTCTTTTTTATGCTTACTTCAGTCTCTGGGCTGTAGAATTCCTTCTTCAAGTCCTTTCTTAATGGCTTGTTCTTTCTCTTCCCCTCCTTTAATGTTTCTTTCATATCTTCTCCAAGGTTACTTCTAAATTCCTACATACCATCAAAGAAATGGTAAATTTTCACTGGAAAGAGAAGAAAGGATACATATGATGATTATCAATGTAATGAAGTTATGACTGCAGTCTTTTAAATATATGAAGATGCTCTACTCTGAAAATAATCAGAAAAATAATATATGTTTGAAACAAAACAATTATAGGTTCATAGATTACCTTTTTATAACACAGGGAAAAAAGAAACAAAAGCAACTCTAGATAATGTTTTCAAGTGTTACACAATGATACCTATTCTCTCAATATTTTTATTGCTTCTCTGCACATTATTAGTTTAAGAGTCAAGTTCACACAACATATATTTTAAAATGCTTTAAATGGATGTGTGTTTTTCAAAATTCCTGTACTTGCTTTAATACAGTGTGCTCTGCACTACTTTGTCATTGATTAGGTCAGAAATCCATGAAGCTGGTAAAAGTTTCTTTGTTATTTTGAGTCTCAGAGGATGCAAAATTCACCATGAGTTGTAGGGCAAATGCCTACTTGTAAGATAAATGGTGATTGCTTATCAATACAAGGGAGAAAGAGCTTTATCAAGTCAAGAGGAAGAGTTTGTCAACATGTCCACTTAAGAAGTATAAAGATATACACATTTGATTTTGTACAATGTCAACTTCAGAAGATAAATGCATGAGAAGAGAGAAAACCAAGGTGAAGTCAAGGCTGGTTTTTTAAAAGGGATGTTTAGTTTTAAAGATTTGGAAAATATATGAGCTTAAGGGAAAAAAAAACATTGTGAGAATTTCATCCAGGGCTATAAGATTTGATTTCTCTAACAAGGGGTAAATGTCACTTCCAGTCTTAAACTTTTAAACTCTTGTTCAAGATAATGATTTCAAAAATTGTTTTATTTTGTCCCCATTCTAAAAACACCAAAACTGTAAATCAGGTGTGCCCAGTCTTAGCAATTTTAAGACTTATGGACTTCAATTTCCAGAATTCTCCAGACAGCACGACTGACTGGAGAATTCTGGAAGTTGAAATCCATAGGTCTTAAAGTTGCCAAAGTTGAATATCACTGCTATAAGCAAAAGCACAAAGAAACTTCTCATTAGCTCCCGCTGTAAGTCTCTTAAGCAGTCCTCCTCCAGTTCTCAAAATTAACCCAAGATCTGACATAATTAATGATGGAAAATCACAGAATAAAGGTTTCAAGATATGTTCTGGTCCATGGCACTATCATTATACCAATATACTGTACCTCATCATTCAGGACTGGACAATATTAAAGACAATAGTCTTTCAATATTCAAAATATTCCAGTTATCTGGGACTCTCCTTCCTGTTTCTACAGCCTTCGTACATTCATGATGGCAAAATCAATTAATAAGAAGATTGGGAAAATGCCAGTATTTGTTATGTGGCATATATTATTTTAAAACAATGATGATTAAATATATAATAATATTGTAACCATAAATAACAAAGGATCTGATTTCCCAAACTAAATATATTGGGAGGATTCATATCTCAAAACAGTTGACCCTTATTCCAACTGTCATCATTACAATCTGATGATTGTGTAAATTATGCAGAACGATAATCTTTCTTTAAATGTAAAACCCCCCCCTTTTTTTACATGGAAATGAATACATACATCTTTGTGTGTATGTCAATAAATCAGCCCAAAATTAGACCAAGACTTCTGTCAGTTAACAGGTGTGATAATAGCATCAAGTTATATGAAAGTGATGTCACAGTATACCTTTAACTCAAGTTATGAGCTGTTATTTCTGCTTTAAGCTAGAACTTTCACAGGACTAATACAAACTGATACAATAACTACATATTTATTTTTTAAAGAAACACATGCCACAAAACAAATATTGGCAGTGTTAGTGAGATCCAAAACAGAAGTCCCAGAAGTCAAAGGAACAGATTAGTTATCCCATTAAACAATATACTACAGAACTCAATGACACAAATTCAGAAAATATGAATAAATATTCATATTTTCTCAATTTGTGTCAGTGAGTTCTGTGGTATATTGGACTCAACTCATGGCTTTAACAGCAACTGTGACCATTTTATCAACTGAACTTTTTTGTCATTTTTGAACATTTTTGTCAGCTTAAGGGGAAGAAGCCTGCTTGGATGATATCCCAAAATAGTTTCTAATCTTCCAAGTGTCAAATATAAGATATTAGCATTTGAGATTGGTCTTGAAATGGACAGGAAACCTGGAGAGGAGATCAGATTCCTGTAAATTATAACAATTTCTACTTCCTGATGCTGATAATTATGTTAGTGCTGCATAAAATATCTGGGAGGTCAAAGCTAACAGAAAGACTAAATCCATGTTTCCCAATCGGTCTTGATTATTCATTTGGGGTTGATGAACTTATGAAAACAAAACCATAGATTTATTATGACATAGCCTATCAGTAGGCTGACAAAACAGCTGCAGCAAGAATTAGAAGAGGTATATGCCAGAATACATAGTAACTATTTTCTATATCAGCCTATTAGCTCCTCATTGCTCTCAGGCAGTAAAGCAAGCACAACTCCATCACAACGAAAATGCCACCTTTTTCATGCGGAACAACACCTCCTTTAATGAAAGCTCACATTCATGAACGAAACACTTAACTAAATTCTATGACTAAATGCTATAAATCTATTTCACTAAGCCACGGTACAACCTTGGCTGATGGCAATGTAACATTGGAAGATATGGATATCAGCACTCTTTTGAGCACTACAATCTTTCCATTAAAGGATATATCTCTGTCCCTCCAAAAAAAGTGAGGACTTTTTTTGTTGTTGTTTTGACATAACTTTAAATTTGACAGATAAGCCAGCTCATTCTCTAATTTTGTTCCGTGTTATGCTAAAGTAAAAACAAGAGCATCAGTGAAGTAGCTTTTTGGTTCCTATAACTCAAAACAAATTTACCCTAACTTTCCCACCCCAGAGTTTCATATTTTCCTAAATATGAAAAGAAAGGGAATATTGGAGACAGAGTCGAATCTCTCTGCTGCAATGAAATACAAGTAGTCCTTGACTTACAACAGATCATTTAGTGGCTGTTCAAAGTTATAACGGCACTGGAAAAAGGGACTTACAACCATTCTTCACAGTTACAAGTGTTGGAATATTCCCATGGTCACCTGATCAAAATTTGCATGGTTGGCAACTCATACTTATGACCGTTGCTATTTCCCAGGGTCAAATGGTCTCTTTTTGTGACCATTTGACAAGCAAAGTCAAGGGGGAATTTGCTTAACAACTATGTGACTAACTTATCAACTGCAGTGATCCACTTAACAACAGAGGCAAAAAAAGTCATAGAGTGGGGCAAAACACACTTAAGAAATGTCTCACTTAGCAACAGACATTTTGGGCTCAATTGTGGACTTAAGTCAATGACTACCTGTATATATATCAATTCCTATATATCAGTATAGGAACAAATGTCAACTAAGGAATCTGATCAATTGACTCGATGCAGAACAGTCACAATAGCTAGACTATCAACAAAAAAAAAGGAACAAGCAAATTGAGAAATAAAATGTAGACTAGCATTTGGTTAAGTAACAATGAAAGCCATGGAAGATATCCCAGGATGCATCTTACCTACAAAGATCAAGAAATGGTTTTCCCTTTATGGAAGTGAAGGTTGGACTTGGAAGAAGCACAACTGAAACAGTATTGATGCTTTTGAATGTTGGTGTGGGAGAAATTTTCTGGAATACCATAAGCAAGCAAGCAAGCAAATGTAGGTGAATTCTAACATGGTGATTACTGTGCATTTATTTCAGGGAAAATGAACTATATATTTTTTTGCATTTTGTTCTCTGCAAATCTGAAATGCAAAACTAGTATAACAATAACTCCACAGAAGTGAGGACTCAATACATAGTTAAACAGGTCCCTTGCTCCTCTGATGTCCTGGCCATTATGGTTGCAGTTGTGTGTTGGCAGAAAAGGTTGTGTTTGCCGACCAGAAAAACATCTTAGAAGATGAATATCAAAAAATCATCAAGGTGTGTCTTCCTTCTGTGCAGGATAATTTTGAAGGCTCTGCTCTGTCTTTTGCTCCAGCAATAATGAAATAATGAAATAATGAAACTCTGTAGACCAGAGTTCGGCAGACAGATGTCTGCTTAAAATATTAGTGTATGACAGAATAGGAGATACATTTTTCATGCTCTTCCTTCTAAATCTCTTAATTAACCCTCACCAAAACATGACAGAGAAGGCAACATTCCTGCTTAATAGGGTTGGATACTGATCTGGATTGAAAGGGAGAGAGGTGATTCAAAGTGCACAGATATGTGCATATCATCCCTTTCGACATTCACTAAAGAAACAGCATCTTTTCCTGGCTTTCAATGGCAACCTCCAGCAATTCCAAGACTATAGAAGTTGAACACCCACAAATATTCCAAGATCCTGTTTTCCTCTTTGAGACTTCATTGTTATTAATTTTTAATCTCAATGATTATGTATACATAAGATTCTTTGAAAAATGCATCTTATGGTAGAATAACATGTTTGTGCATTTCCCACAGAAGCTGATAAAATTGCTATGTACTAGCTGATCATGAATGTGATGAAAATGCTCATGTCTAACTTGTTTTTCTCTTGAATAATATTATGGATTGCATTGTTCTGTCATTCAATAGAGAGTTGTCATATCTGAAATTGTCCTAATTAATGTTGGTCATCTTTTACTCTGAAACTTTCTGCCTAAATTTCTGGATATAACTAAGATCCATATATAGCTCCATGGCAGTAAGTTTTATTAAGTTTTATTAAACTCAGAATGAATATTTTTGTGACCTCACATACAATTGAAATTGATTGCTGGTAATGTCTGATTTGTAATAAGTACAGATTATTTATAAACAATGTACAGTATAATGAATTCCTTTAAATAAGGTCTAAGAATACAAAGAGTAAATATACCAAATATTTTTTAAATGTTCAGTTTCTGAAATGAGGGATAATAATGGTAGAGTACGTGCAGAGGATCACTTTGAGTGTTTATAATGAAGCTTTAAAAGAATTCTTTCTTTGTGTAATTTGGTCCCTCCATTTCATCTGCCTATTTTTCTCCACAACTAAAACTTGCAGACAAAGGAAAGCAGAGATAAACTGGAGTAATATTATTGAGCTTAAAGGGGACCTTTGCCCATATGTCCATCCATCTGTGACTATATTGTAATTACTAATATTATGTATGATGTCTTGCATTGCTTGGCAGGAATACTAGTCTTCGGGGACACTCCGGAACATGTCACTGCAGTGCAAAATAAGGAACACAAAAGTCAAATTATGTATTTCAATGGGGAAATGTCATTTGCCTTCCCAACTTGATATTGCCAAACCACTGTCACTGAAAAAGAGAACAGCATGATGGACTTTAATGTAATCTTTCAGCGCAGTCTATGTCTTGAAAGCAACATGGCAGCATATTACAGAGTTTGCGGATACCTTTTATTAACCTGAAACATCATCATTCTGTTCTTAGGAATAGTATCTGAAATTATTTAGTATCTTAATTATACTTAAGATACTATATCTTAAATTATACTATACTAATTTAGTATCTTAATTATTAATTAATTATTAATTAATATCTTAATTAAGAATAGTATCTTAATTATTCCTAAGTATCTGGAATGACAATGTTAAAAAAGAAGGCACAGAAAAAGAACATTAATTGGAATCTTATGAATTGAGAGATACTATTTGGGACAAAAGCATAACGTCTAATGATCAGTTCATTTCATCTTGTTTATTCCAAATCTGACAGCCACACATTTACTTTGCTTAACTGAGAACCATAGTGGCTTAATAGTGAAGATGTTGGATTGGTGTCAGGGATATCTAAGTTTAAGGCCATCCTCCATCATAGAAACTCAATAGCTGACTTTGAACAATTACTGAGAGATAATCAAAGAGGGCCAATAGTGCAGGGTTAAGTTGAGGAGGGGTCAAGAAACCTGGAATCTGTGTGTTCTAATCCTGCTTTAGGCAAGAAAGTCCAGGGAGGTAACTTTGCCAGTTGCTCACTCTCTGCCTTTCTCTGTCTGTCTCTCTCTCTGTCTCTCTTTCTCTCTGTCTCTCTCTCTCTGTCTCTCTCTCTATCTCTGTTTCTGTTTCTCCCTCTCTCTCTCAATCCAACTGACCTCACAGAGTTGCTGTTGTGGGGAAAATAAGAGAAAGGAGGGATATTGGGCATGTTTGTTGCTTTGAGTTACTTATAAAGTAATAAAAATGGGACAAAAATCTAATAAATAAACAAATAAATCAACTGTCAACCCAAACCTGCCTTACAGGGTTGTTTGACTGTGAGAAAAATAGAATAAGTGCACATATACCCACCTTGAAGTGCTGTATTAAAAGTGAGGCATAAAACTAGCAAACAAATAGTGAAATAAAGAGCATCTTTTCTTTTCATATGGTCTAGCTTAAGATACAGACTTCATTTCACAAGGCAATCTTACATTCCTGTGGATTTGCTTATCAAAACTAATGTCCCTAGAAAAATGGAATCCATAATAAAATACTCAAAAAGAAATAGATTTATATGATCTGGATACATGAACTTATTTTCTTCCTGAACAATGTAAAAATGCTGCCAGAAAATCAGACACAGCCGGTCCATTTAAAATTACTGTCATTTTGTTAAATTTTTAAGTAAACTTTCAACAGCAAGACAGGACATAGCATTGACAAGTAGTTAGACAATTTATGAAATCAAGAACTAAGTAAACAAGTGCCCACATAGCTGGGAAAGTCTGTTGCTTGTTTCACTCAGAAGTATAAGAAACATGCCTCTTTTGCTTTTTAATATAGCCAAGATCAATCTTTGCTGGCAGCATGTACAACTCAAATGTATCCTGCATAAGTGAGGGACAAAGAAAGGCAGTAATAACTTGTTGAATATAACACAGATCTTTTGTTCAGAAAAAAGACTGTCTGGATTATTTACAGAATTTTGTGATCAGTTGCCGTTTGGGGATGATATAAATTCTTCCCTTATATTTATTGTTCTGAACATATCTTTAAATAGTAAAATCTTCTTCAAAATGAGTTTTCTTTATTATGCAAATTGCTTCCTGTTTCCTTACATTAATCTTGGTTATAAATATATAATGGGATATCACTATTTTGGTAGGTTTATGATGTATGGTTGTTGTTATTATGTAAATATATGCTTTTATTTTATCATATTTATTGCATGTATTTTATCTATTCTCCTATACCTTGCTTGTAATCTTTAATATGGAGGCGGTTTATACATTTCATACATGCATATATACCCTTTTTATGCCTGCTTTGATTCAGTTAATTAGGAGTCTTCCCCAAATGATACAATTGAAATTAATTAAAACTATTTACTTATTTATTTTTTTAAACAAATTTTATTGGTTTTACAATGAAAAACACATCGACAACACATACACAATTGAAAAAGCAGAAAAGAAAAGAAAAGAGAGGGAGAGAGAAAAAAGGATGGAAAACAATTAAAAACATTCTCATTTCCGACAGTTTGTAAGATCTTTTCTTCCCTTAATTTATGCCATGTACGCACCATTGTCCTTACATGTGTTTGTATATCACTCATATAAGTTTATCTTATTCTTTTTTGCCTTGTAATATAAAATCTATCTTTGTTCTAACCAATTATACCAACTGTTCCAGCTACTATAATATATTGAAGTATCCTTATTTTTTAGTGCCAGGGTTAGTCTATCCATTTCTGTGCAGTTGGAAATATTTTGGATAATCATCTCCTCTGTAGGTATATGGGGATGCTTCCAAACTTGGACATAAGCTAATCTGGCTGCTGTTAGTATATGTATTGTTATATACTTCGCTTTTTTTGATAGTTGTTTATCAAAAATCCCTAACAGGAAGGATTCTGGTTTATACTCGATCTGTTCTTTTGTTATATCTTCCAACCAATTTCTGATTTTCTGCCAGTATTTTTGGGCTTTTGTACAGGACCACCACATATGAAAAAAGGTTCCCTCTCCTTTTTGCATTTCCAGCACTTCGGACTCATATTGGGGTGCATCTTCGCCAATCTCTATTTATTAAGTACAAAAGAATATGTAACAGTGGGTCTGAAGTTGCTCTCCAAATACTTCTGATTCAGAAAAAGTTATAATTTCAAGAAAAGGAGTCAAGAAAATAAATGGGAAATGAAAATGGGTAAAGGTTAGAAAAACATGTCATACCCTCAACTTTTAATGATCAAGAAGCCATCACAGGGTGGACTGGCAGGTGACACCAGTTGGCTTTTGTAAAAGAGAATCCCTGCATGCATTTTGTACCTCAGCCAACAGCCATGGACCACAAGAAAGCCCAGAACGGGAGAGGTCAAAGGAAAGAGTTTTTATGAATAAATCAGAACAATATGAGGGAGTTCTATTGAGATTAATTATGAGATATACACCACAGGGATGGAGATTTACACAGTGATAATGCTATCATAAGGAAGATTAAAAGAGAGCAAAAATGTAGTTGCCCACCCAAGAAATAATTCTGCATTTCTGGAAACACCCGGGCATTGAGCTTTGTAGGAAGAGCTGTTGATTAATCAAACGTGGTGGGAAGTAGCTGGCCCTGCCAAGTGCACCGGTTCTTCTCAGGTAGGCAATTTATTGCAAGTTAGAAATATCTCTTAAAAGCCAGTGTTGTTTTCAGAAACGTACAGAAGGGAAACACTCACTAGCTGTATAAAACTATCCCGTCCTGCTATCACTCTCCAGAGCCAGGCTAATGAGAAGTATTTTTTTGTTTTTACAGGTACGGTATGCTGATATACCCATAGGGGTTGGCATCTTCATCAGACAGTTAGACCTTTCCTTCCATACAAGTGTTTCATAATAAATTATAAGGCATCTTAATGTAGTTGTGATGCTGGGCTGTAGTGTCATTTTGTCTCTATACGTCTGTGGAGTTAAATAACATTTGCTTTTTGAGTCATTTGCAGTAGATCTATTTATTACAGATGCACATGTCTACTGAAGCTTATATTTAGATTTTGCAAATAAGTGGGGATTTTTGTTTGAGTTCAAAGCATCATCACTTTACTGAGAGTCAGTTTATTTGGTGCCTGGTAACTTAAAACACTGTGTGGTTTTCTTGCTTGACTCAAAGGAAGGAAGGAATCCTTTAAATCTCAAAAATGCAGATTATCCAGTAGTATCTGTAATGGAACTTTAGATATAATACAAACATATGTACCTGAATGTGTTGAATGCTTTGCGTCTGCATAATCCATCAGCATTTAAAAATTTATCTTAAATAAAGTATATTACTGTATGTTTCAAACACCATATTTTATTTTCTGGTTTTTCAAATATTGTTAGTTGCTTTGGGGTATTTGCCAAGGAAGAAAAGAAGTTAACATATAAAATAAATAATTATTTAAAAACGGAATAAGCAATTTTATTATATTCTTTTCAATATTAAGACTCTCTTGTAATTTTGGGAACTTTTAAAATGGCATTATTTGCAAAGTATCAATGTTGTTTGGCTAATTTTGCCAGCAATGATGTTTTTCATCATAAGCATTTTTTAACCATGAAAAAGCCAGGAAAAAGCTGGAAGAATAATTTAAAAACCCCAAACTCTTCTATCAGCCAAAATTTGAGTGCTCTGTGCATCTAGCCGATGACTACTTTGCCAGAAATAAATTTGCTACTAGTTTAAAAGCCAAAATGAACAGATGTCTTACAGTGTGCTTTATAAATAAACTGGACTTGGGCATCCAGATCTCAGAAAAGGTGCCTTAATCCAATGCTATGAAAACTCTTGAGAGCAACAAGTAAAGAAGAAAGAGCAGCCAAGGCATTTCAGCAAATTTTGCTGCTGGTTTGATCCTTTTTTTCTGTTCAGTAACCTTTGTTAGACCTTGTCTTCCTGAATTTGTCTAACTGGGTTACCTAACAGAAGACTATATTCTGAAGAAATAAAATGAATAATTTTCTGTTATTTTGTCCTTAGTTAAAATCCATATTTTATCTTATGAAGCATATCAAATTACTTTACTTCTGTTGCTCTGTTCTACACAGGTTAATCTATCTATCATATCTATCTATCTATCTATCTATCTATCTATCTATCTATCTATCTATCTATCATCTATCTATCATCTATCCATCCATCCATCCATCCATCCATCTATCCAGGGGTGGGATTCAAATTTTTTAACAACCGGTTCTGTCGGCATGACTTAGGTGGTAGGTGTGGCTTGGTGGTCATGTGACTGGGTGGATGTAGCTTGGTGGTCATGTTATTGGCTGGGTGTGGCCAACTCAATATCACTCACATCGAGGCATGCATCTCCTCGCCTGGCCTCTCATGACTGTGGGGATGCTGCAACAGTTGTAAGTGTGAAAAATAGTCATAAGTCACTTTTTGCAGTGCCATTGTAACTTTGAATGGTCACTCCACACAAAGTACCAGAAAAGCACCAGCAAAATGCCAGCAAAAAGGGGAAAAAAATTCCAGAGATGTTCCTGAGACAGGAAGTCTAGTTCTGCCAAGAATGTAATAAGGGTTAACGGAGAGGCAGTTTCTGTAAGCAACACCAGAATGTTTCCTTCCTGCCTTTCTGACAGGATTAGGCCAGTAATTTCTTCTAACAACCGGTTCTCTGAACTGCTTAGAATGTTAACAACTGTTTCTAGTGAATAGGTGCAAACTGGTAGAATCCCACTCTATCTATCAATCGATCTATCAATCTATCAGTCTATCTATCTATCTATCTATCTATCTATCTATCTATCTATCTATCTATCTATCTATCTAT
>BLBF01000016.1:38083327-38107285 GCA_015471245.1 Laticauda colubrina | reverse complement strand
AGTAAAGTAAAGTAAAGTAAAGTAAAGTAAAGTAAAGTAAAGTAAAGTAAAGTAAAGTAAAGTAAAGTAAAGTAAAGTAAAGTAAAGTAAATAAATAAATAAATAAATAAATAAAGTAAATAAATCTGCTCAGCTTTCAGACAAGACAACCAATGGATTCACAAGTCATTTTCAAATTGGCACAATTTCCATTGTTCTGCTTCTTCTTTTTGTCATCATCTTTTTCCTTTCCTTTAAAAAAAAAAAGAGAGATTGCAACACAGCTGTTGAGCTTTTCCTTCTACTTTTTATACATTCGATAATTTTTTTTAACAATGAAAATTAGAACGGTTATTGTAGTTTTCATTATACAAAATGTTAATAACATTAAAAAAAGAAACAAGGCATAAGAAAATAAATGTTCATAATCTTTCTTAGGAGGATATTCAAAAAAAAGGGGGGGAAGAAAAGTACTTGTATTAATGTATGCCACACAACACCCCATAAACAGAGATGAGGATTAGAGGCCACTAAATGTTGTGAATTTTCCTAATATATCAACATTACAGTAACACCTGTGATAAGTACCTCTGTGCCGATCCATCATGAGAGTCACAGGGTGTTCTGTTGTTCTCATTTTGGTATTGTAACAAGCCACAGGTATGCACTGCATGAAGAGAAGAAATGAGATTTGGCAGAATGTAAGAACACTGTTTGGCCCACTGTACATTTGTCTTAAGACAGGGAAATATCTCTATTAAGCCACGATTGTGTTTAATGGAACTTTGAGCTGGTATTATAACTGAGCAGAGTTTTGACTTACTGTGGCAACCCTGGAGCACAGACAGTGGCAAGCTGTGTCCATCCCTCCTTCCTCAGTGGTATAGGTAATCCTTGACTTACAACCGTAATAGACACTGCCCATTACATTCATCATTCACAACTCAATCAGGGCAAAGCAGTAGATGCAAAGGCTTCTGTAAAGCCTTTAATTCAGTTGTACACAACAAACGACTTCTAAAACTTTAGTTCTTATGGCATCTCCAGACGCCTGCATAATTGGATAGCTGCATTCCTATCAACAGGCAACAAATGGTCAAAATAGGGAGCACCCTATCAAATCCTGTATCTATCAACAGCAGTGTCCCCCAAGGCAATGTCCTAGGACCAGCTCTCTTTATACTTTACATAAATGACATTTGTGATCATATTAAAAGCAATTGTGTTTTATTCGCTGATGATGTAAAACTATTCAACACCACCGATAATGCTGCTACCCTTCAAAAAGACCTTGGCTATGTGTCAGAATGGTCAAACAAGTGGCAACTTCAAATCTCAACCAACAGATGCTCTGTTTTACATATTGGCAAAAAAAATCAGAAGATAAAATACAAGCTGGATGGACATGACCTTGAAGAAGACCCTCACTCTTCTTCCTTAGTCAAGGATCTTGCAGTACTCATCTCTAATGATCTAATTGCCAGAGCCCACTGTAACAACATTGTCAAAAAGATATTAAGAGTTGTTAACTTAATTCTGTATAGCTTTTTTACTGGTAATATTGTACTACTAACTGAAGCATACAAAATATTTACTAGACCAATTCTTGAATACAGCTCATCTGTCTGGAACCCGCACTGCATATTGGACCTTAATACAATTGAGAGAATCCAGATATATTTTACAAGAAGAGTCCTTCACTCCTCTACTTGCAACAGAATACTAACAGAATATAGACTTGAAATTTTAGGCTTAGACAACTTCGAACTATGCCGCCTTTGGTCTGACCTAAGCACTACGTACATAAAATTATCTACTGCAATATCCTACTTCAGTGCAGTGACTACTTCAGCTTCAACCACAACAATACATGAGCACGCAATAGACACAAACTAAAGGTAAACCACACTAAACTTGACTGCAGGAAATACGTCTTCATCAACAGAGTGGTCAATATCTGGAATGCACTACCTGACTCTGTGGTTTCTTCCCCAAATTCTCAAAACTTTAACCTTAGACTGTCTACTGTTGATTTCACCCCTATCCTAAGAGGTCTGTAAGGGGTGTGCATAAGCGTCCAGTGTGCCTGCCTTCTATCCCTGTTTAAATGTTTCCTTTTATTTGTATCCATTTCATGTATTAGTAATCATGTTTATACTTATATCTGTTATCTAATGCATGTTTGGCAAAATAAATAAATAAATAAAAAATAAAAACAATGTTGCTGGGCACAATTTTACAAGCTTTTTTGTGGCGGTTGTTAAGGGAATACTTTAGTTGTTCAGGAAACCCATCATTTGCTATGAGAAATTTTTGCTCCAAACCAGAACTATATGCTAGTTTTTGTTTTTTTTTTCATTAAAAAAAAAGAAATTGCAATTTTGTGATGTCAGGTCACATTGCAAATGGTGGTAAATATGTGCCAGTTGCCAAGCACCCAAAATATGATTATGTGGCCATGGGGGGGGGGGGGGGGCACAGGTGGCAGGCAGCAGTCAAAACTTTAGAACCAAGTTATAAGTACTTTTTAGGGGAGTCCAGTCCATATTATCTTTGAACAGTTGCTAAGCAACCTATCATAAGTTGAAGACTACCTGCAGTTGCAGAAATGTATTATTTCACTGATCTCCTAGCTTCTATCCACTCACAATGATAATGTAACCTGCACATCACAATAACCACTCTTAACATCAACATACCTTCAAAATCACTGGCCAAATGGCTGTGACAATGAAAGAATGAGAAAATCAGCACCATAGCAGTGCAACCCAAACTTGCCCCTTGCTGGCATGTGACTAATGATATTGCCTATACAAATTGGGAGAAGCTTGTAGAATTGACATTGTAACCTGTATTATCATTTTGAAAAAGCAGCAAGTGCCAGCTTGGCCATGTATACCAGCATGAGTTGTGGTGGCACAGAGCAGACAATGCAGCATTTCAGGCTGACTCTGTTTACTGTCAGAAGTTCGGTCCAGATATTGCACAAGCTTGACTCAGCCTTCCATCCTTCCCAGGTCAGTAAAATGACACACTCAGATTGTTGGAATGGGCAATATACTGATTCTGTAAACTACTTAGAGAGTGCTGTAAAGTACTAAGAAACAATATAGATACGTTATATACTGCATAAGCAGTATATACTAAGAGTGCCATTGCTGTTTGTTATCGCTACTTCCGATCCATATTCTGTGTCTATTTTCTCTGTTCCCAGTCTTTGTCATCATCACCATCACCACTCCTGCAAAGCTTCATAAACTGCAAACAGCAACTTGAAGGTGTTGTTTGTTGGCGTCAAACTAAGGGGAAATAATATGTTGATATCGGCACATCTAAGGAGAACCAAAAGCTGTTTCTTAGCTGAGCTGGAAATGACCATTATGAGGACATGACAGAAAAAAAATATGTTGCCAATATATGATAATGCCATGGTTGAATTCAAATCTTGCAGAAAAAACACTTTCAATTGATGGTGTCATTTGCACCAGTTATTACCTATGTAATCCAAGCTACAAATACCAAGCTGTAAATATTTTCTGGTATGTCTTTTATGATTATGAATAAATTATCTTAAATGCCATATGTGATTGATCTCAGACAAGTCCCCAGGAATGCAGGAGCTTTGTTCTATTTTGGCTGTTGACTTGACTTCTTATAGAGAATATATATGTCCTAAAAACAACATGCTATGCATTAGAAAATTGAAAATATTTTGAATACAGTATGTTCCACTGAGGCTTTAACAATTGACTATTTAAAGGGGAATCTTTATGAAGCCTTCCCTAGTGATGCAAAAATACCTTTAAAGACTCAAAATCAAACTAAGCAGATATTTAAAATAAAATATTCTTGCTAGATTTTGATTTTGCTTACAAGTACCAGCTGTAGGACTTGTATAATGATTAAAACATTCCTTCAACAACATTTCTGTTTGAGTTTGTGGGCACATCTTTACATTTTGCTAGAAAAACTTATCTGTCTGTCTGTCTGTCTGTCTGTTTGTCTGTTTGTCTGTTTGTCTTTTGTCTGTCTCCCTGAATGTCTTTCCAGATGCATGTGAATCAGACTGGGATTTACGTTGTTTTGTTTGTTTGTTTACAGGTAATGGGAGAAATCTGGTTATTCTTTAAACTGTGTAAAACTTGCTTAGTGGTTCATGCCACAATTTTCAGGTGTGTCCTGTCAGAAAACCAAATCAGTATTTCTTGATGAAGAAGGGCAGGCAATTAAATTCAGAAGTTGACATCCTAATGCTAATGACTGCAATGAAACAGAAACAATTGGGATCAATAAGATATTTGAGACTTAGTGTTGAAATACCTGCTCCTTTTCAAGTAGTAATTGCAATAGCACTTAGACTTATACAACACATCACAGTGCTTTACAGTCTTCTCTAAGCAGTTTACAGAGTCAGCATATTGCCCCCAACAATTTGGGTCTTCATTTAACCACCTTGGAAGGATGGAAGGCTGAGTCAACCTTGAGCTTGTGAGATTTGAACTGCCAAATTGCAGTCAGCCGGCAGTCAGCAGAAGTAGCCTGCAGTATTGTACTCTAATCACTGCGCCACTGTGGCTCAGATAATTTCCTAACAAGTAATAATATTTAAACTTGAAAGGCACTTTTAGTCAGATCAATACTAATAATTTGGTGTTCTTTCCCCCTGTTTGGACAAAATCTCTCCACTGATTTTATGATTCACAATTAGTGAGGGAATGATAGAAATATGAAATATAATTCTATTTCTTGGAAGCTTCAATAGACATGCTTAATTTCCATATTTAGTTTGGATTAATGCATAACAACTCAAAACTCAAAATATTTTTTTTTTAAATTATCATTGAGGTTAAAAGTTGAGACATGACACATTTGCCAATTTTATTGCATCATTTTCACAAAGTATGGCCCGAGTAAAAGACGAAATCTATCAAATGTTATACAGATTAACTTATCACCCAGTTAAATAGGCTGTCAGTCTGGGATGACTGTGCTTGGCAGGATGAATTCAAATGCATGTAAATTTCCCTGGTGGCTGACTAGCAAGTATGGTGGAACTGTCAAATGATGACATGTGAAAATGCGCTAACATTGTTTAAAATATATTTGAAGGGGAGACCTTGTATTTTGATAACACCTTCACAGGCAAATTATTCATCTAGGATCAGTAATAATGGCCACATTTTTTATTTGGCAGGGATTAAAAAAAAAATTGGCAACTTGTCAGATCTGTTTTATGTTTGAGAAGAAGTCTCAAAATAATTAACAATTATCACGTAAACTAGTTGGAGTCCCAAGCGCCCTCATTGTACAGTCAGTCTTCCAATCGTCTTGCTTGTCAGTTTCACTTGATCTTACAAAAAAGTGATTAGAAACTTCAAAAGAGGCAATTACACAGTCCAATGTGTTATGAAACTGTACTTTTCTTCCCTCCGCCCAAGTCTGAAGCACATGATCCTTTGCACTATTATCTAACTGGAATGCTGATGCTTCCCTCACTTCCCACGCTGAGTACCAAGCATTTGGAAAGCAGATATTCCAATTTAATGAAACCATCTCATTCTTTGAGACTCAGCTTCATTTTTCTGCATCTTTTATATAGGACTCGTGACTCTTTACAACTTCATTCTCCATCTTTTTTTTTTTTACAGGAAAATCTGCCTGTTCTCTTCAGATAGTTTCTTGTTTCATTTGCACCTGTTATTTGAGTAGCTTTGAGTGGCTAGGCCAGAGGGTCAATGACAGGTTGTGGGAGCTCATGTGAGGGTTACAAGTGTCAGCTGAGGTGAAATAGCAAAGATAGTTTGCAGCTCATAGCTTAGGGTTTTTTTTTTTACCTGATTTTTGCTGTCTTTGAAGGTTTAAGGCTAGAGGTTAGCCTGATCTAAAAACAGTTAATCTCATCATTTGGTTGTCTGAGGTTGGAGATATGGAAAACATTACATAGGCTGTCAGGTTCTATTATCTTCATGATTTTTCTATCAACAAGCCTGGGATATAGATATAGAACTAGATAAAAATCTGGTCATGTAGGTGACCAGATTTTCAGCACAAAGCATGGTGAGAAAACAAAACCAAACAGAAAAAGGAACATACAAGTGCTATTTGGTTGGAGACACATCATGGAATGCTGCTTGATTTTTTTCCCATGTTCAAATGTTAAATATATCAAAGTTTTAAGATATACAGCTAAAACAATGAATACCCCCAGACAGAGATCAGTGGATACTATTGAAAATTATTTTTTTTACTTTTATTTGCTTATGGAGATATATTCATTTCACAAAGATGGAAGTGGACCATTCACCTCAACACGGTTCTGAGTTGTAATGTGTACTCAACAAAGTGTTGAAAAATCTCACCCTATAAATACATATAACAATGCAGGTTTTATAAAAATAAACTGTAACTAGGCTCAAACTGCCTGACACAATGACAGACCCAACTGCTAATTAATAAAACAAAAAGATTGTGAACATGCAATGCAGAAGCTTTACTAGCATGCCATCTTACTTGAGGTCCTTTTCATTTCAGTCAGTTTTCATTAACAGAGAAAATTTCATAGTCAAAGAGCATCTCCACAGAGTTAGGGCCGAAGAGACTGAGGTAACAAGTTGGGATAATATTTGTAAGTATCTCATTTAAACCCCAACTTTTTAATGTGTATTGTGGCTACCAGGTGTGAGCTGCTACAGGTTTGCCCTGGTTCTGGAAAACCTGTAGCTAACGTTATGGCCAGTTTGGCGAAGTGCTAAATCTCATCCCTGGCTGTCTTCTGACTGCTAGCTGGTGTTCATGGATGCATTCTGCCAGTCTTCTGCTTGTTTGTTTTAACCTTCACAGAATTATAAAGAAAGGAAAAGTTGAAAAAAAGATCATAAGCAGAGTTACAGCCATTTAAGTGATTACTTTTCTCAGATATTGAGTTTCAGATCACAATTGTGGTCAGTAAATGAGAACTACCTGCACTCCCTTTATTTTGTTTCGAGTGCAAATAGACCTTCAGCTGTTCATTTTGCAAGTTTAGAGAAGCCCAATCTAAAAAATAAGAATAAGAAACTGATATAATGATTAGTGTACCGCAACTATTAAGGCCAGCACAATCTTTGAATCTTCTTTGATTTTTGTATTTTTTTTCCTGATGAAAGTGTGATATGTTGTTGGTATCATTTAAAAATATTATAAAATAAGAAAATAAAATTGAAACCAAGGTTCACATAATTACACTCACATATTTGGATTTGTACATAGAAAATAAAATAAAGATCAGCCAGTACCAGCCATTTAATAAAACTCATGATCATATCTCCTGGTGTTATGTTTAGTGCCAAAGTAAAATTTTTAACTTTAACAGACCTTGCCTGACTTAAATTGCCATGATAAGCTAAATATATTAGAACGTGATTGATATTCCCTATTTTTTTCCAAATAAAATGAATTAATGAAAAAAGAACCAGCTACAAACCTCAGACAAGCTTGAAAATAAAAGAACTTTATATAAAATGTGCAGAAAGACTTATGACAGGGAAGGGCAACATGATTGGCTCAGGAATACTGGTAGTTGAAGTCCACAGGTAGTAAAGGGGCCATTAGTTGCCCATCCCTGGTGAAGGAAGTTCTCACACAATAGAAAACAATCCTTAGTCCTAATATTTGGGAAGGTGCATCAAAAAGGGTGTATCTGTTGATTAACTCTTAGTGCATAATAAATTCCTTCTCTAGATATGGCTATCAATTTAGACAGTTTTAAGATAAAAGTGGACCCAATCTGGGTCAGTCCACCGGGACCAAGGGTTTAGTTTTTCGAGCTTTCAGAGATGTGCTGGAGCCCATCCTAGGGAACCTCAAAGGGTGCTTTTTCAAGAGGCCACTGGATTTTCTTTGGGAAAGTCCAGTTGCCTCTCGACAAAGCCCATTTGGGACAACCATGACCCGGAAGACTGAGAATCTCCATAGACCATCCTAGGTCACTTGTCTCTCACCAGAATGTAAATAGTTTCTTGCCTCCTATAGAATCCCAAGCAACATACCATAATAACCAGTTGAAAGGGCTATGACCTTCCCACCATGTTTGTGAGCCTCCTGTATGCATTTGATTAAATGTCATCTGATGCAGAACGCTGGGCTAGATAAGCCTTTGACCTCATCCAGCATGCGCTTATATTCTTCCTCTATGAACTTCAACAAATGGATGGAGAGGATAACATTTTTACAACCAAATGCGGTCTACAGGGGGTCATTTTTATTTATTTATTGCTTATTCATTTATTTGCTTATTGTGTTTGTTAGCCATAGCAGTCAAATGACTCAGAGGAAAGCAAAACAAAACCCAGTAATAAAAAAAATTGCTACATAAAAACAAAGAGTTCAAACACAAATGCAAGCACAGCTGAATGCGAGAAAATGTGTTCTGTAATAATAGGGCTGCCACAGAGAAGGACTGCTATTTTTTTGGAGTCCTGAACCTCACAGAAGAGAAGGTGGGGTTTTTTTGCTTTGTTTTTCTTTTGAGATGAGAAGCATGGTAGGTAAAGTTGACTTTGGCTAGAGAGTTCCTAATAGATTAAGTTACTGTCATAACTAGCATGTTGAATTTTGTCCTGAAAGGTAATAGGGAGCCAAGTAATCTCAAAGTTGGTGCTACACAGAGCTGGTGGGATTGTCCCATTAGCAGTCTGGACTTTGAGTTTTGGATTACTTGCTTTCAAATGATGCCTGGCATAGACTCAACTGCAGCAGTTCAAATGGACAGTGGTCAAAGCATGAGTTGACTGAAAAAGTTTTTTTTTTTTTTTTGCATCTCATCAGTCTGTCTGACTTTATATCTTCACATAGATCTCTACAAGTGTAATACTTCAAAAGCACCATGCCAATAAAATATCTTTAAGGGGAAAAAAGGACATCAGATTAAACTCTTTTAAAACTTCAAAATAAATCCATATAACCAATGGGGAAATCACACAAAGAAATGGACAACTGTTCATAAAGTGGGATGCAAGAGTTTTCATTAAAATCACATATTGCAAAATTGAAACTTAAGTGTCGAGTGTTTCTTGTAGTCTATCTAATGCTTGACAATTAGAATAGCTATTTAAAAAAATTAATGAAGCACAGTAAAAGCTGAATAAGTCAAAAGCTTGCTTATTGTTACAATACCATATTATATTTCCTGATAAAATGCCCCGTTTACAAAATGCACAATAATCTATATTTAATTAAATAAGAATATATCATTTGTTATCACCAGTAAATTAATATTAATATTTGATGTCAAATTAATTGTCTAAAAGGACACTTAGTTCTGCAGAACAGCATGATGTACTTTACATGATAAATGAAGTAGCTACACTTGAGTAGCATTTGCTCCCTTTTACCAAAACTGCAAACATTGCAACTGTCTTCCAGGGAGATGGAAGGAAAATAAAATAAAAAATGAATGAAAGAGCTGGGATCCACAGAAACCTTGGCATTTTGTAATCTTGTTATATGATTGCTCAGTAGGATTTATTTGCATTTCAGTTCCACATAAGTGCCTTTTCATTGATCACATTGCCACATAATTGACACATTTATTTGTTTGTTTGTTTTATATTTTGTATTTCTTAGTTGTTGTGTATAAGAATTGGAATACTCCAAATACCTTAATCTGATTGGCCGAGCAGGCCGCGATAGGATTGGTTAGTAAAGTACTGTTGCAATTGGCCCACCTGACAGCGGGAAAACTTAAAGAGCTGTCATTGGCCGCAAGCCGCGAGCAGCCGCTATAAAAAGGGCTGCCATGGCTCTAGCAATGTTCTGTTATGAAGTCACTGAATTAGTAAAGATTAAAGAGCTGTTTGATGAACACCGGTCTCGAGTACTTCTATTCTCAGGACAGAACACTGGTGATGAGGATGGTATCGTTTTAGAAGAGCGAGACCGAAGCACACGGCAACAAGAACCAAGCAACCAAAATGGCCGGAAACAATGCACTGCCTGCACCATTCAACCCAAGCCGAAGAAGATTGGGAGTTATACACTGACCGCTTCCTGATGTTTCTAGAAAGCAACGAGCTACAAGGAATAACCGACCAGAGGAAGACAGCCGTATTCCTCACACACTGTAGCCCTACTGTCTTCAAGATGGCCAAGGCGTTAGCCAAACCACGGTATGTAAAACAAATGGCATGGCCAGATTTAAACCGAATGCTACAAGCCCATTATGCACCTGTGGTCTCCAATCTTATTAGAAGACACGAATTCTACAAGCGAGATCAACAAGAAGACGAGAGCATCGGAGATTTTGTAGCAGCCCTAAGAGATATTGGAGGAGTCTGCGAGTTTCTCAACATGGATGAAGCCATGAGAGACCGCGTGGTCCTCGGATTGAAGGATGCTACACTCCAAAGCAAGCTACTATACAGACCGAATATCACAGTGGCTGAGGCCATCACAGAAGCCACTGCCACTGAAGCAGCCAAGAAATCCGCAGCCACCATGCGCCAAATAAACTCAACAAATCCAGAACCACAGAACCAAACTCGAGAGAAGGAGGTGGAGAGAACACAAAAACAAACCACCGCGACTGCCCACCATGAAAACCTCGGCTCCCCAAGTGACACTGATGATGACAATGAAGACATACATAGGCTTCAGTCAGAAAGGAATCGGTGGGAAAAAATAGGAAGGAGGCGAGAATTCCAGTGTGCTGGATGCAGAGGGGACCACCTGCATTCCGAATGCAGATTCCTAGATACCATTTGCAGATTTTGTGAGAAACGGGGGCACATTGCAAGGAACAAAAAGAACGATAGTCCAAGAAGATGCGGTAGCACCCCCCTCCAGAGAACAGAAGTCGGTGAATGAACGACAAAGAAGAAACACACCAAACAATAATCATAGGAAATGCCAGGGCAGCAAACGCAAAAAAGGTCCAAATAAATGTAAAAATCAAAGGAAAGCCCTGTGAAATGGAAGTAACTCTGGATCATACCTGTCAATGGTATCATGGAACACCATCAGAAATCTGATACCAGACATCAAGCAAAGAGAACTGGAACAGCAAATCCTAATACTCAAAGATTACCAGGGAAACCGAATCCCGGTAGTGGGTCTTGGACATTTCCTAATAGAATTCAAAAACCATGCTGAAGTACTTCCTCTGACAATCGTCGACTGTGATCGCCCTAGCCTGCTGGGAATCGAATGGTTCACGCCCCTGGGAATCGGAGTGACAGGAATCAACAGCGTCATAGAGACTGATTGGGAGGAGAGCCTGCTGAAGGAATTCCAGGACGTATTCGACAGGACCCTAGGCAAGTACAAGGGAACCCCTATAACATTCAGCCTAGACCCTAAGATAGCTCCCATCAGGCTCAAAGCCAAATGCATTCCCTTTGCCTTAAAACCGAAAATAGATGAGCAGCTTTACAAACTCATCGCACAAGGGGTGTTTGAGCCAATTGACCATGCCAGGTGGGAAACTCTCATCGTGACTCCTGTCAAACCAGATGGGTCAGTGCGCATCTGTGGTGACTATAAGGCCACCCTCAACCATGCACTCCAGCAAAGCGCATACCCTTTTCCAGTAGTTCAACATCTGTTTCATTTATTAGGAGGAGGAAAATTTTTAATGAAACTTGATCTCGTGCAAGGATACCAACGGCTGCCGGTTGACCCCGAAACTGCAGAAGCATAGACTATAGTCACGCACAGAGGGGCATTCAAATGCAACAGACTTCAATTTGGCGTTTGCATTGCCCTAGGCATTTTCCAAAGCCTAATGGAGCGCCTTCTAAATGGACTAAAAGGGGTCGTTCCCTATTTTGATGATGTATTAGTATCCACGAAAAACAAACATCAATTAGAAGATAGACTGAGAGAAGTCTTGCAAAAATTCAGGAAAGCAGGCCTTAAAATCAAAAATGAAAAATGTCAACTAGCCACCAATCAAGTTGAATTCTTAGGCTACCTTATAGATGAGAAAGGGATACACCCCACTGAAAAAAAAAGTAAAAGCAATAAAAGATGCACCCAGACCTAAGAACAAAACAGACTTACAGGCATTCTTAAGTCTCATTAACTTCTACAATGTCTTCCTGCCCCAAAAGGCAACCATAGCAGAACCATTACATTGGCTATTAGATTAAAAAACTGTCTGGAATTGGGGCCACCGAGAAAAAGCAGCATTCCAAAACATTAAGGACTTATTAACATCCAACACTGTTTTAATACAATACAGCAACACCCTGCCACTGACGGTCACCTGTGATGCATCGCCTTTTGGAATCGGTGCCATACTGAGCCACAAGCTACCAGACGGCAGAGAAGCACCAATCACCTTCTATTCTAAAAAAATGTCAAAATCTGAAAGGAACTACAGCCAACTTGACCGAAAAGCCCTCGCCATCATAGCAGGTGTCAAAAGATTCCACAAATACCTCTATGGTAGGACATTTTCTGTAATCACAGACCACAAACTCCTGTTAGGAATTCTGGCAGGGAACAAACCAACCCTGAACATCCTATTGCCAAGGATAACGAGATGGTCGGAATTCCTCACTGCATACAATTACACACTCATACATCGCCCAGGAAAAACCATCACCCATGCAGATGCCTTAAGCCGTTCCCCTCTGCCCGACAAGGAAAATGACCCAGCTTCCACCGTCTCCACTCTTCAGATCGAAACATGGCCGAATCTGCCACTAACCGCAGCAGACGTTGCTAAAGCTACCGAGAAAGACCTGCTGACAGCTCGGATTCTGCATTGGGTAGGTAAGGGCTGGCTGGATGAGGATAGAGGCGAGACTTTTAAACCTTTTCACACCCGGCAGACTGAAAAGTCCCTTGAAAAGGGTTGTATACTATGGGGGTACAGAGTGGTAATTCCCAACAAATGGCAGGAGGAAGTATTGTGAATGTTGAACGAGGGACACCCGGGCATAGTAAAAATGAAAGCTCTGGCGAGGAGTTACGTATAGTGGCCAGGGCTGGACAAAGACATTGAACAATGGGTGGCAACATGCCATGACTGCCAGAAATCAAGGCCTACCCCCTCTCTTGCACGAGTCCTAGTATGGGAAACTCTCCGAGGCCCCTGGTCAAGACTCCATATTGATTTTACAAGGCCAACAAAAGGGAATACATATAATTGTTGACGCTTATTCAAACTGGCTAGAGGTTATTCTTATGGCGTCCACAACTACCGAAGCAGTTATAAAACAATTGAACAAACTCTTTGCAACACATGGATTGCCAGATGTAGTAGTATCTGACAATGGCCCCCAATTTATTGCCTTAAGGCCCTGTCACACTGGCTGATGGATGCAAAATGTTTGTAAAAAGGACACAGCGGACGAGCAAAATGTTCCATCCGTTGTTATCCGCTCTCAAAAGTGCCCCGAATTTGCATAAGCAGAGCAGACAACACAGAAAGGAACGGATGGGGGGAGGACGTAGGGTGGATGGAAAGCGGATTCTCCATGGAAGCCTAGCGGATGGAAGCAGATGGCACATCCGCAAGGCTTCCGGGGGAGCACAGCAAAGCGGACGTGGAACAGAAAGAGCGGATGCAGAGCAGATGCCGAGCGGATGAAGCGGATGCACAGCAGATGCCGAGCGGATGAAGCGGATGCAAAGCGGAAGCCTAGCAGATGCCCAGCGTTCACTGTGCATGCGGGGAGAATGCATTGCATCAGCCCCGCGGATATAAAGGGAAGCAGCTTGCAAGCAGGTCACCATTCAGAGGAAAGACCTGCTTCCAGACACAGCTTGGCAGCCAGCCAGCCAGCCAGCCAGCCAGCCAGCCAGCCAGCCAGCCAGCAACCCAACAACCATGGGGAAGAAACGGAAGCCTCTGCCATCTGCTGCCAGCCCTGGCAAGAGGGACAGGGCCACCCTCCCACCCCCTGGCCCTGACTCTGCTTCTGCTGAGGCTTCTGCTGCCCAGGCTCGATCTTCTGGTGCTGAGGTTTCTGCTGATGCTGCTTCTGGAGGTGGTGCTTCTGCTGATGCTCCTTCTGGTGGTGGTGCTTCTGCTGGTGTTTACTCTGCTGATGCTGCTTCTGGTGGTGGTGCTTCTGCTGATGCTGCTTGTGCTGGTGGTGCTTCTGCTGGTGCTTACTCTGCTGGCACTGCTCCTGGTGGTGCTTACTCTGCTGGCACTGCTCCTGGTGCTGGTGCTTCTGCTGGTGCTTACTCTGCTGGCACTGCTCCTGGTGCTGGGACTTCTGCTGGTGCTTACTCTGCTGGCACTGCTCCTGGTCCTGCTGGTCCTGCTGGTGCTCCTGGTCCTGCTGGTGCTGGTGCTGGTGCTGGTGCTGGTCCTGCTGGTCCTGCTTCTGCTGCTACTGTTGTTGCTGCTGCTGCTGGTGGTGGTGGTGTGGAGGACCAGCCCCTACAACCTCGAAGCCATTCTGATGATGGCCCATATGGCCCTGCCAAAGTGAGGAAGAGGCAGACACATGAACGGGAGAGGAGGCAATACATAATCGAAGAGGAACATGAGGAGGAGGTGCTGGAGTGGCTGAGGGAGAATGAATATCTTTGGCGGAAGGGACACAGGCTCTATCGAGACACCAAGAGGAAGCAGGCTGCTTGGAGAGAGAAGGCAGAGAGCCTGGGCTACACTTCGGAGGTGCACCTTGGCTGGTGGAAGCACATGCATACCTGGTATGGGAAGCTGCACCTCAAGAAATCTGGCCAGGCCGCAGTCAAGCTGACAGACCGGGAGACCTACATGATGGCCAAGTGCAGCTTCTTGGAGGGTGAGATCCACCACCGAGGAGCAGCCCCTCTCACAACCCTCTCTCTCAGGCAGCCTGCTGAGAGCCAGTCCTCTTCTGGCAAAGAGTCAGCTCCTGTGTCCAGGCAGGTATCTGTGGAGCGTGCCACAACGGAGACCACCCCGACAGCTGTACTACCCCCCCAACAGCACGTGGAAGACCCCCTGATGCAGTGGGAGAAAGGAGATGGCACTTCCACCACAGCCCAACCCGCATCCACCCCCAGCTCCACCTCCACAGAAAGGCAGAGAGGCAGACCAGAGGGGCAGAGCCACACTGTCCTGCTGGATATAAGAGACATGATCAGGAGCACCAGAGATCTCCTCTCTCAGCTGGTACACACCAATGCCCCATCCTCCAACTGCAAGCCCTTCCTCACCTATGTCAACCAGACCCTCATGAACATGTCAGAACCCCAGTACCAGGTGGTGAAGGACAGGATCACCGATCTTCTTCACAACCCTCCAGACCAAGATGAACCTGCTCCCATCCAATCCAGGCCTGCTCCTCCAACCCAGGTGATGTCACTGTCCTTCCAAGGCTTTCCACAGGCCCTCCCCTACCAAGGCTACGGCTACCAGGAGGTCCAGCAGCACAGGCAGCCCTTCCCAGTCCAGGCACAGGTACATCGGATGCCACCAGTGCCATTGATGCCACAGATGCCACCCACGTCACAGATGCCACCCACGCCACCGATGCCACCGACACCAGTCCTCACCCAGCTGCAGACCAGACAGACTCACTACACTGCTCCTTCCTCCACCCCACAGCCAAGCCCGACCTCAGTACATCTGTCATCGGTATTGGGGCTGACACCCCACGTCATGGAGGAAGGGGCTCTCAACATCACGGGGCTGAGCCAGCTGTCTGAGAGCTTTCTCCATACACCATTGCCTGTTGTCCTCTCGGGGCCAGGCACCCCAGTGGCGCCTCAGACCAGCACTTCAGCAGCAGCCACCTCCACAGCACCTGGACCCTTCACCCCTGAGACTGGGCACGCCTCAGAGTGACCAAGAAGAGTGCCAGAGACTGGGTGGCTACCTGTTGACTTTATTTTTGGTTTGGACACTTGACTTGGGTCATTTTTCTTTTACAGCTTGTCATTAATAAAGATTATCTTTGCTTCACACACTTGCTTCATTTATTTTATTAAATAAAGTCTTGGTGGAAACTTTTAGAAATGGTTTAAGCCTTTGCATTCTTGTGGGATGGGTAAGGATAGCAGTGGGATGGGCAGAGATACCTGTGTGATGGGTAATAGCTGTGGGATGGGCAGGGATACCTGTGGGATGGGCAGGGATACCTGTGGGATGGGTAACAGCTGTGGGATAGATAAACCTCCAGTGCAAGCATAGTGGGACTGTATGGTCCACCCTCCCAGCTGCCACACCTATGGCCTTTTATTATCAATAATAATGTAATCAATCATCCACACATGTCAACATAAACACAACTCTTTATTAAATGCCCTGTTCATTGTAGGACCACCCAACATATATGGGCCAATCTTATCAGTGTGATGAGACAGGCTGAAGGAAGCATCCATTAATCATCTATTATCCTGTCTTACCACTCCACTGCTCCAGCTGGGGAGTTGCACCAGTGTCTCAGGAGGTTGCCCTACCTCTTCCCTTCACGTGAAGCTCTGTTGGGGCCTTGCACATCCTTAGTGTCTATCAGGTTTCGCCCTTGCCTCCATTCACCAGGCTCCATGTCCCCATTGCCTTGTTGGAGGTCCACAAGCCTGTTCTGCAAGACTGGGTAGCGGGTGCGCATGAGATTGTACAGGATGCAGCAAGCTTCCACGATCCTCCTCACGGTCTCTGGACGATGCTGCATGGTGGTGAGAAGTACCTGGAACCTGTTGGCCAGGATGCCAAAGGCGTTCTCCACCACCCGCCTTGCCTTGGACAGCCTGTAGTTGAAGATCCTCTCTTCACGGGTGAGGAGTCTGGAAGTGTAGGGCTTCATGAGGTAGGTTCTGAGGGAGAAGGTGTCATCCCCCATGATGAAGTAGGGCACATCTTGCGTGTCATTGGGCAGGGGTTCTGGATCTGGGAAGCCCATGATGAGGTTGCGTTCCAACCCCTCCTTGAGGTTACTGGCGTTGTATACATGGGCATCTGAAGTTGACCCGTTGCCTGAAGCATCGATGTACATGAACTTGTAGTCAGCATCGACCATGATGAAGAGGACGATGCTGAAGAAGCCCTTGTAGTTGAAATAAGTAGACCCCGACTTGGCTGGCGCTTTGCAGGCCACGTGCTTGCCATCGATGGCTCCAACGGTGTGTGGGAAGTTCCACTTCTGATACCACTGCTCTGCAACTTTCTTCCAGTCTTCTTCAGTGGTGGGGCACTGGAGGAGCTCCACCATGTATTCTTCGATGATGGCCTGCACCACTTCTCTGACCACAATGCTGATGGTGTTGTGTGGCATCGTCCAGCCGTACTGCATGCTCCTGTACATGGTCCCTGAGGCCAGGTGGCGCAGAGTCAATGCCACCTTGAGCCCAGGGTCCAGGCTGGGCTGGAAGTTGGTGTTTGCCATGGTCAACCTGGGTGTCAGCCGCTCCACAACTTCGTCAAACATGGCTGGAGGCATCCTCATGAAGTTCTGGAATGCACGAGGGTCTTCTTTCCTCAGCTCCACCATCAGCTTGTTGTACTGTGCGTACTCTGCTCTTCTGGCGATCCATCTTCGGACCCAGATACTTCTTGGCTGCCTTCTTTTCTTCCTGTAGAACAGTTGAAAGAGCCTGTAGATGGCTTCGTATTGTTGCAGAACGATGGTGGCTACCAAAAGGAGTGTGTTACGATCCATGGTGCAGATGACTGGATGCTGTGGAAGAGCAAGAGGCAGATGAAGGCTGGAGAGGTCTGCACAGCAGGGGTGCTGGACTGAAAGTGAGATCCAGGTGAGCTCCTCCCCCTTTTTATAGGCAATATAGGTTTTCCACTAGGTGTCCTTTTGCATCCTCTAGGCATCCTGCAGACATCCTAAATATCTGAGATAGGTCCCCTCTGCGAAAGTTTTTTCTGTTTAAATGTGAGCTGCATCCGCTTTCATCCTTTCTCCATCCGTGCTACTAATGCTGCACGTCCGTTCCACGTCCGTTTCGCTTCTTCCCTGTGTCTGTTTTCCGCTGGAGTGGATGCGAGTTGCGCGGATGCACAGAGGATGTCTAGCGGATAGAGCGGATGCATAACGGATGACGACGGATGTAGAACGGATGTTCCCCGTATGCGTTGCGGATGCAGAATGGACGTGTTGGATACATTTTCCACTCAAAAAGTCTTTAGCAGCTCAAAACTTTTTGAGCAGATGGAACCTCAGTCAACAGATGCTGGGCGGATAGAGAGGATGAAAAACAGAGGCAGTGAGTACAGAACAGATGAATCGCATTAACCAACAGATGGCACGTGTTTCTCTCCGTTTTACATCCTCTTTCCATCCGTTGGTGCAGTGTGACATGGGCTTTAGCTTTCGAGCAATACCTAGCTGCACAAGGCATCTGACATGTCCTAACAGTGCCTGCTCATCCGGCTTCAAATGAATGAGCTGATTGCATGATTCATTATACAAAAGAAGCCCTAGACAAACTGGACACTGGGGACATCCAAGATAGACTAAACAAACTGTTAACAATTCAGCATATCAGCCCTAGCACAACCACTAACAAAAGCCCAGAAGAACTCCTCATGGGCAGAAAATTGCGTTCCTACCTAGATAGATTACACCCCACCTACACCTCTGAAAAAAACCCTGACTCCTCAAGTAAATACCGCTCCTTTACCACTGGAGACATGGTCTACACCAAAAATCTCACTGGGGTCCATTATGGTTTCCAGCCACAATTACACAAATTACAGGGCCCCAGTCACACTGACTTGAACTAGACGATGGCAGAACATGGAAACGACACATCGACCAGCTTCGCTCTAGGACATTGGAATGCAACACTAACCTATCTAGCTCCGAAGCACCACCACAAATACCACTCCCAACAAACAATCCAAAAACAACCAAGGAGGGAGGGGAAACATAAAATAATAAAAAAGGTAGAGAAGAACCACCAATAACATGACAAAAGGCACAACACAAATCCGAATTAGAACCCCCAGTAAGACAAAAAGAGCACTTACCCATAGACGATCTCCGGAGAAGAGAACCGGTAGCAGGGAAGCGAGGCGAGGCCTTCCAGGAAGGAGGCAGCCAGGCCAGCTTGACCAACCCGGACAGAACAGGAGGGAGCGGCAGAGCCAACTCAACCATCTCTTGGGATGGGAGCGGCAAGGCTGACTCACCTGTCCAGGAGGTTCCATGGAGAAGACACAGAAAAAAGGTGATCCTGACTGAACCGATGGAAGACCACGCTAAGACTGAGCTGCACAGGTCAAATAGGACCCCCCAGAATTTGGTCCTTGAAATTTCTGAAGCTGCTTATGCTTTGAATAGCTATTATAAAATCATTAAGTTTTCTTTTTGCTTTTCTTCTCAATCCACAAAAGAGCTGTATATATTATCCAAAGTTTCGAACATGTGGGAATAACACATATTGATGTGATTGAACCTGACGCATTAGGAAAACTGGTTTTCAAGGAAATGGCTATTCTTTCTGTAATTACTTTAACCTTAGGACTGAGCAATGACTGGAATGTGGTGCACAGAGTTCTAACCTAGGTAGTCTTTATTTTACTGTAATTGTTAGAAAACACCATAAAGTCAGTATGATAGTGTTGACCAAACTAGAAGATGGCTTAGGTAATTGTGCCTACCAGCAAGGGAAGATCACACAATCATTTTTTTTTTACCTGCCATTATCAACATACAAAATTGTTGTTATTCAAAGAAAGATATAAATTGAAAAAACTATAGATGACTCCTTTAAAAAAGAAAAGAAAATGATGGCTGGACAGACAGTTTAGATTAAAATGTTTACTAGAGTTATACTTATGGCTGAAATTACTAGGCCCAAAAGTACAAATGGGATGGTCACAATAGAACAGCTTAGTGATTTTATGGGGTGAAGGATTCCAGAGCAGGTGATGGACCAAGCAGACTGTTATCCTCTGAAGATTCTTCCTCCAGGCACCTTTGAGTATTTGTATTGGAGGACTCATAGTACATGTTTCCTTAGAAACATTACTATAACTATTATGTGAGAACATCATACATCAGCTTCAACTTGCCCCAGTAGTGGACATGTCCTCAAGTAATGTAAATGGGGTGATAATAATAAATATGTGTGATTGGCAACAGGGCAACTTTGGGATTTCATGCAACAGTTTCTTTTTTAAAAAAGCAAACAAGCAAAGAAACAAACTTTTATTTACAATTTACATTAGTGCTACTATGAATAAGGAGTGAGATAAATTAATTTTTCCAGTCTTGTGCTTCAAAATAAACTAGCTGCAGTTTGGAGCATCATTTGATGCACTTGCTGTGGTGAGGAAATATCTTTAGCCAGTTCTAATTTTCCTAAGCCTTCATAATTTTTTTCTTCCCACCCAAATGAACAATTACATGAAGATGACAATGATGATAGTGGTATTTTGTTTCTCATCTTTCAGAAACTGGAGAGCAATAATGTCACTTGATTTTCAACATTCTGGTTAGCACGTACATCAATAAAATATTATTGACTTCCCATTTACCGTAGGTCAGAAGTATGCCGCTGTACACATCTCGTGTAACATGACATTCCCTTTCCCCTTCTTGTTTAGGGGGTTACTAGATATAGTGTAATGTTTTCTTTGCATTTGTTCTCAAACTCTCTGCTGCTTTCTGTTCATTATTCTTTAATTGTTTGGCATTTCCCTGTTTCGTGGCTTTGTTTGCACAAATGATTGCCACAAATCCTTGGCAGGTTTTTCTTGTTAACCTCCTTCCTTTTATCTGTCTGAACTTTGTCTCAATGTGCTGTGTCAGAAAGGCCTTTGGAGAGCTCGGGACACGTCTGTGGCAGGTGAAATTTTCTGTCCAGGCAGCCATTCTCACAGGCAGCTCCAGCTGCCCGAGGCACAGAACCTTCACACTTTTGTGCTTCACAGCTTTAGCTTATTCTTTTTCTCAGAAGAGCTCCTTCTAATGTCTATACACCAGCAAACAAAACAGATGGGGTGGTGGAAAATGAATAATTAGCCTCTGCACCACTGAGTTCAAGCTAATACTCTGAACCAGGTATGACATCAAATCATTTCCAGGGGGACAACAAATGTCATGATGGAGATGAGAATTTTTCGGATGCTTTGTGTCAGAAGCAAACACAAGAAAGGTTTTAACTCTTCCAGTAGGCTGCAAGTCCCAAAGGTTATGCTTGTTGGCTACAGGGATGGGACTCTCTCTCTCTCTCTCTCTCTCTCCCCACTTCTTATGGCTGCCACCAGGATTACAATCCCCTAAGGGCTCTTCTTTTCTACCTCAGGGCTAAAGACACTTAAAAAAAAACTTTTGGCATGCATAGGCCATTTGTGTTTATTATGTAGGAAAATGCACGAGCTTCTTGGAAAAAAGAAAGGATTGTGTCTGTTGGCTTACAAACTGAATTTTTTTTTTAAAAAAAGGATCACACATGCTTTCTGCGATCAGCAGAACATCTCCCTAAGGGTCCGCATTTCAATTGCAGGCCTCCAGACAAAAAAGTCGAGATCATGTACAAAAAGCACATCCCTTCTATGTGTCTATTAAACAACAACAACAACAAAGACACTGCTCACCTGGTCTTGCCTCCAATGATGGCTGTCTCTAGAAAGAAGCACAATCCCTCTGGTCAAAGCACTTATACATAAAACTTGATGTTTTTCAAGCTTTGTGATTCCTGTTACTGTCATGAAAAAGCACAGCTCAAATTCATGAAGGAGTTGAATCATCAGAATACTGAACTCACTATAGAAGCATAAAGAGATTTTTGGGAAAAAAATAAAATGAAATTCTGGAATGGAAATAGAATACAGAAATAGTAGCTGGAGTATATTTTTCTGCAGCAGCCAGTAAATACAGTAGTTTTGAAAAGGTTAAGTTATTATTTGTTGCTAAAGTAAGAAGTTTGGAGGCAAAAAGTGGTTGTTTATATTTGTGAGATGAAATCTGTGAAATAATGAAACATATTAACATTCAGTACATTATTTTGATAAATATACAAAAATACATAGAGTATACTTGGTGCAACTGAGCTTATCACTTTGAGTAGCTTGCAAGGCCAAGGACATCTGTCTCAAAGAACACTCGATAGCAACCGGTGGCTCATCCCCTCATGCTATCTCTTAAATCAAGCCGTCAATGGGTCTGTTCTCTATAAAGGGCAATTAAGAAGAGATTTAAGCCCCTGTCACACTGCCCAATGGATGCAAAACGTTTGTAAAAAGGACACAGCGGACGAGAAAAATGTTCCATCCATTGTTATCCGCTCTCAAAAGGGGCAAAAATTTGCATAAACAGAGCGGATAACACGGAAAGGAACGAGCGGATAACACGGAAAGGAACGGGGGAGGACGCAGAGCGGATGGAAAGCAGATGCGGAACGGAAGCATCCTTTTGCATCCTCTAGGCATCCTCTAGACATCCTTAATATCCAAGATAGGTCCCCTCTGTCAATGTTTTTTCCGTTTTAAATGCTTTCTTTGCTTGCTGCATCCGCTTTCATCCTTTCTGCGTCCGTTTACCGCTGGAGCGGATTGAGTTGCGCGGATGCGCAGCGGATGCCTAGTGGATATAGCGGATGCGTAACGGATGCAGAACGGATGTCCCCCATATGCCTAGCGGATGCAGAACGGACGCATTTGATACATTTTCCACTCAAAAGTTTTGAGCAGCTCAAACCTTTTGAGCGGATGAAATGTCAATAGATGGATGCTGGATGGATAGAGAGGAAGCAAAATGGAGGCAGTGAGTACAGAACAGAAGCATCGCATTAACCAACGGATGGTAAGTGTTTTTCTCTGTTTTACATCCTCTTTCCATCCGTTGGTGCAGTGTGACAGGGGCTTTACTTTCCAATCCTGGTTTTGTTTTTTTCTTTGTTTGTTTTGATGGCTAATTTGTCTCAAGACAGGAGTTTAACAAGAATTTTAAAAAATATTAAACGGGCAAGTGGCAAGGCTAACAATGTAAGAATGCACAATAATTTTAAGATTTGCCTTGAGTTGAAGTGATAGCATCAGACTTTCATAAAATTTTATCCTTTATAATGTTTCAATTTATTGAGAATATACATGCAATTGTTTAATACAAAATATATGTTTACCATGTAGTACAAGGAGAGCCTTTAAAATATGGAATATCTTGATTGCTCTCTATGGAGCATGTTATGTTTATTGGCAGAGTTCCATTAGAGAACAGCAAAGAAAAACAACTATTCCTCCCCTTCCTATATTTTCCAGGTACATGGAAAGAGACATTGTGTGTGCTCCTATTATAAATTTCTGGCAAAACCCACATTTGTCTCACCAGATAGCAACATCTGGTCAATGTGTTTGGTTTTGGAAGCTAAGTAAGGTTGGTTCTGGTTAGTATATGGAAGGGAGATGTCTAGGAAATTCTAGAGCTGTAGGCTAAGACTTTAAAGTACAAGTTAAAGCACAATATAATCCTGTAAAATTAAATGGTGAACTGTCTCAATGGCACTGCCAAGAAAACTTCTCTATGTAGCCATCAGGAATTAAAATCATCTTGAAGATGACTTTATTTTCACCACTTGAGCATGAAGACTCTTTCCCATCATTTCTTTGGAAGCTGCCATTATTCAATCCTATCAAAACTAAAATTATATGCATTTCTATTTCTAAGGAGCTTGCACCAACTGGTGAAGAAGCTTTCATCTATGCAGGAAAATTGCTCTGGAAATATCAGTCTGATGCTTTAAGTTGGGCAGGATATAAATTTTGTAAAGAAACCAATTATTTTCATACCCTTCCTAGCCTTCCAGGCCTTGGAATCCTTCAAAATATTTAACAGTTTTGTCTCGGAGCAACCCAGAGGGTTTTTGCCTTGAATGAAATGAATCCTAAAATTATTTGAATGGACTCAGGATTCACAATTCCTCTAAATCCAGCAGAAATTCATACTTGTTTCAGTTTGCCTGCAATTCCTTTCACCATTATAAGAAACCCTTTTGCCCAAGGGCTTTTCTGTATTCTGTTTCTATGCCCTTTATACAAGCAATTCCTATGAAATAAATAAATAAATAAATAAATAAATAAATAAATAAATAAATAAA
>BLBF01000016.1:38041364-38083317 GCA_015471245.1 Laticauda colubrina | reverse complement strand
AAATAAATAAATAAATAAATAAATAAATAAATAAATAAATAAATAAATAAAGAAAGAAAGAAAGAAAGAAAGAAAGTAAGAAAGAAAGTAAGAAAGAAAGAAAGTAAGAAAGAAAGAAAGAGGAAAGAAAGAGGAAAGAAAGAGGAAAGAAAGAAATTTACATTTTCCTTACCTCATTTTTATTTAATAGTTGTTGTGCATCCAGTAGATTCGGTAGCATAAAAAAGTTTTAGACTGATAAGTCCATAAATCCAACTTCCTTCTGATGAATTCTACTGGTGTAACCAGATTATCTGAAACGATCTCAGTTCAGTCTTGGTCCTGCTGTATATCTAGCAAATTGCCAAAATTGAAATTTTGAAATTTTCCAGTTCTCTTATTTCTCTTTCCCTCTTTCAAGAGGAATGGCTGGTGAACTTGGTTTGCATCAACTTCCCTTGCCTAGCCATATCAGATAGTTCCAAGACTGTTGAATTGGAGATTTATTTGGTGCCACTTTGAATTTTCTTTTCCAATATGAGGTGGAGATTCTATTTTTTAGAGATGAGAACTTTTTACAAGGTTTCTAAACTGCTGTGACCCTTCATAGAACAAAATAAATATATCTTTTGTTATAAGTGTTTGTGCACTGAAATGGAATTTAGCAGACCAATAGTGCTTTATGGACAATTATGAGTCATCTATACAACAGTACCAAAAATATAAATACAAGGAGATATTCACAGAAGGAGATCACTCTGACTATGGTGCTTGGGAGTGATGCAACGTATGCAAAAAAAATCAAGTCAGTGAAACCTGCATTGATGTATTCAAATTGCGAAAACTATGAAGCGTTACATTTGTGTTCTTCTTGTAAGAAGATGAGGGAAGGAAGTGTTAGATCCTGGAATATTACCCAAACATCTGGGAAAGGCATTTCCCAAATTGAGCCAAATGATTGATGAAATGATTAATTATTATGAAAGAGAGTGGTTAAATGAATTTGCAGTGTTGAAATGCTTTGCTCTTCTGGAGATTGGATGTATGATGCTGCAATTTCAGTGATTTAAGATGTCTAATTGCCACATCCAACTGCTATTTCAAGACTGTATATGATATTAACCTTGATTTACATCATTCCAATTTTAGGACTAGTCAGACTGTGGACTGATAATTCTGAATGGGCTTAGCCACCATCACTCCTATCATCATTATCAATCATTTTTATATTTCAAAAGAGTATAAGAAATAATAAGCTTGAAATCCTTTCTCCATATTTTATGGCTTTTACAGAGTCCTACATTTTGCCTATGAACATATAAACTGTGACAACCTCTAAAAATAATCACTTCAATTCATTCATTTAATACTAATTTCCACAAGGTTTTTTTTTGGTTTTGTAATGGCATAAGTGTCTATCCTGCAAACTTTAATATTAGTTCTCAGTTAAGCATTTGGCTTAAATGCAGATTGACTCCTTTAATGTTTTCCTCTGTAAAATTTATTTCTCAGATATTCTGCTAGTCATGTGGGAGAAGTTCCTGCACTTTGGGGGGATTTTTAAGGGTGAAATTCTAACTGTGTTTGCTAGCAAGCAAATCCCATTGAATTATAAAGGACTTACTTCTGTTTAAATATGCTGCACATGACCAAACTGCATGAGTGAAGATAAATAGCTCCCACATGATGGGAAGGAGAGCTGAAGAATATATTCTGTGGATCAAAAATGCATAAGAGAGTTGAGTTTTCTGTACTTATGCTGATAATTATTGTATAAAGTCAAAATTCAAATATCCTCCACAAGAGAAATTCAATCCCCAAATAAAGGTAGCATAATGTGTCCCTTTCTTCACAATTGGTGAAAATGTTCCACTTTAGGGACATGACAATGCTGAGACTTAATTATGCTGGATGTAATGAACAATTGCCAGCTCTCTGGTGGTTCGAGTCCAGCTCCATGGGACAGGGTGAGCTCCCATCTCTTGTCCCTAACTCCTGCCTACTCAGCAGTTCAAAAGCATTGCTTGAGAGTAGATAGATAGACATCACCATTTCAATGGTGGCAAATTGTTGGCTGCATTCTGGGTGGGGAACTGGACCCAGTGATGGATCTGCTTGGATACGACTGGTGGAGAAGCGGTAGAAGAAATCAAATGAGCTGACTTCCTCTGAGAATACTTCAGACCAGTTGATGTGAAGCTAGTTCACCTTCTTGTGGTGCACTGGTGCAACAATTGAACTAGCAACTGTTAGCTGCCAGGAGTTCTACTGTGTGCATAACATTATAGCCTCCCTGGCTTTGTATGTTATTTCCTAAATTCAGCCAACACAACATACATGCATACTTCAAACCCAAGAATACACTAAGGAAGAAGCTTGTCCACTCCAAGGATAAAACACTCAGAGAGAAACTGAGCATAAGTGGTATATGCAGTACAATGCAGTGAGCTGTGTGCAGATCTGTACACTGGGGAAACAAAACAACCACTTCATAAATGCATGGCACAACATAGGAGAATATACCCATCAGGACTACATTAGGCAGTTCATCTGCATTTAAAAGGCAAAGACCACTCTTTTAAAGGCAGCAAACCCCACATTTTGGACACAGAAGACTGCTGTTTGAAAGAGGGTCAAAGAGGCCATCTATGTCAAAATTGAACAGGAAGAGACACATGACATCATCTATCTCCAGTCTACAATACAGTCCTTTCAACAGTTCCAAGAAGGCACCTCACCCATTTGCACTACTTGGGTGATCTGGTTGACCCAGATAAACCTCCAGTGACCTCAACAATTTTTTAAAAGAATACAAATGACCAGCTGTCTGCAAGGAGTAGAAATCCTTCCATTCCCCACCATCCAGAGCTGAAGAAGCTTCTTGGATAAGAAGAAAAACTCGTAGAAGAATACCTTATGCCACCAGAATTGAAAATTTAGACCTAGACAAGCTAGAACTACACCGCCTTTGGTTTGATCTAAGTATAGTACATAAAATTATATACTGCAGTGTCCTGCCTGTCAATGAATACTTCAGCTTCAACCAAAACAATACAAGAGCACACAATAGATACAAACTAAAGATAAACCGCACCAAACCTGATTGCAGGAAATACGACTTCAGAGTGGTCTGGAATACTCTACGTGACTCTGTGGTTTCTTCCCCAAACCCTAAAAACTTTAACCTTAGACTGTCTACTTTTGACCTCACCCCTTTCCTTAGAGGTCTGTAGGGAGTGTGCATAAGTGCACCAACGTGCCTACCATCCCTGTCCTTTTTTCTTGTTTGTATCCATTTCATGTGTTTGTTACCATGTTTATACTTATAGCTGTTGTCTAATAATTGTTTGACAAAGTAAATAAATAAATAAAAAATAAATAAATACACATCTTCAGAAAAAAAGAAAGAAAGTCCAATTGCCTCTGCACCTTTGGGGCAACTATAACCAGGATGATTGAAAATCTCCATAGAAATAAGTAATGTCCCTCTTTGAACAGGGACGAGAATTGAGAGGTTTCATTTCATTCAAAGGGGAGAGGAATCTTAAGCAGAGTTCTGGTCAGTGTACTCCAACCAGTAGAAAAAGACTAGGGTTGCAGATTCCACTCTCCCTCTGTAACCCGCTTTTAGGGATGTTTGCCTATGTACCAGTTTACCAAGGAAATGCTCCATTGAATGGACATTTTCATGGTGGAAAAGAGCTCTCCCATTCATGAAACAAATGCAGACAATGGAGATATGCCTCCTGAATCTTTCTACCATTATTTTTTTTTCTATATCCTCCCCTCACTTCATGTATAATATCGAGTAGCCGTTGCCACTTTTGTTGGTTTATTATTCTTTCTTTGTCACGACCACTTCCCCTTCATCTTGATTTTTTAAAATTTGTTCCATATCTTCAGATTTTCCAATAAAAACTGAGTAGGGATGGTGTATTCTTGAAATTGTTCAGCAGCAGCTCATGGCATGATCTTGCTGCATCCCTATACTAAGTGCATCATGGCAAATCAACATTTTCCTTTTCCTAATCATCAAAATATATGGATTCAGAGAAATAAAGAGTTTTAGATTTCTTAATCAGATATTGGATTTGGAATGGAAAGAAGTTCCATAAATTCTGTTCCATAGCTAAAAGAGAGAGAGAAAGAGGGAAGGAGGGAGGGAGGAAGAGAGAGAAAGGGAGAAAGAGAGGGAGGGAGAGGGAAGGAAAGAGAGGGAGGGAGAGGGAGGGAAAGAGAGGGAGGGAGGGAGAGAAAGGGAGAGAGGGAGAGAGAGAAAGAGAGACACAGAGACAGAGCTTCAGAGATTTTAGTTCTTTATCAAATTATGGTCCAGTATTTGTATACTGCAAAAGGTAGATGGAATATTTGAAACTAGTATTATATTACACATTTCTTTATGAATTTATAGCATTTCTATAACAATTAGCAATATATTTTGTTGAGATAGTTCTGTACAGTGGTTAGCTCTTTAAAGAAAGAGAAATGATGGCTTGGCTTTTTCAGTGAAGATGGAGATATGTATAATTAAAGGTCTGTTGTTTACAGACTTCTTTCCAATGCTTTTTCTAAAGAAAAATGTCATAAATCTTTAGTTCTCAAGTGACAAGCTGTGAAGGGTGCTTTGTACAAAAGAAAAGAAAACAAATGCCATCTCCATCTGAACCATTTCACTAGGTTCTTTCTTTTTTATTTGGACATAACTGTGTTCCCCTTAGCAATTCCATATAAAATGTAACATAAAATATCACTCACTTCCCAATATTATTCATAGAATTCCTATTATAGTACATTGAGAAGCCAGATTACAAGCAACAGGAATATTTTATGGTCAGTTTGAAAATGTGGTTACTGCTGCTATAAATTAAGAAGTAAAATTACTCCCACATCTAGTATTGATATACAGTATATGGCATGAAAAGTCCTTTGAAATATGCTGAATAATGAATATGGAGCAGTTCCAAAACTGCTGTTTTTTGCAAAGTTGACTGCTGACAAAAACTTGATGATAGGATCAGGTTGTAGGAAGTTAAAGGGTGAAGAATCAGGGGCCTGTTCTCAGGTGTTTGAGCCAGTCCTTCACCTGTCTACCCAAAACAATTCCCAGCTCAGATTGCCAAATATTTTAAAAACACAAAGAATACAGAGAAGGAGAGAAATTATGAACTGAGCATGTTTCTATTAGGCCACAACTGCATGACAGAGTGTAATTGAATATTTCATGATACATAAATAAAATACCATATAACAATGAGACCCTTTCAAATCAGATCATGCAGAAACATGAAGGGCAGAAACAGAAGAGAACTGAAAATGTTGGCCAGGAACCTTCACCCAGAAGCATATATCCCACTCCTAAAAAGTAAGATGCAAATTAGGAAATTTATTTCAAGTAATGTTTTTATGAAATTGTTTATATGTGTAAACATGATGGATGATACATATGGCATGTATATGTTTTTCTGATAATGATGATTATAAGACGGATAGACAGATGAATAATAATGCAAGGAGATGTAGAAAACTAGATATCTTTTGCTTTTACATTTCAGCAGCTATTAAAAAACACATAAAAAAAATACAAAAGGGACAAGGGGAAACCATAGGATTTTTTTTTTTCAATTGCATGGATAAGATTAACATGACAAGACCATGAAGAATGTACATAAAATGAACCGATCCAAATCAGCACAGTCTTTACATTTTAAAATGTGCCAGAAGCTAATCATCAACAACAATGAGTGTACATACATTCCATAGTTGAACAAATAAGTCAACTTAATACAGCAGTCTTTGCTTTCACATATTTCAACAGAGTTTGGGAGTGCTGTTTGTGAACATTTAGATATGCACACACAAATCTTTGCATGGCCTGCATGCAAAAAAAAAAAAAAAAGTCACCCACAGAATACAGACATTTAATTATTTAATTGCAGTTCATTCACCCAACTCTAAGGACTTCTGCAAAGCATACACACACACACACACACACACACACATTGAACAAACTAACTGAGTTTGCAACAACTTCTAGGAAGGCTGATTGGCAGGTATTAAACTGGCATTAGACTAACCATGTGATGTGCAGTTTTATCATCCCATCCATTCTATATCAATAGCTGGTTCCTGCTTCCATATGGTGAAAGCTGAACTAGTTAGGGTGGGGAAAAAAAGCATCTGAATCACAAACAAAAATACTAATCCTACTCACACTGCTCAGAATAGTTGGAATACTCAAAATACAACTTCTTGAAACAGCCATGTTTTATTCCAAACACTTTTAACAATTAATTTGAACACTTGAACTGGTTTTGAGATTGAGATATTGTGCACATCTCTCAAAATGGGCAAAAATAGTTTAGTTACCCCAAATGGAGTCTCTACCAAAATGTTGGACTTCAGTTCTTATGAGCCAGCATAGCCCAAGTCCAACACATACAGAGAATCCATGGTTGGAGGAGACTGAGCTGGACTTTGAAGAGGTCAGTGGTGGGAATCCATTGTCCCATTAAATTATGGTTAAATAGGAATTAGTGAGGTCCCCTCCTTTTATATTCCCTTCTGCTTGCTTTGCGATAAACATGAGCATTTGGAAGCTTTTCTTCTGTTTTCAATCATAGATTCAAATGATAACTGAACCAGAAATCTTGAGTAACGGTCAAGACCAATTAAAAGGGCAGGGAAGACAGGATCTTAAACTAAAAGACACAGATTTAGCTGCTGTTTTTTATTTGGATGCCACCAATAAAAAGCTAGAGGTACACCTAACAGCATTGGTGCAAAAATGGAGCAGTCCTATCTATTGGCCCAATTGCTCTGAATCCTTAAAGGACAAAATCTAAACTGCAGGATTTGTGCCCCAGCAAAGAAAATAAATGGATTCTTGGTCTATTAAGTACAAAACATTGCAATGTATTGGCTGCATTAAATTAATTTTGGCAAGTGGATTGGTCTTTTGAAACAAATTTGATTTTGTTTTAAAAACTCTTTTCAGCACATTTTGCTGAGAAAACAGGAGGAAAATAAACACACACAGAGAGAGAGAGAGAGAGAGAGAGAGAGAGAGAGAGAGAGAGAGAGAAGCGTCTTCAATGCATTTTAGCCAAAATGGCCCATTTAGTTGCAAAACAATCAACAGCAGTGCTTCACTCTTCTGTCTTGGCTGCACATAAATTGTCTGTTTAACTAATTTGGCCCAACACCAAAGATGCATTTGTAATATGATCTACTGACTTCAAGCCAGGATGAAAAGAAAAGAAAGGCTTCTGACAAGAGAGAAAAAGGATAAAAATTGATACCATTGGACAAATACAAGGTGTGTGTGATTTGTGTGTGAGTGAAGGTGAAGAGGGATCAAGGCAGAGAGGATAAAATGTACATTGAGAGACAGTAGAATTATGCAGAAAAGTTGCAAAAACAATGGCTGTTCCACCTCATATCTCCTTCCCCATTAAACTAAGATTTGGTTAGAGATTCAAGACTTCTATAAACTCAAAATCTTATTTGTGCTTTTGTCCTTTAAGTTTTGCCTACAAAACCAAACCTTCTTGGGTTTACCTTGCCTGGAGATTTTTCCTTGAGATGATGACAATGAAGATAATGATGATGGTGATGAAGGTGATGATGATGATGATGGGAATGGCAGACAGCCTAGGATATTGGGAAGAAGGCATGAAAATTGCTCAGTCCAAAGTGACTTTTCTTAATATATAATCATGTACCAAATCATGTATTCATTTGTGCTATTAAATAAAGGCTAACAGAGTTGTATACTCAGCAGAGCAGAAGGAATGCACAAAGGATCATGGGTTCCCAGCATCCTCTGTTCCCTTCTGGAAAGCCGCTGACTCATTCCCTAAACAATCAGCGTTGTGTGCCATTACAAATGGGATGGTTAATAGGCCTGCATCCATTATCATTAGTGCATCTCAGCGCGCAGGTATGTGATGGGTCCTGCCAGCACGTTTGCTCCAGCTCACTGAGCCAGGGGCCATGCTCCATTGCAAATGAGGATGAGGAACACCTGCTCCAGGGTTTTACAGCAGACCAGAGTCATCCTTCACATCTCATGCAACACTTGTTCTGTCAGAATGCAATGCTGGCACATGGGCAGGAACAGTGGTTTGCCAGGCATCCAATGAAAGATTAGAGCCTTCCCTATGGTCCTTTGCTCAGCCTGAGCTTTGATTCTCTCTACCCCCATCAATCCTCCAAGAAGGCCTTTAAAACATTTATCAGTATCACATTAAAGGATAGGGTTGAAAGGCTATTTTAAAGGCAAAAAAACCCACCTCTCAATTTCCAGAGGGCTAATTAGGATAAGAATGTTTAACATTTATGGTAATCTATTGTTTTATTCAGTAAATGTTTGGGCCAGCAAGAAGAATAGCAGCTCTCCTTGCAGCCATCTTTTGTCATTTTTCACTGGACAGTGTTTGTTTGAACCAGTAAATTCAGAGCTCATCCTGATGCAGGTTTTTTTGCTGCAGTTCAGTTGGCTTTTGCTGTTTGACTGATTTAACTGGATAAATGGCAAAACCATAGCATCCTGTTCCTTCCACTCTTGCAGTTTCCTTCCTTTATCTTTCAGTCTTCCCTTAGTTCAGCAACACATTTCAGATAGATGATAATACAGCTTAAAAAAATGGCTGATGCCATAAAAGTGAAATTTCTCATCCTTAGCAACTTTAAGCAGTGTAGACTTCAACTTCCAGCATTCCCAAAGTCAACATCAAATTGAAATCCACCCCTCCTAAAGTTCCAGGAAATATATCAGTAAAATTACTTACATAATTATTTTACCTATTGTTAAACCTCTAACAAATGCACTGATTTTTGTTGTTAGTGCAAAGTCTTGTCAGACCAATTGCGATCCCATGGACAATGTTCCTCCAGGCCTTCCTGTCATCCAAGCTCAGTCCTGCATTGTTTCAGTGAACACTGCCCTCTAACATGACATTTGCAAAAACAAACACAATGTCATTAAAAACATTAGGTCTGCCCTGTCCTTTTTCTCTTGTGCAAAGGGAATACGTAATATGGCGGCAGTGGTCCTTGTGCAAAGGGAATATGCAATATGGCAGCAGTGTGTGTAGATATTTGTTGATAGCATTCTGTAGGGATTTTACAGAAGAGGACTTAGAGGGCTTTCTTTGAATGTTGAGGCAGGTTTGAGAAGGAAATGAAAATGAGAAGAACATGAGAATGAGAAGTTGGACAAAAGGTTGGAGAACTGGTAGAGAAGTGGAGAATTGGAAGAACAAAGGAATCAGTGAGATGGAGAGAGTGTGAGAAAAGATGAACGATTTTTGGACATTTGATTCTCCTAGACTCCCCCTGAACTATCTCCAGATTTCTCTGAATCTCAATGGACTACATCCCTTGTCTTGGGAATGGCTAAACCCAAGTCCTTGTTCAGGAGCTGTGGTGGTGCAGAGGTTAGAATGCAGTACTGCAGGCTAACATACTGCACACTGTCAGAAATTTGATCCTAACCGGCTCAAGGTTGACATCCTTCCAAAGTCTGTAAAATGACGACCCAGATTGTTGGGGAAAATATGCTGATTCTGTAGACTGCTTAGAGAGAACTGTAAAACACTATGGAACAATACGTAAGTCTAAGTGCTATTGTTATTAAGATACATCCCAAATACAAAACATGTACCAGATGATGAAATTCTCTCATCAAATGCTTTTACAATCTCATACAGGGAAAAAGTAGTATACATTATGTTATAAAAAGCTATAACAAATCTCTTCATAACATGTAAATATTCACTGAATATTGCATATGGTTCAATTATTGATTTTAAACATTTATTTGCTTAAAACATTATTTTAAAAAGTACAATAAAAATCACATAAAAGCTACAACAAAACATTCTATAAAACACATCAAGAATAAGATTGATATTGATATAATATTCAGCTATAGTTAATACTTTTTATTAGATTTTAATTACCTTTAGTACTATTATGAAAGGGAAGATCTCATTTAGGACAAATGTCAAACATACTTTTTTGAAACATGCTTCTTACAGTTTATAGAAATCTATAAAATGAAGCCAAAATTATAATCCCTGTACTACATAATGAAGTATAGCTATCACTCTGAATTGACTTTTCCTTATATAGCCAAATCTGCTTTGTTACATGCTGTTGATACTCAATCTAATTATGCTTTCTGGTCCTATTGTGTAATAAATTCTTTTATTCAATTTATAGGAATATTTTTGCCAAGTCCAATGCATTTTTCTTCTAATTAAAGTAGTTAGAAGCTAATATAGCCATCCTATTATGTAAATTTAATTTTGTACTACCTGCTGCTGTCTTTTTGTAAAAAAAAAAGATAATTGTTTGTTTCAGCATAGCACATTGTGTACATATTAATCCATATATTACATTTATTGAATTTGTTGCACCAATAAAACTAATAAGTTACTGAAAAGAAGATAAAAAATTTTCAAGTCGCATTTATATTTAGTAGACTTTTCAGTGTTTAACTTGGATAAAAATTAATCTCTAGGGATGCACTCAAGTTTCCCTAGAGATTTTTTTAAAAAAACTTTATTTTGTAATAATGAATAATGTTTTCAAAGTTTACAAGTACTGAAAACATCTTAAACACCAGACATTTATATTTGTGTCAGAAAATACATCAATGCTACATTTTTAAGCAATTGGGGTGGGGTAGGAGACAATTACATGCCATGTTGTTGCAAACCGAGCAAATTTTTACAGATGAGTTATAAACCTCAACTAATGGCCCTTTGATGGAAGTGCTGATACTACCTAAACTAGAACAGAGCAAATGGACTGAGATCTCCAAACATTATCCCCAAGCATTTTCCTATAAAGCGACCCACTTCTCTGATGCCACTTCCCAGCTCTCCATATTCTACTCAGGAATAATAAAACATTTCAAAATGTCACATCTGTGGGATTATTTATTTGAAATACAGAACTTGAAAAATATGCTTGCTTTTCTTTCGTCTAAATGGTTTTACAGAGAGGGTTGGCAGAGCAATTGGCCGAATGGCCAATTGCTATCCCTGTTCTTTCTTAGATGAACAAACAAAAGGACTATTTGTGTAAATACCTAGAAGGCTTTGAACTCTTTTTGAAGCAGAAGAAATGTCTGGGTTTCTTTCATGAAGTGCTGCTGCCCATTGAGTTGCTCTCTCCAGAAACTGAACTAGAAATATGTTAGATTTGAATAACGAGGATGAGATGTGTTCGTTCATTTATTTCTTTAAATAGAAATCTTTTTTTTAATGGAAAATTGGTAGTGACCAGCATTTTGCAAAGACATGTTTCGGAGTACATGGTGGCTCAGAGGCTAAGATGCTGAGCTTGTCAATCAGTTCAGTGGTTCGAATCCCTAGCACCGCATAATGGAGTGAGCTCCCATTACTTGTCCCAGCTTCTGCCAACCTAGCAATTGGGAAGCATGTAAAAATGAAAGTAGAAAAATAGGGACCACTTTGGAGGGAAGATAACAGTGTTCTGTGTGCCTTTGGCATTTAATCATGTGGGCCACATGACCATGGAGATGTCTTCAGACAGTGCTGGCTCTCCAGCTTTGTAACACAAATGAGCACTGCCCCCTAGAGCCAGAAATGACCAGCACGTATGTGCAAGGGGAACCTTTATCTTAAGACATGTTTCTTTTCTCAGGGACGAAGGAGACATGAACCAGCATTAGGAAGTCATTTTGTCCTGTCATACCATGGTAAATAAACAACAGTTTTAATACGGGAAGGTTCCTACATCTGAAGATGAGGAACAGACACTTTGTTGAGATGCAGATTGCTGTACAAATGTTAAAAGACCTAAAGTTAATTAACAGATAAGCACAAAACTAGCACAGAAACTAGCACAGAAAAACTAGCACAGAAACAGGACAAAAACTACCCTCAAATTCAGAAACACATTTTTTTTGGCTCTGCACTAAATTGTACAGGAAGATTTCTTCAACAGTTGATTCACCTTGACAGTTTTACTGGAGTATATGAAAATTAGTATTAAAGATGTGATATGTAGGCTTCTTTCCAGGAATTCCAATCTGGTTTCAATAAAATGAAAACACTGATTGGAAGTGAAGTTGCCTTCCAGTTTTGCTTTTGGCTATTATGTGTTCATTCATGAGATGACAGTATTCCACAACTACTTTTAATATTCATCTTTTGAGTTTATCTCCCACACTAGACACTTTGGAATGATTAAAATAGCAGTCAGATTTTCCTTAATTTTAAACAGCTTAGGTGCTGAAGAAAAGAAAAGGGGGTGATAGAAAGAAATGGGAAAAGTTTGCTTCTACTATAGCTGTCATTTGCATCAGGTTTCTTTAGTTCATGTCCAAAAAAGAATATTAATAAAATAGCATTGTAAAATAAGTTCCTGAATAGTTGACAAAAAAAAAAAAAGATTAAAACTTTATGGATTACCACAATCTCCGTTCTTTATTTATACACTTGCAACAGTGATGTACATTGTAATTTAATAATTTAAACCCCTGATGTCTACACTACAACAATTAAGCTGCCATGCTCATCAACAAACACTGCCATCTCAACATACTGCTGGCACAAGATAATTGGCAATAAACTAAGGAAAAGTTGTTTCTTCATTGGGAACATAACTTGGAAGCATTTGATGCATATAATTCAGCTCCGGACTGGAAGACCATGCATCCCATCTTGTTATAAGTTCATTGAAACTCCTGCAATTATATCAAATATTATTTTGGAAAATGTTATTTTACAGTTTGTGGATCATAACAATGTAGTTCATTGTTTGCAAGCAAAATATTTGAAATAATTAATATACTGACACATTTTTCAAAAAAGATTATTGACAGCAGATCAATAATTTAAAAATATGTCAATCCTTTTTTTAAAATCACTTAATTCTTGCTTCTCTAATTTTTATTTTTCTTACATTAGCATCAAAAACAGGGAACAAAAAATGCTTCCAGCAGCTCACAATGTCTGTTTCCAAAATGGCTTTTTGATGTGCACTGTTTATTGTAGTAATTTCTTGGTGCATCCAAATGGCATAGCTATACTGTCATCTTCAGCCCATATTTTATCTTTCTTTTATCCATTTTTTTCAACTCTTAATGAGGATAATCTATTACAAAGAAAGCCTTGGAACAGGAGTGCATATCTCTGAAAGTGTAGCCATTCTCCAGTGCTCTTATCTGGTAGGTTGTTAAAGAAATGGCTTCAATGTCAGCAGTGAAGTTCACCACCTTCTGACCTCTTTTATTTCTGCTTCTGAACATCTGAGTTATTATAAGCCTACAGCAAAATGGCAAAGAGTTTTCTGGCACAGGAAAGATCTCCTGATTTTTATTGTTCAATAAGGTCATGGGATGTACAACACTTAATTCGTGGATATTTTGCCATGGTTGGGGTGCAACTCTTTTAATGTTGATATCATTAAAAGAGACGCCAGTACTTTAAGAGAGTGCAATTTTTATGTGACAAGTAAATTTGCAAGAACAAACACCCCTATGCCTGAAAAGAAAAGTTTTCAATCAGTATGTGCTACCTGCTCTAACATATGCTGGTAAAACGTGGACACTAACCACACAATCAATATAATAGGTACCAGTGGTGCAAGGAACCATGGAAAGATATATGCTTGGCATTACAAGACAAGATAGAAAGACCTGCACATACTTTAGAGAACAAACAAAAGTATATGATAACATCAAAAGAGTAAAAGAATTGAAATAGAAATGGGCTGGCCACATAGCAAGAAGAACTAATGGCAGGTGGACCAAGGCAGTCATAAAATGGATTCCACTTGACAAAAAGCATCCATGAAAGATACCGAAACAAGATGGATTGACAACATCAGTATTGTGGCCCCCATTGGCAAAAGAAAGCTCAAGATGGTATAGGTTGGAAACATGTGGAAGAGGCCTTCATCCTGCAGTGGATAGACAATGGCTAGGATGATGATGATGATGATGATGATGATGATGATGATGATAATAAGGAAAACCATTTTTCTGAAAAGTGTATGTTCTATAAGAAAAGGTAGGCTAAATGATCTAGGAACTGGATAACACTTTCAACACTTGCTTCCAACTTTTTGTGAATACCGTTATGCACAAGTATTTTTCTTTTTCTGCAAAGGGTTTTTTCTGTCATGGGAAAACTTAGCTGATAGCCTTATCATCAGTTACTAATAAATCACACATCCCATTTGTTAAATTATAAAACAAAACATCCAGGATTGTGGTGCATTTTTAAGAGACCTTGGAAGACAATAAAAAGGATATGAAAATAATAAAATGCAAATGACTATGGATGACAATAAAAAGGACATGAAAGTACATGGGAAGAAAATCTGGAATACTAACCATATCAACAACAGCCAATAGAATCACCAATCTGCAATAACGCAACATTACAAACAAGAAACCAACAACATAAACATTGCCAAATCATGTAGCTCAGAAATACCATGTGGGAACAAATAAGATATCCCATACATTAAGAATGCACCATATATTTTGTCACGCACAGTTATTCCAGAACATTTATCTGCGGTCACAAAAATTCAAACCTCACAGGACAGAAAAAACATTTGTGTTTGAACAAAAAGCCTACACACTGACACCGGTCCAACAAAGTCCACAAATTCTGAATAGTTTACTTTTTAACAACTCAGCAGGCAGACAGACATTTCAGGCCTCTGTTTTGGCTATATTAAAATGGTATCCTAAAAGAGAATAAGGGATATTTCTTTTTAGGGACCATGCAACTAAAAAACCCAAAACAGTGAGAGACCTTGTTTTTAATCATACAGTAGCCTTTCTCATCCTGGAACAAGGGAAGAAATTACTCATTGGCACAATTCACAATTCAACACTCAGTAGATATAAAAAATGGAACAATGACAGCTTGTTTGTTTTCCAAGTTATTCTCTGTTTCTAAAGTCTGATAATTTTTACTTTCAAATTCATCCTTTTACCAAACATTTTATTGCCATGTTCCTCTTTAGATTAAGAATAAACAAGGGCTACTTAGTTATGCCTTTTCAGGATGATGCATAGAGCATGGCTACAGAATCACATAAATTTAAAGAACCTAATCAAACTACTGTGCTATTTGAATTTGCTTAGTACCAAGAAAGCATTTCTTTATATAATTTTATTATGAAACAAAATTGGATGTTTCTCAAATTCAAAACGCTCAAGAAAACTGCCATCAGAGGTGTTGTGATATTTCTCCTTTTCAAAGTGGTTGTGAAAGTGCCATGTTAACATCCTTGTGTTATTGATTCTTGGTAAATTGCTTGTACTGATACTGATAATGTCCAATATATGTAGTGTTATAATCTATGATAATTATTTGGTGTATGCGTTCAAGACACTTGATAATTCTTTTGTGGACTGTGCAGCAACCAATGTCAGAGAAGTGAAATCACCGTATCGTATAGTTCTGCTTATAAGATATAATTTAATTATAAACTTTTATGTAGGAAATGTAATATAGTTGTCTCTAAGGCAGTGGTCACCAACCTTTTTTGTACCAGGGACCAGTTTCACGCAGAAATACTTTTTCAAGGACCAACAAAATCTATTATTTCCCAATAGTAAAGGGCTTCTTTACGATTTCTTTACTAAAAACATATTTTTATATATATTTTAATCACGATTATTCATTCTTTGTGGCCCAGTACAAAATGATCCATGGACCGGTACCAGTCTGGGGCCCAGTGGTTGGGGACCCCTCATCTAAGGTGATCAAAAGGCTAAACTGATCAGCCCATTCTTCTCCAACTTCATATGGATAAGATCGAGTAATCGCAATCACTATACATGGCAGATGGAGCTATTGCTCAAAAACTAGCATCAGCAAATACTAATGAGCTGGCACAAGATGCCACGAGACAAGAATAGAAGAACTGAATCCTTCTTGATCTCAAAAATAGGATCTTAGGTCCATTATTCTGATTCTATCTCTGATGAGCAGGTTAATCTTTTGCAAATTCACAATCAGGATATGTGAAGGAATTAGCCCATGTTTATGATTAAGTAACAGGTTATTTATAGGATGCTGCTTCTGAATATGGACTTAGCATATAATCAGAAATATGTGTATGTATTTATTATTATGCTGAAAGAATTTGTCTAAGACAAATTGTAAATAAGCATCCTCCATGAAACTCCATCTAAGAAATAGCCCCCAACATTTTAAAGGTTGAACTGTAGGAAAAACTTGTTTTGGTTCATCTTGAATCATCCAGCAGTCATGTTTATCAGATACTCCTAAGTTTTAAAGTTGAAAATGACTTGGAGAAGATTTTGAAAAATTACTTTTGGGCATTGAGGGAACACATTGAGGCAGCATTTATTGGCAATTCATAGCAGGACCCTATGCTTCCCATGGACTCTGAAGCAACTTTTTGAAACTGAGCACTGCCTAGCACTATAAGAGAAAGTCATGTGAAATGAGTATCTGTTACTCTTGCATTAAACCCAGCCGTGTTGCAATTCAAATAGCAAAGTTTGTTCCAGTGAACACCTCAAATTATTGTATGAATTAGCTGCTCATTCTGCACAGTTTGGCATAATGAAAGAACCTCTTACATCTTCTCAATGGTTGTCCTTTCATAGCTGAGACTGAGAATCAGAGATTTCCTTCAATAAGAGAAATACTGCCTCAGTTAGGTTATGTAATAGCATATTCTTGCATCATTCTATGAAGACACCAATCTCTGTCTGTTGGACAACAAGGAGTACATCTGCTTTATTTACAATGATCCCATCTTTTTTTTTTTTTTAACTTAAAACTCTTTCACCTTTTCTTTTTCCACTCAATTTGCCCTTTAGTGGCTTACTAGAATTTTATGTGCTTGCGTTGATGGTTATGTTGTTTATAGCATACAATTAATTGCTTTATTTAGTTAAGCGGAGAAACCATCAAGACCTAGGATTGTCTTGATGCTGAGACTCCTGAAAATTGATATTCTTCCTACCCAATCAACTTCACATCATTGGATTCAACTGTGAATGGGTTCATCTTTTACATGCCATTCATTGATGGCCTGAAAACCAGGTGCGTACCTGGACATGGATAATGCCATGTTCTTTATGAAAATGTTTAGGCAGGTTAATAATGTAAGAATTTTATCAGTCAAAATGGGCAATTCCTTGCTCAGAAGCATTCATCTGAATTTCCAAACAGCTGTTCACTTTGTCTTTAAACCTTTTCCTATTCACTATTCATGAACATCTGCATGAATGATTTTTCTAAGCATACATTTAGGATCAGTGCTTTGCGTATGAATATGGGCAATTGTGCAAAAGAAAAAGTATATGCTTTTCATTATCCTACTATTAGAAACCTTTTTCTCATCAGAAACAAATGCCCGAAGATCCAGACAATCCAGGAAGAAAAGAAATTATAGGAGACATTTTTACATTAATGGTCTAACCCATTTTTTTCCAATGTCATAGATGAACCACCTACAGTTTGTCATGAATGCAAGGAGTACAGAGAATATAGAATGAACATTTACCATGAGTATCATATCAGGTGGGTATATAAAACCACATAAGGAGTTAGTTTTCTGTAATGTCAGCATACCTGGTACACAGCAGATGTACAATGGACCACAGATATGTGGAAAAATGTATTGTAAGCATACAGACAGATGGTCAGAAACATCTGGGTCACCAGATTGTTGCATGCCCATGTCTTGCAATAATTTACTGCTCATTGAAGGTTATTTGCCTTCATTTCTTGTTGTTGGATGATGGAAAACCAGACAGGTATATGGTATGATGTGCACATGTGAGTCATGAATAAATGACCATAGGATTCTCAATCTACGGAAAATCATCAGGATTTGTTTTTTTCCTGAGAAGAGACAGGTCAAAACTACACTGGTATCATCCCAAATTAATTTAGTTATACTTTAATCATTTTATCATTTTTCCTCATGTATTAATACTTCCTTTTTTTCTTATTTAAAATCTGTGTATTTTGCAGGAGAGACTTCTGGCATTCTTATCTGCCATTTGAGTTTACTACTTTTTAACATTGTTTGGTATGAAATGAAATTAGTTTGTAGATGAATATGCCAGATGCCAAACAATAAATGATACCCTATCATATGACTGTCACTAATGAGATAATGAGCGGCTTCGGAAACCGAAGTCAGACATCACTAAACACAGATTTGTCATAAAAATGGAAGATAAGGTCCTCGGTGATTTTCAAGCCCGGAGCTTCATCTTGCTCAGCAAAAAATCTATTAATGGTTTTAAAACAAGGTATGCACAACAAGAATACTCCAGCTGATGACTTGTTTCTTTTTGAAGGCCTTCTACAAAAGGCCTTAACTTTGAATTATGAGTTCCATGACACCTCCTCTCAAATATTTTCCATCATCAGTTAGTAAAATGATTTCTCACAATGTTCTGTGTTGTATTTCCACGCTTCTGTGACAGATCTACCACTGTTCCTATGATAAATTCTCCTTGAGTATGAGAACTATGCTGAGGCAAACATGCTGATAGAATCACCCAGGACAGTTACAAACAGAGATCTGAGATTAAGATTAATCTTAAAGATTAAGATTAAATACAAAGGTGCACATTCAGGATGCTGACTTTAATTTTACAATGGAGCAGTTTCTCAATTCTTTTCCTACTACCAAAAATGCTATTCATGATCAATAGCAGACCTGCAATTTCAAAATAACTGAAAGGATCTCCGAATATTTTGGAAAGCTATAACTTCCTCTCCCCCTCCTCCCCCTCCCTCAACACCACCACTGCATTTTAATCGATCAACTTATCCCCTTAATAATTGTCTCCGTGTATCATTTCAAATGTATTACATCTTCTTTGGAATCTTTAGTTCACCCACAGTAAACACTGCTAACTACTAACTCATAAAACATATCGGCTGGCTTTATTACTTTTAAACATCTTTCCAATTGTGCTATAAAATAAAGGCAGATGCCATTTTAACATCTTATTATTATCAAGGGCCAATTCCTCCAGCAGGACCTGCTTAACAGCAATCTGCTTGTTTATCATCCCTGTTTCCTTTTTCTTTTCTTTTCTTTTTTTATAGGTGACAGTTTAAGGTGGTGGCTCTGTGTCTTAACAAAGAGTCCCTTTTAATGGAACTGAAGTGCCGTACACAGTGGGTGCGCGCCTTCCTTTCATCCAGTGATATTGAGAAAGGGTCGCAGGTTCACCTGTGATTTTTGCTTGACAGCTTCGCCACACACATCAGGCTCTGCCAAATGCTCTGCCATTAATTTATGATTTAAAGTAATTAACTTTTGCTGATTAAAGTAATTATTTCAAGTGCATTGCACTCAGGTCCAAATGATGCACACATCCCCCTCTCCAGTTTGAGCTAACAGCATGCCAAGTGCTTAAAAGCTGCACCAGGGAGCTCACAGTGGCTTCTGCCAGTCTAACAGATCTGCCATGTTTATGGCTGACTTGTACTAACTGCTCATTTTAATGTAGAACCCTGGCAGAATACTGACACAGTGTGAAAACCCTCATCCGGTAAACAAGGCAAGCTTCAAATTGGTGACACCGATGACAGTGAAAACTGTTAAAAAAAAACAACAACCCGAATCTTGCCTCCAGCTTTTCAGAGGTAGGATGTTTTTGTTTTTGTTTTGTTTTTTTTAAAACCCTACTTTCTCCTTATCCATATTGGCTGTTAAACAATTTACAGCTTCATTCAGCATTTGCCTTTTAGCAGGAGGCCAAATCAAAATCCAGGAAAGGACACAAAAAATACCAGCCAGTCAGTTTTACAATACAAAGATTAGCATTTGAAGACAATAAATGCTCTACGAAATAATGCCTCTCTCCTTAATATCACTATTAATTCTTTGAGATCCAGTTTCTTCCTGACTGGTCCTCTGGGTGACATCTGGGTTTAGCTCAAGACACAGCCTTGCTAGGAAGATGACACAAACATCTCAAGAATAAAGCCCTGTCAAAGCAAAACACGATTATAAGAGTGAATTTTGGCTAATAAGCTCCAAAGTCTTGTTTTGATTTTATTGCTCTGTTGGAAGAAGATAATTCCAGGAATGGCCCTGTCTGGCTTTTGAACACATTGTTATCACTGAGCACCAGCAAGCTTATACTTAAATAAATATGCCTGAAAAATAATAAGGCAAGGCATTAAAGCCAATCAGTTTATTTTAATTAAATATAGCAATCAGTTAGTTAAATTAACTAATTTTATCTCGCTGGGCATTTTTTTTCCATTTTGAGTCACAGGGCTGTTTTAAAAACAGTGAGTTGCTTCTTCTTCTTTTTTTTTTTTTTTGTTCTAATTTGAATTATAATTTCAGTTTAATTGCCCTGGTTACATTCTTTTTCTACTTTGGAAAATCTGGTTTCATATTAAATCAAGCACCTGGCAACATTTCTGCTTAACAGGATGCCAGCTTGGCAGCCTCAGCTGAGGAGAAAGCTGTCCGGATCCTACATACACAATATTGCACCCCACCAAAACTATATACCAATAAGGGGCCATTGAAATGTTTTTAAAAAGGATTGCTAGTTTGAAATGTGTACTTCAGTACTATGGTGGAGAAAATATCTGGAAAACTATCAAAAGCAGGCTGCTTGGCTTTGGTTTGTAAGACAAAATGCAGGTAACTGTTTTGTTGTTTTTGTGATGTTGAATTTTGGCTGAGAAGCCTTTTTTTTTTCTTTTTTGCTGAGGTAAACTCACTTCACTGAATACTCAGTTCACTCTTATGGACCAGCATTAAACCAAATGTCAAATGGTCGTAGCTTATACATTAAGAATAAATCTAGGGAGTGATCAGGGAGCTCCATATGGTTTATTTACAATTCTTTGGATGGAATTCTATTGAAACCAAACTTCCTGGACCTCTTAACCAATGAAATAATGAAACCTATTTTCCCAGAATCATAATGGAAGAGGGATCACATTTTGCAAACAGCTGGATTATAAAAAAGATGTGTTGAAATGTCAATATGATATGATCAATTGTTTGATGACTAATTGTATGTTTCGGAGGTGTTGAGAAGAAAATGCTCAATGTTTCAGGCTCAGTATTTGAAATTATAATATGAAGCAGGAAATAATTATAGTGGGATTTAATTCTAAAAAACCATTCACAAAACTGGCTTGCACAGTTTTCTAAGCCAGTTATTCTCAACTGTGGCAACTTTAAGTGCATTGACTTCAATACCAGGCTTTCTCAGCCACAATATTAAAGTTGCTAAGGTTGAAAACACTGCTTTAATCTACTGTATGTCCTCCATCCATGTGAATTTTCATGGTTGTATTAATAGAACAGAAAATGGTCAGATATCTGGAAAAGTTCATAATTCTATCCTATGTTCTGCAGGGATAAAAAAGAATAGCAATAATAGATGTATTGATTCAGTGTAATGTGTAATTAATATATTATCTAGCATGATGATATATTTATATCATCTTTATATCATCTAGCATGATGGTCAGTGCCATCAACGAAATTTGTAGCTTCAAATGTAAAGGCAATGTAATTTGAGTACTCCTATATCACAACATCTAGTTTGAATTGGCTTTACACAGTATTTTTCTGGGCATCTTAGTTCTTTGTGTAAATATATTTATATGGGGATATGTATGAGTATGTACAACTATCAGAAATTTTACCAGGACTATGATTAGAGCAAAATATTTATGAACAAAGACTTACAACATAGTAGTAGGTGAGAAAAAAAAGAAAATGACATTTCTAATGCAGTTTCTTAATTACTTGTATTTGTCTTATCTCGAGGAAAACATTGTCCAGATAATTTACCATGATACCTATTCATACAATGTCTCTGGATGGTGTACCTGCATCTTCAAATAACCTGACTGACAAAGCCAAGATGGTTCATTCATAAATGACCACGCATAGTCGGGACATTAGTCAAGATATATTTAAATCATGCTTTTGAAATGCATGGAATACAGCTTAAGCCCCAGTCCCACTGCACTTATGGATGCAAAGAGGATGTAAAACGTTAGAAAAAGCTTGCCATCTGTTGGAAAAGGCTATGCATCCGTTGTGCACTCACTGCGTACGTGTTTCATACGCTCTATCCCTCGAGCATCCGTCCACTGAGATTTCATCTGCGCAAGAAGTTTTGAGCTACACAAAACTTTGTGAGCGGATGAACTTTCCGCCGCGTACGATGTACATCCATGACATATACGGACAACAAACGTTCTATGTCCATTATCATCTGTTAAACGTCCGCTGTATCCTCTCGGCATCCTCTGGCCATCCGCTGCAGCTGAAAATGGAAAGAGGGAGGAAACAAAAGGTACACGGAACATCTACACAGCGTTAGTAGCACAGAAATAGAAAGGATGTAAGCGTATACATCTCGTATATAAAGGATTAAAATGGACATTAAAATGTATCTCGTATATTTAGAATGTCTGGAGTATATAGAAGGACACCTAGCGGAGAACCGATATTTCCTATAAAAAGGGGGAGAAAATCATCTGGATCCTAGTATGAGTCCAGCAGCCATGGTGTACAGACCTCTTCATCCTTGGTCTTGGTCTTCTACATCATCCATTGTTCTCCACCATGGATCATGACACAGTCCATATGATAGCTGCACTCATTCATCACCAGAACCAAAATCTGTTCAGACTGTTTCACCTTTTATACAGAAGGAGAAGAAGGAGACGTCCAAGAGCTGTGTGGGTCCGAGGATGGATCATGAGAAGAATGGAGTTTGGACTATATGACCAGTTGATGGTGGAGCTGAGGAATGAAGACCCTCGTGCATTCCATCACTTCATGAGGATGCCACCAGCCATGTTTGATGAACTTGTACAGCGTCTGAGACCCAGGTTGACCAAGCCTAGCACCAACTTCCGTCCCAACCTGGATTCCGGACTGAAGATGGCACTGACTCTGCGGCACCTGGCCTCTGGAAACACATACAGAAGCATGCAGTATACGTGGAGGGTGCCACACAACAGCATCAGCAAAGTGGTCAGAGAAGTGGTGCAGGCCATCATCGAAGAATACGTGAAGGAGCTCCTCAAGTGGCCCACCACTGAACAAGGCTGGAGAAAACTTGCAGAAGAGTGGTATCAGAGGTGGAACATTCCTCACACCATTCAAGCCATAGATGGGAAGCACATTGCCTGCAAAGCTCCAGCCAACTCAGGGTCCACTTATAACAACTACAAGGGCTTCTTCAGTATCATCCTCTTTGCCATGGTTGATGCTGACTACAAGTTCATGTACATCGATGCTTCAAGCAACGGGTCAGCTTCAGATGGCCAGGTATACAATGCAAGTGACCTCAAGGATGGGCTGGAACGCAACCTCATCATGGGTTTTCCAGATCCAGACCCCCTACCCAATGACACACAATATGTGCTCTACTTCATCATTGGTGATGGTGCCTTCTCCCTTAGATCCTACCTCATGAAGCCATACACTTCAAGATACCTCACCCGTGAAGAGAGGATCTTCAACTACAGGCTGTCCAGGGCAAGACAGGTGGTGGAGAATGCCTTTGGAATCCTGGTCAACAGGTTACAAATACTTCTCACCATCATGCAGCATGAGCCACAGACTGTGAGGAGCATCATGGAAGCTTGCTGCATCCTGCACAATCTCATGCGCACCCACTACCCAGTGTTGCAGAACAGACTTGTCGACCGTCAAAAAGGGAATGGGGACATGGAGCCTGGTGAATGGAGGCAAGGACGAAACCTGATAGACATTGTGGATGTACAAGGTCCTAACAGAGCTTCACATGAAGGGAAGAAGCAGCGCAACCTACTGAGACACTGGTGCAACTCCCCATCTGGAGCAGTGGAGTGGCAAGACAGGATGATAGATGATTAATGGATGCTTCCTTGAAGCTGTCGCATAACACTGATGAGATTGTGCCATGTATGTTGAATGGTCCTACAATGAATAGGGCATTAATAAAGAGCTTTGTTTATTTTAAAATGTGTTGATCAATGAATAAATTGTTATTGATAAAAAGGGTCCATATGTGTGGCAGTTGGGATGGTGGACCATACAGTCCCACTATGCTTGCACTGGAGGTTTATCTCTCCCACAACTATCCTTATCTATCCCACAAGCATGCAAAGGCTTAACCATTTTTTCAAAGTGTTCACCAACACTTTATTAAGTAAAAAAAATGAACCAAGTGTCTTAAGCAAAGATAACCTTTATTAACTTTCTTAGGTAAACTTTATGACTTTATCTAAAAAGCAAAATGAACCAAGTCAAGTGTCTCAAGCAAAGATAAACTTAACAAGTAAACAACTCAGTCTCTGACACTATTCTCAGTCACTCTGAGTCATGTCCCTGGTCTCAGCTGTTAAGCGGTCAGGGACTGTGGAGGTGACTGTGGCTTGAGTGCTGGTCTGAGGCACCATTGGGGTGCTTGGCCCCTAGGGTACAACAGGGGATGATGTGTTCAGGAAACTGTCCGAGAGCTGACTCAGTCGCATAAGGTTGAGAGGCCCTTCATCAAGGACTTGAGATGTCAGGCCCAGTACTGAAGACAGATTGTCCATTGATGGGCTTGGCTGTGGGGTGGAGGAAGGAGGAGTATAGTGGGGCTGTCTGGTTTGCAGCTGGGTGAGGTCTGTGGCATCTGATGAACCTGGGCCTGGACTGGGAAGGTCTGTTTTTGCTGTGGGAAGTCCTGGTAGTCATAGCCTTGGTAGGTGAGGGGCTGTTGAAAGCCGTGGAAGGGCATCGCCTGGGGTGGAGGAGCAGACCTGGACTGGGTAGGAGCAGCTTCAGCTGGGCCTTGAGGGTTGTGCAGAAGTGTTGTGATCTTCTGCTTCATCACCTGGTACTGGGCCTCAGGCAGGTCCCTCAGGGTCTGGCTCACATAGGTGATGAAGGGGTGGTGGCCTGAGGATGCTCTGTCCAAGTGGACCAGCTGAGAGAGAAGTTCTGTGCTGGTCTTCATTGTGTCCCTGATCTCCAACAGCACACTGTGGTTCTGGCCCTCTGGTCTGCCTCTCTGCCTGCATCCTCTGGAGCTGGGTGTGGGTGTGGGTTGGCCTCTGGTGGCTGCTGCTTTTTCCTCCATTTGTGACAGCAGAGCATCATCCCCCATGGGATCCTCCAAGTCTGCCGGCATGGGGAGTGCAGCTGTCGGGGGGGGTCTCTGGCGTGGGGCCCTCTGAAGACACCTGCCTAGACAGGGGAGCTGGCTCATGGCTGGAAGAGGACTGGCTGTCTGTGGGCTGTCTGAGGGAGAGGGGTGTCAAAGGGGCTGCTCCTCAGTGGTGGATCTCACTCTCCAGGAAACTGCACTTGGCCATGACATACATCTCCCGGTCAGTGAGTTTGACAGCGGCCTGCCTGGATTTCTTGAGGTGTAGCTTACCATACCAGGTATGCATGTGCTTCCACCATCCAAGGAGTACTTCTGCAGTGTACCCCAGGCTCTCTGCCTTGTCTCTCCAAGCTGCCTGCTTCTTCTTGGTGTAGCGATACAATCTGTGACCCTTTCTCCAGAGGTACTCGTTCTCCCACAGCCATTCCAGCACCTCACCTCATGTTCCTCAGAAATGGTGTACTGTTTCCTCTCTCCCTTCTCCTGCCCTTGCCTCTTCCTTCCTCTGGCAGGTCCTTCAGCAGGTCCTTCAGGGGCTTGAGCAGCAGGTCCTTCAGGGGCTTGAGCAGCAGGGCCTTCAGCAGCAGGGCTTTGAGGCCCTTGGGGCTGGTCCACCACAGCAGCAGCAGCAGGTTCAGAGTCAGTGCCAGGGGGTGGGATGCTGGTTCTATCCTTCTTGCCAGGGCTGGAACGAGTAGGCATGGGCTTCCTCTTCTTGCCTGACTGATGAACCATGGTGTTCCTGCTAGATGTATGTGGCAGCACGTCTTTCCCCTGTATGCTGACTGCATTCATGCTGCATCCTTTTATATCCATGGAGCTGACACAATTCATACTCCCCACATGCGCAGTGCACGCTTTGCATCCGATATACATCTGCGCGGCATCCCCTTTGTTTCCTATAGGCGTCCATGATGCATCCGCTTCATCCGCTATGTATCCACCCCTTCCGCTATGTGTCCACTTCGCAATTCTCCCCCGGAACCCCTTTGGAGGTGTCATCCACTTCCATCCGCTGTCATCCACTAGGCTTCCTATCAATATCTGTTTAACATCCCCGCTGCATACTACCCACGTCCGTTCTTTTCCATTCTTTTCTGTTCTGTTTATGCAAATTTTCACCATTTTTTGGAGCGGATGACAACGGATGGAAAATTTTGCTCGTCCGCTGTGTCCTTTATGCATACGTTTTGCGTCTGTCAGCCAGTGGGACCTAGCCTTTAGTTACAGTAATGATTTTCAAGAGTAACTGAATCCTAATTCTAACTAACAGAAATATGACTTGCTATTAGTCTTACTAGCTGTTATACCTTACTTCCTGGCTAAGGTGCTTCAAAGTAATTTATTCATTGGCCACAGTGTGACAATGACAAAACCATCCAACAATATCTAATTTCCATGCAACCATTTGGAACATGTTATACATGCAATGTCCTGTATCCCTTTTATGATTCTGATGAAAGGGACAAAAGTATGAAAGCCCTTAGCTTGTTTCCCAACATACAGTGTACCCTAGCATCAATGGTGGGATCCGAAAGGGTTAACTACCAGTTTGGTGATTTACTATGTGCTTCCCTGCATGCTGCGCGCATGTGTAAATCTTCGTCAGCTTGCTGCCTGGACAGCTGAGCAATGCTGCATGCAGGGAAGCAGTGTTTGAAAAAGCACTTTTTTCCTGTTTTTTCAACTGCAGCTGTGCCTTGCGTGGCAGCTAAGGTTGAAAAAGCAGGAAATAAAGGTCAGGTAAGAGCCTGTGAGGGCAGGTGGGCCAAAACAGCAGCAGAAATAGAACCAGTTCTGCGCCTGCTGGTCTTCAGAGCTAACAGTTCTCCAGAGCCAGACAGAACCAGTAGAAACCCAACCCTGCCTAGCATATCTAAAACTATATACGGACAAAGTATAGTTACATTAAACTCATTTTTCTAATACATTATATTGTGTAGTTGTCCTCAAAATGGCTAAGTGTATTTCTCATCAACCATCTGCGGTTTCATAAGCTACACTGGAACTAGCTGATAATGGCTAATTGTTAACTGGACAATCAAAGATGTTAACTGTAATATCCAAGAGAGTTCTTTGTACTCTTTTATGTATTTATATTCATACATTGTAGCATTTTGGTATAGGTCTATCTGTCTTTCTGTCTGTCACCACACTATGTCTAGAAATATGCCAACTTTGTAAAAGGCTGATTAGCTTAGTGCACTATGTGTAATGAAGCAATGAGTGCATAAAATGACAGTTGACGTTCCATTACAGAACTATGATGAACCTAACAAAACCAATTATTAATAACAGAAGGAAGTATTCTTCCATTGCTTGACTATTCTTCTATTTAACTAAGTATCATACTTACAACATTTGAGAGTGATTTTTTTTGCCTTTCCCCCCACTTTTTTTTTTCAGCTGTAGTAGATAATTTCAATAAATTAACTTTGCCAATGTACATGCCTCATTGCAAATACTCAATTAGCCTCAGAGTATTGCAATGCAACACACTGAAGCAGATTTTCCCTCCCTCCAAATATTGACAAAAGGAATTCAGTGCCTATTTTTATTTAATCTCAAGCATCAACATACCACTGAGTTACTATCCATTGCCATATTGTTCTGGTACTAAAACATATTTTTGAGTCCAAAATCTAAGCGACAACTGGAAGCCCTCCGGGTTTCCAGAGCCTTCTATTTGTAGAAATTTGCTTGCCTAAAATAATGAATAATGAACCCATTACCTCCCTGACTGTGGCCTGCAGTGTACAAAGAGATATTAGGAGCAATTTGTACTCAACATGCAGGTCTGTTCCACCTAAAATGTTATCAATGAGCTTGTCAAGCCAAGGCCTAACCTTCTTTGTTATTTTCATCTGCTCTCCCTCTTGGATCCCTCTGCTTGCGCCTGTAACCTCTGAAGACTAGCAACAGGATGTCTTATACCTCTTTTGTCTAATGCTGGGACTTGGAGTCCTGCACGATATTCTGCAGGCATTGGCTGGCTTGCTGCTTTGCTCAACATATATGTCAGAATGTCAGATGATCGTTGTTGCATCTGCAGCTGTTGCATAAGAACAATGCCAGGGGCACAACTTTCCTGCAGTGAGGTTTAATTTGCTCTACTCCCCCAGAAGAATTCCCTCACTTCACCTTGCTGAGGCTGTGACAGCTGTATAGGAATGGAGCCCATGTACAGTGAAGCCAATTGTACCATGAAAGAAAGTCAGACTAAAACCCAGGCTGTAAGTCACATAAACAAAGCCACCATAAGTAAAGGTCAGTTTCCATACATAGAGATATGATGAGGGAACGGATTCTTATCCACTCCTCCTACATAAACGTGTTCAGAATTGAGGTAGAAAATGATAAAGGATTCATATTTCAAGTAGGTAAATTACTGATTCATTTGGAAACTATGCCAGAAGAGTTCCTTGAAGTTTAAATAAGATATAACCTATCAAAATATTCATGGGGGTCATAAGTAAGTTTTATGACTGGTTTCAGAATTAGGTTGACAATCAAAACAAATGTAGAGTGTGATGGCACCTGGACTGCCAAAGGCAACAACAATAGCACAACATTCTCTTGACATCTTTCATGTAGAAGGGTGCTTGCATCTCATGAATAGCAGTAGACAATGAGCAGAACTAGTCATGTTAGATTTATTAGCATATAGAACATACACATGTGATTTATATATTTCAACAGAAATGAACAAGAACCTTCACAAAAGACCTTCTGAACATTTTCATATTTATGGTTCAAGCATCAGATTTTCAAATTCTGGAAAGATATGAGGTAATAATTATTTTCTCCAATGGAAAACAAGCCTGGAACAAAATTTTAGAAGGACACTGTCAGGCGGAGCTCCATTCAAAATCCAGGAAAGAAATACTTAGACTCTTTAGTTTAGAGAAAAGATATCTTTTACTGAAAGTGAAGTGGTAGCAACCAAAGAATTCTGAATCTGAGAAATTAGGCACGCAATTCACATATACAAAGTGATGGAAGTGTTCCCACCCCCAATAGTTCAGATGAAACTTCCAATTAGAAGTTGTGGATATGATCATATGGGCATCTTCAGGTGATGATGAGGCCTCTGTCCGTTGACCTTGGCATACTTTAATAATGGGTTGCAGTTGCTCAGAGAAAAGAAAGCTAAGCGAGAAATAGAAACCTAACTCTATTGTATGCTTCTCCCCCCATTTACACAACAGAAGAATGTAACACCTCCAGCTCATTTCCCAGACTTATCCCTACCTCCCCTTCCCCCCCGTTACTTATGGCAGCCGAAAGATGCAAAGCGATAGTAGAAGATCTTGAAGGCTGACATTCGGCCCTCCTAGAAAAAGGAAAACCATCAGTGCTAAAAGAGAGAGAGGAGAAAATATAAAGACAATTATTAATCATCAAACAATCACAAAAGAATACAATCCTAAGGCTTATCAGGATACTTGGAACAAAATGCCTTGACCAACTTAGGGGCTTTAATGTTGGTTTCGTTAACCCATTCGGCTTGTGAAGAAGGGAAATGTTTCCAGGCTATGAGATACTGGAGTCGACCCCTCCATTTGCGAGAGTCCAGAATTTCTTTAACTTCAAAATGTTGTTCGCCTTCAATCAGTATTGGTATGGGAGGGTCAGCCTGGATGGGTCTTAAGTCAGAAGTACATTCAGGTTTTAGCAAACTAACATGGAAAACCAGATGAATTTGTTGAAAAGTTTTGGGTAAGTTCAGCTGGACTGTTACAGGATTTATAATCCATTCAATTATGAAAGGACCAACATACTTAGGACCAAGCTTCTTTGACTTTTGAGTGGTGTGCAGGTAACTGGTGGACAGGAAAACTTTGTCGCCCACTTTATATTCTTTCTGTGGAGATCTTTTCTTGTCTGCAAACTTCTTATGAGCTTGATGGGCCTCATCTAGTGCTTTGCGTGTCACTGGCCAGTTAAGTTGGAGTTGAGTTATCCATTCATCCAATGAATGGATGTTAGGCTTTTCATGAGGGAGTTCAGGTATAGGTGCGAAATCTTGTCCCAAAGCCACTTTAAATGGAGTAAATCCAGTACTACTGTGTAAGGAGTTGTTATATGCCACTTCGGCAAATGGTAGTAAGTCGGACCAGTTATCTTGTTGATAATTTATGTAACATCTAAGATACTGTTCTAACACTGTGTTAGTTCTCTCACAGGCCCCATTGGTTTGGGGAGGGTGGGCGGAGCTTAAACCCTGGGTGGAGCCTATCAACTTCAGGAACTCTTTCCAAAAATTTGAGGTAAACTGGACCCCTCTGTCAGAGATTATGCGTTCCGGAATGCCATGTAACCTATAGATATGTGAAATAAACAATTTAGCCAGCGTCTTAGCAGATGGAATCTTGGAACAAGGTATGCAATGTACTTGTTTGGAAAACAAATCGGTTACTACCCAGATGACCGTGTTTCCACCGCTTTCGGGTAATTCTACTATAAAGTCCATAGAGATTTCCTTCCAGGGGGGCGTTGGTCTAGCTACATTTTGTAACAATCCTACTGGCTTACCAGGAGGTCTCTTTGCCGAAGCACAAGTTGGACAGCTAGCTACATAAGCTTCAATGTCCTTCTTTAAAGTAGGCCACCAGAATTGCCGCTTAACCAGATGTAAGGTCTTCACAAATCCAAAGTGGCCAGCTGCTTTAGAATCATGAGCCTGTTGTAGTATTTGGCCCTTCAGCACCTGTGGCACATACAATTTGGCCCCCACCCAAGCCAAACCATCTCTAACTGTATAGTCACTTGAATGAGCCAGGAACCATTCGTCCAGTTTTAAAGCTTCTTTTAATTGTTCAGTTAGGTCATTCGATAAATCCACTTCTTGGTTCTTCTTTTGGGCTCTGGTGATCACTGGGGCTGCTAGATGTTTGGTTGAGACAATTGGGCTTATCACCTCCTGGCACATACTATTATATTGGGGTAGTCTAGAGAGAGCATCCGCCATGAAGTTCTTACCTCCTGGAATGTACTTCAATGAGAAATTGAACCGCTTGAAGTACTGGGCCCAGCGAACTTGTTTAGGGGACAGCTTCTGGGGCATTTTTAAAGCTTCCAAATTCTTATGATCAGTCCATACCTCAAATGGCTGTTTTGCTCCTTCCAGGAAATGTCTCCATGTCAGTAAGGCCCAACGAACTGCAAAAGCTTCTTTCTCTGTTTCAGACAGCTTACGGGAGGTATACGCACAAGGCTGTAAAGTCCCTTTCTCGTTGATTTGAAGTAACATCACTCCAAGAGCCACATCACTTGCATCGGCTTGAATCACAAAAGGAATTTCCGTATCCGGGTGCTTCAGCACTGGTTCTGTAGCAAACAGTCGTTTCAGCTTTTCAAAAGCTGCTTGGCACTCCATGGACCACTCTAGCGGCTTTCCTGGCCTTGGCTTCACCTCCCCTTTTGTTTTTAAGAGATTTATGATGGGCAATGCTATCTTAACAAACGTCAGGATGAATTGCCAGTAAAAATTTTCAAATCCCAAAAAGCTTTGAAGTTGTTTTCTGGTGCGTGGTGGAGCCCGTTCCAAAATGGCACGCACCTTCTCTGGATCCATTTCTATGCCTTCAGATGAAATGCGATATCCCAAATAGTCAATTTTGTCTTGGTGGAATTCACACTTTGACAATTTAGCATACAACTTAGCGGCACACAGTTTCTGTAGAACCGACTGCACTAGTTTCACATGTTCATCCAGAGTTTCCGTGTAGATAAGGATATCATCAAGATAAACCAGAACCCCCCTGTATAAATGTTCATGTAACACTTGATTGATCATTTGCATGAATACAGCTGGGACCCCTTGTAAATCAAAAGGAAGAACATTGAATTGGAAGCAACCCATCGGGCAGTTAAAGGTGGTCTTCCACTCATCCCCTTCCTTAATTCAAATTCGGTAGTATGCTTCTCTCAAATCCAACTTCGTGAAAATCTTCCCCTTCTCTAAATGGGCCAACATGTCCTTCATCAAAGGAAGAGGATACACGTTTTCCACAGAAATAGCGTTCAAATTTCTGTAATCCACCACCAAGCATTTGGAACCATCTTTCTTTTCATGGAACAACACTGGGGCTGCTACCTGGGGTCTAGCAGGTTGAATGAAACCACGTTCCAGATTTTTATCTATAAACAATCTTAGCTCTTCCAATTCCCGTGGGGTCATTGAGTACAACTTTGGTTTCGGGAGCTTCACCCCAGGCAAAATCTCAATAGCACAGTCTGTTGGCCGGTGAGGCGGAAGCTCATCCGAGGCCTTCTCACTGAACATTTCTTTTAAATCCCAACACTCTTTGGGAATTTTCTCCTCCCCTTTCACGGGCTCAGTACTTGTGGAAGCTATTTCAATTAGGTCCTCAGGCTTTGGCTGGGATCTGCCCTCTTTTCCCAGTCGCTGCTTGGTGCATATGCGCAACAACCCCTTTCTCCAGTTAACCTGGGGGTTCCATTTCCGGAGCCAGGGCAATCCCAGTATTAATGGTTGCTGCATCCCAGGGACCACAATAAAACGCAGGGTCTCATCATGCTCTCCCATGATCATTTCTATAGGTTCCGTGACAAAACGTGCAGGGCAACCTCCAGCCACTGATCCATCTAGTTGGCAAAAGGAAATGGGCATCTTCAAAGGTTTTAGTTTTAGGCCCATTTTCTTCACTACTTCCGTATTGATTATACACCTTGTGCACCCAGAATCTAACAGGGCTAGCATTTCCCCTTCGACCCCTGAATTGGGTACCCTCAACTTCACCGGAATGGTCATAGGGCCCACGCTTGGACTTACCAGGAAGTCGTCTTCCAAGTCGAAATCCTCCTCCTCAGGGGTCATTGGGGTTTCTGATTCCTCTCCTGCGGGAGGGGCAATCTCTGCCATCCCTTTCGACTTTAGTGCTGCTTCGCGAGGCTTCGCTGGGGACTTTTCAGGTTTCTTTCCTTCTTTTGGTGCCCCCTTTGGTCCCAGCTTGACTCTGCAGTTCACAGCCCAGTGACCTTCCTTTCAGCATCGAAAGCAGGCCGAGGGGTTGGGTCTTGCCGCCACTCCTCCCCTCTGAGGTTTGGGAACCTCTTGAGGATGTGGGGGGGAAGGCTTGCTCCACCCAGAATCTCCCCGCCGTTTGCTTCGGGTTAAATCAATCTCCACTTCTTCTGCCAGCAAGTACCACATCTGCAAGTCATTGGGGTCTCTTCTAGCAATGCATCTCTGGTACACATCTTCATTTAAATCATCTTTAAATGCTTCTATCAGGGGGCCAGCCTCAGGGGCCCTATCAGGGGCCCAGCCTCTTCCTGGGGCCAGCCTCGGATATGACCAGTTAACTGTCTAAATTCTTGGGTGTAGTCAGCCACAGATCTCCACCCCTGATTTATGGTATTCATCTTAATCTGGGCCTTGCGCTCTGCCAGTGGGTCCTCAAACCTAGCCCGCAGTGCAGTCATGAACAGGTTATAGTTCAGCAACTGGGGAGCATTATCATTATGCAAGGTCACCATCCACTCTGCAGCTATTCCCTCCAGAGCCCTAGTAACACATCTCACTTTGGCTGCCTCTGAGGGAAAATCCTCCCCGTATTCTTCCATATAGCTCCAAACTTGTGCTAGGAAAAATCCCAAGGCTTTGGAATCTCCTCCGTATCTTACTTCTAACGGAGGCAGCCTAGGAGCTCTACGCCTTCTAGGAATCACACCTCCCACTGAGGGCCCCGGGACTGCTGCTGGATCGGGTTGATTTATGGGAGTGGGAGCTGCTCTGCTTCTTCTGGCTGGGGCTACTTCCCCTCCCCCTTCATACCTTTGTGCAGCTTGGAGTTGTTCAAAGGCTTCATCGAGGAGTTTCCTGGCTTGATTCAGTGAGAGTTTTCCTTCTCTTTTCCTTCTCTTGCCATGGCTCCTCTTTTCCACGCCGGCGGGTAATTGTGACTCCAGGGCGGGGGGGAGTTCTTCTCCGGATCTTTCCAACCAACCCCCACTGACCATCTGGGCTTCACAGCTGGATCCTCTTCCAGACTGAGCTTTGCTAGTGATTGGGCTTCCTGTACCAGCAGAGAATCTTGCCCTCCAATGGCTCCCAGGTCCTCCTGATCACTAGTTAGAGATGACATGATGTCCAGGCCCCCTTGGAAGAAAATTGGGTATTCTCTCCGGGTGGGCTGGTAGAGGAGATTCAGAATAATGTCAGGCGGAGCTCCATTCAAAATCCAGGAAAGAAATACTTAGACTCTTTAGTTTAGAGAAAAGCTATCTTTTACTGAAAGTGAAGTGGTAGCAACCAAAGAATTCTGAATCTGAGAAATTAGGTGCGCAATTCACATATACAAAGTGATGGAAGTGTTCCCACCCCCAATAGTTCAGATGAAACTTCCAATTAGAAGTTGTGGATATGATCATGTGGGTATCTTCAGGTGATGATGAGGCCTCTGTCCGTTGACCTTGGCATACTTTGATAACGGGTTGCAGTTGCGCAGAGAAAAGAAAGCTAAGCGAGAAATAGAAACCTAACTCTATTGTATGCTTCTCCCCCATTTACACAACAGAAGAATGTAAGACCTCCAGCTCACTTCCCAGACTTATCCCTTCCTCCCCTTCCCCCCCCCCCCGTTACTTATGGCAGCCGAAAGATGCAAAGCGATAGTAGAAGATCTTGAAGGCTGACAGACACCATAACTTTATACTGTATACATTACTTGATATTTTCCCCTTCACTTCAAACACAATCCTTTGAAAAGGGACATTGAGAGATAAATTATTTTCTTATAATTTTTATCACGCTAGATTCACAAAATGGCTCCTAGAACTTCACAGCATAAAGCAGTGTTTCTCGGAACTTCAGATCTCAGATTTTCCCAGCCAACATTAGGAAGCCCAGATACAGGCATGGGCTGACTGAGGAAGTGTGGGAGTTGAAGTCCACATATCTGAAAATTGCCAAGGTTAAGAAGTAGTGACATAAACACCTAAAAACAAAGTAAAAACACAACAGAAGAATATAGAACAATAAGATAATATTTAGAATTTCAGGCAGATGTATCTCTAATTCGCTGAACTATATGAAGGAAAAAAAATGCAGCACTATTAGATTTGCAAGATTCTATTCCTATAGACAATCTCACTAAAATAATTTTAGCCTTCCAGTGGAGTAAATTCCTGCTGTTACTGACCTACTGCAGCTGATAATTTGTGTTGCATGAATTAAATGAACTATCTTTGCAGTGAAGGTAATCCTCTGTACTTCAGAAATAAGCCATATAGGCCTTTATAGGTCAAAATCAATAGTTTGAACTGTACCTAGTAACTAACACACTGGCTAGGAATTACATAACAATAGCAGCCTTGATTTGCTAATATATTGTATACATTTGATATTAATTTCAGTTTCTGACTAGTCTTCAGAGGCAGCCCCTTGTAGAACTCATTGTAGCAATACAAAAAATGATGGCAATAAGAATACGAGGACCTGTTCTGGTAGAGCTCCAATAGGCACATCAACAGAAGATGAATGAAAGATCATCAGCCACAATCTCCACCTGCTATCAAAGTGCTCTATGAGTCCAGGAAGAGCCCAAATTCTCTTAGGGTTTGAAGTCAAGATGATACATGCATTCCATTTTTATACTATTATAGAAATGTTAAAAAAGAGCCTCAAGTATATTTTGATTTTGTTTCAATTTTACTGTTTTACACTGTGTTTGTCGCATTTCTGTAACCCGCCAAAGGATATTTAAGAGTGACAACCATATAAATTTGCCTCATAAATAATAAAATAAAATAATACATAAAATAAAATAATAAGTAATAACAAATAAATAAATAAGTAAAATAAAATAAAGGCACAGACATGTTCTTTTAGGTGGACTGTTATCTCTTCAAGAGGTATCAAAGATGTACATCATCTGTATGATGTACAAAGATGTACATCATCTCTTCGAGATGTATCATCATCTGTATCAAGATGTGCCAAAGATCAAAGAGATCCCTTCTACACAAATAGCAACTCTGTCTTGCCTTGCTTCCATTTCAACCTGTTTTGTTGTATCCAGATCCCAAGAGGCTCCAGATGCTGATTAATTACTTTCATGGTATCTCCAGTTCTGTCAGAAGTGGAGTTGTATACCTGAGTACAATCAGCATACCGGTGATATCTCACCCTGAACTGATTGATGAACTCGCCAGTAGTGTCCTTGGTGATTTCTGAACTTGAATATTTCATCCCCAAGCCAACACAAGCCATCGCTGCTAGACTGTTAACACTGATTTGTAATGACTGTTAACCTAGTTTGACTGTTAATCTAGTTTGTGATGAAATGTCCGCATGAAAACTACCAACCTCAGACTACAGGAACCAGGAACACTACTCAGGTGATCCTGAGGGCACAGATAAACCTCCAAGTGCTTCTAACCTGGTAAAAGATGCAGATTACCAGCTGTCTGCAAGGAATATAAAACCATTCTTTACTATTCTGTCAGAGCTGAAGAAGCTTCTTGGATGAGAAGTGAAATGTCTTCAAAAGAAAAAAAACCAGGTTCAATTGCCTCTTGAAAAAGCACCTTTGGGACAATCATGACCTGGATGACAGAGAATCTCTACAGACTTCCACCAATTCAGAGAACACCCAGAACCACAGAGTTCAACTCTGAGCTACAAATATTCTCTTATAACATAACTCTTCAATATCATAAAGTGTTTTGATAGGAGGGATGATAGAATTGATACCTGTGGTGTCCTTCAAGTGAAAGACTGCTAGGCTGACCTCTCTCTTCCCTGCCATTGACTAGAATTGATTACTCAGAGGTGACACAATGCCCCTAATCCACAAAACTGATAATTAGTTCAAGAAGTCACCATGTTTGATGGTATCAAACACCACACAGAGTTCCAAAATGCCCAGGAGGGCTGTACTTTTTATATCCAAGTCTTGCTTTCTTTAGCTCTGAATGGGATGACACTCCCTTATACAAACCTGAAGGAAATTTGGGGTCATTTTGCACAGTAATAAAAAAAAAGTTTTAATCTTGAAGGACAGAAGAAAGAGTTGCAATCAAGGTAATGATCAGATAAATGAAACCTAAGCAAAGGCCATAAAAGTATTTTGCCAAAACACTTCAGAAAGTCTCCCTTCCCAATTGTCATGGAGGTAAAAAAGGGAGGAAAGGCAGCATGTTCAGACTTGCAAGATAATCTGATAAAAGATCTGAGCTCAGTCTGGTTCACTGGATATGACTGACATGGATTCATGGCTGCTGTTCAAAGAGCAGGTGACCCTGACTGCTCTTTAGAAGGTCAGATTCTTTGGCCACTTAATGAGAAAGAAGGACTCCCCGGAGAAGAGCCTGAGACTGGGAAAGATTGAGGGTAAAAGAGGAAGGGGATGATAGAGAATGAAGGGCCTGGATGGAGTCACTGAAGCAATAGGCATGAGTTTAAATGGACTCCAGAAGATGGTAAAGGATAAGGAAGGCCTGGAGGAATGTTGTCCATGGGGTCCTGATGAGTCGGACACGACTTCACAGCGAACAAAAACTCATTCATATCTTAGTCAACTCCTGTTTGTAATGGACTCTACACTGGACTTCTCTTGAAGAGTGTCCAAAAGCGGCCACTTCTCCAGAATGCAGCAGCATGGGCAGTTTTGAATGTTTCACAACATGATCATTTAACAATGCTCCTATGTAAGCTGTGTTGTCTTCTAGTGAGCTTCTGAGTACTGCTTATCACTCATAAAGTTGTACACAACACAGGGACAGTTTGTGTGTGGGATTGTCTGTTTCCTGTTGTTTCTGCTTGAACCTACACAAACTGACCAGATGGGCATTCTCTAGGTCCTTTCTATTAAGCAGTGTCATCTGTGGGACCCAAGAATCATGTCTTCTCTATCACAGCATTTGTCCTGTGGAACAACATTTCCCTGGAGAGTTAGATGGCCCTGACCTTGTTGGCTTTTTGCATTAAAAATCTGGTTGTTCCCTCAGGCATTTGAATCAGGATATTAAGCAAGTCCTGCTAGTTGGTTTGCCTGGCTGTGGTCTTGTTACTGATAATAAATATCATTTTTATGAACAATTTTCTGTTTCTTATTTTTTATTAATTGGATTGGCATGTCTTCTTGGTTTTAATCTATTAATCACCTAAAATCAGTGAGATTCTTCTGTGAGATGATTAAGCACATACATTGCTTAAATACATATATTCATCATTTTATTTTTATGCATATACAAACACACACACACACACACACACACACACACATCAAAATAAAATGATGAATGTTTCAATCTATTTTCCAGAGGGCATCTCTTGAACTAGTTTGTAACTTAGATGAATTTAATGAGAGTTATCTGATGTTACCACAATCAGATAACTCTACTTTTATATTATATACCAGAAGTGTGAAAATATACAGTGGATTTGGAAAGTATTCAGAACTTCTTTATTTTTGTCAATTTTATTTTGTGCAGCCTGATTTCACACTTGTTGAAATTCATTTTTTCTTATTAATCTATACTTAGTACCCCATAACGACAAAATGAAAACAGAATTTTAGAAATGTCTGTAAATTTATTAAAAAATAAAAAAAGCCTGACTATCGCATTGGTATAAGTATTCAGATTCTTCACTCAGTACTTTGTTGAGCACCTTTGGCAGCAATTCCAGCCTTGAGTCTTTTGAGGTTTGATGGGACAAGCTTTGCACACTTGGACTGGGAGATTTTCTGCCATTCTTCCTTGCAAGTTGTCTCAAGCTCAGTCAGGCTGGATGGCGACTGTCAGTGGATAGCCATTTTCAAGTCCTTCTAGAGATGTTCAACAGGGTTCAAAATCAGGGCTCTGACTCGGCCACTCTAGGACATTCACAGAGTTGTCCCTAAGCCACTCCTGTATTGTCTTGGCTAAATTCACTACTAACATGGGCAACATCCTGCCCGCACACTTTGATCTTTCTTGGTGACTTCAATCTACCTCATATTGACTGGAATCTAAATGAATGTACAACTGAACCCATACACGCAACCTTCTATAGTGCTGTTACAAATCTGGGACTGGAACAACTAGTAACCAACACTAGACTAAACAGCTGCCTTGATCTCATCTTCTGCAATAGTTTGAATTTAATTTACAGAATACAAACTAAAGAACCCTTTTCCAGCAGTGACCACAATATGATTGAGTTTTGTCTCAACATACGCCCACACAAAAATCATCACAATGATGTAATCCCCAATTATAACTTCAAAAAAGGCAACTATGATCTTATAGACAAAGATTTCTCATCCCTTGATTGCCAATCTCTATTCACTGGATGCAATAATATAGAAGACCATTACAACATATTTTTACTTGAAGTCAAAAGAATCATCAAACTATATGTACCTACAACTCCCAAAACAAAACAAAAAAAATAGATTACTCATCACAATAAGGAAACTTCAATCCAAAAAGAGATCACTCTGGTGAAAAACAAATCTGGTCACATTGCCAATTTCAAAAGCCGATACAAAAATTTATGCCACCAGATAAAGACTGAATGCACCAATTATCACATTAAACAAGAGGAAAACCTTCTACACACTAATTCCACCTGCACTTTTTACAATTTTGTAAACAACAAACGAAAAGACTCAAGGTCCATTCCACCCCTGATAGGACCTCATGGTAAAGACTGCAATGATGACACATTAAAGCCAACCTCTTTAACACATTCTTTGACTCAGTATTTGTAAACAGCAATCAATCATGTCCAGTGTTTCCTAGCCGAACTACAGACAACTACATGATCTAATACATATCAATTTTACAGAAGACAATGTTGAAAAAGCACTACACAATCTAAAACTATCTCTATCTATTGGAATGGATGGAATATGTGCCTACTTCTTAAAAGAGCTATCCACTGCCATAGCTGAACCTCTAAGCATAATCTTTGAAAAATCTTTCAGGACCAGCTCCTTGCCTAACCTATGGTCACAAGCCACGGTCAACCCCATCTTCAAAAAGGGAGACCCCAGCCTAGTTGAAAATTATGGACCAATCTCCTTCTGCTGCATCACCTGTAAAGTAATGGAATCAATTATTAACCAATCCATTATCCTCCACTTAGACAAACAACCTACTCTCCAATAAACAATTTGGTTTCAGAAAAAAACTATCTTGTAATCGGCAACTCTTACACTGCAAAAACATATGGACTACACAACTAGATCAGGGCAAAACAATAGACGCAATCTACATAGACTTCTGTAAAGCCTTTGATTCAGTGGTATATGACAAACTACTTCTAAAACTAAAATCTTATGGTATCTCTGGACAACTGCATAACTGGATAGAAGCATTCCTGTCAAACAGACAACAAAAGGTCAAAATTGAGAGTATCCTATCAAATTCTGTACCTGTCAATAGTGGTGTCCCCCAAGGCAGTGTTCTAGGACCAACTCTCTTCATACTCTACATAAATGACCTCTGTGATCATATTAAGAGCAACTGCGTTCTTTTCGCTGATGATGTAAAGCTGTTCAATACCACAGACAATACTACTACCCTCCCAAAAGACCTTGACTATGTATTGGAATGGTGAAAAAATTGGCAACTTCAAATCTCAACAAATAAATCCTCTGTCTTACATATTGGCAAAAAAAAAAAATCAGAAAAAAAAAACAAGCTGAATAGTCAAGATCTTGTTGATGATCCAAGCTCTGTAAAGGACCTTGGAATACTCATCTCTAATGATCTAAGTGCTAGAGCCCAGTGAACTACAGAGCCAAAAAGACATTAAGAGTTATTAATCTAATCCTACGTAGCTTTTTCTTTGGTAATATCACACTACTAACAAGAGCATACAAAACATTTGCTAGACCAATACTCGAATACAGCTCATCAGTCTGGAACCCACATTATGTATCTGATATTAACACAGGTGAGAAAGTCCAGAAATATTTCACAAGAAGAGTTCTCCACTCCTCTACTCGTTGCAGAATACCTTATGCCACCAGACTTGAAATTCTAGACCTAGAAAACCTTGAATTATACCATCTCCGATCTGATCTAAGTATAGAATATAAAATCATACATTGCAATGACTTACCTGTCAATGAATACTTCAGCTTCAACCAAAACAACACAAGAGCACACAATAGATACAAACTAAAGATAAACCGCACCAAACTTGATTGCAGGAAATACGATTTCAGTAACAAAGTGGTCAATGTCTGGAATACTCTACCTGACTCTGTGGTTTCTTCCCCAAACCACAAAAACTTTAACCTTGGACTGTCTACATTTGACCTCATCCCTTTCCTAAGTGGTCTGTAGCGGGTGTGCATAAGTGCACCAACAGGCCTACCACCCCTGTCCTATTGTTTCTTTTATTTTTTTTATATGTACCCATTTCATGTATTCATAACTATGTTTATACTCATACCTGTTGTCTTGTAAGCAATTGTCAAATCAAATAAAGAAACAACAACCTGCCTTTCTTATAGAATCATACTACATACTACAAAGAGCTATGCACATGCACACACACACACACACATACTCCCTTCTAACCCTGCTATTCTATGATTCTGGAAAGATCTCCTGCTAGAGCAGGGGTTCAACTAAATGAACTCCGAGATCCCTTCCAGGCCAGCCCTAGATTGCTGTGCTATTTCTTCTGAAGCAAGGGTTTGTGTCCTTCCTTCCTCTCCTTTTTTTCTTTTCTCCCTCCCTCCCTCCCTCCTTCCATGTATCTATCAATCCATCCATATACTGTATATCATTCACTTTCTCCTCCCTCCCTCCCTCCTCTTTCTTTCTTTCTTTCTTTCTTTCTTTCTTTCTTTCTTTCTTTCT
>BLBF01000016.1:37993754-38041354 GCA_015471245.1 Laticauda colubrina | reverse complement strand
TCTTTCTTTCTTTCTTTCTTTCTTTCTTTCTTTCTTTCTTTCTTTCTTTCTTTCTTTTGTTCGTTCTTTCTTTCTTTCTTTCTTTCCCTTCTTTCCATCCTCTTCTTTCTTCGTCTATCCCTTTCCTTCCTTTCTTTTTCTATTTTCTTTCCTTTCTTATTTCTTCCTTCTCTCTTTTCCTCTTTCTCTCTCTCTTCCTCTCTCTTTCCTTCTCTCTTTCTCTGCCTCTCCCTCTCGCTTTCTCTTTCTTTCTCTCCCTCTGTCTCTCCCTCCCTCTCTTTCTCACTCTCTCCCTCCCTCTCTTTCTCCCTCTCCCTCTCTTTCTTTCTCTCTCCCTCCCTCTTTCTCCCCTTTCTCTCTCTTTCTTTCTCTCTTCCTATCTCTCTTTCTCTCTCTCTTTCCTTCTCTCTTCCCCCCCCATTCCTTCCTGTTTCCCTTCCCTCTCTCCTTCTAAAGCTAAGAGACCCACCTGAAACACACACAAACACACCCACCCACATGCACACACATTGCCAGAAAAGCTGCCAGGCAAGGTTCTGGGTCAAACAAGGGGCTGCAAATAGGACTTCCTCCCCTCCCTCTTTTGGGAAAAAGAAAGCATCCACCCAGCTGGCAGCTCTGGGCAGGCAGTAGTTTCTTGACTGTCTGCAAAAGATTTGCCTTCTTCCCGTGGCTGGTGGCAGAAAGGTGAAACAGCTAGGACAGAGCTGTCGCCACTCAGCTCCCCACTAGCCTGCATCTTTTCTCCTGCTCAGATTGTCTGCAGCTGCTGGGGTTCGTGGCTGTTTAGGGTGTGTGGGAGGTGCAGAGAAAGCACAGGGCTTACACCACCTGAATCTCCCCTCTTCCAGCTGCTCCTCCTTCAGGCTGAGCATTTTAGCCAAGTGTGAGCTATTGCTGTGCAAGCTCCATGGGCTGGAAGATCTGCTCTCACAAGGCTTGACTTGCATCATTCTCACAGCAGTGCCTGCATCCAACCAAAGTGTGCAGGCTGGCAGGTGGCAGAAGGAAGGGGCGGCAGGCAAGGGGCGATGTGGGTGGCATAATATCATGTCCCTAGTCACCCCCCACCCCCACTCTAGGAGGCAAGGCCCAGTAGCTGCAGAGAATCCAGGTGGGACCCAAGCAGCAGCAGGTCAACCCTGGCTCACCTTCCTCTTGGCCACCAGTAAGTCAGGCAATTGGGGGGGGGGGGAAAGCTTGCTAGGCCATGAGTGCTGTTGTAGCAGTAGTGCTGGCAGTTAAGCAAACCAGGCAAGTGGGTTGGGGGACAAAAGCTTGCTAGGCCACAAGTGCTAAGGACGGCGGCGGTGGCATGGCAGTGGCGGCCTAGGCTGGCCTGGGAGTCAGGATTCAATTGGAACTTGTGGTGGCGGAAGCAGCAAGGGTGAGGGTGGCAGCAGTGGTGCAGTGGTGGTGGCTTAGGCTGCCCCAGGAGTTGGGACTCAACTGGAGGTGGTGGCAGCAGTGGCATGTGGGCAACCGGGGCTTGCAGAGCTTCACTAACCTAGGGAGATCAGCTGGTGGAAGGCAGACAGCGATAGCTGGCTGACTGGTGCTGCTAGAAGCAATGGCGGTGAGTGGGAAAATGTGGGAAGTGATGTAGCACACATATGCTATAAGGAATGACTGGGTGGTGTGGGCAGAGGGAGAATGCCATCAGTGATTGTCATGTATATACATGATGTTGCACACGTACAATAAGAACTGACTGGGCAGGGAACAGACGAGTAGGCAGAGAGGGGTGGGGCCAGCCAGGGGCCCATTTTACTGGTTTTCCAAACTACCAGAGCAAATCGTAACAACCAGATCTACCGAATCAGTGTGAACCAGTAGAATCCCACCCCTGCCCTTCTTCCCTGATTGCTTAGTTTGACCGAGCCCCCAGCTCTTGGAAGAGTCTTAGTTTTGCCAAACATCTTCTATTTGTGAATGATGGAGGCCACTGTGCTCCTAGGAACCTTCAGGGCAGTGAAAATTTTATTGTAGCTTTCCCTAGATTTATGCCTTTAAATAATCATGTATCAGACTTATGCAGGCAATTTCTTTGACCTGATTATTTTTGCTCTGCTATAGTATGCATTGTTAGTTGTGAGGCCTTCTATAGAGGTATGAGCCTTTCCAAATCATGTCTAATCAATTTTAATTTACGCCAGGTTGACTCAAAAGTCTAGAAACATGTCAGCAACTATCAAGAGAAATTGGAGGAACCTGAGCTAAATTTCAATTGTTGTTGCAAAGCATCCGAACACTTATGCCAATGTGATATTTCAGTTTTTTTCTTTAGAAATTTATAAACATTTCTAAACTTGTGTTTTCATTTTGTCATTATTGGGTACTGAGTGTAAGTTAATGAGGAAAAAAATGAATTTCAACAACTGTAGAATCAAGATGCAGCATGACAACATTGACAAAAGTGATGTAGGTCTGAATACTTTCTGAATGCAATATATGAATAAATTCAAGAGCAGCTTAAATAAGCCCTCAACTTTCTTTGAAAACTATATGCAAAACTAATACTATCAATAATATTTCATGGGAAATGGAGCCTGGGCTGAACTAGGTCCTTTAAAACAATATTCTGTTCAAGTTTCTGAATACTTATAACAATCTCATCTTCTGTAGCAGTATCTAAGACTTAATGTTATCCAGATGCAGTTAGTGTGTAATTCCTATCCCTTTTAGGCATCTCTAACTAATGATTGTGGATTCTAATAACATCTTTAGGTTCAGGTACTTACCATACTTGTGTTAAATAAGATGATGTCTTATTATATTTCCAGATTGAGAAGTCACACTCTACCCTAGGAGAGTATAAAAACATCATCGCCAATGTCCCCATTAGTTATGGTATAACTGTTCTTTAGATCAACCATATTTCCTGTGAAACCTGATGGATACATTGTTTCCTACTAGATTCTGCATTGTTACATTCAAATACAAATCTTTAATCTAAATGATACCTCTAAAAGTCCTAGAATACAAGTTTTCAAGTTTAAAAGCAATCGAACTTGTGTCAAATAGCATACTTTTTAAAAGGAGGTACATTATCTGCAGGATATTTTTTATTCTGTCCTCTGGAATTGGGATATGCCAAGAATAAAGTATGACTATATCACTGGAAATGCTACTATGGAGTCTTCTGTGTTTGCCCCAAGAACAGCTAAATTGCTCCCTAGGAGGAAGTAAAAGGCTTCTAATGGTAGTTAATTTTTAGCTATATTTTGACGTGAACATAATGGAAGAAAGCAAAAGTCTTGCTGATAATCTGTTTTGCCGGCATATTCCATTCTGAAACATTGCACATAGATTTGTGCATCATGTAAAAGATGCACACTGTGATATAGTTCCTTGTAGATAGACTCATACAATGAAAGCCATTCCTCTAAATCCCCAATGATATAGGGCAAAATGAGCAACTTTAATGCTTTCTAACTGCAATTCACATAAGTGCATTTTGAGATTGTATTTTTTAAGCTCTATCTTAAAAAGAACAGTTAATAGAAATGCCAGAATGGTTCCTATTTTATCCCTATACCTTTCCATTGAATCTACAGACAGTTAGGAATTTTACCCAACAAGAAGGATGGAATATCTGAGATTTACTTTTTTTCAATAATTTGGACATGACTTTTATTTGAAGGGATATTTTTATTGAAAGGGTGCAGATTCCTCAGTGAATAGATGTATGAATGCTATTTGCTTTTGGTGCTTATATGTGCCACTTCTAATAGTTGTCACTATTGACCTACATGAGAAAACCTTGACATGTTTATGGACGACACTATAAGGCTAAAGTGCATGTTGTTTTTCTTTGAAATGGGAGACTCTGTAGAATACTATTATTTACTAGGCATCTTGGCTTCTCACTTGTGAATACTTAGGACCAATAAAAAAGTGGGTAAAAACACAATGATATTAAAAAATGTACACATGCATGCATTCCCAAATGTGTACAATGTGGCCTTTCTGAAGGAATATCAAGTCAGTTGCCTCTGCCACTGTCTTTCAGTAGGGAATGACACTAGAGAAAGAAATTCCCATTACAAGAAGGATTTCCATTAGGTTCTTTTGTTCCTCAAAAGAACATTTTGCTCTGCCTAGTAGTCCCATTTACCCTGACTTGTAATAGCTCAGCTGAAAGGGATTGTTAATGATGGACTGCTGAATGCAAGAAATGACAGGGACTTCATGTGCTTACCATCACAATAACATGTGCTGATTCTAGGAATCTACTTGTTGCAAGGGAAAGAAGAACCTGGGTTTTAAGCCCTCTGACTAGGAAGTTAATTGGAGGAAATTCTATCCAGAATATCTTGCTTTGTACTTCAGACAAGCAGTCATGGATCAAACCAGGTTTTTTGCTATTTCTTCTTGCTTTCTTCTTTTCTTTTTGGACCATCACCCAGTTTTAAGCCAGGGAGTACCCTAAGAATAGTCACAGCTGTTAAGAGTCTGTGTTGTTTTTGCACATTACTATCATTTTTCTCAAGTCTGACTGTAAACGCTGAAGTGAATCTGGCTGAAACCATCTTGTGCTGCCTCATAGAGAGAGTGGGAAGTAGATATCCCAGCTAATAGTCAAAACAAAAAGTTTTCCTGTAGGAACCAAGGTCATCATAACAGGTGGTTGCTGAAGGAGGAGAGGAGCCTGCTAGCTATATTCATTGGACAATGTGACCAATGACACCTAAGAGGGGGGATTTCTACTCTTTTAATTTGGTGAAAACTGTGGGAACTTTTAGAGTTGGTTTTCATCGACTGTGCTGATATGATGTACCAATGAATATGTTCTTTGAGGAATTTACCTGCCTTGGAGTTCTGCTTTCACTGGGTGTGTTACTCAGAATGCCGACACTGCCCATTTTGTATAGAAATTTTGTTTTTAAAGTCAAGAATAACTGTCGTGAGTGCCCTACTTAACGAAAGATGTTCCAGGCTGTAGCCAATAGATAATAGAGTTACTGGTAGGAAGTTTAAAACTAGTCAATGAAGGATTCTCTGCTTTTGAGATTGTCTAAATTAGTTGTTTTCAACCTTGTCTTCACCAGGGACCCCCTTTAAATACAGATCATAGCTGCGGACTTCTGCGAGCTAACTCAAGATTTAAATCATAATATTTCTTCAAGCATTCACAGACTTTCTATGACAATATCATGTCCCCCCAGTGGTCCATGGACCACAGTTGAGAACCACTTCTCTAAATTATCCACATAGCATGTTCTCACCCACCATTCACTAGAGCAGTGACAGCTAACCTTTTCGGCACTAAATGCCCAAAGTGCACATGTGTGCATCTGCAAAATGCAACACCCATGCCCATGCATGTGCCCCATGCATGCACAATCCCCCATGCCCTATGAATGCACACACACACACACGACACATGTGCACATGACTACATGACTACCCATCACTGTGCATGTTCCTCATCCCTGCATGTGTGTCCCAACCCCACACATGAATGCACAACCATACATGTGCGCCCCACCCCCAGTGCATGCACAGAAGAGATTCAAAGATCAGCTGGCTGGTGGGAGGCACACATGTGCATGCATGGCAGACCTGAGCTGGTGCGACAGCTTGCATGCCTAGAGAGAGGGCTCTGGGTGCCGCCTCTGCCACGCTTGCCATAGGTTCATCATCAGGGATCTAGAGGATAATCTGGGCTAACAGTAATGAATTTAAATCAAGTATCACCTAGAATGATGATACATTAAAATCTGCAGCTATAGAAAGGAAAACATTGTCATCATAATTGCAAAATGTGCTGTCTAGAATACATATTTAACATATTCTTGTACATGTGCAAAATATTGTATTATACTTTTCATGAAGAGTGAAAAACACTAATCCTGTTTATTTTCTATGAATTCTCATACAATTTAGTGCAGGGTCTCCAAATTTGGCAACTTTAATACTTGTGGATTTGTTGAAGTCCACAAGTCTTAAAGTTGCCAAGTTTGGAGACCTCTGATTTAGTTTAATGATGTACATTGTATTACAATTCGTTCAGAGAAGAAGAGAATTTGGTAATATTGTCATGGATGAAGACCAGAAATTATTTAGTTATAACAAAGATGTCCAGATTTTCTCAGCATTTCCTGCTAGCAGTCAAAAAATTAATTCTAAGTTCTAAGAGAAGATAGGAGGGAACTTTTCCCCTTTTTTAACCAGTCCAGGAAGTTTGAGTATCCATGGAGTAATGAAAAGAAGATAGATAAAAACAAAATAACAAATCCCAAAAGAAAGAAAGGAATAAAACTTATCAAATAAAACACATCCTCAACTACATTTAACATTTTTAACAGTTAACTTAAAAATACCCTCAAGTGAAATTTGAAAGAATCTCTCAAGCACCCTGAAAAGATGATGGGTAAACAGAGGCTTATTGCATAGAGAAGGATGTTTAACAAATATTAAATATCTGTGCAGTATTAATGTGATGAGGCATTTGGATTCTATAATCAAACAATTGTTTTCTACAGATCAGAAGAATTCAAGCTACCATCAGGGAGTTTCAGCAAAGAAGTTGGATCAACACATATTATCAGATCTCGTATTTATAGTTCCAGGTAGCCTTTTAGATTTTGCTAAATTAAAACTCCCAGCATTCTTCACTATCGGCCATGCAAATTTGGAGCTACAAACAATGCCTCAAAGATTTTAGGTATTCCATAAGTTTCCTTTAGTGAAATATCTGGAAATGTTCTAGCTCCAGTTTTGATAGATTATAGATTTTTTTTCCTTTAAGATTTTTGTCTACTAAGATCTTTTTCTGATTAATTTATTTGCAATGACCGTGGTATATTTTGGGCTTGAACATTTCTGAATGCCTTGCCATTTTGACTATAGAGCGATAGGTTTCATTTCTCTATGCTTGCTGTTCTATTCTTAGGTCAAAGTATTTATCACTGCTCTGTCTTGGATACAGTTTTCTTTCAAATCCTTAAATCACTGCTTTTTGCCATCTTATACATAGCTTTTACAGAAATAAAAAAATAAAAACCCATTCAATTCCCAGAACTTTGAACTTTAACATGAAAACAGATTTTCTTGTAAAATATATTCTTCTCGGGAATAAAATACTCATTGAAATTGACTAGCACTCTGACAAAATCATCTTTATGATTTTTGTCTATAAAAGCAAAATTCTGTAGAAGTGGTCAGCTTTATTTCCCATAACAAAGATAAGAGGAAAAGTTATGTAGAGCGGGTTATTTTTATTTCCCATAACAAAGATAACAAATCTAACTTATACTTTCCCAGTCTCCTTATGGGGCTTTATTGAAATGCATAAATGAAGACTTCTCTCATTTGAGCTTTCAGAGGATAGGCTGAAACTTTCTGGAGTCAGACACTAAGCCATGAAAATTGATTGATATATTGTGGCATAGCCATCAACCATGATCTCAAAATATTTCAGAGAAAAAATAAAAATGTTCACTAGTTCCTTGATAACAAAATACAGCCTAGAAGACCAGCATAACTGAACTTTCTCAGCTTGGTGACCCTGTCGTCTATGGTTGGAACAGCAGTATAATAGTTAACCTTCCATTACAACATACAAACCATGAAATACTTTTACAAATAGTCACTTCTCAGATGGGGCAGCTGGGCACTACATTTGCTGTTCCATGAGTGTATTTTGTGGAGCTAGATTTAATAAGGTTTACCATAATCCACTTGATATCCAATTTAGCTACAGAGTATGTAGTACCTGACTTAATAGTAATAACTGCGGGATGTTGGAGTCCTAGTGGATAATCATTTAAATATGAGCCAGCAGTATGCTGCTGCTGCTGAAAAAGCCAGTGCAAGTCCTAGGCTGCATTAACAGAGGGATAGAATCAAGATTACGTGAAGTGATACTACCACTTCATGATGCCTTGGTAAGACCACTCTTGGCATATTGTATGTAGATTTGGTCACTACAATATAAAAAAGATTTTGAGACTCTAGAAAGCATGTAGAGAAGAGCAACAAAGATGATCAGGAGACAAGAGGCTAAAGCATAAGAAAAATGGTTGCAGCAATTGGCTATGTCTAGTTTATGTAAAGGACAAGGAATGACATGATAGCAATGTTCCAATATTTAGGGGATGCCACAAAGAAGAGGGGATTGCTGTTCTGGGTGCTGAAGTGATTGGACAACCCTTTGTCTGAAATGATATAAGGCAGGGATGTCAAACTCAAGGCCCACAGGCCTGATCTAGCCAGTAATGTGGTCTGATCTGGCCCACAGGGCTTTCCTGGTCTACCAAATGCAAGAGGAAAGATCATTGCGAAGAGGAAAGATCAGGCCAAAGTAATTTTGGCCTGGTTTACCCAGTGTGAAGAGGAATCAGGCCAGTGTAGTTTCAACCCGGTCTGCCCAATGTCAAGAGAAAACATGCCAGCAATTTGGGAAGTGGCATCAAGCTGGCCACACCCACTCAGTTGGCCATATCCACCCAGTCTGCCATGTCCTTCTGGCCTCCTGAGGTCAACCACAGCCCTGATGCATCCCTCAATGAAATTGAGTTTGATACCCCTGATTTCCTACTTGACCAGGGGATTGGAGTAGAAGACCTCTAAAAGTCTCTTTTAAACCTGTTACTGTTATTCAGTTTCATGAACCAAGATGAAAGAAAGCTACATTTTCCATCTATGCTGGATGGGCAGCCTTTCTTGGAATTACTTTTTGTTAGAAAGATGAGGTATAAATTAAAATATTAATTAATAAATTAAAACATATATGCTGGTACATCTTGGCTTTCTCACACCACAGCTCTGAGGCCAACTTTGAAAGCTTCCTCTTCTATTCCATGACAAGTTTGAACTTCTCTTTTCATGGATGATTTACAGACTGTGACTTAGAGACACCAACATTAATAGATCTCATCTAGGTTGAGAACACAGGTTCAAATCTTCATGAGTTTTTAAGCTTGTCAAAATGTGTAGAAAGATAATTGCCCTTCTACAGCTACCTTTGCAATGTCTAATTTGTATGCCTAAGACATTCTTGACAGAGCAGTTAATGCACCCGTTTAGAAACATAAATTATCTATAATACTAAAGGAAATACATGGTAAAGTGTTATTATTATATGCATAATGCCTATACCCTTGAGGCTGGGAGGACTTGAGAAAACAGTAGTTACCATAATGTATAGCAAAACTCTTGATTATATCAAAGTATGTTCTGTTACTGTCATCGTTTTCTGAATTCCAAATATTTTGATAAATATGTGTGCAAAGAAAAAATATGTATCTCAATTTACCTGGTCTTTTCATTAATATTTAGTTTTGTGATCTTCTTATGAGAAGGTGCCAAATTATTGTCTATTAAATGTTATTGTGAAACACTGAAGCTTGGATTTTTATCATCTTTTATTGACAAACATGGCTCAGCAACTTAATTAGTGACACAAGAAGACTGCATAATACTAAATATTATGGCCATTTTCTTTCCATCTCTTTAAATATACACGGCAGCTCTATAAATCTACAAGAGATAGAGTCAAAATTTAACTGTTCTTCACTTTATTACAAGGAGATTGCAACTGAGATAAACAAAAGCATTCTCTTCTAACATCTGTTAAGAATGTTTTATGCAATAAGAAACACAAATTGTAATAAACAGATTATCCTCTGAGACATTCATCCTCCTTGTCAGAACAATTCAGAAACCAACATGATAGAGTGGCTCAGCACAATCTGTGTCCCGAATACCCGAGATGTGTCTAAAAATCCAGATCCACCTTGGATTTTAAGGAGGTGGATCTAAAATAAATTGCTCTCTTTTTGGTTTTCTTTATAGAAAATTGTACCAGACCAACCTTTTTGTAAAATAGAAGTCATTGTTTTTTATTTTATATATATTTTATAAATTTATATATTTATATATATATTAGGTTTTAAGGATAATAGCTACATCCAAAATAAATTGTGGTTTGTTTTTTTAAGAACATGCAAGCATCAACTTTATAAAAATATGCAAATTAAAATGTGGCTTGTTGGAAAAAATGTGCATGAAAATGTATATAAATTTTGAGAGTCTTTAAAAAAATATTAATATGAGGACAGAAATATGTTGTTCTCTGTAAAAAAAAACAAAACTAACAGTTTGTAAATACAGTTTTGTGTTGCCTAATTATCTTTCAGCATATAATTATAATTGGAGAGACATATATGTGGCACAAGTGTACAAAATACTTCAGCAAAGCAAAGATTGCTTCAAATAATGCCATAAGTTTGACAGTTACAGACCTACTGAAAAACTATAGGCCTAATTGTATATTTAAGGATTTTTCAAGTTTTGCTATCTTCTATTATACTGTATTTACCGGACTATAGAGCACATTGAACTATAAGCTGCACCCACAAAATTTTAAAAGAAAAAAATATTTTTACATATATTAGCTGCACCAGACTATAAGCCGCAGATATATATGTTGTGAAATGAGATATTTACACACAAAAAAGAATGCTCTTTGCATGAGGCCAGACGTCTCCAACGTCTCACCATTGATTCATTAACGCCAAGCTTACATGCAGCAACTCTATTTCCTTCCTGGGTAGACAGATCGATTGCTTTCAACTTAAAAGCTGCATCATATGCTTTTCTTTGTGTACTTTCCATGATGAGGGTGTGAATAATATTTTGCATTCATGCATGTGATGCTGATTGTGTCAAGTGCGCCAAAAATTACCAGTAGCATCTTCTTTTTTGCATTAACCTCTTGCGTCTGTCATGTTTTTGTGCCCCCTGATGGCAGTTAGCGAAGAAAAAACAATAGATAGGCTGCATTGTAGTACAAGCCGCAGGGTTCAAAGCATGGGAAAAAAAATAATGGCTTATAGTCCGGTAAATATGGTAATAGTAGATATTTCTGGGTATAAGAAATAAAAAGCAGGTAATTCAATTCACAAGAAGTTACTATTTGCTCGAGAAAGAATATTTTTATATTTTTTTAAAGGAATAATTTTATAAAACTTAGATTCTCTTGAAATATGGCTTTATGGATTAGTAGGGATGAGTAACTGTTATATATTGCGTTTGTGGTTTTAACCATAATTTCAGGATTGCGGTTTCATAAATTGCAAATCAAACTTAATTTTATTCGTAACACAAAGCAATTGATAGAATTATCAAATAACTAAACATACCACTTCTGATAAGATTTATTTGGAAAAATACTAAGATTGATCAGCTATATCAAGCAGTGTTGAGACTTATGGAAATTGAGAATAATCATGATTTTTATTACTGACTTTCTGTATATGGCAAGAATATTTGTGCCAAGGAGGAGAACTCCAGATTCAGCCCTGTGGCTAATTGCATTGTTTTTTGTCTTGAACTTTCCAGAACTACAATGAAGCTAATATTCATCTTTCTCCTGTAACTTTTAGAACTATGCAAAGTAAATATGATAGGCAAAACGTAATTAACCGAAAAACTTTATTTTTAAGAAATTATGAATCATCATCACTGCATTGAATATACTAATGTCAGGCACAAAGAACCAGGACTGCAAAATAGGTTGCAGCATAGAAGATTTATTCAAGTACATACACAAGAATCTGGTCAACTAAAGGTCAACATTTAATTGGTGCCAGACAAGGGTCAATGAAATTCAGGAGGGTTGGACTTGGAATGCTTGTGAAAATGCAATGATTCTACACTGATGATGTTCCTAACTCCATCCCCCCAGTTCTGCCTAGTCTTCTCCTACATATACTTCTAAAAATACCAAAGCAGTGTAGTGCTTTGCCAATATTTGCAGAATGTGTTGATATTTACCAATTATAGCTGAGGGAAAAATTATAATCAAACCCGATGTTTTGCCATTGTGATGAACTCTCCCTGAATCATTTGAACTGGAGGGAGAACTTAAGGGAGAGTTCATAATAATCTTTATTAATTTGCCTAATATTCAATTTATAAAATTTAAATGAGACAGATATAGATTATTTTCAGGAAACAACAGGATTCAGATGATGTAAGGAATAGTATTTTTCTGCAGGGACATTCTGTGAGTACTTCAAAAAGTATATGAATCAGAATTATACGAGCATGAAACTTCAGGTTTTCTTTGTTAAAAACTCAAAAATTAATTATCTTTAAATAATATAATGCCTTCTTATTAGCACATTGACCCTTGCTAACTTATTCCATTGCTTAGGTTAATAAGGATCTACTCTTATCAAAGCATAATATAGAAGAACTTTTCTCTTCATATCAGTAGAATTAAATCAAGGCTATTACGGTATGCATTGCCAGAAAAAGGTAATGTATCATTCCAAAGAGATCCAATTTGGTACAGTAGCAAAGGCATCCAAATGGAAACCATGAACTAGGCAGAAATCCCTTAAGCAGAAAGCCCACTGGGTGATTTAGGGCCATTTCCAGTGGTAGGATTCAGCCGGTTCATACCAGTTTGGGACAACTGGTTGTTACCCCACCTCTGCTATCCTGGGCACTGTACTTCAATGAAAAAATGGGCAACATAGTGGCATGAGAAGAGGAGAAGGCTGCTTCCCCTCTTTCTTCTACCTGTTCCTTCTCCTTCCTTCATGCTGGCCACTCTGTTTCCCATTTCTCTGTTGCAGCGCCCAGGATCCACTTTGATAGTGAGCCAGGGTCAGGTTGGTCATTGTGGCAGGCTCATCCAGCATGTGTGGCAGAGCTGGAGGATGGGAATGGGACATGTCTCCCACAACAGTTAACCTGATTCTGGGAGAACCGGTTGTTAAATTATTTGAATCCCACCATTGGTAATTCCCTGTCTCTCAGCTCTATGAAGCAGGCAATGGCAAACCACTTCTGAAAACTTGCCCAGAAAACTGCAGTCTCCAAGACTCAGATACAACAAAATTTTCTAAAAGAAGACATATGTAACTGCAATCAAATTACACTATTTTGCATTTTCTACATATGGACGCATCCTAGAAATAATTGCTACATTAGAAATGCAGCAATGTAGGGAAATCTATCAGAAAAAAACATCCAGATCTTTCAGTCTGAGGCCTAGACACAACTCTTGAGAGGTAACTGATAAACTTCTGTTCTCTTTTCATATGACTCTATTTTTGAACTGGATATGGACTCAGATATTTACTCATTCGTTTAAAATATTTTTTTCTGTCACTTTTCTGCTTCAAAAGCACTTGAAATTGCTTTGCGATAGCTATTCAAATAGAACCCTCATGAAAGGCATGTAAAACACATCAAGCATATAGCCATCCAAGAAACAGAATAATTTTTCAGAAGAAAAGCATGTTCTGTTAGGTCAATTGATCTCATAACTGGAGCGGATAACATGGACAGGGGGAGGATGCAGGGCAGATGTAAAGCGGATGCAGAACGGAAGCCTAGTGGATAGAAGCAGATGGGAGCGGATGGCACATCTGCAGGACTTCCGGGGGGCCTCAGCAAAGCGGATGCAGAACGGATACAGCGGATGCAGAACAGATGCACAGCGGATGCACAGCGGAAGCCTAGCGGATGCCGAGCGTTAATTGCACATGCGGGGAGGATGCATTGCGTCAGCCCCGCGGATATAACGGAAGCAGCTCGGAAGCAGGTCGCCATTCAGAGGAAAGACCTGCTTCCAGACACATCGGCTGCCTTGCCTGCCCTGCCTGCATGTCTGCCTGCCAGCCTTGCTGCCAGCCTTGCTGCCAGCCTTGCTGCCAGCCTTGCTGCCAGTCTCCCTGCCAGTCTTCCTGCCAGCCTTGGTGCCAGCCTTCCTGCCAGCCTTGGTGCCTGCCTGCCAGCCTTCCTGCCAGCCTTGGTGCCTGCCTTCCTGCCAGCCTTCCTGCCAGCCCTGGTGCCTGCCTCCCTGCCAGCCTTCCTGCCAGCCTTGGTTCCTGCCAGCCTCCCTGCAAGCCAGCAACCCCACAACCATGCAGAAGCACAGCAAGCCTCAGCCATCTGCTGCCAGCCCTTGCAAGAAGGACAGGGCTACCATCCCGCCCCCTGGCCCTCACTCTGGTTCTGCTAGGACTTCTGCAGCACGGGCTCGCTCTTCTGGGGCTGAGGCTTCTGCTGCTTCTGCTTCTGGAGGAGCTGATGACAAGCACTCCAGCACCAGCCACCTCCACAGCACCTGCACCCTTCACCCCTGAGACTGAGCGACCAAGAGGAGTGCCAGAGACTCATTTTTGTTTTATAGCTTGTTTTTAATGAAGTCTATTTTTGATTCACACACTTGCTTCATTTCTTTTTTTTAATAAAGTCTTGGTGGAAACTTTTAGAAATGGTTTAAGCCTTTGCATGCTTGAGGGATGGGTTAAGATAGCAGTGGGATGGGCAGGGATACCTTTGGGATGGGTAATAGCTGTGGGATAGATAAGCCTCCAGTGCAAGCATAGTTGGATTTTATGGTCCACCCTCCCAGGTGCCACACCTATGGCCCTTTATTATCAATAACAATTTAATCATTCATCAACACATTTCAACATAAACACAACTCTTTATTAAAAGTAATATTGTTCATTGTAGGGCCACTCAACATACATGGCCCAATCTCATCCGTGTGATGAGACAGGCTGAAGGAAGCATCCATTAAGCATCTATAATCCTGTCTTGCCACTCCACTGCTCCAGCTGGGGAGTTGCACCAGTGTTTCAGGAGGTTGCGCTGCTTCTTCCCTTCATGTGAGGCTCTGTTGGGGCCTTGCACATCCTCAGTGTCCATCAGGTTTCGCCCTTGCCTCCATTCCCCAGGCTCCATGTCCCCATTGCCTTGTTGGAGGTCCATGAGCCTGTTCTGCAAGACCGGGTAGCGGGTGCGTATGAGATTGTGCAGGATGCAGCAAGCTTCCACTATGCTCCTGACGGTTTGTGGGCGATGCTGCATGGTGGTGAGAAGTACCTGGAACCTGTTGGCCAGGATGCCAAAGGTGTTCTCCACCACCCGTCTTGCCCTGGACAGCCTGTAGTTGAAGATCCTCTCTTCACGGGTGAGGAGTCTGGAAGTGTAGGGCTTCATGAAGTAGATTGTGAGGGAGAAGGTGTCATCCCCCATGATGAAGTAGGGCACATCTTTTTGTCATTGGGCAGGGGTTCTGGATCTGGGAAGCCCACGATGAGGTTCCGTTCCAGCTCCTCCTTGAGGTCACTGGCGTTTTATACCTGGGCATCTGAAGATGAGCCGTTGCCTGAAGCATCGATGTACATGAACTTGTAGTCAGCATCGACCATGGTGAAGAGGATGATACTGAAGAAGCCCTTGTAGTTGAAATAAGTGGACCCCGACTTGGCTGGAGATTTGCAGGCCACGTGCTTGTCATCTATGGCTCCAACGGTGTGGGGGAAGTTCCACTTCTGATACCACTGCTCTGCAACTTTCTTCCATCCTTCTTCAGTGGAGGGACACTGGAGGAGCTTCTTCTTGTATTCTTCGATGATGGCCTGCACCACTTCTCTGACCACAATGCTGATGGTGTTGTGTGGCACCCTCCAGCCGTACTGCATGCTCCTGTAGGTGGTCCCTGAGGCCAGGTGGCGCAGAGTGAGTGCCACTTTGAGCCCAGGTTCCAGGCTGGGCCGGAAGTTGTTGTTTGCCTTGGACAACCTGGGTGTCAGCCGCTGCACAACTTCGTCAAACATGGCTGGAGGCATCCTCATGAAGTTTTGGAACGCCCGAGTGTCTTCGTTCCTGAGCTCCACCATCAGCTTGTTGTACAGTCCGTCCTCTGCTCTTCTGGCAAACCATCTTCATACCCAGACGCTTCTAGGCCGCCTCCTTTTCTTCCCGTAGTAGAGTTCACAGAGCCTGTAGATGGCTTCGCACTGTTGCAGAAGGATGGTGGCTGCCAAAAGGACTGTGTTATGATCCACGGTTGACATGACTGGATGCTGTGGAAGAGGCAGAGGCAGATGAAGGCTGCAGAGGTCTGCACAGGTGGGCTGCTGGGCTGAAAGTGAGATGTAGGTGAGTTGCTCCCCCTTTTTATAGGCAGTATAGGTGTCCCTTTGCATCCTCTAGGCATCCTCTAGGCATCCTGTAGACATCCTTAATATCCGAGATAGTTCCCCTCTGCGAATGTTTTTTCCATTTTAAACACTTTGTTTCCGTGCTGCATCTGCTAGGCATCCGTTCTGCATCCGTTCCGCGTCCATTCCCCTTCCTCCCTGCGTCTGAGCGGATGCGAGTTGCACGGATGCGGAACGGATGCGTAGCGGATGCAGTATGGACGAATTGGATACATTTTCCGCACAAAAGTTTTGGGCAGCTCAAAACTTTCTGAGCGGATGAAACATCAATAGACAGATGCTGGACGGATAGAGAGGAACCAACGGATGGCAAGCTTTTTTGTCCGTTTTACATCCTCTTTGCATCCGTTGGTGCAGTGTGACAGGGGCTTTAATTCTATCCCTCTGCATTGCAAAGTTTAAAATCTGTGTGTGAGCCATAGTAAACCTAAAACAAGGTCGGAGAAACTCAATCTTAATCTTTGCTTCAGAAATAGAACATTATTCTTTCACTGCAATTTATGCTTTTAAAAAACTTTTGCTACTCAAGGTAACCTATTGAAGGAACTAGGATGAGTTAACCAAAAAGATGAGTGAATGAGTGAATAGTTTTTCTTTTAAGCTAAATCTCACAACACAATCTGTTACTGATGACCCTACTTTCCTATCACAGCACTTTTATTTGATGGAGCACTGTGTATTTCAAATCACATCTCATTCAGATTTTCAACATTTCTGTAAACTTAGCCATAACTTTTCTCCTGGGTCAAGTTAAAGAGGAACAAATAGAATCAGAGGAATTTTAATATGAGGAAACTGGAATATGAGTTTTGAATCTATAATATCCAAGTTCGAAGCAATGAAAGTTATTGATAATCAAGTAATAATTGAGTTGTTATTTTCCCAACCACTTTTTGACTTAAACTATCTATCATGACTGCTTCCATATCAATATTTATTTAGTTACTTACTTACTTACCTTATTTATCAAACTTGTAGACTACCCATCTCACCAAATTCAATTCTATCGTTTCAGTTATACAATGGTACAATGTTTCTTGGTGATACAATGGATTCATCACCAAGAAACTTGGAGTTCGATTTAGTGATTAAGACAGTAGGTTAAAAAAAAGGGGGACACTGTGAATTCTAGTCCTGCCTTGGGCAAAAAGACAGTGGGTGGCCTTGAGCCAGTCATTCTCGCTCAGCCCTAAGAAGGAGGCTATGGCAAACTATTATGGAAAAATATTGCCAATAAGTTCAGGTAGTTGCTAGGAGTCAACATTGACTTAGAGGCATTAAAAATGAGTTTAAAATTGCTGTGAATTGTGTGATGCAATTAAACAGTACTTTACATAATAAGATTACCTTTATTACCTTTACCTTTATACAATTATTTCACATAGATTAAGTTTGCTAAATAAATTTGATATACTTCTTTTACAAGAGATTTGGAATGTGAAACCTTAAGAGGTAATGTTATATACTTCCTTTCAGTATAGGCTGTGCATGGTTTGGAGACTACTTAAGTCCAACGTGGTTTTGGTATCTGACGTTAACTCAGATGATGCCAAAACTATCTAGTAGGTATGGTATCCTGACTATGTTGGACTTAGTATGTCAACATTTACTATTAATAAATCCTTGTAGATCATGAAACAAAGTCCAATGATAAATGGAATATGTTTTAAGACTATTTCTTGCTGAGACATCCATTATTTTAAACTGACTTATTTAAGGAGACTGTAAAGGGCAACTAAACTTCTGGGGTAGTAGAGGTGCTAGCATCACTGATTATTACTATCCCAAAACCTATTTAACAGGATTATTGAATTTAAGATAGATTTTTCATTCTGATAGTGATCCAGTTCACTCAGAGTGAAATTGGACTATAATTCTTCAATCCGCAGATCATATCAAATTTCATGGATGAAATTATTTCAGATAGTAATTCCCAAGTAGGATGAATTTTGGAGTGCTTCTTCGGTTTAAGATGCAAGGAATGTTTGGGAATCACTATGCATTTTACAATAAATGATTCAGTATTATCAGGTTTCCATAACAGATAAATGAGCAGTCAAGCAGATCCATCTGTGGGAAGGATTGCTAATCTCATCAAAGGCACAGGTACAAATTTTTTGGATTCTGTATTGTAATGCCAATGTCTAGTTTGAATTAGGAAATGATTATTTATCTGATTCATCTCCTGTGTCAATTTTTGAGTTATTTAAACTCGTAACACAGAATAACAGAGGAGTAGGTTGAGGCAAGACCTTCATCTCAGTTGCATTTCTAAAACTCAGTTTAGATGCATAGAACTATGCAGTGACTATGCTTTTTCTCTACTTGAATCACACCATCTAGATGCCAAAAGACTGTGATGAATAACTTTCCCAATTTTGAAGAAGAGAAGGGAGATCCAGCTAATTTGTACCCCTTTAGCCATTTGAGCAAGTTATATAGATAGTTCTATGGAAAATATCAAATTATTCTAGACCCGTTATGGCAAACCTATGGCATGCATGCCACATGTGGCATGCAGACCCATTTGTGCCAGCACGTGAGCTACAGACAAACTTACCTCACTGTGTATGTGCGCACATCACAGCTGATTTTCTGCCAGTTTGAAGCCTTTTCAGCCTCCCAAAGGCTGGAGGAAGGCTTCTGCAGGCTTCCACAAGCTTTGTAGGCCGAAATCTAGCCTTGTTTCATCACATCCAGTATTTTCAGAAAAACAGAAAGTGATGAAATGTAGCCAGATTTTGGCCTACAAAGCTTGTAGAAGCCTGCAGAAGCTTTTCTTAAGCCTTTGGGAGGCCGAAAAAGGTGTTAAACTGGCCAAAAATCAGCTGTGAGGCACAATGCAGGTAAGGGGGCAATGGGGATGGGTGGGTGTGTAGAGATTGCTTGCACATGCATAGGGAATGTGGGAGAATACATTGCCTTCTGGGTGCTGGCACGCGAGCGTACTAGCACACGCACAACTTTTGGCACAGGAGCCCAAAGAGGTTAATCACCAATGTTCTGGACACTATCCTGACTACAGCAAACTGGCTTTAGATTCAGATCATTGAAGTGATCCATTTTGCATCAGGTTGCCAAGAAGTATTCCAATTTTTTTTTTTTTTTAATGCTGATCTCATTGATCTGAACATGTCATTTGACTGACTAGCTGGGAAGAAGTTATGGGCATTATTGTTAACATGGATTGCTTATAACTTTGATTTTGATAAAGTTACATAATCCAATCATAATCCAATCTTCAGCCAAAATGGTAGTCAAAGAAGGATGCATACTTGCATCCCTTTTGTACAAATTTTATATTAAACCAGTTACTCGAGCCTTTTTAAAACACAAAGTTGTGTCCTTCATTGGCTAACAAGTCTAGGTCCATTTTTATATCGTAATAATAGTTATTATTATGCTAACTCCCTTAACTAGCAGTGAATTGCAATAGTTAAAAACTGAGTATTATTAATGGCCAAACCAATGCAATTCTGTTTACTGAAAAGTATACTAGCTACAATCATAATTGGAAAATTAGTGACGTCCATTAAGAAGAAGATTTCCAGTCTTGGAATCATCTTCCAGTTCTTTCCAGCCTGAAATAAACCATTCAAACTGTTCTGTATAACTTGGAATGTTCCAAGTAGTCTTTTCTGATTGGCCAGAAAGGCCAGTAATGGATTGGTTCATTAGGAACCAATCCAAGGAGCCGCTCAAAGGTGGCAAAGTTAAAACAATGTCATTGGCTACAAGCCAGCAGGCAAGCCTCTATAAAAAGGGCTGCCGCAGCTTGAGCCAATGTTCCGTTCCTGTTTGCTGTTAACTAATAAAGAGTTATTTTTTGGAACCCGGTCTACCGCGCATCTTTTCCGGACAGAACACTGGCGATGAGGATGGGATCATCCTAAAGCGGAGACCGAGCACGCAGCGAGAAAACAACCATGTTAGACGAAATGGCTGGTAGCAATGCACCGCCCGCACTTTTTATCCCCAATGAAGAAGATTGGGAGTCTTATATCGATCGCTTCCTGATGTTTCTGGAGAGCAATGAAATGGAGGAAATTTTGGATCAGCAAAAGAGGGCTGTCTTCCTAACACATTATGGGCCAGCCGGGTTCAAAATGGCAAAGGCATTGGCAAAGCCCAGAGACGTGAAACAGATGAGCTGGTCTGAACTTAACCGAATGCTAAAGGCTCACTACACGCCGATTGTCTCAAATCTTATTGAGAGACACAAGTTTTATAAAAGAGACTAGAGGGAAGACGAGACCATTGCAGATTTTGTGGCAGCTCTCCGCCATCTGAGAGGAGCCTGCGAGTTCCAGAAAATGGATGAGGCCATGCGAGATCGTGTTGTGTTAGGTCTAAAGGACTCTACTTTACAAAGCAAACTATTAAACAGAGCTAACATAACTGTGGCAGAAGCAATCGCGGAAGCCACCACTGCAGAAGCCGCAAAGAAATCAGTGGCCACAATGAAACTGATGAATGCCAATACTGACACGACGACCCTACCCAGAGGGAAGAAGCAAGCTGCCACAACCACACACCACGAAGACCTAGACAAGTCATCAGAAACGGAAGAAGATGATGATGAGGTCAATCACCTGTATGCGAACCAAAAAAGGTGCGAAAGAAGAAGAAATTGGTGGGAATGCGCTGTGGAGGAAACCACCCCCGAGCTGAGTGTAGGTTCCTTGATGCCATCTGTCGGGCTTGCAAGAAGAGGGGACACATCGAAAGAGTCTGCCGCAATCGTAAGAACATCAGTCCTAGCAGACATGGTAATTCCCCACCAAGAACTGACTCGAGGCAAGCAAATAGAAAATGGGAGCGCAGCAAGGGAACCAGCAACCGAGAAAAAACTCACCAGATTGTCACTATCGGAAGCGCACAGACGGAAAGCAGGAGAAAAGTCAAAATTGTAGTGACCATTGAAGGAAGCCCTTGTGAAATGGAGGTCGACTCAGGATCTTTCCTATCAATGGTGTCTTGGAACACAATCAGGCGATTGGTTCGAAACATAAAACAAAAAGAACTCAAGAAACAAAAATTAATTCTCAAAGACTACCAGGGAAATAGAATTTCTGTGGTAGGTCTAGGACACTTCAAAGTCACTTACAAACAACACGCCGAAATCCTGCCGCTGACTATAGTTGACCGAGACCATCCCAGCCTCCTGGGTATCGAATGGTTCGTACCATTGGGTATCGGGATGACCGGAGTAAGCCGAATAGCCGCAAGCGATTGGGAAGAGAACCTGCAACACGAATTCCAGGCCATCTTTGACGGCACTCTGGGCAGGTACCGGGGGACCCCAATTTCCTTTAGCTTAGATTCCCAAATAGCACCAAGAAGGTTAAAAGCCAGATGAGTCCCCTTTGCATTAAAGCCCAAAATAAATGAGCAATTAAACAAATTGATTGCACAAGGGGTCATAGAACCAACTGACCATGCTAGAGGATCTCTCCATGCTGGGAGACTCCAATAGTAACACCTGTAAAACCTGATGGCTCTGTGCACATCTGCGGAGACTACAAGGCTACCCTGAACCATGCGCTGCAGCAAAGCGCATACCCGGTACCAGTCGTGCAGCACTTACTGCACTCACTTGGGGGAGGAAAATTTTTTGCGAAACTTGATTTGGCTCAGGCATATCAGCAGCTTCCAGGAGACCCAATAACAGCTGAAGCACAAACAATAGAAATGCATAGAGGGGCATTCAAATGTAACAGGCTTCAATTCAGAGTAAGCGTTGCCCCAGGCGTTTTCCAAAGCCTCATGGAATGCCTATTAAACGGGATAAAAGGGGTCATTCCATACTTTGATGATGTCCTAATTTCAGCAAGAAACACGACCCAATTAGAAGCAAGACTAAGAGAAGTGCTAACAAAATTTAGAGAATCCAGCCTAAAAGTAAAAAAGGAAAAATGCTGCCTGGCTACCGACTGCGTCGAATTTTGAGGGTATTTAATTGACGAACAGGGTATTCACCCAACAGACAAAAAAGTCAAAGCAATTAAAGACGCACCCAGGCCAAAAAATAAAATGGACTTACAGGCATTCTTAGGTCTGATCAACTTTTATAACATATTCCTCCCCCACAAAGCAACGATAGCAGAACCATTACACCGTTTGCTGGATAAAAAAACTGTCTGGACTTGGGATCATAAAGAACAAAAAGCATTCCAAAGCATAAAAGACCTATTAACCTCAGACACCGTTCTTATTCAGTTTAGTAATACATTTCCATTGACGGTCACCTGTGATGCCTTACCTTTCGGAGTAGGTGCCACCCTGAGCCACCAATTACCTGACAGGAGAGAGGCACCCATCGCCTTTTACTCGAAAATGCTTTCCAAAGCAGAACGCAACTATAGCCAGCTAGACAGGGAGGCCCTGGCAATCGTCGCCGGAGTTAAATGTTTTCACGAATACCTCTATGGAATGAAAATTTCCATTGTGACTGACCATAAACCATTACTGGGGATTTTGGTGGGGAACAAACCCACACGAACATTCCATCCCCATGGATGCCTAGGTGGTCAGAATTCCTGGCCGCCTGTTCATATACCTTGCTGCATCAACCCGGGAAACAAATCACCCATGAAGACGCTTTAAGCCGAGCACCATTACCAACCATAGAGGACAACCCGGCTCCAACCACTGCTGCCCTACAAGTAGAGACCTGCCCTGAACTTCCATTGTCTGCAAATGATGTTGCCAGAGCCACAGCGAAAGATCTAGTGACTGCTCGCATTTTGACTTGGGTAGGTAAAGGCTGGCTGGAAAGCCAAAAGACTGAAGGTTTTAAACCTTTTCGGACTAGACAAACTGAACTGTCAATACAAATGGGGTGTTTATTGTGGGAAAATCGGGTGGTAATTCTATCCAGACTGCAGGAAGAGGTGTTGGGTATGCTACATGAGGGCCACCCAGGCATAGTAAAAATGAAAAGCCTGGCCAGGAGCTATGTCTGGTGGCCTGGTACAGACAAGGATATTGAACGCTGGGTTGCAACATGCCACAAGTGTCAGAGAGCTAGACCCACACCACCGCAAGCGACCATACAGGACTGGGAGACCCCACAAGGCCCTTGGTCTTGAATCCATATTGATTTTGCAGGACCAACCAGGGGCAATATGTTCTTAATAGTCGTAGATGCATATTCAAATTGGTTGGAGGTTATAGTTATGTCATCCACAACAATCGACGCTGTTATAAAACAGCTAAACAAATTGTTTGCAACTCATGGTTTACCTGATGTATTGGTATCCGACAATGGGCCACAACTAATGGCTATACAATTCAAACAGTACTTAGCATCCCTGGGTATACGCCATGCACTAACCGCGCCGGCCCACCCGGCGGCGAATGGTAGGGCCGAACGAATGGTCAGGTTTACCGAAGAAGGCCTAGAAAAAATGGACCATGGGGATGTCCAAGACAAGCTGAACCACTTACTTACATTACAACACATCACTCCCAGTAGTACAACAAACAAGAGCCCGTCAGAATTGTTAATGGGGAGGAAACTCAGATCCCATTTAGATAGACTGCACCCAAATTACACTTGTGAGAAACCCCCCAACTCGTCCAGCTGATACAGCACTTTTGAAATCGGTGACCTAGTCTATGCAAAGAATTTTACCGGGGACCCTCTTTGGCTTCCAGCCACTATCACACAAATAACAGGCCCCCAGTCCTACCGAATAATCATGGACGATGGAAGAGAATGGAAGCAGCACATAGACCAGCTTCGTTCCCGAAACATCAAGCGTAAAACGACTGTGCAACCTCAAATAATAAAAATTGATGAAAACAAAACCAAGGAGGGGGGGGAAACACAAACAAATAAAAAAGGGTGCAAAAATGAACCATTGAAATTAAATCTAGAACATCTAACCAACCAAAAAGAGCACTTATGGTTAGATGAAACCATTGGAGGTAGACCAAGTGAAAGGGAAGCCGTCCTGGAAAGGGCCAGCCAGGCCAGCTCAACCAGCCCAGTTGAACCAGGAGGGAGTGGCAAAACCACCGGCCTGAGCAACTCAAGCGGTAGCAGCAATGCTGACTCACCCTTCCAGGCGGTTCCATGGAGACGAGCCGGAAAGACAGTGATCCCGACCGAACCGCTTGAAGCCCTAGGTGAGAATGAGCCGCGCAGGTCAACTAGGACCAGAAGAAGTCCCACCTACCTGCGCGACTAAGTCACTCACGTAGGACTGAACTAAAGGGTGAGGGGTATTCTATATAACTTGGAAGGTTCCAAGTAGTCTTTTCTGATTGGCCAGAAAGGTTAGTCATGGATTGCTTCATTAGGAACCAATCCAAGGAGCCTCTCAAAGGCGGCAAAGTTAAAATAATGTCATTGGCTACAAGCCGGCAGGCAAGCCTTTATAAAAAGGGCTCCTGCGGCTTGAGCCAATGTTCCGTTACTGTTTGCTGTTAACTAATAAAGAGTTATTTTTTGGAACCCGGTCTACCGCGCATCTTTTCCGGATGGAACACAAACCAAAAAGACCTTTTACGCTAAAATCCAGGGTTTCTCAACCTAGGCAACTTTGTGGACTTCAACTCCCAGGATTCCCCAAGCATGCCATCTTAATGCCCATACATCTTAAAATTGCTGAGGTGGAAAAAACACTGCTCTGGCTGTGATTTGATAGCTGCAGAAACAATCACTTTGTCTCTGCTTCAGCTAAATTATTTAAGGCCAAGGTGCTAAGCCTTTTTACTCCATGGTGAACAGCTTTGTGTAGATAAGGATTTAACAGCTTTAGAAAGAACACAAATTAAATAAATAACCACAATGCTGCATGTTCCCCAATATATGTTTAATGCCCTTTGGCATCTGCAATCTGGTCTTTCTTCTGTTGAAGCTTGCATAAGAATAAAGTACTGACTAAAATTAAATGATTTGGTAGATTTACACCTGATCTCTGGCTGGCTATCATTTAAATTTTGAAATCTTCAATGTTTCTCTTTTCTTGTTATTGTTTGTATAGTGTTTTTGATCTTTCACGATAAATACATATATGCATATATATATTTTCATTCATTAATTATTATTTTCTGTTTCCTTTTGGACTAAGGAATATTGAAATCCCCATGGGCTACAGATCCAAAGCCACAATTCTCAGAAAACATTGCAATTAGGCTCATAGATTTGGTCCTATTGTTCTGCAAATATTGGGCATATTAGCAATTGAGCCAGAATTCCCAGATAATAATTTGTTTCACTCAAGTAAATCTTGAGCTGCTTCTGAATGAGGCCAAGAAGAGTTTTACTATATCTTGCTCCAAGAATTTAATGACTGCCAGTTTTTCATGCTTCGTATACATGTTCATGTATGAAGTTACTCAGGAGACACATTGAATGGCAATAAGAAGCTATTCCTGGGTGAATCACAAATGGCATGTTAAGAGTTCAGATCTAAAATTTAACACTGAACAAGAAACAGAAAATGTTTAAAGGCTCTTGAGGCTAAAGCTACGCCAGAATTCTCAGGAATGAACTGAAAATCATTTTAGGTGAGCAAGAAAGAATATCACTCAGGGGATAGGCAGAATACCAGAAGAAAAGACCAGATTGACATGGCTTGGCTTTATTAATTCATACATAATTAGGCTTTAGCTTAGATCCAAGTCAGCTTGTAACATATGAGCTAATATAGAGCTGAAAGTGACCCCCAATTCAGGTTCCAGTCTGTTAAGCCCCTGTCACACAGCACCAAAGGATGGAAAGAGAATGTAAAATGGAGAGAAACACTTGCCATCCATTGGTTAACACGATGCTTCCATTCTGTACTCACTGCCTCCGTTTTTCATCCTCTCTATCTGTCCAGCATCCGTCTATTGACATTTCATCCGCTCAAAAAGTTTTAAGCTGCACAAAACTTTTTGAGTGGAAAATGTATCCAATGCATCCGTTCTGCATCCGCAACACATATGGAGAACATCCGTTCTATATCCGTCGTCATCTGTTACGCGTCCGCTATATCCGCTAGGCATCCGCTGCACATCAGCGCAACTCGCATTGTCTCCAGCGGAAAACGGACACAGGGAGAAAGCGAAACGGACGCGGAACAGACAAAAAGCGTTAGTAGCATGGATGTAGAAAGGATGAAAGTGGATGCAGCTCACATAGAAAGCATTAAAATGGAAAAAATGTTCGCAAAGAGGACCTATCTCGGATATTTAGGATGTCTGCAGGATGTCTAGAGGACTCAAAAGGACATCTAGCGGAAAACCTATATTTCCTATAAAAAGGGGGAGGAACTCACCTGGATCTCACTTTCAGTCCAGCAGCCCTGCGGTGCACACCTCTTTAGCTTTGCTCTGGCTCTTGCTCTTCCACAGCATCCAGTCATCTTCACCATGGATCATCACACACTCCTTTTGGTAGTCACCATCGTTCTACAACAGTGCGAAGCCATCTATAGGCTCTTTCACCTGTTCTATGCGAACAAAAGGAGGCGGCCAAGAAGTTTCTGGGTCTGATGATGGATTGGGAGAAGAGCAGAGTATGGACTGTACTACAAGCTGATGGTGGAGCTTAGGAACGAAGATCATCGTGCATTCCAGAACTTCATGAGGATGCCTCCAGCCATGTTTGACGAAGTTGTGGAGCAGCTGAGACCCAGGTTGACCAAGCAGAGCACCAACTTCCAGCCCAGCCTGGACCCTGGGCTCAAGGTGGCACTCACTCTGTGCTACCTGGCCTCAGGGACCACCTACAGGAGCATGCAGTACAGCTGGAGGGTGCCACACAGCACCATCAGAATTGTAGTCAGAGAAGTGGTGCAGGCTATCATCGAAGAATACCTGGAGGAGCTCCTCCAGTACCCCACCACTGAAGAAGGCTGGAAGAAAGTTGCAGAGCAGTGGTATCAGAAGTGGAACTTCCCCCATACCATTGGAGCCATAGATGGCAAGCACGTGGCCTGCAAAGCTCCAGCCAAGTCAGGGTCCATTTATCACAACTACAAGGGCTTCTTCAGCATCATCCTCTTCGCCATGGTCGATGCTGACTACAAGTTCATGTACATCGATGCTTCAGGCAACGGCTCATCTTCAGATGCCCAGGTATACAATGCCAGTGACCTCAAGGAGGGGCTGGAACGCAACCTCATCATGGGCTTGCCAGATCCAGACTCCCTGCCCAACGACACACAAGATGTGCCCTACTTCATCGTGGGGGATGATGCCTTCTCCCTCAGAACATACCTCGTGAAGCCCTACACCTCCAGATGCCCCACCCGTGAAGAGAGGATCTTCAACTACAGGCTGTCCAGGGCAAGGCGGGTGGTGGAGAACACCTTTGGCATCCTGGCCAGCAGGTTCCAGGTACTTCTCACCACCATGCAGCATCGCCCAGAGACCATGAGGAGGATCGTGGAAGCTTGCTGCATCCTGCACAATCTCATGCGCACCCGCTACCCAGTCTTGCAGAACAGGCTCGTGGACCTCTAACAAGGCAATGGGGACTTGGAACCTGGTGAATGAAGGCAAGGGCGAAACCTGATAGACACTGTGGATGTGCAAGGCCCCAACAGAGCCTCACGTGAAGGGAAGAAGCAGCGCAATCTAATGAGACACTGGTACAACTCCCCAGCTGGAGCAGTGGAGTGGCAAAACAGGATGATAGATGCTTAATGGATGCTTCCTACAGCCTGTCTCATCACACGGATGAGATTGGGCCATGTATGTTGAGTGGTCCTACAATGAACAGGGCATTTAATAAAGAGCTGTGTTTATGTTGAAATGTGTGGATCAATGCTTACATTGTTATTGATAATAAAGGGCCATAGGTGTGGCAGCTGGGAGGGTGGACCATAGAGTCCCACTATGCTTGCACTGGAGGTTTATCTATCCCACAGCTATTACCCATCCCAAAGGTATCCCTGCCCATCCCACAGCTATTACCAATCCCAAAGGTATCCCTGCCCATCCCACTGCTATCCTTACCCATCCCACAAGCATGCAAAGGCTTAAACCATTTCTAAAAGTTTCCACCAAGATTTTATTTAATAAAATAAATGAAGCAAGTGTGTGAAGCAAAGATAATCTTTATTAATAACAAGCTGTAAAAGAAAAATGACCAAAGTCAAGTGTCCAAAGCAAAGATAAAGTCAACAGGTAGCCGCCCAGTCTCTGGCACTCCTCTTGGTCACTCGGAGGTCTCAATCTCAGGGGTGAAGGTTCCAGGTGCTGTGGAGGTGGCTGCTGCTGGAGTGCTGGTCTGAGGCATCATTGGGGTGCCTGGCCCCGAGAGGACAACAGGGGATGGTGTGTTGAGGAAGCTCTCAGAGATCTGGCTCAGTCCTGTGATGTTGAGAGCCCCTTCCTCCAGGACATGGGGTGTCAGCCCCAATACCGATGACAGATGTTCTGAGGCTGGGCTTGGCTGTGGGGTGGAGGAAGGAGCAGTGTAGTGGGGATGTCTGGTCTGCAGCTGAGCGAGGCATGGGTGGCATCTATGGCGTCGGTGGCGTCGGTGGCATCAGTGGCATCGGTGGCATGGGTGGCATCAGTGGCATCGGTGGCACTGGTGGCGTACGATGTACCTGTGTGCCTAGACTGGGAAGGGCTGCCTGTGCTGCTGGACCTCCTGGTCGCCGTAGCCTTGGTAGGTGAGGGCCTGTGGAAAGCCTTGGAAGGGCAGTGACATCACATGAGGTGGAGAAGCAGGCCTGAATTGGGTGGGAGCAGGTTCAGCTGGGTCTGGAGAGTTGTGAAGAAGACCGGTGATCCTGTCCTTTACCACCTAGTACTGTGATTCTGACATGTTCATGAGGGTCTGGTTGACGTAGATGAGGAAGGGATTGTGGTTGGAGGATGGGATGTCGGTGTGTACCAGCTGAGAGAGGAGATCTACACTGCTTCTGATGGTGTCTCTGATCTCCAGCAGGACAGTGTGGCTCTGCCCCTCTGGTCTGTCTCTCTGCCTTTCTGTGGAGGTGAATCTGGGGGTGGATGTGGGTTGGCCTGTGATGGGAGTGTCCTCTCCTTGCTCCCACTGCGTCAGGGGCTCCTCCACACTCTCTGCCATGGGTAGTGCAGCTGTCGGGGGGTTCTTTGTCGTGGCACACTCCACAGATACCTGCCTGGACACAGGAGCTGACTCTTTGCCAGAAGAGGACTGGCTCTCAGCGGGCTGCCTGAGAGAGAGGGTTGTGAGAGGAGCTGCTCCTCGGTGGCAGATCTCACGCTCCAAGAAGCTGCACTTGGCCATGACGTAGGTCTCTCGGTCCATCAGCTTGACCGCGGCCTGGCCAGATTTCTTGAGGTGCAGCTTCCCATACCAGGTGTGCATGTGCTTCCACCAGCTGAGGAGCACCTCCAAAGTGTAGCCCAGGCTATCCACCTTATCTCTCCAAGCAGCCTGCTTACTTTTGGTGTCTTGATAGAGCCTGTGTCCCTTCCGCCATAGATACTCGTTCTCCCTCAGCCACTCCAGCACCTCCTCCTCATGTTCCTCTTCGATTACTATTGCCTCCTCTCCCGTTCACGCATCTGCCTTTTCCTCCCTCTGGCAGGGCCATATGGGCCCTCATCAGAGGGGCTTTGTGGTTGTAGGGGCTGCTCCTCTACACCACTACCACCACCACCAGCAACAACAACAGTAGCAGCAAAAGCAGGACCAGCAGCACCACCAGCACCACCAGCACCAGCAGCACCAGGATCAGCAGCAGCAGAGTAAGCACCAGCAGTGCCAGCAGCACCAGCAGGACCAGGAGCACCAGCAGGACCTGCAGGACCAGGAGCACCAGCAGGACCTGCAGGACCAGCAGGACCAGGACCAGCGCCAGCAGAGTAAGCACTAGCAGAAGCCCCAGCACCAGGAGCAGCACCAGCAGAGTAAGTCCCAGCAGAAGCCCCAGTACCAGGAGCAGCAACAGCAGAGTAAGCACCAGCAGAAGCACCAGCACCAGGAGCAGCGTCAGCAGAAGCTCTAGCAACAGAAGAGTCAGCCCCAGCAGCAGAAGCCCCAGCAGAAGCAGAGTCAGGGCCAGAGGGTGGGATGGTGGCCCTGTCCTTCTTGCCTGAGCTGGCAGCAGATGGCAGAGGCTTTCTCTTCTTCCCCATGGTTGTTGGCTGGCTGGCTGGCTGGAGCTGTGTCTGGCAGCAGGTCTTTCCTCTGAATGGTAACCTGCTAGCGAGCTGCTTCCCTTTATATCCACGGGGCTGATGCAATGCATCCTCCCCGCATGCGCAGTGAATGCTATGCATCCACTAGGCTTCCGTTAGGCTTCCGCTCTGCATCCGCTCTGCATCCGCTTGGCATCCGCTCGGCATCCGCTCGGCATCCGCTCGGCATCCGCTTTTTCCGCTGCGCATCCCCTTCTGTGCTCCCCGGAATCCCTGCAGATGTGCCATCCGCTCCCATCCGCTTCCATCCACTAGGCTTCCGTGGAGCATCCGCTTTCCATCCCCTCTACATCCTCCCCCCGTCCGTTCCTTTCCGTTGTTGTCCGCTCTGGTTATGCAAATTTGGGGCACTTTTGAGAGTGGATAACAACGGATGGAACATTTTCTCGTCCGCTGTGTCCTTTTTACAAACGTTTTGCATCCGTCGGCAAATGTGACAGGTCCTTTACATTGGAACAAACAACAATACTCTCTTAATTGCAGTGCTGTTTTTTGTGATATCATTGTTCAGGATGTATTATATATAAGTACCTCCAATAGAAAGAATATACAGCTTAGAGTTGAACTGTGGAATCCTTGGTGCTCTCTCAGCTTGGTTGTTTGCAGATATTTCATTACCCAACTGGTAACATCATTAGTGTTTCTGAGTGTGAAATTTGCTCTCTGTTTATATACAGTAGCTTGTTCTGCCAGTATTTGTGTGTGTGTGTGTATGTGTGTGTTCCCTTGGTAGTTCCAGAAAGACCAGAATGCATTGCCTCCAGCAGCCTAAAGTCAGATAAGCAGAGATTAACACCAGACAAACAATCAAGCAGAAAGTAAATCTATAAACAAGGAACTGCTAACAAGAAAGTCATCCCCACCAACACTGCCAGGGGAAGCTGATGTATATAAACAGGAAGCAAACTTAGTGCTCAGTGGTCATGATGATGTTACCTAATTGGGTAACGAAATGTCTGCAAGCAAACAACCCAACTCAGAGAGCACTAAGCATCAATTATAATTCCTTATCTTTAATATTTTATTAACCTAAAATTATGTTAATATTTTACTAACATAAAACTTACAGGCAGAATGAATCCTTCTCTGGGAAGGGAAGGAAAAGAAAGGGAAGGGGACGGAGGGAAAGAGGAGGAGGAGGAGAGGGTAAGGGAGAGGGAGAGGGAGAGATAGAGAGAGAAGTAGAGAACTGGGCATCCTGGAGTATTTCAGAATCAAAATAGTTTTCCAGAAGACCTATCATCTAGATCTCGTGCTAATTTTAGAATCTCTGGAAAATCTTTATGCCACCAGCACTAGAAAATCTACTAGGAGGCTTTATAAATATGAGAGGAAGACACTCATGTATGCTACAGGCTACTCAAATATGCAACTGATGCTGAATTGTATATGTCTGTACTGTAATTGTTGTTTAGATAACGTCTTGTTTATCTATACAAGATGATATCTATATTTTGACTGGCTTCTGTTTGATCTTGTGAGCCACTCAGAGTCATGTTGGAGCTGGATGGTACCTAAATCTTAATAAATAAATTGACAGAAGAGATTATTGTGTTTGCTATTTTCACTTGGTAACAGTAGCATAATCCGCCCAAATCCACTGAGGTGCCCCTTAAGTATGTCTCACAGTTAATACTGGTCAGTTAAAATGGCTTCTATAGCTGTCAATGGATGAATTCGTTTTTCTAATAAAAAGGATTGAAGTTTGCTGCCTGAGTTTAAGTTGGTTTGATTTTTGTTTGTTTGTTTTGGACCAGAATATTTAGTACTTTTAATATATTTTCCAAATTTCCCTTTGGCATTTTATTCTTTGTTTTCCCACCCCCACCTCTTCCTTCTTCTCTGCACAACACAGATGAGCTAAATTTCTCTCTTGCTATCTCCTTGTCATCGATATGACTCTGTGGTTTTTTAAATGCTATCCAGCTAGAGGATGCCAAATGTCCTGCCATTTAATAACTAGTAGCCTACAGAGCTCTTTTCAAATGCCATTGCTCTGAGCATCTGTTGTTATTAAGTAAGACAATCCCATTTTGTACAGGACTTCAATTTCATTCTTCACATCACTTATTGAGCAGGAATAATATGCAGTTTGTGTATAACACAATTGCTGATCAAAACATCAAGACAATTGCTGTTGTTTTAGGGTCTGATTTATTACAGGTGGTAAAAATAAATAAACTTTGGCCTTTACCTCCCTCTACCCTTATAAATGTTATGGAAGTGCCCTGGAAACAACAGAGTGGCAGCAATTAAAGCCATTTAATGTTATAATAATTAAAAATGCAACACTCTGGTGCACATAGCACTGGCCCACATTAAAAAAGCCAATTGACATCCCTAATAATTGCACTATTCTAAAAGGTGGAATAAATAAATTAGGAAGATATTTTATAAGTAGCAGTGGCAGCCCAAATTTTTTGCTAGGTTTTATTTTTCATTATTTTATAATATGTTGCGTTCTCTAAAAGATTACTTAATACAAAGCAGTCTTACAGTGATACCACTTTGTGTTCCAACTCAAAATTATATCTAATGCTCACAGTAAATGGAACAGCTGGATCTAAGTATGGTTTTTCCTTCTCTGAGATTTAAAGACATTGAATAACCTGCAACTATAGAACATATATGAAGAAAATTATTTAGGCTCCTGTCATTAAATAGCATTTAAAACTGAGCATATATGCTCACAGCTATAGATGTGGACTCCCAACATATTGACATACCAATATTTTTAGACACAATCTACAAAACCAAGTACATCAATGGAGATGTATATCCATTGTGTATTCATTAAAAAGTACTTGCACAAGTGATATTGAAGAATACTTTTTGCATTCCTTTATGAGACAATATTGGTCAACATGAAAAAAAAAACAAAACAGAAGGTTAGTAGTAGACAAATGTTTGTATAATTCTTGCCAGCCATTCTCTAATAATGTAGAAGTGATAGATGCAGGAAGAATTGGATTTATATAATTTTGACATATTGTTGCAGGGCCATAGATGCATTCAAGTGTAATGTCCTTCATTTCTATCATCTTTCCTACTTATCAAGGACTGATACACAAAAACATTGTATTTTTCTACCATTAGCTTCAGCAAAGGTGACTAGAGTTAAAACCAATAATATTTGGAAGACCATCAGTTGGACATTCCTTTGTCCTATAGTAACTAGTAAAAGAGGGTTACTGTGGATAATGATAATATCTTTACAGTTCAGAACATGTTTCATCTCCAGAAGTTATAAAGTTCTATATCTGCAATCTTGAATTAAAATGGAAAACTAATCATTGTGATGTCAAATGATGACATCCTTTGTTGATCCAGGAGACACATCAGGTGCTCAATGTATGACAAATCTGCTGGTAGTTGGAACCCCTTTTTCTTGCAGAGCAAACTTTCAGGGAAAAGAAAATCCATAACATTCTATAGATCAGGAGTCTCCAACCTTGGTAGTTTTAAGTGTTGTGGACTTCAACTCCCAGAGTTCTTCAGCCAGCAAAGCTTAATCTTAAAAGTTACCAAAGTTGGAGACCGCTGCCATAGATGGATCCCTATGGAAACATCTTCATTATCTGATGATAGATGTGACCATTTTGGCTCTAATAATTTTGCAAACACAATAGCCAGGAAATTGCAGAAGAAATGTCTAAAATATTTTATGAGGATTCAGAGAAAGAATCTTTCTGTGGTTTTTCAAAAGGTGAGATTCAAGATGTGCTGAAACTGGGGAGAGACTCTGAAGAATGTGCAGAGAAATTAGGGTTCACCTAAATGGCCCAAGAAAAGTTCTGCTTCCCTTAAAGTTACTCTGAGGTTCCCACCATAAAGGTCTAAGAGAAGGAACAATGAAACAGTTCCAGCTTTATAAACTTCCTGTAATTGGATTCAGAGTCAGAAACTGATGAAAGAACAGGCTTCAAATTCTTGGAGAGAAGAATTTTAAATATATAAGAGAACACCATAACAGACTGAAGGTTCTAACATTTTAACGAAATAATCCTTTATCTAAATATTAAATTATGGACTGCTATATTTCAGTTTGATTTATGCCAGATCCAACTATTGATCCATTTAACTTACCTTCGTAATGAATGAAGGCAAATATACATGTCCCAGGATAATGTTATATCATCCAATCTGAGTTGGTCACCGGGACCAGAGATTTAGTCTTCCAAGCTTTTGGACTTATGTTTGAGTCCATTTTCAGGGAACTTCTCCATGTGTTCATTTGGCTTTTCTGTGAATAGTATTTATGTGGTAATTGATTGTGTGTGGCTTTTAGTTGTTAATTGGAGTATTGAAGGCTGGATTGTTGGTTGCTGTTTTCTTGTGCTGTCTACTCCTAAGTAGAATAGAATAGAATAACAGAGTTGGAAGCAACCTTGGAGGTCTTCTAGTCCAATCCCCTGCTTCGGAGGGAAACCCTACACCACTTCAGACATATGGTTATCCAACATCTTTTTTTAAAACTTCAGTGTTGAAGCATTCACAACTTCTGGAGGCAAGTTGTTTCACTGTCAAGAAATTTCTCCTTACTTCTAAGTTGCTTCTCTCCTTGATTAGTTTCCACCCATTGCTTCTTGTCCTGCCCTCAGGTGTTTTGAAGAATGGCTTTTTTGAGTTGCGGGAAAAAGAGACTCAAGACCAGCGTAATTTCAGCTCTTTATTAAAGGTATAGATCTGTGCTAGACCTGCGAGCCGTGACAGCCCTTCTTATAGGGCTTGCCAGAGGCTCGCATCCAATGACAGCTTTCTGAATCTCCCGTGATCGGTGCGGCCAATCGTGGTTGATTCTTTACAATCCAATCACTGTCGTTCTCTCGTCCAATCACAGTGTGGTCCATGTTAACCAATCAGGTGAGGGTAATCCAATAATGCTAATATGGAACACCCCTCCCCTCTTGGTTTGGTCCATCCTACATGACATAGTCCCGTAGGTAGGTGGGGCTTTTAACCTGCTTATTTGACCTGTGCAGCTCAGTTGTTGTGAGGTCTTCAGCCGGTTCAAATGGGATGTTTGTCACTCCTGCTCTTCTGTATGGAACAGCCTGGAAAGGGTGAGTCAGGCCTTTCACTGCAACTCCCACCTTGTCTACTGGGGTCGGTTGAGTTGTCAGCCTCAGGCTGTAGTTTCGTTTGTTGCGGCAGACCTTTGCGATGTGCCCCTGTTTCTCACAGTGCCAGCAAATGGTGTCTAAGAACCGGCACTCTGAATGGGGGTCTTCGCTGCCACATCCGGCGCACTGAAAATCCAACTTATGACCTCTCTGCTCCCGTCGGTCTCGCTCTGCTTGTAATCTGTGGATCTCCTCCTCCTTGTCTTCGGTATTGGGGGAGGAATCGACGTCCTTGTGGCGTGCTGTTGTAGCTTTGTGACCAACCTCGGGTCTTTTCTCTGGTAATGAGTTGGTCTCCGAAGTTATCTGCTGGTCCCTTGCATTCATTTGGCGCTGACTTCTTTGTGGTCTCGGCTGCGGTGGCTTCAGCGATGGCCTCGGTGACTGTAATGTCCACCTGAGCCATCAATCTGTTCTGGAGTATGGGATCTCTTAACCCAAGAACCATGCAGTCTCTCAGAGCCTCGTCCATGTTGGAGAAACCGCACGCACCCCCGATGTTTCTTAGGCTGCCAAAAAATCCCCGATGCTCTCTCCATCCTTCTGATTCCATCGGTAGAACTCATGTCTCTGGATGAGGTTGGGAACGGCCGGGGCATAGTGGTTTTGGAGTAGCCGGTCTAGGTCTGGCCATGCCATTTCTTTTATGACTTCGGGCTTGGCCAGCACTTTGGCCATCTTGAACACTGCGGGCCCGCAGTGTGTCAGGAACACAGCTCTCTTCCTGTGGTCGTTTGCATCTTTCAAGTTGTTGCTCTCGAGGAACATGAGGAATTGATCGATGTATGATTCCCAGTCCTTGGTTGCCTGATCAAATGGTGCGGGTGGCAAGTTGCTGCTGGCCATCTCGTCAGTTGTTCAGCTTGGTTGCCACATGCCCGACTGGTCTCTTTGTCTCAGAATCCCACCCTTGTCGCCAGTGTTGAGTTGCGGAAAAAAGGGACTCGAGACCAGCGTAACTTCAGCTCTTTATTAAAGGTTTAGATCTGTGCTAGACCTGCAAGCCGCAGCAGCCCTTCTTATAGGGCTTGCCGGCGGCTCGCATCCAATGACAGCTTTCTGAATCTCCCGCGATCAGCACAGCCAATCGCAGTTGATTCTTTATTATCCAATCACAGTCGTTCTCTCGTCCAATCACAGTGCGGTCCATGTTAACCAATCAGATGAGGGTATTCCAAGAATGCTAATATGGAACAGGCTTGACTCCCTTTCCTTTGCCTCTGAGATACTGGAACACTGCTATCATGTCTCCTCTAGACCCTCGTCTTGCTTTTCATTAGACTAGACATACGCAGTTCCTATAACTGTTCTTCATATGTTTCAGCCTCCAGTCCACTAATCATCTTTGTTGCTCTTCTCTGTACTCTTTCTAGAGTCTCATCATCTTCTTTACATTGTATAAGTATTTTGTAAGCTGATGGTAAAATAGCATTCCAAGTCAAGACAGTTTTCACCCAATGTCTACAACAGAACTTTCTATGTCTTACTGGAACAATCTTCAGTTAATGCAAACTACATATAGTCTACTGATTTATTGGTATTAACTGTATGTCTAAATATTTTCTATAAAAATGCTCTTTTTCTTTTTTATATCTTTGTAACCATTTGCTATTTACAGTACTTATAAACCCCAGTCAATTACATTTCAAGAATTGCACAGCAAGTTTTAATGGTTTTATTTTTTTTCCATTGGACATAAGCCACAGGTATTCCCTCAAATCCTGTTTGTGAGCTTCCAATTTGGGTTAACTGCTAAATTACAGTTTGGGTTAACTGCTAAACAACATGTTTGAATGGACAACATGTGGTCTGACCCAATATAGCTGATTTCACACATTTTTCACGTGATCTCTATCTTAACGTGATCTCTATCTTATTTCCTCACCCAGGATATCGTATTATTTACAGTATTTATTCCTTATTTTGCATATTCAACTTGTTGCTAAAATAAAAAATAAGTGGCAAAATGGTATTTAGTTTGGTTGAAAACCAAATAACTTTATTTATGCTTTAATAGTTTTGCTTTCAAGAAGGGGTGCCCAAACTTGGCAAGTTTAAGACTTGTGGACTTCAACTCCCAGAATTCCCAGTCAGTCATGCTGGGGAATTCTGGGAATTGAAATCCACAAGTCTTAAAGTTGCCAAGGTTGGACATCCCTGCTTTAAACAATAGGGTATGGGTCAGTAGTGAGATTCATTTTTTTTTACTACTGGTTCTGAGGGCATGACTTGGTGAGCATGGCAGGGGAAGGATACTATAAAATCTCTATTCCCACCCCACTCCAGGGGAAGGTTACTGCAAAATCTCCATTCCCTCCTCATGCCACTAAATTGCTTTCCAGCTCCATTCTCCGATGCAGGGCAACCAAAGAAGACCCAGCCAATCAGCTGGGACTCAGGAGTTATAGAAGAGATGGGGATGCGGCCAGTCAGAGGTGGTATTTGCCAGTTCTCCGAACTACTCAAAATTTATGCTTCCAGTTCTCCAGAACTAGTCAGAAGCTGCTGAATACCACCTCTGGTATAGGTTATTGAATACAATAGTAAGATGATTTTTTTTCAGTGCTGCTTTTGATTATCATATTTTTTTTTGCCCAGCAGACCTTTCACACAAAAATAGGAGCTGCTCTGCTGTTGTTCTTTCTTGTCCCTTTCTGTTTTCCTTCACCTCCAAGCACTGTTTCTCATGAATAAAGAAAAGCTAGAGTAGTGTAATGATGAGTGTAACTCAGAAAGCTCAAACTGCCCAAGGAGCTGCTGATACAGTTCTACAGAGGAATTATTGACTCTATCATCTCTATAACTGTCTGGTTTGGTTCTGCAACCCAACAGGACAGACACAGACTTCAGAGGATAATTAGAACTGCAGAAAAAACTATTACTACCCACCTGCCTTCAATTGAGGACCTGTATATTACATGAGTCAAAAAGAAGGCTGTGAAAATATTTACAGACCCCGCACATCCCGGACATAAACTGTTTCAACTCCTTCCTTCAAAATGATGCTATAGAGTACTGTACACCAGAACAACTAGACAGAAGAACAGTTTTTTCCCTGAACACCATCACTCTGCTACACAAATAATTCCCTCAACACTGTCCAACTATTTACAAAGTGTACACTATTACTGTTAATCTTCTCACCACTCCTTATTACCCATCTCCTCCCACTTGACTGTTTCCTAGTATGATTTGATTGTTGATTGTACCCTATAACTATCATTAAGTGTTGTACATTATGATTCTTGATTCTTAATGAATGTACCTTTTCTTTATGTATACTGAGAGTATTTACACCAAGACAAATTCCTTGTGTGTCCAATCACACATGGCCAATAAAGTATTCTATTCTATGGCCACATAGTGGTAACCATACCATTAGGCTGTTGAGTAGAGCAAGAGAAGAGAAGCAGGTCATTTCCTGTGCCTGGGTCGAAAGACCTATTCCCTTTGGCCCTTTTACTTGTCACTTAGCCATCCTGTTCGGTAGCCTGGACTGTTTCTCTTGCAGATGCTTATTCAACATAAGCAACATATAGCAACCTTTAAAACCTGTACCTGAATTTTGTTCACAGTAACATTTTTTGCCTAAAAGCAAGCAAGCAAGCAAAGGGAAAAAAAAGCACCAGGGAAAGAAATTACCTTTTAAAATTTTTACCAGCTTTTATTCCGTTGGATGAAAAGATTTGTGTTTTATGGTTTTTCTTGTGAGTTTTTTCCCCCCATGGGTAGATTTTTTTTTTTTACAAACTTCTCATGAGCACAGTGATCTTTTTGCACTTATTTAGTTATGAGGTTGCCCAGAGGATTGTGTAAATGCACCAACTTTCACTGTACAATGCTCCAATGAAGAGCACCTCCTTGACTCCCCATGTTTCCATTAAATCATAAGGAAATCACCCTTCTGGCTGGAACTTTTACACTAGCAATTCTAAATTCCTATGAAGCTTTTCACTCATCTAGGTCATGGTTGCCCCAAAGGTGCTTCTTTCAAAAAGCAACTGCACTTTGTTTTTCCTTAAAAGATATTTTGCTTTTCATCCCAAAAGCTTCTTCAGTTCTGACTGAACGGTGGAGAATGGAAGGATTTTTAGTCCTTGCATCATTTGGTTGTTAGCACTCTCTCTGAGAGTCTTTGATGCTCCTTGGTGATTTATCTGTGCCCTTAATTGCACCTGAATAGTGCAAATGGGTGTGGAATCTTCTTTCAGTTCCAAAAAGGTTCCACACTCATTTAAACTATTTAAGTGGCCCTGAGGATATAGATAAACCTCCAAGTGCCCTCAATGACTCTCAGAAACATTGCTAACAACCAGATGACTGCAAGGAATATAAATCCTTCCATTCTTCACCATTCAGTCAGAACGGAAGAAGCTTCTTGGATGAGAAGTGAAATGTCTTCAAGGAAAAATAAAGAAAGTCTAGCTGCTTTTTGAAAAAAAGCACCTTTGGGGAATAGCAGTTCTTCTGCTAAGGCAGGGGTGTCCAACTCATATCGTCACAGCGGCATCATGTGATGTATCTGGACTTTCCCCCTTCACCAAACCAGTCATAGGCGTGGCCAGCTCATGACACATCTGGCCCATGGGCTGAGAGTTTGACAGCCCTGTGCTAAGGGAGCCCCTTGATTTCTTTTTATCCCATTTCTCAATTTATAAATTTACAATGATATTGTAAATATCATTGAAAGACCATTTGTGCTGAGGTCAACTACCTTTTCAGTAGTTAAATTGTTTTTACTCAGCACTTTTCTTCTAATGGAAATGAACTTGAGATTACTTATAGCAGAATGATGGCCTTTGATGTGATAATATCTCACATTTTCCCACTAACTATATTCTAAGCACATGAAATAAATATTTAAAAGTACGATTTAATCTAACCTCTGAAACTTTCCATAAGTTTTGGAATGAGGTTCATTCCTGCTATCCTACATCATCCATCCTACTGGTATTTCAAAAAGCCCTGAAGTAGTTGACAATTTTTCTTGTTCTCATCCAGATTTTTCTTTTCTCTGCCAACTCTGTAAACCAATTAGAATTGATGTGAGTCAGCTGACATATAAATTTAATTATAATCATTATTAAAAACAAGAGTTCCATAGCAGCGACTTTAAACATACATTTAAAGCATGTCATGCTCTCACACAAACAGTATCAGTAGGCCTTCCAGCCTTAACTGTGCGTTTATTATATAGGAACCTCCTTACTGGAATGGTCTCTGGCCCAGAGATGGCATTCAGCAGGTTCTGACCAGTTATGGAGAACCGGTAGTGGAAATTTTGAGTAGTTCAGAGAACCAGCAAATACCACCTCTGACTGGCCCCACCCCCATCTATGTTCTTCTCGTGAGTCCCAGCTGATTGGCTGGGCTTCTTTTGTTGCCCTGCATAGAAGAACAGAGCTGGAAAGCAGGTTAGTGGGGTGGGGAGGGAATGGAGATTTTGCAGCATCCTTCTCCTGCCATGCCCACCAAGCCACACCCACAGAATTGATAGTAAATTTTTTTGAATCCCACTACTGCTCTGGTCCCTTTCTCTGGTCCTATGAGAAAAGCTTTCCTGCACAAAGTACTAATTATCTGCCTGGACAATAGTTGAGACCCAGCCAGGTAATAAAAAAAATGAGGAAGTTTATTTATAAAAGTTTATTGAAGCTAACTTATCCTCTCCCTAGACTTTTTCCTTCAATCCTATCATACCTGTCCTTCAGATAGGTGACTGTCCTTAGCAGTCATTGAATCTGCAGGCAATCACATTCTGAGGCTGTTGTTTAAGGCCCTGTCACATTGGCCGACGGATGCAAAACGTTTGTAAAAAGGACACAGTGGACGAGAAAATGTTCCACCCATTGTTATCCGCTCTCAAAAGTGCCCCGAATTTGCATAACCAGAGCAGACAACAACGGAAAGCAACGGACGGGGAGAGGACGTAGCCAGCATGTAAAGCAGATGCTCCACGGAAGCCTAGCGGATGGAAGCAGATGGGAGCGGATGGCAAATCCGCGGGGCTTCCGGGGGAGCACAGCGAAGCGGATGCACAGCAGAAAGAGTGGCGGCAGAGCGGATGCCTAGCGGATGCAGAGCGGAAGCCTAGCGGATGCACAGCGTTCACTGCACATGCGGGGAGGATGCATTGCATCAGCCCCGCGGATATAAAGGGAAGCAGCTCGCAAGCAGGTCACCATTCAGAGGAAAGACCTGCTGCCAGACACAGCTCCAGCCAGCCAGCCAGCCAGCCAGCCAGCCCGCAAGCCAACAACCCAACAACCATGGGGAAGGAGAGAAAGCCTCAGCCATCTGCTGCCAGCCCTGGCAAGAGGGACAGGACCACCATTCCCACCCCCTGGCCCTGACTCTGCTTCTGCTGGGGCTTCTGCTGTTCGGGCTCGAACTTCTGGTGCTGGAGTTTCTGCTGGCGCTGCTCCTGGTGCTGGTGCTTCTGCTGGTGCTTACTCTGCTGGCACTGCTCCTGGTGCTGGGGCTTCTGCTGGTGCTTACTCTGCTGGCACTGCTCCTGGTGCTGGGGCTTCTGCTGGTGCTTACTCTGCTGGCGCTGCTCCTGGTCCTGCTGGTCCTGCTGGTGCTCCTGGTGCTCCTGGTCCTGCTGGTGCTCCTGGTCCTGCTGGTGCTCCTGGTCCTGCTGGTGCTCGTGGTGCTGCTGCTGGTGCTGCTGCTGCTGGTGGTGCTACTGGTCCTGCTTTTGCTGCTACTGTTGTTGTTGCTGCTGCTGCTGGTGGAGGTGGTGTGGAGGAGCAGCCCCTACAACCTCGAAGCCCCTCTGATGAGGGCCCATATGGCCCTGCCAGAAGGAGGAAGAGGCAGACACGTGAACGGGAGAGGAGGCAATACACCATAGAAGAGAAAATGAGGAGGAGGTGCTGGAGTGGCTGAGGGAGAATGAATATCTTTGGTGGAAGGGACACAGGCTCTATCGAGACACCAAGAGGAAGCAGGCTGCTTGCAAGCAACCCAACCCGCATCCGCCCCTAGCTCCACCTACACCAAAAGGCAGAGAGGCAGGAGAGGCAGGAGAGGCAGACTGGAGGGGCAGAGCCACACTGTCCTGCTGGAGATCAGGAACACCATCAGGAGCAGCGTATATCTCCTCTCTCAGCTGGTACACACCGACGTCCATCCTCCAACCGCAAGCACTTCCTCACCTACGTCAACCAGACCCTAATGAACATGTCGGAAACACAGTACCAGGTGGTGAAGGACAGGATCACCGATCTTCTTCACAACCCTCCAGACCAAGCTGAACCTGCTCCCACCCAGTCCAGGCCTGCTCCTCCACCCCAGGTGATGTCACTGCCCTTCCAAGGCTTTCCGCAGGCCCTCACCTACCAAGGCTATGGCTACCAGGAGGTCCAGCAGCACAGGCAGCCCTTCCCAGTCTAGGCACACAGGTACATTGGAAGCCACCGGTGCCACTGATGCTACTGATGCCACCCATGCCACTGATGCCACCCACGCCACCGATGCCACCCACGCCACCGATGCCACCCACGCCACAGATGCCACCGACGCCTCATCTCGCTCAGCTGCAGACCAGACATCCCCACTACACTGCTCCTTCCTCCACCCCACAGCCAAGCCCAGCCTCAGAACATCTGTCATCGGTTTTGGGGCTGACACCCCATGTCATAGAGGAAAGGGTTCTCAACATCACAGGACTGAACCAGCTCTCTGAGAGCTTCCTCCACACACCATCCCCTGTTGTCCTCTCGGGGCCAGGTACCCCAATGGTGCCTCAGACCAGTATTCCAGCAGCAGCCACCTCCACAGCACCTGGACCCTTCACCCCTGAGACTGGGCACATCTCAGAGTGACCAAGAGGAGTGCCAGAGACTGGGTGGCTACCTGTTGACTTCATTTTTGCTTTGGACACTTGACTTGGGTCATTTTGCTTTTACAGCTTGTTATTAAGAAAGATTATCTTTGCTTCACACACTTGCTTGATTTATTTTTATAAATAAAGTCTTGGTGGAAACTTTTAGAAATGGTTTAAGCCTTTGCATGCTTGTGGGATGGGTAAAGATAGCAGTGGAATGGGCAGGGATGCCTTTGGGATGGGTAATAGCTGTGGGATGCGCAGGGATACCTTTGGGATGGGTAATAGCTGTGGGATGGGCAGGGATACCTGTTGGATGGGTAATAGCTGTGGGATGGTCAGGGATACCTTTGGGATGGGTAATAGCTGTGGGATAGATAAGCCTCCAGTGCAAGCATAGTGGGACTGTATGGTCCACCCTCCCAGCTGCCACACCTTTGGCCCTTTATTATCAATAACAATGTAATCATTGATCCACACATTTCAACATAAACACAACTCTTTATTAAATGCCCTGTTCATTGTAGTCCCACCCAACATACATGGCCCAATCTCATCAGTGTGATGAGACAGGCTGAAGGAAGTATCCATTAATGATCTATCATCCTGTCTTGCCACTCCACTGCTCCAGCTGGGGAGTTGCACCAGTGTCTCATGAGGTTGCGCTGCTTCTTCCCTTCATGTGAGGCTCTGTTGGGGCCTTGCACATCCACAGTGTCTATCAGGTTTCGCCCTTGCCTCCATTCCCTGAACTCCATGTCCCCATTGCCTTGTTGGAGGTCCATGACCCTGTTCTGCAACACTGGGTAGCGGGTGCGCATGAGATTGTGCAGGATGCAGCAAGCTTCCATGATCCTCCTCACGGTCTCTGGGCGATGCTGCATGGTGGTGAGAAGTACCTGGAATCTGTTGGCCAGGATGCCAAAGGCATTTTCCACCACCTGCCTTGCCCTGGACAGCCTGTAGTTGAAGATCCTCTCTTCACAGGTGAGGCTTCTGGAGGTGTAGGGCTTCATGAGGTAGGTTCTGAGGGAGAAGGCGTTATCCCCCACGATGAAGTAGGGCACATCTTGTGTGTCATTGGGCAGGGGTCTGGATCTGGGAAACCCATGATGAGGTTGCGTTCCAGCCCCTCCTTGAGGTCACTGGCATTGTATACCTGGGCATCCGAAGCTGACCCGTTGCCTGAAGCATCGATGTACATAAACTTGTAGTCAGCATCGACCATGGCGAAGAGGATGATGATGAAGAAGCCCTTGTAGTTGAAATAAGTGGACCCTGACTTGGCTGGAGCTTTGCAGGCCACGTGCTTGCCATCGATGGCTCCAACGGTGTGGCGGAAGTTACACTTCTGATACCACTGCTCTGCAACTTTCTTCCAGTCTTCTTCAGTGGAGGGGCACTGGAGGAGCTCCTCCAGGTATTCTTCGATGATGGCCTGCACCACTTCTCTGACCACAATGCTGATGGTGTTTTATGGCACCCTCCAGCCATACTGCATGCTTTTGTAGGTGGTCCCTGAGGCCAGGTGGCACAGAGTGAGTGCCACTTTGAGCCCAGGTTCCAGGCTGGGCCGGAGGTTGGTGCTCTGCTTGGTCAACCTGGGTCTAAGCCGATCCACAATTTTGTCAAACATGGCTGGCGGCATCCTCATGAAGTTCTGGAATGCACGAGGATCTTCGTTCCTCAGCTTCACCATCAGCTTGTTGTACAGTCAGTACTCTGCTCTTCTCCCGATCCATCTTCGGACCCCTCCTTTTCTTCCCGTAGAACAGGTGAAAGAGCCTGTAGAGGGCTTCGCACTGTTGCAGAACGATGGTGGCTACCAAAAGGAGTGTGTTACGATCCATGGTGGAGATGACTGGATGCTGTGGAAGAGCAAGAGCAAGAGCAAGATGAAGGCTGCAGAGGTCTGCACAGTAGGGCTACTGGACTGAAAGTGAGGTCCAGGTGAGTTCCTTCCCCTTTTTAGAGGAAATATCATTTTTTCACTCAGTGTCCTTTTGCATCCTCTAGGCATCCTCTAGACATCCTTAATATCCAAGATAGGTCCCCTCTGTGAACGTTTTTTCCATTTTAAATGCTTTCTTTGCGAGCTGCATCCGCTTTCACACTTTCTCCGTCCGTGCTACTAACACTGCGCATCCATTCCACGTGTCCGTTTTCTTCCTCCCTGTGTCCGTTTTCCGCTAGAGTGGATGCGAGTTGCGCGGATGCGCAGCGGATGCCTAGCAGATATAGCGGATGCGTAACGGATGATGACAGATGTATGCGTTGCGGATGCAGAATGGATGCGTTGGATACATTTTCCGCTTAAAAGGTTTGGACAGCTCAAAACTTTTTGAACAGATGGAACCTCAGTCGACGGATGCTGGACGGATAGAGGTGATGAAAAACGGACACAGTGAGTACAGAATGGAAGCATCGTGTTAACCAATGGATGGCAAGTGTTTCTCTCCATTTTACATCCTCTTTCCATCCGTTGGTGCAGTGTGACATGGGCTTTACTCACAAGGAGGTTGTGCTTTCCCTTCATGACATAGACGAAGACCCAGTCCATTCTTCTATCCTCTAATCTTTCCAGGGCTGAATTGGAATCCTTATATTTGGTGTTAAATGACAGTTGCTTATTATTTATTTATTTATTTATTTATTTATTTATTTATTTATTCATTTATTCATTTATTCATTTATTCATTTATTCATTTATATCAGTAGTAAGATTGGCAGCATACAAGTTTAATTATTTTTTTTTTCTTTTTATGACCCTGTAAAAATAATTTTTAAAAATTCCCTTAATTCGGGGTAGAGTCCGGGCGACTGAGTGGAGCTGAGTGTTTACTGGACAGATGCCCTTCCTGATGCCTAATTGGAGTTTGCAACAGATTTTTTTTTCTTTATGCCCTAAGAAAGAAACATCTGTCACTGTCTAGGATTGAACTCTCAATCTTCCAAATGGGAGGTTGACCATCTTGACCACGAGGCGACCATGCTGCTGATACAAGTTTAATTAAAATAAATATGTAAATAAATAAGTAAATCAGTAAGTAAATAAAGCATTTTGACCCTGGAAAATTCTATCTTTCAATGTTTCTTCCATGTGCCATTGTGGGAATGAATTTCTATGTTTATTCTCCAGACCTGGGTGGTATTGAATGTAGAACTGGGGCCAGGTTCCTTCATGCTCTGTCTTGAACCAATGCCCAGAGCAACCATTTCATTGACTTTAAGATATCACATTTAGGCGGTCTGCTACATTTCCTACATATGTATTATGCTGATGACTCCTCAAAGTAATGGCTTGTGAAATGACTGGGCTGACTGCCTCAATAGAGAGCTATCAGGCCCACCACGTGGCTATCATGCCCCACCAGAGCCCAGCCCTGAAGTGTCTTCCAGAAGCAAGTGCACGGGGCAATGTCAGCTGTCTGCAGAATGGGCTAGAAGACCTATCGTAAGGCATGAACTTGAGAATCTGTTTACAGGAGTGTGGTGCTCATCATCTCTCATCTGGGAATTTGTCTCTGGATATGAAATACCAGCATTTGAGCAAATACTTTTCTCTCTGCAGCTCAGTAGGATCTGAATTCATAGAACATTTACTATGAAAGTAAAAACAAAAAGCCCAAAACTGATCTTCAATTTCATGGTTGCAATTTCTCTTATAATCCACAACCCTTAACTTCTTTCTCTCCAACCTATGATCATATATCAGCTGCTCCCTGACTGAATTCCCATCCAGCTGTTGAAATCCAGCCATTGAACAGCTTGTATCAGACCAAGGGTTGTTTCTCATGGCTCTGAAGGTCCCTCACAACCTTTGGAGTCTTTCCTCTTTCTAGATTCCAACCAAAAATATGCCACAGCTCAGATAATCATGTGCAGGAGGGAGAGGTAAGGGGGAGTGGAAAGGAAAGAATTAGCAAATTAGCAACTGGAGTGAAAATGATCCAGGGTGAAAATGATCTGACTTCAATGTTTCTTCTCTGTTATTACCTTTACTGCATGAGGGCCATGATTAAAGTGTGCCTGTATGTGATGGACGTTGGGTGGCTGGTTATGGAAAGTAGTACATGAACAACGCCTTGATTTTTAAAATCTTTTTTTGGATGTGTATAAGGAGCATTTTTGCTTTTATAAATAGGCTAGTTCTATTTTGGGGCTCACTCTACAGATTTAGACTCCCCTTTTACAATTATGAGAAAGGCAGTTATTTTTCCTTCCTTCCTTCCTTCCTTCCTTCCTTCCTTCCTTCCTTCCTTCCTTCCTTCCTTCCTTCCTTCCTTCCTTCCTTCCTTCCTTCCTTTCTTCCTTCTCTTTTTATTTCCTTCTTCCTTTTTTCTTTCCCTCTCTCCCTCTTTCTTTCTTTCTTTTCTGTCTTTCTGTCTCTCTTTCTGTATGCCTGCCTGCCTGCCTGCCTGCCTGCCTGCCTGCCTGCCTCTCTCTCCCTCCCTCCCTCCCTCCCTCCCTCCCTCCCTCCTTCCTTCCTTCCTTCCTTCCTTCCTTCCTTCCTTCCTTCCTTCC
>BLBF01000016.1:37968473-37990869 GCA_015471245.1 Laticauda colubrina | reverse complement strand
TATATATATATATATATATATATATATATATATATATATATATATATGCTTTTAAAAAGCCTTCCTTCAATTTCACTTACAAAAAAAAAAAAGATCTCCTTCCTTAATTTTATTTCCTTTGGGATGGTTTGGGTCCTGAACTCATTGTAAGATCTTCAAACACATAATAAGAATTAATCACCATTAGTTCGCTATTTTAACAGCTGCTTGCTACCTCCATAGCTCAGTGCAGCTGCAAACTTCTCTCCCTTTGCTGACATCATAATCCCATTACGGCTGCAAACTTACATACATAAAATGCAGATTTAAGCTTTTCTCCTTCCCTCCCTCCTTCTCTCTGTTTCAAAAACAACTTCTACTTCTTAATTGCTTGAGCCGCTATCAGAGACATAAAATTCGTTCTCACTTGGCAGCTCGTCTTCTTGTGGGGTTGAACTTCGAAGCGTGCTCCTTGGCTGCTGGCTTTATTACTAGACCCAAATGTAAGTTCGTAACTGGCTGACTGGGATTCAGTTGCCCAACTTACAGGCTGAGTTTTCCAGACGTGGCAGCTGGGTCTGTTGATTCCTTCCTCCACCTTTTCCCTGTACCCTTTGCTGGGAAATATTTTATGAGCCTACCAACTGCCATGATCTATGCATAAATCTATGGTTATCTGTTTTATAGTGAGGGAATCAAGATACCTCCTTGAGCCCAGAGGGCCAAAACATTTGGCTGTGAAACACTGATTGTTCCCCAGCCCATGTTCAGAAAAGATTGGAAGGGAAGGAGGGGGTGAGTTATTCAGATTTGGCTAATGAGGGAGGTAGGATCATCCCAAGATGTTCTGTAGCTGAAGGAAAAGGATAAGTCACCTCTCTGGGAATAGACAGTGATTGATAGGGTGTCATTTCCCAGCCTATGGTGTCTCTACAAGTCAACCAAATATCTGCAAAACTCTTGATGCTAAAAGTGTGAAATTCACTTTTGTTTCACACATTTAACATGTGACACTTAGCTTATTGTATCACCCCTTCAAAAAACTCCTGTTGAGTACATTCTGAATGCAGGGAGTCCTCAACTTACAAGCAGAACTGAGTCCAAACTTTGTGTCATTAAGTGAACGATTTATTAAACAAGTTTTGCCCCATTTTAGGATTTTTCTTTTCAACAAATCACTGCTGTTGTTAAATCAGTAATAGGGTTGTTATGTTAATCTGGTTTCCCCGTTGACTTTGCTTATCAGAAGATGGCAAAAAAGAAAAGAAAAGAAAGAGGAATTGCAGGATTCCGAGAGACTGCCACAGTCATGAATGGGAGTCAGTTGTCAAGCATCCGCATTTTGATCCAATGACCATGGAGATGCTACAAGGGTCGCGAAGCGTGAAAAATGGTTGTAAGTCACTTTTTTTCAGAGGTGGTATTCTGCAGGTTCTGACCAGTTCTGGAGAACCAGTAGGGGAAATTTTGAGTACTTTGAAGAACCGGCACCTCTGACTGGCCCCACCTCCATCTATTCTCTGTCTCCTAAGTTCCAGCTCATTGGCTGTGTCTTCTTTTGTTGCCCTGCACAGGAGAATGGAGCTGGAAAGCAGGTTAGTGCAGTGGGGAGAGAATGGAGATTTTACAGTATCCTTCCTCTGCCATGCCCACCAAGCCACGCCATGCCCACCAAGCCATGGTGGTAAAAAAAAAAAAAATTAATCCCACCACTGCTTTTTTTTGCACTGCTGTTGTAACTTTGTATGGTCACTAAATGAATTGTTGTAAATATGGACTACCTGTATGTGTTTTGAGGTGTTGTCACTGCTTCCAGCACACATATGCAGAACTTTATCATGAAGCACATCATGATTTACTCCTCAGCAGGAGACATCCCAGGAGAAAAAAGACAGTGGCTGCTTCTGCTGTCCATCTCCTTTTCGGAGGCTGCCTCCTGAGTCAGCTCTGTAGGGAACCAGACCATTCTGTGTGGCATCCTAAGGAGTACCAGAAGAAAACCATTAGGAACCCTTGAATATGTTTGAAAGAGAGGAGGACTTTGTAGCAGCACCAAATTCTACTTATCACAGCAAAGCAGAGGAGAACTTACAGTATAGTTGGTTAAGGTTTTCTTATTTTGTTGGTTGCTGTTGTTTTTTTTTAAACTTGCATATATAGCATATGATACCTAAAGGCAGTTATAAATGTGCTACAGCCACTACTGCTATTAGTAAATGCTTCTGGGTGCAAATATCATTTGTACATATAGCAGGGGCACTTCCATTGAACCCGATCCTACACTGAGATGCTTTGATCTACTATCAGCTGTGTGGCCCAGTCTTAAAGCCTTAGTTCTGGACTCTATATCTCTCAAATAGGCTGTGTTTGTATGTTTGATACTATACTGTTTTCTTCAAACATAGGTTTTCTTTAATTATTTCTCTGTTAAAAATAGGAGGTTTTGTTCTCCTTGCTTTCTCTTAGCTATTTTGGGATCTAGACTATAAGGTCATTTGTTCCACACTTTTCAATAGCTGTGTCTTGATTCTTTTAACTCCTAAGCACTTAGATTTGAGATAGATAATTACGTTGCTTAATAGTAAATTGCACTGCAACATGCCCAGAGGGATCTGAAATAAAAGGTATTTAAAAATCTACCATGTTAGAAAAGCAAGATAATTTCAACTAATGAGATTATCAGGGATAATCAGTTTACAAAAGCCCATTATGAGCAGATTCATTGATGTCTTAAAACAGAAAAGAAGAATCCTATTTATTTTTTTAAACAAATTGCTTTTTCAAATGGAAATAGGCTGTTTCCCATTACCTTTTATTTGATAATTTTTGTAGCCCCATCTGCTGTCCAGTTTTGGAAATATCTGTTTTAGGATATATCTATATCTATATCTAGATATACAGCTTGCTGATAATGTGCAGAAAATAAAAACTTTTACACAAATAAATCATTGCATTGGTTTCCGGTGCTAAGGAAACTTGTAACACCAAAGTATTCTGGTATTGAATGTAGCTCAATTTTCCTTGTAATGTGGAAATCTATAGTGGTAACTATTTTTAATGGTTACTTAACAGAAAAATAATTGTACTGATAATTGAAACATCTATGATAAGAATGTAAGTTTTTCTCACTTCGACTGGACTGGGCAGATTTCTCCTTCATGACTCCAACTTATTTTATGCTTGTACAGATATTAAAACTATGTGGGAAGGCATTGGAGAATATAGAAGACAAACTGCTTTCAAGAAAATTAAATTTTTTTTTATTTATGTAAGTTTATAACTAGAACTCATACTGATTAGTGTAACAGAGGTGTGTGAGAGAGGGGGGGGGGGGGGGAGGGCAGAGAGAGAGATCCATTTAGTTTGGGTCAGGTATCATTATGCCAATGATATACATTTCCAAGCCAGGCTAGGCTACAGATGCTGTGGAAGTCTTTAGGAACTGATAGGGGAGAAACAAATCAGATTAAAACTCTGTAAAATGGAGAAGTTGGTCATCCAGAAACACCTTGGCTCTCTGGAAACATGGTTCTGGTGGTTATTTTAGATGGGGTCAAATTTCTCTTGAAGGAACAGATCTGTGATTGCATGTTTTTTGGGTTCAGTATTCCTCTGCATTTGAAGACTGTGGCCAGAGTGGTCATTCCAAAGCTTCAGCTGATATTCTACTATAATCTATAGTAGAATAGATTATAGTAGAATAGATTATATGGCTATAATCATAGTTAGCATTGTGATTATCATCACAACTGCACTCGACATAGTTCAAAAATGCAATAGCCAGATTTCTAGCTGAAAACTCACAACTATGGATAGAGTAAACCTATTACTAAGAATATCCTACTCACTCTGGTAGCTGCCAGTAGGTTTCTGAATCCAATTCAAAGTTTGTTTGTTTACTGAATTTATATAACCACCCATCTCACTTGCAAGTTCTGGTTAGAAAGACCTGTGAGATGTCCTTACTAAATATGATTCTGCTTATTTTGTTTTGACATATACAGAAGGTCTGTTTAAGGTTCCATCCTGAAGGAAGACAGGTGTGAACCAGAAGTCAGATCCCCATGTAATAAATATATTGACCCCAGAAGCTGTTCCGGTTCTCTTTGGTTTTGACATTTCAAAAAGCACTGACAAGTGCTTTGTTTCACTGGGCCTTTGGCCCCTGTGATAAATTGTGAATAACTACATAGCTTTATGTTTTTTAAGATATGGCATAGTTTTTATAGCATTTTTCTCTGTCTGCTTCAGGTAGAACAATGACTCCCACAAATTCAGAGGCCCATATTCACCCTACATTGATTTAGTTTCAAATCATAATTAGAACCAGTGCAAAATAGTAGTCCCATGTTGCCCAGATAAATATTATACTGAATGTTACTGACAGGCCAAGCAGAATAAAATTCATTCACCATCTAATTTCCAATATAGACCATGTATTGTAGTTGTTTCTGCCTTAGAATGGCTGAAGGCAGGAGTCCAGATGATCAGATTCATCTATCTCTACTGTAATTCCTTTAATAACTAAAATTTTGTCCCTATGCTGTCTTCAGAATTAATGTTTTGCCTAATTTAAAATACCTTGAGATCACCTATAACTCAACCTTAATTCAAGTTTGTTCTTCTGATGCAGCTTTAAGTATGTCTGTTTTTATGCTTTAATGATTGTGTTTTCTCTGAAATCCACTGATGGAGTGGAAAGTTATAAATTTATAAAGAAATACTAAATACAAATGTAGTCAAGATCTCATGTAAAAGGGAGATGGTTATTTGTACAGAAAAATGAGTACAATGTTAGAACAACACAAAATTCAGACAACTTAAAAAAATAGCAAGCAAATTTGAGGTAAGTGAGAGACAGAATGAAATTTAACCTTGAAGCTGCTCTCTTTATTGCAGATGGAAGGAAGCAAATTGAAAATGAAGCATGTGATTCTGAGTTTGCTTTCTTTAGTTTAAACACTAAAGGTAAGAAAAACAGTTATTTTGTGTTGTTAGAGTTCTATTTGTTCATTCTTCTAACATTTCAGGAAACACACCTGGAGTTCCAAGGCAGTTTTAGTCAGCGCTATATTTTCAGACTATTTTGGAGAACTTCTATGGGAAGACACAGTAGGTCAGAGGAAAACTGTTCCCATACATTTTGGAACTCTCCTAAGCATGACAAAACATAATTGGTGGTTTAAAGAAGTTGAATTACTTTTCCCAACTACATCTATTCTGTACAGTAAGTCAGTATGAATATGAACACAATACAATAGTTTTGCATTCTTCATTTCTATGCATTCTTTAAGAAAAGTGCAATATTAACATTCTTAGCATCCAGAAAGCAAAAGGGAAAGGAGGTGGAACTATGGTCCAACAAGTCACAAAGTCTCTCAGATGTCATTGACAGAACTCAATCAGCTTAGATAACTCTGCTAACCACAATATCCTACAACCTTACTGACTTATCCAGACACTTGTTATTTATGTAGGAGCTGTTATACAATGGCACTGCTTTATTTATTTTAGCCCTGAGCAAAAGCATTGCACAAATATCTACAGCATACCTATAAGCTAGGTTCACAACACAAAACTTGTTTTAGTTTCTGAACATTTTCCTATCTCTTCATGATGATTTCAGAGATGGCTGTTCTGTCCTTCCATAACCTACGTTCTGACTTTCCGTAACCTACAATGATTTCAGACTTCTCTAAATAATACATATGTTCTGTCTTCTTTTGATGGAATGATGAATAGAACTTAAGAGTGATTGATTGACTAGTGTTAACTTGGCCAATGTGTTTAGAATGGCTCATATTCCCCCTTTCCACTCTGAATTTATGAATTTGTCCCAGGTTTTTTTTCATTTCTTTGTCTCTGGCCACTGCAGCATGTTAACTTCATCCAATTGGCAAGCATGCAGTCCCTCTGGCACTGGTACAAATGCCATTTTGTGGATTGTCCATTAAGGGGGGAAGTACAAGGGAAATGTAGCTGATCCTTCCAAAACAATAAGCACATTCTCAATATGAAGTGTGCTGTTTTGCTTATTCTAGGGTGTGAGGCTGCAATCATATTTTGCATTAAATGAGGATTTCAAATGGCATTTAAGCAATGATATAAATGATAGCCACTTTAGATTTTAATTATATATGTAGTTTAACATTGCTGAAGTATGTAATGCTATATCAAACAGATTCAAGTAGAATTACGTATGCCAGCTTTCTTCTGTTTTTTAAAATTAGAATGTTTTCTCTCACTACGTACAAGTAAATTTTACTTTTTATAAAGCTAGTTCTTAATCTGAATACAAACTGTATTCTCCAATTTTAAATAAAATTAGTTGGAAAGGAAATTCCCTTGACAATGTATTTCTAATAAATAGGTTTACAATCAGAATATGAGAATATCTGCTTTATTATATAGAGAAACTATTGTGTTAAATATCTTGAAAGAAGATTTTTCTTTATAAATTTGGAAACAGCTAATTTAACATGACTTGAGCTGTCTAGCTCTGACCTAGTGTTACCCTCCATAATTAAAAGACAAATATATACAGAATATTTTTTACAGAGCCCACAAATATAAGTTTCTACATTACAGGTTTTGGTTCCAATTCATGGAGACTAACAAGAATGGTAGTGGATAGTAATCAAAGTGAGCTGTCCATTATTATGGCTGTCCATCATGTTATATGGGTTAGAAGGGATAAAGTTATTTACATTTCAAAGAGGATACAGTTTTGGAATTGCAAAGATTCTAGAATTCTTATAAAATGTATAGAGCAAAATGAGTTTGGTACTTAACAGCTTTTCAAAGCCTTAACTACTATAGAAGAGAATATCTGTAGCTCAGAATTGAACTGTCTAGTTCACAGTGCTCTCTGGGCTTGATAGTGTGCTCAAAAATGTTTTATTACCTGACTAGGTAACATCATCAGTATGAGTGAATATAGGGTCTACTCCCTATTTATATATGGTAGTTTCCTTTGCCAGTGGTGGCGGTGTGGCTTTCTCTTTGATAGTTCCTTGATTAAGATATTATTAAGATGTATTTGAGATGTTTTGCACTGCAGAACATAAGAAAAAATGGTAATGAAACAACTAAGCTCAGAAGCACCAAGGATTCCATGCCTTAATAATTATATTAAGTAACACTGAGAATATACCCTTGAGACTTAAGGTTAAACAGATATTATTTTTACCTTTTTAGTTGATTGGTCCAAGCATCCATGCATGCCTGAGAGCAGGTTCATAAAAAGTTTTGTTTGGTTTAGAAAATGTAAATCAAAATTGGGTAAGTGAACTTCTGGGTATCAAACATGAAAGCTAATGCCTCATTTTCATGACTTGGTAATTAGGTAAAAATGAAAATACAGTGACACTAATTATTCTTAAGGAAATAATAGTAGAATAACCAATCATATAAATATGAGGTATATATCAAGAGCTTGATTATAAGTGCATGTTATTAACAAAACTATCATAAATTTTCCAAAAGAAAAGCTAGTTGTTTCTGAACCAAACCATATGCCACTAAGTTTTTCGAGATATACTTTGCATTGTAAAAAAAAAGTTGTTTTAAAGTTGGAGAATTATACTTCTATATTAATCCATGATCTTTATATATAGCTTATCTATGAATATTTCAGCCATAACACTAAATTTCTTCTGGTTTTGTACAGGTAACTTGGCACTTTTGGGAATTCCCAGGTGCAGTGTAAGTTCAGTGGAACCTTACAAGTGGCACAGCTTATATTTCAAGGCATCATTTATATTGGTTCCTTGATTCATGAACACACAAACAGACATATCAACTACTCCTCAAGAGAATATTGCCATATCCATTGTGATTGAAAAAATATTATCAAAGGTCTTAAATTAGGTGAGTGTCTATCAAAGATATGCATTTCAGTTGAAAGCAAAGGGAGGAATCACAAATAATGGCTTCAGTTGCAAAAGGTATTACAAATTATGAAAGCAGGAAAAAGAAGGGGATGGAAGCAAATTCTATGGATCTGGCAAAAGCATTTTTTCAGTAATACACTTGCTGTTCTATAAATGGCCTCAGATCATCACTAGCAGGGAGAACAACAGCGAATTCTTGGAAGATGCAAGGTTTTATCATCCCTTATTTGAGCTCTGGTTTTTTTAAAAAAAGAAATCCAAAATCAGTACTTTCCTCACTCCCCTTTTCACAAGGGATTCCTTGTGTTACCTTTAGATTTAGATAAATATATATTTGGGTTTATTGATAGAATAGCTATCTTCAATTATAAGAGAAGTGTGTATTTTACTTGGTTTTTTTTATTATTTAGCAGTCAAAATGCACACAGGAAAACCCAAGGTAGATATGTTCCCCCCTTTTTTCTGCATTTGAAACTCACAGCCATTTAGTAGGTGATTAAGAAGGATGCAGAAATTCAAGATTCCTCCACCCACCCCTCACTATTCAGAAAAGGATTCTGTCACATGTATCAATGTTTGATCAGCAAGAGTGTCTCTCAAAAGACATACATTTGAGGAAACATTTAGCAAGCAGCATAGTACATTAGTGTCACAAACACTTTATGGTACCGAACAGGCAAGCCACAGAAGTTATCCAGATGAACAGGGTGCAAACATATAGTAGCAACAGTGCTTGTGTATAAAAGTGTCATGTTTTGGGGAGAGGAAAAAAATACGTGAAGCAAAAGAACAAAGATGCAGTTGGAATGAAGTCAAGCTCCACACTAAATGCTGATGATGAGACAAAAAGAACTTTACAGGAATCTTATACATCCATACCTTTTGGGATGATTCTCCATGAATTTTAGGAAATTCCTTTCAATTTAAGGAGAGGTCAGCTTCGCAGATTCCTGCAACAGTAACAACAGAGGCATTACAGAACTGAAGTGTGTATGGATGTGTGGGAGTGTGTAGTGATTGTACTGAACTACAATCTCTAGGCATGTTTATTATTATTATTTTTAAAAAGCTTCATTTGGGACTGCAGTTAGAGACTGGAATAATTCTTTAGTAAATACTGCTGACATTTAGATAGTTAAGGGATCCTATTCAAGCGACAAAGAATGACTTGTTCTTATTTGCATAAAAATTCACAGCAGCAGCAGCAGCAGCATTCTAAAAGAAAGTTAGGAGGAGGTTGATTACAATTGTCCTTTTGTTTTAGAATATGCCCTCATCATTATTCTTATTTTATTACTTCATTCTTCATTTTTTTTAAAAAATGTATTCGATTTACCTCTGCTTTTACAGCTGGGTTTTAGAGTAACATTTAGAAATTAAAAAATAATAGCAACCACCTCACAACAGAAGCAGCTAATAGGAAATCAACACGGGAGAAATTTTCAACAGAGGATATTAAAAAAAAATAGAAGCAGGAACCCTGGAAACTTCTTAGAAATAGAAGTTGTCAAAGTTTTCAATATGCTTGAAAACTTCTATTGGCAGATGCTTAACTTTCCAAAAGGTAACACAAAATCATGCCTACAATCATCATAAACCCCCGGCACGGAATCACAATCTTCAAATAAATTCTTGTTTAGTTCTCTTCATGTAATATTGTTCCCTGGTGTTAATTACATTTAAATGGGAGAGTCCTAGTTTGGCATCATTCATTTGGCTTGAAAAGTACTTCCCAATTTATCATACCTGTCAACCTCTATGCATCACAGGCTAATACTTTATTAAGAAAAAAACCATTGGGGAGCTACTGATCCCATTTAAGTACATTGGGCAGAATGTACAACTAATTAAAAAGCATATTTTACATTATTAATTTTTGAGTTTCACTTAATGAATGTGAAATGACAAGGCTACTATTTTTATATTCAAGCTCTCTGGGCTTTTTAGTTGAGGGAATTAAATTCTACCGATTTTTACAAAGATGTTGCTCCAGAGAATTGTTGTCAAAAAAGCTTCCCTTTTTTTCTTTTTCTTTTTTAGCTATGAATTTTATTTTTAAGGACAGTCAAAAAGAGTTCACCGGATGTTGTTGTTGGGTTGTGGTTGCTTTCAGCCGGAACAATAAAAGTACTTTAGATGAGGTATAAAATATGGTTTTTAAATTATATTATGATTTGCAAACACTAAAATATAATTGCAGCGCAGTTGAGAGAGCACAAAAACATCTAGTCTTTATTGTATAAGACAATGTGATAAAATATTTTACAGCCAAAAGCTCATTTTGCATCTGGAAAATTGCATAAACTGATATCTGGGGAGGGGAAGGAGGAATCTCATTAAAAGTAAAGTTTTTTTTTTTTAATATTCTTAAAATAAAGCAATAGACTATAATTGCAATTTTTCTCCCACTCAGACTTTATTAAATTGCATAACTGTTCAAATATCTAATAATCTCTTTAAAGTAAGGCATAAAATAAGAGGACTCCATGATTCGGCAGGCTGATGTAAATTGATGCCAGGATTATTTTATTTAAAAAAATAATTATTTGAATATGGCATTATATGCTACAACCTTGATTTGGCATGTTGGATTCAAAGTGCAATAGTACAGTTTTTATTAAGCAGCATTCAATGTTGTGTTATTTAAAACTTTCCCAGGTGGAGCCTGGCACTATACTGCATTTGAATACCACATAATAACACATTTTTATAGGGCTGTTGGGGGGGGGGGAGACTCAGTCCTCTCCCCCCAAATGTGCTTACAATTAGCTCTCTGTATTTTTATTGTCTTTTTTTCCTTCTAACCACAAAACTCACACTGGAGGCAAAGCTTAACGGCTGAGCTTTCCTCTTGTAAATATTAGGAAATTACATTTGTACAAACTGCAGGACTTTGTCAAGAAGGGCTGGAGCCTTTCCAAGGCAAATTAATCAGGATAAAGTTGCTCTCTGTTCAACATGAACATAGTTTATTTTCTGAAGGTATTAATTTGTCAACAGTTTGCCTGCTTTGCTGTGACTCATGCAAATGTCATTCAAGGAAAACACAAATTCAGTCCTTCCAGATCTACCTTGTACTTTCACAGAGGCAGTTCCAGCTATTCAAAAATATTACATATTTGAATTCCCAGCATATGATTTGATGCAAAAGGCTTAAATCTTTTGCAAAGAGACAAACGTTGCTTTTGAAACCAGAAAACAATGTCTCATCCTTCTAGAAATAAACACAACAGACCCATGCCTAACTGATTTGCAGTAATGCTATGTATTTTAATCTGATGTTTTAAAATGGTCACAATACTTTGCCCTAAGCAAACAATTTTCTAAATGAAAACCAACAATTTTAAATCCATTCTCTTACTGCTGTCTTCCAGATGACACTGCATTATTTCTCAGTGTAACTTGCTCCCCACAAGCAACAATTACAATTCATTGTTCTCTTTCTGGAATGACGAAAAAAATGCATGAGGGGATCAGTTTTTAGGCTTGCCAGAGCTCTTCCTCTTGCCAAATGTCATAATGACTTGTCCACAAAACAAATCTTACTTCTGACTGGTACTGTAGATGACACCAGAAATGCAGAATTTTTTCAAGTGCTCTCTCAAGGACAAATATTTTTTCAGGGTTCTGATTCCCTCTTGATTTTGATTTCTATTATTAATGTGCATGAACAATTTTATTCAAATTAATTGATACTCTCCAATCCTAATGTTTATCTTAAGAGGGTAGCTAACTTTTAATACTTGTATAATTAGGGCTGATTCGGCATGGGGAAGCTCAAAATATACATGTCACTAAATGATGCTGATTGTTTAATAAAGTCATCTCATTAGGAAATGAAAATACATTTGTATTAGATTTCCTCTCCTTTTTTTTTGTCCTTTCAAAACCCTCAGTCATTCCCTTTTCTTTTAACATGGTTAATATTAATATATGGGCCCAAATAGTATTGATGCTGTTCTTATTTTATTTGCTATGTTCACAGTTTTATTATTTAAGAATTCAGTTGTTGCCAAGTATTAATCAATATATTATGCTGCTCAGTTGGGCAAGCTGTATGAAAACATTGTGCCCCTAGGGTTAATACAGTCAAGAGCCAGAAAAGTGTTTTAGACATGTACACAACATGTGGTTTACTATTATCATTAAATGAGGTGAACTGGGACTTTATACATATGGATTTTGAATTGCATAAATTTTGATTGATATCATTTGAAGACTGAAACCCTGAAAGGGTAGATTTTGTGAAAGACGATATGCAGGCCAGCTATTACCACATACAATAGCACCAGAGGAAAACCTCCGAAATGAGCAAGGCAGCTGGCTTTTAAATAGCTAAAACATAACATCAATACTTATTCTGAATAATGGAAAAAAGAGGTAAAAGATGTTGACCCCTGCCTGACAATAACATGTTCCAAAAGGAGAACTGGCCTCTTGAGACCATCGCTTGCTCAACAGTAGCCCCTGTGATTTCCTCCCCCCCTTTCTCTCTCTCTCTCTCTCTCTCTCTGATTGCCCTTTCTCCCTCGCTCAAAAAGATAAATATTTTCCGAGCATTTAAACACTATAGACAACCAGCTAGAAAAAGAATTTTCACAAATTCAGGAAACACTTGAGAGGTAAAACCAACATCCTGAGACAGGAGACAGGCCAGCTTTTGACACCAAGGCTAGACCTGGGAGGCCTAGAGAAACCTTTAGCCAGGAAGCCCTCACCACAGAGGTCAGGACTTGAGGGACCTTGCATGACGGCAAAAAGCAAGCACAACTTTCCATGCCCCATCAAATCCAACAGGCCTTTTCATGGGAAATTGCTGAATTTTTGCTGATCTGCATTAAACATGTATGAGACTTAGGAGCAAAGAGCCTTTCCTTAACTTAGTGTGGATTACTAGTTCATGCCGTTTTTAAGTGGTGAATTATAACATATGCAGGAATTTGAAAAGTCTCCAAGGCCTTTAAACCCATTTTTCTCCTAACATGTGATTCATGCGGCAAATTATCAATACATCACTCCATGAGATTCATTCAATTTGCTCAGATTTGTTAAAACTTTATTCTGAGAGAGAGAGAGAGCACTGGATAATGCTTTATTTATTATTTATACCCCATAAATGTATTAAAACATTAACCATATTTCTTTGCAATGGCATACTTCAATTCTCACAGGGGAAGGTGTGTGTATGTATGGTGGGGGTAGAAGTCCAAATGTTTCTCCAACTGCTACTTTAGTTTCCCCAAGGAGGGAACATATTTGTGTTGTGTTACACCTTTAAGTGTTGATTAGGCTTTCATGTTATGGTGACAGAAGTACCGTGGAGTGTTTCTCTTTAATGGGATAATAAGATGCATCAGCCACAAGAAGGAAATGTTCCTTTTCAAATCAGTGGTGGTAAAAGGATTTGTAGGTAAATCTCAAACATACATTCTTCTTGCAGACCAAGCACTAACATTTAAAAGAGGAACAAAAACCCAAAACATCAGCCAGGTAACTTGGACACCTGGTGTAAGAGGAACCAGGCAGCTCTGAAACATAATGTTTTTTTTGTTTTTTGTTTAAAAACATTTCAGGTGTCGTCATGCCCTTGTCATATTATTTCACTTTCATTTATTTCATTTACATATGAAAAAAAACAACTCCCTGTCAGTCAGCTGAAATTGAACACTGTGGCAAAAACAACAGAAAAGTTTGGTTTCTTTAAAAAAAAAGAAGATTCAAAGAGTCCCTATTTCTGCCTTGTGACATTTCAGTACAAGTTTCTGAAAAACTGCCTTTTTTTCTTTTGCTTCTTTGTGAAAGGATGGAGAAGAACTTTATGGTCAGGAAGCTTTCTATCGCAGCTACCTCCCTCTCCCCTCCTCCAACTATCATTATTGGATAACAATTGGCACAAATATTATGGTGGGGAAAAGGCCCATAAATCAAGAAATAAAAAAAAATAGTTACTGCACATTTTCAAAAAAACACATTGTGCTCTCTAAGGTCCTTTTCATTTTAACCAAATCAGGGGGAACTTGTCCTCACAGCGGCAAGGCAGATGGAACAATAAATCACAGGAACCATTGACTGCCTGCAGTGTACTCTCCACAGCTGTCACTTTTGTGTCTCTTTGGTTTTAGCTGACATGGTATGAGGTCCACTGTGAACCAATCTGGACTTTTTTTTACAGTCATATCCATCAAAACGACCAGGACCCATCAACCTACTGCCGCGATCGATTCGTTTGCTTATTCTCACGCATAAGCCAATACTCAGCTCACTAGGTGAGGCTTCCGAGAAGCACCTCATTTGGAGGTAGGGAGGGGTTCGCCTCTAGCTACAGCTGTGGTTTTCTGAGCAGTCTTGGCTAACGTTATTAAAGTTGCATCATGACAGATATAAAGCAAAGCAGGAAATGGGCTTTTTAAAGAACAATATAGAAAACAAAAGCACTACTTCATAATTATTTTTTGTTATTGCAAATGTTTTTTTCTCTCTGTCTCTCTCTTTTTCAGTTGCATCAAGATGCTTACCAAGCATTGAGTTTACAACTCTTTGTTGATTTTACAAAGTAAACAAGCAAATGCTATGTGCATAACCTTAACTGTCTTTGTATAAAGGTCAGAACATAGTTGCTAATTTCATCTTCTGCCTTTTGGTGGCACTCTGATGCCAGGGATCTCCTCCGGTGCGATATTTTTGGGAGAAACAAGATGTTCTTTCTTAACAAAAGACTCAATCTACAAAAGGCTGCAAAACAAAAAATTGATTAAATGTGAACTCTTGGAGGAAAGTTTACTTTGGTGTAAAAAAAAAAAAAAAAAGCCTGCCAGCACTAAATAGCAGGTCAACTGTAATTTGGGCTAAAGGTTACATTATGCACACAATGATTACATATTCATGTTAGTCAAACAAAGATTTTCTTCTTCCAACTCATACTGAAAGCATAACTTGAGTATACAGATAGGAAATTCAGGTGATGGACCACCTGGTATAGTCTTATTTTTAAAAGTGTGTGTGTGTGTGTGTGTGTGTGAGAGAGAGAGAGAGAGAGAGAGAGAGAGAGAGAGAGAGAGAGAGAGAGAGAGAGAGAGAGAGAGAGAGAGAGAGATCTTTCTTTCCTCTGTTTCCTATAAAAAGCAGTTATCTCCTAAACCATTATACATTTGGGGAAAAAATCATTGAGCATTGTTTTGGAAGCTATTATAAAAACCTCCACTTAGGTCAAGTTAAGTTTATTATATTTTATACTCTCAGTTTCATGATTTTAAATCGAGGTGACAGCTGAAAAGAAACCTTTGGAATTTTAGAACCGTATGTTACCATAAAGGAAAAATGTGCAGCCTTACTATTGGAAAGCAAATAATTGCATTTTAAAAAAATATATAAACTTAAACAAATAATATGAAGTAAACCCACTAGATCCTTTTGCCTTTTAAATTGATTTTAAAATGCATTTGGTATGTATGACAGGATACACACACACACACACACACACACATACACACACATTCTCCCAAATGCTCATAGTTTTATCTTTGCTACAACATTTTTTTCTAATCTTATTTGGACTTTTTATAAGATTCCAAAGTATAGTTTCTCCAATGTGATCTTGTCATTATTGACTATAGATATAAGAACAGGTTTACAAATGTGAATATAATATTTTTCTGTCTAGATACACAAAATGTTTTTCCCCCATATCCCATAATAATGTCAGAAAATTCAAAAATTCCTCTAAGTAATTTTTTTTCAAATGGACAACTCATTCTTTGAAATGTTCAAGGGAAAAAAATAGACTGTCCAAATTGTGCTCACAATTAAAATTCCAACAATTTAACTTGTAACTTTTAAAAACAGGCAATCTGAGTGTTGCTGAAATTAGAATGTAAAGAAAAATAAGAAAACTATAATGGGGAAGCTGATTGCCACTCAATAGGCATTTTAGAAAACTGAATGTATTTTCTGTACCATGCAAATAAATATACTCTAGGTACATAAATATGAATAAAATTATGAGTTCTTCTTGGACTTTTAAATGACAAAAGCAGATACCCAGTCCCTTTAGCCTGATAGCTATTTTGTCTGTATAAAAATGGAAGAATATAAAACAATGAAATATGGAATTTTGCTGAAGACCATAAGCTACTAATGTATATAAAAACTAGATCTATACATGGGAAAGGTCAACTGTTCTGAAATTTTCCTGCTTGAAATGAGCAAATTTGAGGGGAGCTTCGGCTGGAAAGGATGGTTATCATTATTAATAAAGGTTTGTTTCTTGTTATTGCACTGCTCTTTACCCGTAATAGCAGTAGCAGAAAATGTTATTTTTTTTTCTGTGCTTTTTCTTCTTCTCTGTAACCTTTAAAATTTGCATTCCCCCAAAAGTGCGTTATAGCCAAAATATGGGGGTGGAAGGGGAGAAGGCCCTCAGTGGAAAATACTGACAAGAAATTTCTTCACTGACTAATGTTATGAATTTGTATTGCTTGTAAATTTTAAGTTAGCATCTGCAGTTTTTATTTTCTTTAAAAAGCTAATCTTGCTTATATTGTTTTGAATATTTGAATAGGCTTAATTTTGAAATCCAGATCATATAACTGAATTGTCATTCATATTCAGTGGGCTGTATATGATGTCTATAAGTGAAAACATTGATAAGGTATCCTGGTCAAAATATTTAGCTTGTTATGATTATTTTTTTAAAAGGAAATCCTTTAGTGCATTATACGTATATTAGTATTTTTAAACATCATGATTCTTAAGTTATGTACAGATACAGATTTGCAATTAGCATATCAATATATTCTTAAAAAAAAAACACTGATGTTCATTTTCCACATTATATTTTTGTTTTAAAAACCTTCACATATGCACCATTGCCTGGTAATTTCATTTAGGATTTGCAAGCTAATGTAGAAGGAACATTGTCTGTTTAGTCTGATACACCTCAATAACAAGAAAATCATTTCCTAAATTAGAGACAATCATATAGTTATAACCAGTCTGTATCTACATTAAGGCTCTTATGTCTCACTTTATCAAATTCTTTGATTTTACAGTAATTCCAGCCCTCTTTGAGCCTATCTGACCAAAATAAAATTTATTCATGTTACTGCTTCTAGTCGATGCTATGGGTACTCACTGGGTACTGTGGCTCTTGAAATAAATTATAGTAACAAATGGAAAGGGAAAATGGAGACAATTGCTTAAGACCCATGTGAAGAAATATTTAGGGCCATGATTACAGTTGCATCAGGTTAAGATGTAGGAACTCATTGGAATGGGAACTGGAATGTATATGAGGGCTATCCACAATATAGATTACGTTTTGCGATAGAAAAAAAACAAAGTGTAGGAATTTTTTTTATTATATACAATTGAAAGTGACACTTAAATACTACTTTTCAACGTATTCACCGAACAAATTGAGGCACTTATCATAGCGGTGAACAAGCTTTGTAATTCTATTGTCATAAAATTCAGCCACCTGAGATTTGAGCCAGTCAGTCATGCCCGTCCACAGTTCCACGCTGTTGTCAAAGCGCTGTGTTCCAAGCCAGGTCTTTATCCTCGGAAACAGGTGGTAGTCGCTTGGTGCAAGATTGGGGCTGTAGGGCGAATGAGGAAAAATCTCCCACTTGAAAGTATTCAGGACTTCTCGAGTGCGATTTGCTATGTGTAGTCAGGCATTATCTTGCAAAAACAAAATTTTTGAGCTTAACTTTCCTCTACGCTTGTTCTGAATTGCTTTTCTTAGTTTTTGCAACGTTTCACAATACCTCACAGAGTTAATTGTTGCACTATGTTCCAGAAAATCAATAAGAAGCACACCTTGCCTATCCCAAAAAACAGTCGCCATAATCTTCCTTGCAGAGAATGTTTGCAAACATTTTCTTGGTTTTGGGGGGGAATTTGTGTGCCCCCACTCCATAGACTGCAATTTGGTCTCGCTGTTCACATGTTTGATCCAAGTCTCGTCTCCAGTTACGATTCGATCAAGAAATGAATCTCCATCTTTGTTGTAAGAGTACAGAAATGTCAATGATGTGGCCATACGCTGACTCTTGTGGTTTTCTGTCAGGATTTTTGGCAGCCATCTTGCACAAAATTTGTGGTAGCCTTTGTGTAACAATTTCATGCAGGAAACTGCATGAAATTTGTGGAAAACTAAGTGAAAGTTCCGTTACTGTGAAATGGCGGTTTTCACAAATCTTGTCATCGACTTTCGCGACCAGTACATCAGTCACAATGCTCGAATGTCCACTCCGCTGTTCATCATGAATGTTAGTTCATCCATTTTTAAACTTAATTCACCATTGGCGCATTCCACCTTCAGTGATGATGTTGTCCCCGTATACTTCACACAGTTGCTGAAAAATTTCAATTGGTTTATGGTTTTTTGCCAACAAAAACCTTATCACTGATCGTACCTCACAACTCGTGGGATTTTCAATTGCAGCACACATTTCAAATGTTTGCTGTGAAATAACGGGCAACAATACGAACCTCCCACTAACATGACTAGATGCAGACCAAGCGGTGGACGGACAGACCAAAGATGGCTGTGCTAGCTCCGCCCCTTCTTGCTACATACAAAAACGTAATCTATTTTGTGGATAGTCCTCGTATTAATGCTATGGCTGTCAAACCATGTGGGGTTCCTTCTTTATGACATGCTCTGACCTTAGAGTTAAATGACAAAAAACTATAAACCATTGTGGGAAGCCTTCCAGATGATTCCACAATTCCCTACATCTCCCCATTGATCATATTCAGTAAGACCACTGGGAATTATAAGTCAGCAAAAACTAAAGGGATGTATTTTTCCATCCTTGTAAAATATTCAGCCATGAACTTAATGAAGTCCCACTTTATAAAGAGAGAGTCATTAGAATATATTAACCCTAAATGCTGCTGACATATTTAGAAAGACTGAAACTTAGAAAAGTCATAAGTCTGACATTTATGAATTCTTTCCTTGCGGGTCACAAGACTTAAGGAAAAAAGGCTAAATTAAATTAACCTTTTAAACTAAAAGCTCCCTTTTTTTCTGAGTCCTCTCAATTAAGTTGTAAAATAAATTATACAATATGCTATATTTTAGAGACATTTTTGAGTAACTAGTTACAGACCTATACTGGGATTTATTTGACTACTGAATAATTGCAAATCATCAATAGGTTGAAGCTGATATAAGAGATGTACTTAGTTCATATCAGTGAAGTTCCAGAAAGTGACCAAGTCTTTTGCAAATATCCATGTATCCCTGGGAGAAATTTCAAACCACTATAATTTGTCTCCCCTTCCTGTCCCAATGTGACTATGGGGTACCAAGGGTTACTTGATTTAAGTAGTGAGAGTGAGTTGCTTTCAAGATAAAACAAAACAACCCCAAACCCCTATCCCCACCCATATCACTTGCCCAGGTGACATTTTGTAGCAAACATGGAAATCACAACTCCAGGAAGTGTTGTATTTCATGCCAACAACAATATGACAGTTTTCTCTGTAAAGAAAACATGACACTTTTCCAAATATCAGAGGCTGCTTCTGCTGCTCCAGGGACTCCTATACTGTCACTGAAATGGAAGGTCACAGGCTGGCTTCACGTCTACGGTTTCAAAATGTTGTGGTGGAACATTTCCACGCTAAATGCTGTAGGCTAAGGGAAATCTCTCCCTTCATCTCTGAAAGGAGTGACAGGAAGAAAAAGGTCCTATTTTGACAGAAGTAACCTCTTGGTCTGGAAGTTCAGCCCTTGAAATTTTGAAGTGAAATTACCTATGTTAATATGTTGTTGCCTTTGTCAGATGTATACATGCATGTCTCTGTGGAAAAGAAAGAAGGGGATATAGAAGAGAATGTAAGCTACATTGTTTGAGAATATCATTTCAAACCCAAGGACTGGAAATATATATGAGAGTATTCTATTCTAAACCACTACTTCCAGAAAACATGGAATTGGTTTATTCTAAAGTAACATTAAAGATCATTCAGTTATGGTGACTAGCTCTATGGATGTGATTGTTTGAATGAGACTTTTTTTGGCAAATGAGAAAAGAAAAGGGAAGAAGAGCCATCCATACTCACACACATAAAGGCCCTGTCACACTGCCCAACGGATGCAAAACATTAGTAAAAAGGACACAACGGATGAGAAAAATGTTCCATCCGTTGTTATCCGCTCTCAGAAGGGGCAAAAATTTGCATAACCGGAGCGGATAACATGGAAAGGAACGGACGCGGGTAGGACGCAGAGCGGATGGAAAGCGGATGCGGAACAGAAGCCCAGCGGATGGAAGCGGATGGGAGCAGATGGCACATCTGCTAGGCTTCCGGGGGACCTCAGCAAAGTGGATGCGGAACGGATACAGCGGATGCAGAGTGGACGCCAAGCGGATGAAGCAGATGCACAGCGGATGCACAGTGGATGCACAGCCGAAGCCGAACGGATGCCTAGCGTTAATTGCGCATGCGGGGAGGATGCATTGCATAAGCCCCACGGATATAAGGAAAGCAGCTCGGAAGCAGGTCACCATTCAGAGGAAAGACCTGCTGCCGGACGGATTGATAGCCTTCTCTGCCCTGCCTGCATGCCTGCCTGCAAGCCTTGCTGCAAGCTTTGCTGCCAGCCTCCCTGCCAGCCTTGCTGTCTGCCTGCCTGCCAGCCTTGCTGCCAGCCTCCCTGCCAGCCTTGCTGTCTGCCTCCCTGCCAACCTTGCTGTCTGCCTGCCTGCCAGCCTTGTTGCCAGCCAGTCTGCCTGCCAGCCTTGGTTCATGTTTGCCTGCCAGCCTTGGTGCCTGCCTGCCTGCCAGCCTTCCTGCCAGCCTTGGTGCCTGCCTGCCTGCCAGCCTGCCTGCCAGCCTTGGTGCCTGCCTGCCTGCAAGCTTTGGTGCCTGCCGGCCTTCCTGCCAGCCTTGGTTCCTGCCTCCCTGCCAGCCTTTCTGCCAGCCTTGGTTCCTGCCAGCCTCCCTGCCAGCCAGCAACCGCACAACCATGCGGAAGCACAGCAAGCCTCAGCCATCTGCTGCCAGCCCTTGCAAGAGAGACAGGGCAACCATCCCTCCCCCTGGCCCTCACTCTGGTTCTGCTGGCGCTTCTGCAGCACGGGCTCGCTCTTCTAGGGCTGGCGCTTCTGCTGCTTCTGCTTCTGGAGGAGCTGATGACAAGCACTCCAGCACCAGCCACCTCCACAGCACCTGCACCCTTCACCCCTGAGACTGAGCGACCAAGAGGAGTACCAGAGACTGTATGGTCCACCCTACCAGGTGCCACAGCTATGGCCCTTTATTATCAATAATAATGTAATCAATCATCTACACATGTCAACATAAACACATCTCTTTATTAAATGCCCTGTTCATTGTAGGCCCACCCAACATACATGGCCCAATCTCATCCGTGTGATGAGACAGGCTGAAGGAAGCATCCATTCAGCATCTATCATCCTGTCTTGCCACTCCACTGCTCCAGCTGGGGAGTTGCACTAGTGTTTCAGGAGGTTGCGCTGCTTCTTCCCTTCACGTGAGGCTCTGTTGGGGCCTCAGTGTCTATCAGGTTTCGCCCTTGCCTCCATTCCCCAGGCTCCATGTCCCCATTGCCTTGCTGGAGGTCCACGAGCCTGTTCTGCAAGACTGGGTAGTGGGTGCGCATGAGATTGTGCAGGATGCAGCAAGCTTCCATGATCCTCCTCATAGTCTCTGGGCGATGCTGCATGGTGGTGAGAAGTACCTGGAACCTGTTGGCCAGGATGCCAAAGGCATTCTCCACCACCCGCCTTGCCCTGGACAGCCTGTAGTTGAAGATCCTCTCTTCACGGGTGAGGCATCTGGAGGTGTAGGGCTTCATGAGGTAGGTTGTGAGGGAGAAGGCATCATCCCCCATGATGAAGTAGGGCACATCTTGCGTGTCGTTGGGCAGGGGTTCTGGATCTGGGAAGCCCACAATGAGGTTGCATTCCAGCCCACCCTTGAGGTCACTTGCGTTATGTACCTGGGCATCTGAAGCTGACCCATTTCCTGAAGCATCGATGTACATGAACGTGTAGTCAGCATTAACCATGGCGAAGAGGATGATGCTGAAGAAGCCCTTGTAGTTGTGATAAGAGGACCGTGAGTTGGCTGGTGCTTTGCAGGCCATGTGCTTGCCATCGATGGCTCCAACAGTGTGGGGGAAGTTCCACCTCTGATACCACTGCTTTGCAACTTTCTTCTATCCTTCTTCAGTGGAGGGGCACTGGAGGAGTTCCTCCTTGTATTCTTTGATGATGGCCTGCACCACTTCTCTGACCACAATGCTGATGGTGTTGGATGGCACCCTCCAGCCGTTCTGCATGCTCCTGTAGGAGGTCCCTGAGGCCAGGTGGTGCAGAGTGAGTGCCACCTTGAACCCAGGTTCCAGGCTGGGCCGGACGTTGGTGTTTGTCTTGGTCAACCTGGGTGTCAGCTGCTGCACAACTTCGTCAAACATGGCTGGCAGCATCCTCATGAAGTTCTGGAATGCCCGAGTGTCTTCGCTCCTGAGCTCCACCATCAGC
>BLBF01000016.1:37934621-37963473 GCA_015471245.1 Laticauda colubrina | reverse complement strand
CTCCTTTGGGGTGGATCCTTTGGGAGAACTCCAAAGGAGGATTCATCAGAGGATTCACCCCAAAGAGTGTGCAGCAAGGTGCCTGGCGGGGTTTGGGAGCACTCCACCATTATCAGCCATTAGGAGTGGCTGGTGGCGAGGCATGACTGCTCACGGGTGCTCCTAATGGCAAGTTCCCCCCTGCACCCCCCCAATTTCATATGTTTTAAACTAGGCCTAAATTTGGAGGGAGGGGCTTAATTTGGGGCTGGGTCTTCCTATGGAGGGGTGTATTGTTGGAGAAACATGATACATATATATTATATATTATAATTAATAATACTATCTTATTATATAACAAATATATATTTGTTATTATTAATATATATTTACCAACTTTCTATTCCCCTTTTAATATGCAATAAAAATGTAATAACTGAGGGCAGCCCTAAAATAACATATTAGTCAGATAGCTTAAGGACAATGCACAATATCATGAACTAATAATGCAGCTCAAACCAAAATATTTGGGTTCATGAACTGGTTAAACAAACAAAGCAGACACGAGGAATTAGACTGGTGCTATAATAAAATCATTGCCTCTTTAATATGGTGTGTTATGTAGAGCTCCAGATCTTAATAGCAGACCACAGCAAGAATGTCCCAGATGATATCAACAAAACCTTCACTTTCTCATTAGCAATCAGCAAATTCTCCTGGTGTCTGCTAGTTTCAAATAAGGGCAAGTGCCTTGATGCCTTGTGTGAAGCCCAATAGGATCATAGAAATAATGTGGTCTAATCAGCAGTGAACACATGAGAGCCAGCATTCATAACACAATGAAGTGCATTTGGTGACTTTGTTCAGCATCTTTCCCTGGCTTCCCAAATTTCAGAAAAACAAAATTAATATCTTGGTGGGTGCAGAAAAAAGAAAAAGAAACAAACAAACATTGCTTCTTATCATTTACAATCAGGAAAACAATCCATTTTATAAATAATTAGAAGAAGTGCATCACAATATAGCATAGTTATATAGTTAAAGAATTTTATAATAAGGGAAAGCTACTTCGAGGAGAGTGAAGGGCTGCCCATTTAATTTTTGAATGGCATGCCAGAGTCTCACTTCAAAAGGTAATGGGGAGTTTGTGTGTGTCAGGTTAAAAGCTACATTGGATTTAATTTCAGCTAGATTTAAATTTAATTAACACTGAACATATAATTTTAATTAAATTCCTAACTAAAGAACAACATTTCCCCTCTTTTTTCAATTAGAATTTACAATTTTAAAAACTTTGTGCTTTCTTCTTTCTCTACTTGGAACTAAGTTTGCCAGAAGTATTATATTTGGACTGCAGAAATCCATACAACCACTAGCTGGTATCAAAGAGATGGTAGGATGTATATATGTGCTACCAACTAGCAGTGGTCTGGATTTTTGCTGTCCTACAATGGCTGTAACCCTACAATGGCTGAGTATATATTCTGCAATTCATGTGATAAGAATTATTCACAATGACAGATCTTATGATTTCTAATGGTGGCAGTTTCATATGCTCAGGTTATCAGCAGCCAATGACAGACATAACTTATGTTTTGAACCCCTCCCAACCAACATGTTATTTTTAAGTCATCTATAAATAAGGGAAATAAATGACAAAGAGAAGATTAAACGGAGTTGTCTGACAATGGCAGGGAGCCATAGGGCTTCCAGCAGCTGGAATATATCACTAAACAGTGCTTTTTTGGAGGCAAGATGAGTTGTGGAATCATAGGAAAGGACAAATATATCACTAGACTCTATTCTGAAGTATCTCGAGTTGATTACAAGAGGGGTCAGTTCCCAGAAGTAATGTAACCCCTCTGTAATGGGTGCCTATTATTCGCCCCTAAATAAAGACAGATGAAAGAAATAATGAAAAAAAAAGAAGAAAAGGGGAATCTCCTATCAGGGCTCACAGACATCCTTTTATTATGTCCGTAGTACTAGCATCTTCAGAATTGTATTTATAATTTTGCAAAGATTTATATAGAGACTTGTTAGCTATTCACATTTGCATATTTCTAAGGTGTTTAGCTGTTTAAGGACAAAGAACAGCCCATATCATCCAAATTTTCAAGACATCAAAGAGTTATTCTTCAAGACTAGAATATTAAAATAACATTTCTAAGAGCCATGAGTAAGAGATTGTAGCTTCCATTCTGCTCTACGCTTAAAAATAGGAAGCCTTTTTTTAAAGTCCTTTGCAAACTTTAAAAAGGTATCATTAACAACACATTGATATCTATTTGTTTTTCCTCTCTCAAGGAATTTCCTAACCAATCTTGAGGAAAGCTATTAAATCCTTAGTATTTGCTTGATTTTATGCAGTGATTTTCCCCCTATAAAACACCTGCTAAACAAACATAGAAAGTTGTTTACATAAACATGCTTAAGTTAAATAAAAGCTGTTTAAAAACAAAAGACATAAAAAGCCAAGAAATCAAAACACAAAGAACCAGTGAAAAATGAATAATAGATACATTAATAATTTTATACTATGAAATAAGTAGCAGCAAATCTGTGTTCTCCTTCTTTTCCCCTTAATGTGAAGCCTGGTCTGGTTTGGAAAGCAAGCATGATTTTATCCTGAGTGATGATCAGTACAAAGGATCCATCCTCAAGTTTTATTGCCTCAGAGAATGCAATGCAATTCTATTCATGGTAATCCTGGAGAGAGTTACATTGAGCTTAATAATACTAGCTATGCAGGCACTAGTTTTGGCAATTTTTTTTTACAAATCTAATCAGATTAAAAAAAAACACAGTATGCATTCATTACTAGATTTAATTTGCTAATAATTGATATTATGCAGATACAATGCTTCCAGCAATAATTCCGAAGTGCTTCTCATCACAATGTTTCTGATGCTATTGATTCTAAAACTTATTAGCTCCTCCTAGTTTTGACCAATTGCCACAGATAATAGGAGCGGAAGTTCACCATCCTCTAGACCAGGGATGTCAAACTCGCAGCCTGCAGGGCAGATGTGTCAGGTCCTGGCCACACCCACACCCAGTTTAGCGAAGGGAAAAAAGATCCCAATATATCATGTGACGCTGCCATGACAATGCAAATTTGCCATCCTAGAAACATAAGTTTGGCATTTCTGGCTTACGTTTATGAAAGTATATGAAAAGCATTTCCTTCTGGTTCTTAATGACATCAAGAGAATTCTGTACATCCAAACCAAGGAATATAGTAAAATATGGTGTTCTCTTTTCAGAAATACATGTCTCTAAGAAATGTAAAAAGCAAATATAGATATTGCTTTTATTTTGCCAAATCCTAATAGGAAAAGCAAGGTTCAAATTTCCTTCTCAGTATAAAGCCTAGTGGATGATCTGGAGCTGTTCACTGTTTCTCTGCATAATTCATCTACCTCACAGACAGTGAGATTAAAAACTGGAAAAAATGAAGTGTATATATTAGAAAGGTAGGATATAACTTTCTGTATTCTGCCTTGAGATTCTTAGAAGATAACGGAGCTTTGAGTGCAATGAAATCATTTAAATATGGCTTATGGCCATTGATAGTTTTTTTTTCCATTAATTTCGAAGCCCAATTTAAAGTTATCCAACTGTCTTGTGTCAAAGGTTCAGATTTTATATCATTCTTCCTATCATTCAGTGTCCATTTTGCAAAAGTATTTGACCATCAACGGACACCAAATATAGTTTCTTATGGGGAAGGTTGGTCTGTGTGTGTGTGTGTGTCTGTCTGCTCCAGTGCATTTGATGGGGCATCCCTAAGGCTTGGATCCTGCAATAATCTTGTGTTTATCCTTGATAACACTGCCCGCAGTTGATTACTTAAAACAATCAATTCCTACCTTGAATCACTTCTGAAAAAAAAATCCTAAGTAGCAGGGTTATCCTGGAAGGCACTGTCACAAGCACTTAAACAAGGTAAAATTAGAACATATGATGCATGGTGATTTGCTTTTCATAGTATCTTTGGAGAGTAATGCTTTTGAAGCTTATAAACCATAAAACTTTAATCATTAGCAACCTTATGGGGAATCTAGTGATAATACCTGTAGGACAGCTGAACTTTTCTATCCAAAGATGGCCTCTGAATAGCAAGCCATGTGGTCCCTGGACTTCTGACATCCCACAGCTGAATGGTCAAAGCAATGATTCCTGTTATTAAGACACTAGTACAAAATTAGGCAACCTTTTTGTGATGAAACAACCTTTATCACTACAATTGATGATGGTTTGAACCATTGCTTTCCTGGTAGGCTCTGCTTTTCTGGAAAGGTTTTTGTCTTGGAAATGCTCAAGAGAATTTGTGAACCAGGGAGTGTAAGCAGAGAACTGAAAAACCAGGGAGGGAAGTGAAAATAATTAAAACTCTGATAACTGTAATAGCAGCAAAGAGGAAGGCAAGTACTTGTGAATAAATGTTGGCCTTTAATTGCCGGCTGTCACTCTCTGCCTTCTTACAGCTAACCAACCTTTCAGTCACCTCAGCTTGTCTCCCTAACTTGTCCTATTATGCAGGAGTAAGCTGAGTCATTGTTTCAAGCAGGAGGTGACATGTTAATAGCTTAATAATAGTATAATCTCGCAAATAATAATATGCTGTCACCCTGTCTGAAGCACAATGTTTACAGGAGAAGTGGAAATGTATGATGACAGTAATTTGAATAAAAATGAATTTACTGCTCTTGTCTCATTTGCAGTAAATTCTCGCATCTTTCATGCACAACTGGTGCTCCATGACCTCGTTCATTATTGTCTTTGCAATGGCTGAAGCCTCTTTAAAGGAACAGGCATGCGCATGGAACAGAAACTTGCATCTTAAACTGATCTCCAGAAGGCGGGGAGAGAGAGAGGATTCACAGAGTGATTTTTTTGGCAAGAAAAAAGAGAGAGAGAGAAAGATTTTCACTTCATTTATTTGCTGAGATGATTCAGTGTCAGGCAGGCTGTTTAATTACTTCACTCAGGAGGTGCTGATTGAAAAGCAGGCATGAGTTGATATGATTATATATTGACAATTTACAAAATTATTGCCATTAAAATGTGTCATAGGGAAAGATTATTCAGCATAGGGAGAAGATCATTTGAGGCAGTGGGAAAGTTTGTTCTACTTAAGTAGTAGTTTTCATGCCACTGACATTAGTCCACAATTTTAGCCTTCCCATTTGGCAAGCGGTAGTCACTCTTCCCAGTTACTTTATTTAAATTAATTATGAACACTCTTGTATCAGAATGGGTTCACTGAGTTCTGAAATAAAGTGAAGAATACAAACAACTTAATTAGTTCTCCATCAACTCAGGTTTTGAAATTCTAAATGCAGCAATGTTGGCAAACAAACATTTAAATGGCTCTTACCTTGTGTTAATGTAACATTTCTGCAGGACCATTTTTCCCCTTCAAATTTTAAGAAGTCTTACTAAATTATGTTGAGAATTATGTAAAAAGAAAGAACTTTCAAAGTCAGAGACTGATATGCCAGGGCTAAATTTATTTTGATAGAATGAGAGCAGCTAATTGAAATGTCCATGGTTGGCAGGAAAAAAAACTGTGAAAAGGGTGAATATTCAGAAAAAAATGTTACAGTACAGAACTGTGCAAAGTGAATGATATGCAGACCATAATAAAATATATTTCTGACTGACCTAATTCATTGGCTGAAATAATTAAAACTTCAGACAATTTATTCCTTTCACCTTTTTTTCCCTTTTCACTCTTATTTCTTCTGAGCTCATCATGAAAATATTATATTCTCCAAATGTTCTATTGGATTCAGTATGAACTACTCTCAAGTGTCCAGAATTCAACCTTAACTTTTCCTTCCCCACAACTCACAATCTGGTTGATTCAATTAAATGAAGTTAATTGAAGAATGACCAGGTTGCTTGATGACCACTATGGCAAAATTTTATGGCAATTGTCATTTCTAGAATATGATTTTCATTTTGACTGTATTGTCAGGGAATATATATTTTTGTAGCACAAACTGTTCATAGGGTAGCATTGAACCAAATTTGGGGAGAGTAAGATTCAATTCACCATTCGGTGAGTGATCTGGGACTTATCATTGTTTCTCAACACTGTATTCTTCTTGAGGCTGTTTTGAAACTATAATGCAAAGCAGACTTGCATTCCAGGCTTGTGGTCCTGGAAGAAAGCAATAATGAAATAGAATGAATGAATGAATATAATAAAATCTTCATACGAATGAGAAGTTGAAAGTTACCATTGGTGTACTAGGAAATCAACCTGATAATTGCTATCTGCACTCTTACAATGTGATGCCTTATTGTTTTCAACAATATGAAACAGCAGTTTATTTAAAATCAAGAAACCAGAAAGAAGATCTACAGTTTGTAAGTTACTTATTTTTTTATTTAAGCGTTACCAAAAATAAGTTAAGGTACAGAAAAACCTCAAAATTTCCATGGTTTAAAGCAGAGGTGTCAAGCTCACATCATCACAGCAGTGTCATATGATGTAACGGGTCTTTTTTCCCCTTTGCTAAACTGGATGTGGGCATGGTTAGCATGTGACTCATCCAGCCCATGGGCTGGGAGATTGACAGCCCTGGTTTCAAGGATTCTATCTGGGACAAGGCTACTTCACCACCACCATCAGCAACAACAACATTCCATACCACAAGAAAAAAGCTTTTTAATTGCACGGAATACAGATGGAGAGGGACATTTTCAAAATGGTGAAGAGAATGCAAATAGAGAAGAGTGTCTTCAACAATGATCAGCAATTAGAATAAAATTCATAACTTTGCATTTAGCATGTGATAATATCTCATGGAAATAATACCTTTATGACTGTTACATAAACACACATTTCTTGTGCACTTTTATGCTCAGTCGCTTTCAATTCTCTAATCTGCTACTAAATCTAATACTAATCTAAAATTTGTGGTATTGCTATTTATTTGGCTGTTAGTTCTTCCAACAATTCTGGGCATGTAGCAAGAGGTTCCCAGGATTCCAGGAGATAGAGAGTGCATTCTAGAAGACTACAAGGCAACCCAGCCCAGGTATGTGACAGAGAAAGAGGGTGAAGCAGTGCCTCTCCCAAATATAAGGCATATTGTAGACAAAGATAGCTGAGTCCTCAGTCTGGCAAGGTTTTGTATATAGGTGTGAAACAAACAAGAACTCAGCTTGGAAAAACCACCATATCGTGATTGGTTTTGGAAGTGACAGTGTAGCTCACAAGAATAACATTTTATAAAATAGCCAGCCAGCATGGCTAATGGATGCAGATACCACCAATTGTAGGAAACTGCCCCAGAAGTTTCTAAAACTTCAAGGAAGAAAAAAGACAATGGACAAACAGAATTCTGACTTTCCTCAAATTTCTAAAGTTAGATGAGTTGCCAGAAAACCATGGAAATGGAAGTCTTTCTATAGTCACAGGGCATGCACTTCAATTAGCTCAAATACCAAAAGGAAATAATGTTTTGCATGTAAATGCAAATCATTTTCAGTAATTCCTTCAAAAAGCACACATTTTTATTTTCAGCTTTAACAATATTTACTTAAACAAAAACTTCTAATATAAAGCATGATAAAACTAACATACATTACAATATGCTGGTTAAATTAAAGACACATTTTAAATGAATTATAGCCTAGAATTCTGGGTTACATCTAAAACAATGAAATAACTTGGAACTAGTATAAAGAACAGTAACTTGCAAAACTAAAACATATCCACTTAAACCGGTTAAATTAACTAAACCTACGTTTTAAAAACATCTTGGTTTATTGCCTCATTGCTTTTTTTACTTTTTATATTTTACATTCTTGCATAAAATAAAAGTCAGTATTTTTAACATACTTCAAAACTCCTCAACATTTCTGCCCTTTTAAACCAGTTATTTATTTTATTTAAATCATAGAAAACAGAAGGGATTTTTTTCAACAATACATTGATCTTACCTATGCTTATCAGCTAAAATATGAAGTCACCTGTAAACCTTAGAGAAAGAACAGCTGTTTCAATTTCTAACACTAATAAGGCTTGTTGGGTTTTTTTGAGAGGGGAGGGTTAGAAAAAATATTCTATCTTAGTGGAAACAAATGTTATATTCCCACTGAACAGAATAATAAGCTTGTAAAAAGAAAAAAAATGCAGTTTCATGTAATGAATACTTCAGGAAAAAAAATGGGGAGGGAGGAAGGAAAAACAGCAGCCTCCAAAGTATATGATAAATATTGAATGTCTTCATTTAATCAGTTGGGGATTAAGCTATTCGGTGATGATATTCATTTTATTTCTTTCTGTAATAAATGTGTTTTATTAATAATCCTATTTTATCCTGTATAGCCATCAGAATTCTGTAATTAGATATCCCTTTTCTATATAAAAGATTTACAAAAAGTGCTCCTAACCTCTGTTTTTTTTAATATTTCATAAATGTATGTGATATGAAAATATATATAAAAAAGTCAAATACCAACATTTAGGCATCTAATTCATGAACAGCACAATGTCAACTAAATATTGCAAATAATGTGTGAAGGAAATGCATTCTCCTAGAAGTTCAAGTTATGAATTATCACTTCCAAAATCTTATCTTGAAGAAAAGAAGGTATGTAAGAAATGTAGTTCAATGATTATCAGCTTCTATGTGACCTTAACATGGACAATTTTTTTTGAATAAAATCAGCACATTCTCTAATATATAAAAAAAACCCTTTAAAATATAAACAGTTACAAAAACCTACATTTTGAGATAATGGCTTCAAACCAAGACAAGATGACTAGAAAGAGGATGAAGCTTTTTATTCATTTTATTACATTTAATACATTTTGTTAAATTATAGATTTGGATGGTACATAGAAAATTGATTCCCCAGAATTACAATAAGTGTACTGTATCCAATAAAATGTCCTTCTTCCTAAATTCCTATGATTTGTGTTTTTATGTTTCTGTTTTTTTCTGGACTTATTTTGTAAAGCCCATGTCACACTGCACCAACGGATAAAAAGAGGATGTAAAACGGAGAGAAACATTTGCCATCCGTTGGTTAACGCGCTTCGTCCGTTCTGTACTCACTGTGTCCGTTTTTCATCCTCTCTATCCATCCAGCATCCGTCGACTGAGGTTCCATCCACTCAAAAAGTTTTGAGCTGCTCAAAACTTTTTGAGCGGAAAATGTATCCAACACGTCCGTTCTGTATCTGCAACGCATACGGGGAACATCCATTCTACATCAGTTGTCATCCGTTACGCGTCTGCTATATCCGCTAGGCATCCGCTGTGTATCCGCGCAACTCAAATCCGCTCCAGAGGAAAGCGGACACAGGAAGGAAGCCAAATGGATGCAGAACAGACGCACAGCGTTAGTAGCACGGACGGAGAAAGGATGAAAGCACATGCAGCTCACAAAGAAAGCATTTAAAACGGAAACAACGTTCGCAGAGGGGACATATCTCGGATATTAAGGATGTCTAGAGGATGCCTAGAGGATGCAAAAGGACACATAGTGGAAAACCTATATTGCCTATAAAAAGGGGGAGGAACTCACCTGGATCTCACTTTCAGTCCAGCAGCCCTGCTGTGCAGACCTCTGCAGCCTTCATCTGGCTCTTGCTCTTCCACAGCATCCAGTCATGTCCACCATGGATCGTAAGACAGTCCTTTTGGTAGCCACCATCGTTCTGCAACAGTGCAAAGCCATCTACAGGCTCTTTCCACTGTTCTACGGAAAGAAAAGGAGGTGTCCAAGAAGCGTCTGGGTCTGAAGATGGATCAGGAGAGGAGCAGAGTATGGACTGTACAACAAGCTGATGGTGGAGCTGAGGAACGAAGACCCTCATGCATTCCAGAACTTCATGAGGATGCCTCCAGCCATGTTTGATGAAGTTGTGGAGTGGCTGAGACCCAGGTTGACCAAGGCAAACACCAACATCCGGCCCAGCCTGGACACTGGGCTCAAGGTGGCACTCACTCTGTGCCACCTGGCCTCAGGGACCACCTACAGGAGCATGCAGTATGGCTGGAGGGTGCCACACAACACCAACAGCATTGTGGTCAGAGAAGTGGTGCAGGCCATCATCGAAGAATACCTGGAGGAGCTCCTCCAGTGCCTCTCCACTGAAGAAGGCTGGAAGAAAGTTGCAGAGCAGTGGTATCAGAAGTGGAATTTCCCCCACACCGTTGGAGCCATAGATGGGAGCACGTGGCCTGCAAAGCTCCAGCCAAGTCCACTTATTTCAACTACAAGGGCTTCTTCAGCATCATCCTCTTCGCCATGGTCGATGCTGACTACAAGTTCATGTACATCGATGCTTCAGGCAACGGGTCAGCTTCAGATGCCCCAGGTATACAACGCCAGTGACCTCAAGGAGGGGCTGGAACACAACCTCATCATGGGCTTCCCAGATCCAGACCCCCTGCCCAATGACACGCAAGATGTGCCCTACTTCATCGTGGGGGATGACGCCTTCTCCCTCAGAACCTACCTCATGAAGCCCTACCCTTCCAGACTCCTCACCCGTGAAGAGAGGATCTCCAACTACAGGCTGTCCAGGGCAAGGCAGGTGGTGGAGAACGCCTTTGGCATCCTGGCCAACAGGTTCCAAGTACTTCTCACTACCATGCAGCATCGCCCAGAGACCGTGAGGAGGATCGTGGAAGCTTACTGCATCCTGCACAATCTCATGCGCACCCGCTACCCAGTGTTGCAGAACAGGCTCGTGGACCTCCAACAAGGCAATGGGGACATGGAGCCTGGGGAATGGAGGCAAGGGCGAAACCTGATAGACACTAAGGATGTGCAAGGCTCCAACAGAGCTTCATGCGAAGGGAAGAAGCAGCGCAACCTCCTAAAACACTGGTGGAACCCCCCAGCTGGAGCAGTGGAGTGGCAAGACAGGATGATAGATGATTAATGGATGCTTCCTTCAGCCTGTCTCATCACACGGATGAGATTGGGCCATGTATGTTGGGTGGGCCTACAATGAACGGGGCGTTTAATAAAGAGTTGTGTTTATGTTGACATGTGTAGATGATTGATTACATTATTATTGATAATAAAGGGCCATAGGTGTGGCACCTGGTAGGGTGGACCATACAGTTCCACTATGCTTGCACTGGAGGTTTATCTATCCCACAGCTATTACCCATCCCAAAGGTATCCCTGCCCATCCCACTGCTATCTTAACCCATCCCAAAGTATCCATGCCCATCCCACAGCTATTACCCATCCCAGAGTTATCCCTGTCCATCCCACAGCTATTACCCATCCCAAAGGTATCCCTGCCCATCCCACTGCTATCCTTACACATCCCACAAGCATGCAAAGGCTTAAACCATTTCTAAAAGTTTCCACCAAGACTTTATTTAATAAAATAAATGAAGCAAGTGTGTGAAGCAAAGATAATCTTTATTAATAACAAGCTGTAAAAGAAAAATGACCCAAGTCAAGTGTCCAAAGCAAAAATAAAGTCAACAGGTAGCCACCCAGTCTCTGGCACTCTTCTTGGTCACTCGGAGGTCTCAGTCTGAGGGGTGAAGGTTCCAGGTGCTGTGGAGGTGGCTGCTGCTGGAGTGCTGGTCTGAAGCGCCACTGGGGTGCCTGGCCCCGAGAGGACAACAGGGGAGGGTGTGTCTCAGACAGCTGGCTCAGCCCCGTGATGTTGAGAGCCCCTTCCTCCATGACATGGGGTGTCAGCCCCAATACCGATGACAGATGTACTGAGGCCGGGCTTGGCTGTGGGGTGGAGGAAGGAGCAGTGTAATGGGGCTGTCTGGTCTGCAGCTGGATGAGGACTGGCATGGGTGGCATCAATGGCGTGGGTGGCATCAGTGGCGTGGGTGGCATCGGTGGCATCAGTGGCACCGGTGGGATCTGATGTACCTGTGTCTGGACTGGGAAGAGTTGCCTGTACAGCTGGACCTCCTGGTAGCCGTTGCCTTGGTAGGGTAGGGCCTGTGGAAAGCCTTGGAAGGGCAGTGACATCACCTGGGGTGGAAGAGCAGGCCTGGACTGGGTGGGAGCAGGTTCATCTTGGTCTGGAGGGTTGTGAAGAAGATTGGTGAACCTGTCCTTCACCACCTGGTACTATGTTTCTGACATGTTCATGAGGGTCTGGTTCACATAGGTGAAGAAGGGCTTGCGGTTGGAGGATGGGGCGTTGGTGTGTACCAGCTGAGAGAGGAGATCTACGCTGCTCCTGATGGTGTCTCTTATCTCCAGCAGGACAGTGTGGTTCTGCCCCTCCGGTTTGCCTCTCTGCCTTTCTGTGGAAGTGGAGCTGGGGGTGGATGCGGGTTGGGCTGTGGTGGAAATGCCGTCTCCTTTCTCCCACTGCGTCAGGGGGTCCTCCACGCACTCCACCACGGGTAGTACAGCTGTCGGGGGGGGTCTCCGTCGTGGCACGCTCCACAGATACCTGCCTGGACACAGGAGCTGACCCTTTGCCAGAAGAGGACTGGCTCCCAGCAGGCTGCCTGAAAGAGAGGGTTGTGAGAGGGGCTGCTCCTCGGTGGCGGATCTCACCCTCCAAGAAGCTGCACTTGGCCATCACATAGGTCTCCCGGTCCGTCAGCTTGACCGCGGCCTGGCCAGATTTCTTGAAGTGCAGCTTCCCGTACCAGGTGTGCATGTGCTTCCACCAGCCGAGGAGCACCTCCGAAGTGTAGCCCAGGCTCTTCGCCTTCTCTCTCCAAGCAGCCTCATTCCTTTTGGTGTCGCAATAGAGCCTGTGTCCCTTCCACCATAAATACTCGTTCTCCCTCAGCCACTCCAGCACCTCTTCCTGATGCTCTTCTTCTATATTGTATTGCCTCCTCTCCCGTTCACGCGTCTGCCTCTTCCTCCCTTTGGCAGGGCCATATGGGTCCTCATCAGAGGGGCTTCAAGGTTGTAGGGGCTGCTCCTCCACACTACCACCACCACCAGCAGCAGCAACAACAGTAGCAGCAAAAGCAGGACCAGCAGCACCAGCAGCACCAGCAGCACCAGCAGCACCAGCAGCACCAGGAGCAGGGCCAGGACCAGGAGCAGGACCAGGAGCACCAGCAGGACCAGCAGGACCAGGAGCAGCGCCAGCAGAGTAAGCACCAGCAGGACCAGCAGGACGAGGAGCAGCGCCAGCAGAGTAAGCCCCAGCAGAAGCCCCAGCACCAGGAGCAGTGCCAGCAGAGTAAGCACCAGCAGAAGCAACACCAGCAGAAGCATCATCAGCAGAGTAAGCATCAGCAGAAGCACCACCTCCAGAAGCAGCATCAGAAGAAGCCCCAGTACCAGAAGATCGAGCCCGGGCAGCAGAAGCCCCAGCAGAAGCAGAGTCAGGGCCAGGGGGTGGGAGGGTGGCCCTGTCCCTCTTGCTAGGGCTGGCAGCAGATGGCAGAGGCTTCTGTTTCTTCCCCATGGTTGTTGGGTTGCTGGCTGAATGGCTGGCTGGAGAGCTGTGTCTGGAAGCAGGTCTTTCCTCAGAATGGTGACCTGTTTGGGAGCTGCTTCCCTTTATATCTGTGGGGCTGACGCAATGCATCCTCCCCGCATGCGCAGTGAACGCTAGGCATCCGCTAGGCATCCACTAGGCTTCCGCTAGTCATTCACCAGGCTTCCGCTCTGCATCCGCTTCATCCGTTTGGCATCCACTCTGCATCTGCTCTTTCCATTCCGCGTCTGCTTTGCTGCACTCCCCCGGAAGCCTTGAGGATGTGCCATCCGCTCTCATCCGCTTCCATCCGCTAGGCTTCCATGGAGCATCCGCTTTCCATCCGCCCTACGTCCTCCCCCCGTCCGTTCCTTTCCCTGTTGTCCGCTCTGGTTATGCAAATTTTTGCCCCTTTTGAGAGCGGATAACAACGGATGGAACATTTTTCTCATCCACTGTGTCCTTTTTACAAACGTTTTGCATCCGTCGGCCAGTGTGACAGGGCCTTAAGATTCTTTGTCTCCTCCCATCCACCTCCTTCTCTGCTCTTCCACTGTTCACTCTATTCATGGAATAGATGAGGGAAGAAAGCATTTCTTTCAATCTTTCTTTCTTTTCTCTCTCTCTCTCCCTCCCTCTCTTTCTCTCTTTCTTTCTAAATTTGGAAATCACATACCATACTCCTTTTTCCTCCTATTTTCCCTACATCAACAAGGTGAGGTGACTGGGTTGAGAGAGAGTGACTGGATAAAAGATAAAATTCATGCCCAAAGCAGGACTAGAACTCAGGATCTCCTGGTTTTTAGCTTTGTGCCTTTATCATTAGCTCAAACTGACAGAATATACTACCAGCAGGGGTCACGCAAGGTGTGAAAGTCATCTCTATGGAAGCAAGCAGTACTTATATTGAAACATTAGTGATATAGAACAAAGATCTCCAAACTTGCAAACGTTAAGACTTGTGGACTTTAAGTCCCAGAATTCTATGCTGGAGAATTCTGGGAGTTGAAATCCACAAGTTTTAACATTGCCAAGTTTGGGACCCTGATATAGAATGAGGTCAATTGCAGTGGGAACATGGAATGTAAGAACTGTGAACACAGGAAGCTCAACACTGCATTTCATAGCCATGGCCTTGCTTGTTCAATATTGTTGATAGAAGAATCAATGCAGTAGTGGGATGCTGCCAGTGTAACAACCAGTTCACTAATTGCATGTTTCGCCTACATATATATTTTGAATTGAAAGGGAAAGAAAATTGATTCCTGGGGAATTACTCAGATAAGTAGCTCTAGTGAGTGACCTTCCCAAGCAAAACTGACTGGAACTGGCCTGGAAAAAAAGAGAACCACCATAAAATGATGCCCCCCCCCCCCATCTCAATCCTTGGAGCTAATCCAGAAAAATACAATGATTGATGTTCTCCAAAGCTACTGGGAGATTAAAGAGCATAAGAAACTACCTGCCAGATATATCCAGTCCAGAAATGGCAATTTTAAACCAGATGAAAAAAATGAGCATTCTTGTTTATATTTGCTCACTGGTCAATGTATATGCCAAGTACATAATACAGCATCTATTCCATTACTAAATTTACATCTTAGTGCAATTTTAATGGAGCTTGGGAAAAGTTTTATGATGCAAAATGTGTGATTTAACCCTACCCACCACCAAAATAGAGACCTGTTTTCCAGTTTGGATATTTTTAAAAGCAAGCCTTAAGGCACCAATTTAATTGTTAAAACCTCAAAAATTTACCCTGAATTGGGAGGGATCTCCTTTACTCCAGTGATGTCACAGTTCTGACAGCTAAGTTCCTTGCAACAGCAAGTAGAAGTATGAACAAATGTTTACCTTTCCTTATCCTAAATACTGTAATTCTGTGACACCCGGATCACATTCTGCCTTTCAAGAGAAAGGTGCTTGTCCAGTTTCAGCTTCAATTTCAGTGTTTCCAGAATCTCACTAGAGAAAGGATCCAACCGGATCAGATAAATGATACAGTAGTTTTGTAAATTAATTGTTTATTATTAAAAAAGTTAAGTTTCTTCCTTAAAGAGGGAAAATTATGATTATATATTTATGTATCCACCTATATCTGTATTTATGCATCTGTGTATGTATTGGGGGGAAGGAATATATTTCTGAAGACTGCTGAATGGATGTAAGCAGTGTACAACTTAATAATGTAAGCATCATTCCTAGTTATTCAAACTTTGGCTATAATTTGAAGGAAAGACAACTTAGTTAGAACTCTTGAGAACAGAATCAGACACTTCCAATGTTTTCATGTTTAGTTTCAAGTTAGTGCTTGCTAATCACATTGTTTTCCAAAGGAAATAGATACTAAATAGAAACCATCTGATAATGCATTCTTTATTTCTTAATTACAATGTTTTGAGTAGCACCTAAATAATTTTTATTTACCAGCACATGCCTGTTTGTTAAAAGCTTTGTTGGTAATTGTATTATTGTAATATACTTCTCTACTTAATGATTCCAGGACACGAAAGTTCAGGATTTTTGATTGGCAAAGAGACAAATGGATTAAAAAAAAACATTCACAGAAAATATATACATGTTGTATTTTAATTTTAATTACACACTTTGAAATAAAATATTGTGGAAATCTGATAGATATCTAAAGTTGAAGTATAAAAAATGAACTTCCAAAAATGTCACAAAGAACAGGTTTCATATATCAGTTCCTGTTCTAAATGTGTGTGTGAGATAGACATCACATATACCCATATTAGAGTAAAAGCTTGTCGAACCCAATATGTTTTCTGCCATTCCCTGACAGCACTTCTATGTAGTCTCACATAGGACTTTCTTTTAGGTTCTTCAACCTAAGAAATTCTCAAATTCAGCCTTTCCCAACCTTGTGCCTTCCAAATTTGTTGGAAAATTTGTGCCTTCCAAATTTACATCTTCCAGAATTCCAAGCCAGCAGGCTGAGGAAGACTTTTTTAATTGGACCTTTTTGAACCTGACTGCTCTTATGCATGCAATGGGTGGGCTTGTCAGCGGAGCTACATGAGTGACGAGTGATTCCCCCCAAACTCAAAAGTAGCTGATACATAAGTTGAGTTTGGCTCAAATTCTTGAAAGTATAATGAGCTTTAACGCAGATCCCAGATATTTTACATATTGTGGAAAAGAGTTTTTAGCAAAGTTACAGTAATATAAGATGGTCTGAAGGCTTACCATTTCACTCTTTGTAACTTTAACTCCTTTAAAAATAAAGTTCTACTAAAACTGCTAGAAGCAGTATTTTATAGGAAAAAAGGAGAAGGGAGAATGGATGTAAAACACCAAAATTCAAGAATTAGAATTCAAGTTACAAAAATAACAACACACAGTTCAAGCTATTAGACTTTGAGGCTGCTTTTGATGACACATCCAAACATAATATGTAATAGGGAATACTTTAAAAATACTGGCATTTTCTACCAGAATGGGATTAATACAAAAGATTAGACTTTGTCGATGAAAGAATGGACAATGTTTGTATGGCTAACAGGGGATCAGAGCCTTCCAACATTCTGGAGCACTTTAGAGGCTTTCAGGTAATATGACAAGAAGGTCTGGATCATTGGCCATATTCACTCTGGGCATGTTTTAAAGTGGAAATGTGAATGGGACTTTGAGATATAAAAAGTTCCTGTTTCCAATGTTCTTCTTTCACCACCTCAAAATAGCCAGAAACCGCTATATTTTGGGCCTTGAATATTTGAATATTTAGATTGTGAAGGAAAACATAATGAGATGCTGTATTTCTCAGATCAAATTAATCCTCTGACCCTTTTCACAAGCAGGTTATTTTATTTATTTTTATTTTATTTATTTATTTGATTTGTCAAATGCTTACAATATAATGGAAATAAGAATAAACATAAGTATAAATACACAAAATAGGTATGAATAATTGGGGACAATAGGACAGAGACAGTACGCATGATTATGCGCTTATGCACATAATTTTGACATGGGGTCAAAATTATCTTTAGCACCATGATAGTAGGGGTGGGATTCTAACGGTATAACAACCGGTTCGGTAATCATACACACTTGCGCCAAACATGCACATGCACTCCATATTTAAAAAAGGCAAGCCCATACTTACCTTTCACTGCAGCCTCTGTGCAGAAAATAGCTGTGAAGAAAACAAAGGCATAAAGCACAGGAAAGAGCAGGGGCGTGCGTGCGGGCCAACTTCCTTATTGCAGAGAACTAGTTCAGAGTGAGCTGTACATGGGAACAAGGGGTTCGCTCAATCTGGCCTGAACTGGTAGCATTCCACTCCTGCATGATAGGTAGAATATAATGCACTTCCTAGGAATTGCAAAGAAAGAATATGAAATTCCTTCATATATTTTCCTTGCTGTCCCAGCCATGTGGCCATCCTCTGGAAACAATATAGTACCATTTCCAGAGACAATTCCAGCCCCATTTTGAAAAGAATATTTATTTTTCCTACTCCCTCAGGAAGGCTTTTACCTTAAAAGAAGTTTAAGGCCATAAAAACAAAATGGTTTAAAAGCCTTCATGCCACTTCAGGTTACTGTAAGCTTAAATTCATTGTTATTTCAACATATTTTCTGCCCAATGCTAACAATTTGGATTTGTATCATCTTGAGCAAAATGTGAATTATGAGAAAGTGATCCATCTCTAGCTACAAATCCTACTAAACAGAGTATAGACCTTCTGAACAGTGACTTATGTTAAAAGTGTCACCTTAATGTTGAAAACTCTGTGAAGAATAATGTCATCTGCTACTGATATACAGAAAATAGCTCATCTGGTATACTCAACACTCATACCTTCCCTACACTTGTGTCTTGTTGGTTCCCATGGTTTAATGGCTCTTTTCCATTTGGCTTTCTAAATAAAGACAGAGCAATTTTCCAATACTTTCAAAATGGTGCTCCCTGGCACTTTAAAAAAATTCCAATAGGGAATAAATATACTTATTTTTGATATCACATTAAAATTATGAATTACTTATTTTTATATCACATTTTTGCTTCATAGAGTGCTTTCTATAAGGTGATCTTTGGTTTATTGGATTACTTCATATTGCTGTTTCCCAAGATGGCAGAAGACTTAAAGGTAAGTCTGCGTTGTTATTTTTATAGACATATTTATTTACATTTATGTTTGAGAGCATGTATGCATGCATGACTGAGAGACTGCACCCATGTTCAGTTCTTTGATATTATTATAATAATTAGTGTACCAGCCATAAGATGAATCTCCTGTAAAGATGAATCTAGTATGTAGGCAATTTTCTGCTGATTAACTGCAAAAATATTTTTAAAAGGCCAAGTGACTCAAGGAATTAGTTTGGTGGCTTTTCACCTCTGGATCTAAAGTATGCCATTAGTTACAAGGTGAGATGGGAGAAGTGCAATAAGAATGTGTTTCTGAATCCAAATTTGAATTTCTTCTGTGATTAGAAACAGTAAGAGTCTGTCTGTTTGTCTGTCTCTCTCCCTCTCCCTCCCTCCGCCCCTCCCCCCCCTCTCTCTCACACACACACAGAGGTAGGGAGGGGAGGGAGGGAGGGAGATGCTTGATTCCTGAGTTTTAGTTCCCAGAGGATTGAAGTCAGAAGTGAAAACTATTTTGGGAACTTTGTCTGGTGAAAATTAGTTTGTGTTACAAAAATCAACAAATTGGCAGAAATCAGCTGAATTGGCAACATCTTCCAAAGAGAAGCACAGAAACAGGGCATTTTAGATTTAAGATTCAAAGCTCCTACTCTGTGCACAATCATGAGGATAAGTAAATTTACAGTGCCACTATGGAGACCAAACTCCACTATCACAAACAGAGGAAGGTGTATGTATGTGTGTGTTTAGTTGTATTCTGATTAATATAGGAACCTTTTACCCACCTCCACTCTTTATATCTATGCTATGTATATCACATGATAGATCTTGATGGTGTCACTCAGAAAAGGAATGATAATGTTGCTGAAATATGGCTTATTGTAAAAGTATATGAGCTTTACAGGAGCTTTGGTGGGTGTTTCAAGGGGAGCCTAGAACTATTCAGGAGTTTAGTCACATAATGAAATGAGATAACCTGTTTAACACCTTGTCTAGCAGGTGCTCATGAAATGTATATTTTCTTGATAAATCCTGAAAAAAAATCCTGATCCTTTATATAAAAAATAATTTTGTTCTCAGGTTGTAGTGCAACTTTCAAAGCATTTCCCCCAACAGAATTCCTTACAGAATTATTGGATGATATATAGAATTTTAGATCTTATAGGTTTCTCTAACAATTTTATGAAACAGATAATAGTAGACACTTTACAGTTCTTCTTTTGTCATTTTATATTATTTTAAAAAAGACATCCAGTAGAGACAGAAGTAGAAATAACTATATATTCCAAAACACTAAATTTGAGAGGAATCATTTCCAAATTAATAATGCTTGAATCTCTTCCTTCACCAGTCTATAAAGTAATATTTTTCCCCAAATGAGGAATATCATATGCAGGTTGCAAACTTCCAGGTGTACCTGCGGATTGTTGTCTCTCATCAGGCTTCAAGGGATCCACAATGAATAAAGCACAGCGTAATTGCTGCTACTGATAGCTAAAGAAGGGACTTGCTTCTGCTTAGGAGGTTAAAGAAACTCTCCTTTTTAAAACTGAACTCATGCTGCTTTTGTATCTTTTCACACATATTAACTTAGGTCATTAAAAGGGGGCTAATTAATGGGGGAGAAATTAAACCAAAGAGCCATTTGTCTGTTCCCGAGTATGGTTCTTCGTTTCTTTGACTAGCAGCAGCCCGCTTTTAAATCAAGAGCATCAGAGGCTGCTAGGGCAGGCTTAAAGCTTGTGGTGTCTTTTGGTGAGATATATTTCTCTCTCATTATGTACCTCATAAAAAAAGAGAAGTTCTCTTATCAGAATTAGTTGAGATTCGTTTATGAAATTCTTACTTTCCCATCAATCTCTAAGGCTTGGACAATCAAAGAACCCTTTTATCATTGTCTGTTGACCTCAGAGAAGTGTAGGAAATGCTACCGTACCATTAGGGCATTTAAAATCGAGCTGGAATTTCAGTCTGTGAGAATGCTAACTAAGCACATGACATTTTCCTGATGAAATGAAATGTTTTGAATTCTGAATAAATAGTTCTTTACTGGAAACCAATTCTATTTCTTCTGTGGAGAAGAAATAAAATTTATTTTAATCCCAGACATTTTGAGAATAATGCATTTATAGAAAGTTTATAGCAAGCTCATTTGTAGTAAACTTTCTCTAAATGTAAAGTATGGCACTTTTGTTTTTATTGGGTTTTTTGGGAGGGTTAAGATAATTATTAGAAATTCTAAAGTACAAAACAAAAAAATGCTCATAATATATTATGCTATATAATAATATATTGAAAGGCATCTGGTTGAACCCATATAATGCAGATTATTCAAAATCTTCAAATCCACCTTACAAACGCTTGTGGTTTTTCTTTCTGCCAAAAAGCTCTTTAAGAAAAAAAAAATGAAACACACATACACACACATCCGACTTTATACCAAAGTTGGAGTTTGGGGTTTCCACCAGACCACAGGGGGCTGTTTGTTAAATGCCAGGGTGTCACTAGTCATTATAATGAGGCAAGGACAGTTTCAAAGTTGAAATATTTAGAGTACTTTTTTTTTATTCATTTAGAGTAATGATTTGAATTAAAAGTCTTTGGAAAGCAGAAGCCTCACATCCCCACTTAAGTGATTGGGTACTTTTAGAAATGAAATAGTGATAGATTATAAACATACAAACAGACATTTTTTAAAATGATTGTATCAAGTGTATAAAGTTATAATGTAACTCGGGCATTGGGAAAATAGGTTATTCATACTAATATTTATAAGTTAAATTCTCTTCTTCAGTAATGACTTACTATACATGGAGTATCAAGAATAGGAATAGAGGTCTTGAAGGATAATTATGCATTAGGAATTATACTTTTGTAAATTTGATAACTGCACATATCAACATTTCTGGAATTATCATCCTTTAAACCAATAATGGCAGCACATGACATCTTTTAGCATCGTCAGTCATATACAATAAATAAATTGGTTTTGTTTCTTCTGTAATATTCTACAGCATTCTTTTTCAATCATAGCAATTTTAAGATTTGTGGACTTTATCTCCCATAATTCCTCAGCCAGGAATGGATGGCTGCAGAATTCTGGCAATTGAAGTCCACACATCTTAAGTTGCCAAGATTGAGAAGCTCTGCTTTCAAGACTCAACTGCTCTTCCTGCTGGCTTTTATGTATTATACAGGTGAAACTTGAAAAATTAGAATATCGTACAAAAGTTCATTTATTTCAGTCATGCAACTTAAAAGGTGAACCTAGTATATGACATAGACTCATTATATGCAAAGCAAGATAGTTCAAGCCGTGATGTATCATAATTGAGATGAGTATGGCTTACAGCTCAAGAAAATGCCAAATCCACAATCTCAGAAAATTAGAACATTGTGAAAAGGTTCAATATTCTAGGCTTAAAGTGTCCCACTCTAATCAGCTAATGAAGCCATAACACCTGCAAAGGGTTCCTGAGCCTTTAAATGGTTTCTCAGTCTGGTTCAAAAGGAATCACAATCGTGGGAAAGACTGCTGACCTGACAGTTGTGCAGAAAACCATCATTGACACCCTCCATAGGGAGGGAAAGTCTCAAAAGGTAATTTCAAATGAAGTTGGATGTTCCCAAAGTGCTATATCAAAGCACATTAATAGAAAGTTATGTGGAAGGGAAAAGTGTGGATGAAAAAAGTGCACAAGCAGCAGGGATGACCACAGCCTGGAGAGAATTATCAGGAAAAGGCCATTCAAAAGTGTTGGGGACTTTCACAAGGAGTGGACTGAGGCTGGAGTCAGTGCATCAAGAGCCACCACACACAGACGGATCCTGGACATGGGCTTCAAATGTTGTATTCCTGTTTTCAAGCCGTTCCTGAAAAACAAACATCAGAAGCATCTTACCTGGGCTAAAGAAAAACAGAACTGGTCTGTTGCTCAGTGGTCCAAAATCCTCTTTCATGATGAGAGCAACCTTTGCATCTCATTTGGAAAGCAAGGACCCAGAGTCTGGAGGAAGAATGGAGAGGAACACACGGCAAGATACTTGAAGTCCAGTGTGAAGTTTCCACAGTCTGTGTTGATTTGGGGAGCCATGTCATCTGCTGGGGTTGGTCCACTGTACTTCATTAAGTCCAGGGTGAACACAACCATCTACCAGATTTTGGAGCACTTCATGCTTCCTTCCACAGATGAGCTTTATAGGGATGCTGACTTCCTTTTTACAGCAGGATTTGGTACCTGGCCACACTGCCAAAAGCACCAAAAACCTGGTTCAATGACCGTGGCATTACTGTGATTGATTGGCCAGCAAACTCACCTGACTTGAACCCCATAGAGAATCTCTGGGGCATTGCAAGAGACAGATGAGAGACATGAGACCGAACAATGCAGAAGAGCTGAAGGCCGCTATTGAAGCATCCTAGTTTTCCATAACACCTCAGCAGTGCCACAGGCTGATAACTTCCATGGCACACTGCACTGAGGCAGTAATTGCTGCAAAGGGGCCCAAACCAAGCATGCTTATACTTTTCAGAGATTCAGTATTGTTCTTGTTTTATTGATTGCATGTAATATTCTAATTTTCTGAGATTGTGGATTTGGAGTCTCCATGAGCTGTAAGCCATAATCATCTCAATTATGACAAATCACAGCTTGAACTATCTTGTTTTGCATGTAATAAGTCTATCTCATATATTAGTTTCACCTTTTAAGTTGCATTACTGAAATAAATGAACTTTTGCATGAAATTCTATTTTTTCAAGTTTTACCTGTAAGTTGAGCTGTTATTAAATGCCAATTGGAACATGCAAGTTGCATCTATGTACAATTGCAGATTAGCACATTGGAGCTTAGCACATTCTTAGCAGCAGTGCTACTGATGCATCTGTGAATCAAATTGTTATTATTTAAAGAAAATTCTTATCTTAGGGATATGGCCTTCTTTAGCAGCTGCTGAGCTGAATGCTGTAACCATGTCCCTGAATTTAATTCCTCTTCTGGCCTTGAACAAGCATTCCCAAAGCATTCTTGGGATGCTGGGTAGGATTTTATGATGAAAATTTGAAGTATTGTCATTTCAATATACTGAGTTTGTTTTTTAAAAATTAAATTTCTCTGTTTTGGAATTGGAATTTATAACTGAGTTATTTTAGGTAATTCAGGAAGTTTAAAATGGCAAATTGGAAATGGTTATTTGCCAAAGAAACCCAAAAGATTTGAATATATATCAAGACAGGGAAGTGCTCAAGAATGATACTTTGCCAAGAGTCCCATTGAACTAGGAGTTGGAATTAAACTTAGAACATGGGAAAATCTTGTAAGGTATACTAATTTCCCTCTACTTGATATATTTCCAATGTAGCAAATAGTACATCTGAAATTAGAGTTCAAAAAGAAGCAAACAGGTCTTTAATTTTAAAATAATCATTTAGCATTATCAACGGATAAATATTCATTTGCATCTTTTGTTTGTTTTTTCAAATCTGGACAGACACCATCATTTCCAGAATAGAAAAGTAATTTTTCTCCCGAGTATACCTCAAAAACAGGAGGGATGCCTTAAATTCAGTGACAACATAATGATGGTAATAATATGTGAGATATTTCCTCCCCTCAGTGCTATAATTTAATTAATGGCATTTAAAATGTGTTTGGGTCAGTTGGACTTTGAGGAGCACTTCAGAATATTTTGGATATAAACTGTTGGATATGCCAGTAAATATTCATTGAATCATGCTAAAATGTTCATATTTTCTTTTCATTATTATAATCATCTCATTTGGATAGAAACTAGTGTGATACTAAGCACCCTGGACAAATTTAGGGCCAATAAATATATTAAGCAAGTTTGGCTTACATACATTTTCTTCATAAACAATAATTAACCCTGTGGACTTTGGTGGCTATATCAAATGTCTGATTGATTTATATAGATTTTGGCAGCCATATGAATGTTATAATTTATTTTTACCAACACATTGTATATATTGCAGGTCCTTGACTCAGACATCTTAAGAAACTGAGGCGTGTGGTTTTTTTTCAAAGTGCTCCAGATAATCTGTAGGGTGTTTTTACATAATCATGGCCCCCAATTTACCATCTATGTGCCTTATTTACAGAAGGGACTTATTTTAATTCCTGGGCATTAGAAGTCCAATCTAGTTAAGCCAAACCATCCAGCCAAGTGCTGGCAAGCGCTTTCTCATACAACTTACATTTCTTTTCCAGCCAAAGAAAAATCCTGAAGAAGAGCCAACAGAGAAGGGCCAATTCATAGGTGGCAGGGGGAAAAAACCCCCACAAATACAACAGGCATTGATCCATTCGTTGCTTTAGGAAAAAGAAAAAAAAAAAGAGAAAGGGGATGGGGAGACAAATAATGCTTATGGGAAACATTTAGACCAGAAAACGTGGTTTGTCTGCAAGAGGGAATAAGACCTGTTTCCAACGGAATCCAGCTGGAACCAGAATATCCTGCAGGAAATAGTTATTATAAATTTTACAGGATTTTAGTTATTGCTGCTTCTGTTCTGCAATGTCATTAATACATTGGTCATGCTGTGTAGTGCCAGTGGTGTCTTTATCATTTTATCATCTCACTACTATATTTTAGCCATCTTCTAGCAGTTAAAAGTCACCTGCCTTGTCAGAGAACTATTCTGTTTAAGCAGACGAGGTTTAAATCTAGCTCTGTGAATATTTGTGTAGACTGAAAACAGTACGAATGCTACTGCTGTTGAAATACAAAGGGAAGTTGGTTGAGACTGATAGATTATTTAAAAGGTCTTTCTACTATTTCTCTCCAGAGAGAAGGAAAAATACTCTTTTAGACAAAAATGTTCCCCCCTTCTGTCCTTTCCTTTCTTGTCCTTTCCTTTCTTTTCCTTTCCTTTCCTTAAAATAAACCTTTACTTTTGAAGATGCTTATTCTGTGTTTCTCCCCTTAAGCTGCCAAGAGGACACCACTGCTTACAGGTAGAAGCAAAAATGCAAGGAAAAAAAGTACCAAACCGCTGAAGTCTCAAGTCATTGCAATCATCTTCAGTTCCCAAATTGTCCTAGAAGGAGAATAGCATCGGATTTGTCTTCGGCTGTTTGGCCAAACTGGGGCACAGATGGGATAATGACTTTTACAAACAGCATTTTGATGAGAGGAGGGGAGAAGGAATCATATGTAAAATGCACAAAGGCTGCATAAACACACTGATGCCTGCAGCTGGAACAAACTAAAAAGATGTTTAATAATTTAGAACCAAGCAGGCAGGGCCTGTGCAGCTGTTGTGTGCAGGGGACCATGAAAGCCTTCCATTTGACAGCTGGCTCCATCTTTCCCCAGTTGCTACGTGAAGAAGAGAATGCAGATTTGGGATTAGCCAATCCCTGTTACCCTTGCCCATCTGCCACCAAGACCCCCAGCTCTGACTTCTCTCAGTAGAAAAGCGCACACATTAAAAAGTCCACACTCTCCCAAACATATGTATGCATCAGTATCAGCCGTCAGCCATTCTGAGGATCTGTTGACATGCCGCCAATACATGGCTGCTGTCGTTTCTTGCTGCAGGGCACATTTTGCATTTCACACATTTGTAGAAATACAAAATGCTGTTGGATGCAAACAATTCAGGGCCTAATTGGCTGAATTACTTCGATGTTACCTTGTGTCCCCCACCTGATTAACATAGCTCAGCTGGGAGGGCTGGAAAAGAAGGAGGGAAGAGGGATTTGGAGGGCAGGTGAAGCTATGTTTGCCCATGAAAGCAGGATCCTTTGCGAAATCCCAGCTGAGCTCCAGCAGGCCTGTGCCAGGCAGATAGCTGTTAGCAGGAGAGGAACTTCATAGATGCTAACATTCTTTTACAATATAGGTTTTTCTTGCACTTGGCAAAAAAGAAAGGGAGAAGGGGGGGGACATGATGTATGTGTTTCTGTGGCATGATGTATGTGTTTCTGCTTAAATGTTCCTTTTGTAAGAAAGAAATCGCTGGATGGAATACATCCACCTTGGATTTAGAGGAGCTGTACAAGTAGAAAGGAGCAAAGAGGCAGGGAGTTCCTTGTCAATGCAAGCCAGCTAATACCGCTTTGCTAAGTATAATAGTACATTTTAACAATGGCTTAGATCATGTGGAACTGTCTTTTAGCCTGTTTTAGCATTGTGCTTATCCCAGCCCAAAGGATTTGGGATTGAGTTGGTGTGAAGAAAATCTTTTTTTCTTCCTCTCCTCACTGCCACTCATGTTATGTTTAATTTTGAGACTGCTATTTTAAATTGCATTTTTTTTTTAATTTAAAGGTTTACTAATCCCAATCTCATGCTAATACCTGCCCTGCAAAACCCATAAAGCAACTAATAATCATTATTACAGCCTATTCCAAAATGTTCTGCTATTTGTATTCATGAGACAGATCAGCATTTCCCCCTTTGTTCAGCATATAAACCTTGGAAGAAAGTACCACAATTATGAAATTAGAGAATTGTAGATCTAATGGCAAAATAATTTTCCCATTGATGGTGGGGGAGGGAGGATTATTTCTGCTTCTGATAAGTAGTTTTATTCATGTTAAATTCTTCCTATTTGCATTAATTTAAATATAAGCTTCTCAACATGGGGATCTGTTTTCAGAGTTCATTTATACATGCATAAACACACAAATTCCTAATAAGCTAATATAAAGTGATTAAGAAATTGCCTATCCTACAGAACCAGGCAGAGAGAGAGAAAAAAAAAGACAAGTAATTTTGCAAACACATTTCACAATTTGCTCTGTGGTGGGATAAACATTGTTTTTAAATCTCCATTTTATGCATATCACATGTTTTGTATTGATATCCTGCAAAGGTAAACCTTTCTGCTGTTCTATTTCAGTTGAAGTAGGACCCAAAAGATTTTCACTGACAGCAGTGTCTGGCTTTCTAAGTTAAATGCTATCCCTTCATCTCAAACAACTCGCTTTAAAATGCTGCAAGAGGAGGGTTTTCTTTTTCCTCTGCCTCTAATGATTAAGCCTCAAGTCAACAGTTTCAATGATGATGCCAATGAAGTCATCACTTTTGAAAGATCTAACAGTGTCTTAGAATTTAAATCCTATCCTCCTCACCTTTGAAGAAACTAGGAGGGAGGAAGCTATTGAGACAATCCTCATGATGGCCCAGATAATGGTCACAATTCTGCAGGAAGTTTTCCTGAATTAATTCCATAGGAGTGAATGGAGAACTGTGTGAGAACTTTATTATGTCACCTAAATGCTCTTTAGCCATTTCTAAATGTACTCCATAATGGGCTTCATGACAAGATTGTTTAGTGTCAGAGGTGTCATCCCTTGGGCTCCTTTTATTTATGTATCAGACTGGCTCCTTTGCTTAAAAGTGTGCACTTGTAAAATCCATTTTCTTTCACATACTCATTGATTGTACTATAATTTTTATTCTTGCTTCATCAGCAGTCATTAGATTTACAATGAAGTACAACTATCCTTCTCACACACCCCGCCCCATTTAATATTAAGACAGGTACAACGGTGAGAAAATAAAAAGTTAAGGCAGAACATTCAACTCTGTTGAATTATATGTGTTATATTTTTGTATGGGAAATAAACATAGCACTATAATTGCCTAAAAAGCAGTCGGGTAGAGTATATGCAAATATACTGCATATTGACATTATAAAGCTTCAAGTTCTGCCAAATTCCAGAGCAGTCAGAAGCTACTCTGAGCAGCCCTTTTTCACCAGTGGGCGTTTCTTCAGACAAAGCTGCCAATGAAAGAAAATGGTGCCAAATTATTTGGCAGATTTGTGTTATGCACCAACCAGTTCCAGAATTTTATCAGTGGCTTTAATTATAATGACAATAATATTTTCTTGAGGGGAAAAACACATATATTATGTACATGAACTACATCATGAAGCCAGTAATAGAAAGAAATTTAAAAATGTTTATGGTCATCACATTAACCTCAGACAATTGATTTAATTTTGTGGCAAAATGTATATGTGGTACAACTAATTTTCCTCTTGCAAACTCCCAATACCTGTTTATCCACATCCATTTTTATTGTCTCATTACCATTTCATACAACCAATCTTTTGCAACATACCAGGTACAAGATGATATATAGCAGGACTTAAAATTCATTAAATGAAGGACAAATGTTGCAAAAATCCTGTTCCGATGATTTGCAAATTTCTTATTCACCCTTTCAGGACTGAAGAAACGTTAATATAGGATTTTCTTTATCTTAAGACCACAATTGTCAGACGGCTCTAAAGAATAGAATAGAATAGAATAGAATAGAATAGAATAGAATAGAATAGAATAGAATAGAATAGAATAGAATAGAATA
>BLBF01000016.1:37907828-37934611 GCA_015471245.1 Laticauda colubrina | reverse complement strand
TAGAATAGAATAGAATAGAATAGAATAGAATAGAATAGAATAGAATACTTTATTGGCCAAGTGTGATTGGACACACAAGGAATTTGTCTTGGTGTAAATACTCTCAGTATACATTCATTAAGAATCAAGAATCATAACGTACAACACTTAATGAGAGACATAGGGTACAATCAGCAATCAAATCATACTAGGAAACAGTCAATATAAATCATAAGGATACAAGCGACAAAGTTATAGTCCTATAATCACAAGTGGGAGGGGATGGGTGATAAGGAGTGATGAGAAGATTAATAGTAATAGTCATGCAGACTTTGTAATAGTTGAACAGTGTTGAGGGAACAGTGTTGAGTGTTATTTGTTTAGTGATGCCTTTTGGGGAAAAAAAACTGTTCTTGTGTCTAATTGTTCTGGTGTGCAGTGCTCTATAGCATCATTTTGAGGGAAGGAATTGAAACAGTTTATGTCCAGGATGTGAGGGGTCTGTAAATATTTTCACAGCCCTCTTTTTGACTCATGCAATATACAGGTCCTCAATTGAAGGCAGGTTGGTAGTAATTGTTTTTTCTGCAGTCCTAATTATCCTCTGAAGTCTGTGTCTGTCCTATTGGGTTGCAGAATCAAACCAGACAGTTATAGAGGTGCAGATGACAGACTCAGTAATTCCTCTGTAGAACTGGATCAGCAGTTATATTCCTTGGGCAGTTTGAGCTTTCTGAGTTGGTGCAGAAAGAACATTCTTTGTTGTGCTTTTTTGATGACGTTTTTGATGTTAGGTGTCCATTTTAGGTCATGTTATATATTAGAACCTATTGATACTGTGTTGTCTATTATTGTAAGAGGTGATAGTATGGGAGGGTTTCTTCTAAAGTCTCCCACCATTTCTACGGTTTTGAGTGTGTTCAGATTGCTCCAGTTACACCATGAGGCAAATTGTATAACCTCCTGTCTGTATGCAGATTCATCGTTGTCTTGAATGAAACCAATCACTGTTGTGTCATCAGCAAACTTCAGTATTTTAACAGATGGATCATTTGAGATGCAGCCAATGGTATATAGGGAGAAGATAAGTCGAGAAAGCACACAGCCTTGGGGGTCTTTTATCATATTGTTTAAGATTATAGGTTCAAGCCTTACTGAATCCTCCCCTAAAGTTTATCAGACTTTGATGTGCATTTGAATCTGGAGAAATGTAGGCTAATTATTTTGAAATTTGTAATGTATTTTGTTTGTTTTTTGCCATTTTGAACTACAGTGGTAACAAATGTGACTTTCATTTTATACATAGAACTGGAAATCATTCTTTAGTCAGAATTATATTGCCAATTATTACTGAGCAATTATAAGTGCCCTTTAGTATACTGAAATGTTAGTCTGTACTTGGGAGTAAAAACCAAGATTAATACAAACATTTTCTGCCCCAAAATAGGCTGTTGTTGGCCTTCTGGAGCCAAGCTTCCTTCTTACCTATCTCATATGCATGCATTCATACCCTCAGCTTGTGTGATGGCTATTTTTAGGTAATTTGGCTTGTAGGATTTGATTTATTAATGTAAAATGATTCAATTAAATGATGTTTACAAATGTTTTTCTTTGAATGGTTTTCATATAAAGTTTAAATGAGAAGCATCTGTCTGAGAGGCATTTTTATTTCTTTTTCAGGTAAAGTGAATTGCCTGCTATTTTTTTTCTTCAAAAATTACCCACACAACTATCCAAAAAAGAAGAAAACATTTGCTTTACTTGTATGTACATTTGAATATATTTAGCTAATAAATCTGTGTGACTTTTAAGTGTTACATTGAGAGCAGGCTGATCATTTTAAAGAAAATAATAATAAATTACAGTAATAACCTCATACCCGGAAGCTAAACTTAATAGGCTTATACCTGTGGAAGAGAATATTTAATTCAAGGCTGAACTGTGGGGTCCTTGGTGCTTTCTGAGCTTGATTGTCTTCTTGCAGACATTTCATTACCTGACTAGATTACATCATCAGCTAGTACCAAGGATCCCACACACTTACATCTGATTGCATTTAGTTAGAATGTTTTAAATTTCTGACCTTCTCCTATTTTAAAAAAAGTCTTGTTATGATAGACTGACTGTCAGGACCAAAGAAATGAAGCTGTTAATTGGGAACAAATTTTAATTTTCATACAGTTATGTTAATATAATTTCTTAGGTTGAATCAAACCTTCCTAGTACTTTCAGTCCTTGCTTCTCTGGGCTATTCTACTTTTAGTTCCTTTTTCTAAGTCAGTGCTTATAATATTTGTTTTCACAATGACTGTATCCCAAAACAGAACATATGGTTTTTGACAGAAAAGACTTTGACAGGTTTTGATGGCTGAAGGCTACCCACAAGGACCTCTGGACCTTTGGGTTCTTACTGCAACCTACAGCAAATCATTCAATAGGTTTCTGAGTGAGCGAATTTTAGAATCCATCCACCTTGTAAAGTGAATTGATCAATCGTACTGAGGCAAAGTTGTGTAAGAAGAAATATACCTTGGGATGGCAGACAGGACTTCAAGACCAAAATTGCAACCTAAAAAGAGACAGGGGGAAAACACATCTATGGTTTTTGTATAGCTAGGCCTGGCTATATTAAGACCTTGTGGAGCTAATGTGAACTAAATGGGATAAATGGTCATGACAAATGGGCATGATATTGCTAAGATTTATTGAAATTTGTACTTTAAAATAAATATTTGTATTTTCAGTATATTGAAAAATAACTGTTTTTATTTCTTTATTTTACATCAGGCCTGTCAAACTGGAGGCCCATGGGCCGGATGTGTCATGCACAGGCCATGCCCACCCTGATTCCACAAAGGCAAAAAACATCGCAATATGTCCCAAAATATCATGTGATCAAGTTTGACACCTGTGATTTACATTGTAAGAATTATTTCTTTTTGATGATTGCCTGCTTCACAGCATGTTCATCGAGAATTCCTTGGATTTACCCTTCTCTATGTCCCATAAATGCTAAGCTGTGGGAGCAATGTCCATATTTTTTTCTCCCAGACTTAATTTATAGCATAATAAATAATTAACCTTCTTTTCATCTACCCTTCTTCATTCTAAGGTACATAAAGTAAAACTAAATATAATTCATTTTTTCCTTAAACCTTCTGCATAGTAGAATTTGCTAGAAAGATAACAATTTTGAAGCAATTGTTATCTTCCGAACTAGCATATTAAATAATATGTCTCTAGGGACCAGTTTTTTAATTTTCTATGGCTTCTCTTGTAATTTCACTCTTATAGAAGTGTCGGTATAAAGGCAGATGGAAGATTGGAATTAATGAATTACACAAAAAGGTTACTTTATATGGAAAATATGTACCCTTAGATAGTTTGATTTAAAGAACTTGATGTTAGTGTAGAAACTCAAGCTTTTGAGGAGCAAATTAATATCGGAATCAGTAAACCTGACGTCATTTGCAATTATTTTAACTGTACATTTAACAGATAAGTAGACCTTACCATGATTACCCTTGACAATACAGCTCTTCCACCAATCCCTTCAGCTAAAATATATTTTATAAATCTCCAAAAAATCAAAATTCAGTAGCAAGAATGCATGAAATATTAACAAGTGGGCTGCTCAGTTGAAACAGAACTTTATTACTGCTTTCTACTCAGAATATAACCATCTAAATATAAAGTTCTCGTGCAATATTTTTCTTGTCTTTGGTGGGGGAAGAGGGAATTGTTTTTAGAAGATTGTTTTGATATGCTATTATTTTATATTAAAACAGAGGAATTCATTCAAAATCCTCTGGTGATTTTTGTAAGGTAAGTGCTCCTTTTTAAAAAAAAAATATTTCGAAGCACATTTCCTTTGCAACAGTAATAGTTTTCCCATGGTTTGAAGGAGAAAATGAAATCCAGATTTGTAATTCCTAAAAGGAGAAATTTTATCCTGTCCAACATTTAAGTAATATTTCCTGTAAAACATATGAGGCCATCTGCAGAGCTGTTTCCAGAACACATTTTCAAGTGGCAAGGGCAACTGAAACAGAGGAGGACTGTGCCTGGCATCTCACCTTTGGGAAATCGAACATTAAAAGGTTTCTAAACAGGCAGCACTACAATTTTACATTGTATTCAAGCCTAGCATAGTTCATAATTTCTTTAATCTGTTCACCTTTTATAGCGAGGAAAAGGAAAGAAAACAGAAAAATTCTGCCTGGGAGATCTGGCCTGTTAACTCTGATTAGCAATAAATGGGCCACCTTGTATGTGTGTGCGCACGTATGTCTTGGCTGCTGATTGCGTTTTATTTTTAGAGCATAGAAATGTTACAGGCAAACTGTCTCTTGTAAAGATTGAACAAATTTAACTGATTTGGGGAGACAACACAGAAATGCAGCATTTTCTATTATAGAGTTGTGTTTTATTGTTAATCTCAAGAGTCTCTTTATGAATTCATGTTAGTAAAATGTTACGACCTCACTATAATATTAACTCCATGAAAAGACCTGCATTTACTATGTTTTGGTCCTGGAAGAATATGAAGAACTTGCGTATTTTCTAAAGAGATTTAACACAGTTGTATTTTTTCCTTCTAACCGTAATCTTACTGCAGACACAATTTAAAACCAAACGTCTGTTTGGGTGCCAGATTTCAGAAGGAGAAGCCTACATTGTTGCTACTTAATTCAAAGTTAACATTTTCTCTCTGTGTGAAGAAACCAAAATATTATATAACAGAAATTATGGGTAAGGATAAAGTCTGTCCTCTCTATCCCTTTGCATTTTATTGGAGTTACTACCTCCAATAAAAGTAAAAGTAGGATTTTAAGCAAAGATTTTTTTTTTTGTGGTGATGAAGATTGCTTTAGTGAAATCTAATGTGGTTTAGGGATGTGGTTTATCATCATTGCCAAGATAAATAGGAGTTCTTATTTTTCTCCATTATAAAAATATTTGGTCATGACAATGGATAATTTCCACCAAAATGATTTTGTTTTCCAAATAAAAGGGAATAGTCACAGACTACATTAGTGGTTAGGCTGCCACTAACAATACTGAGTATTTTATGTAGAGAAACAAAACAGAGACAAAAGAATTTGAGAAGCCAACAAAAGATATCATTTAATCAAAAGAATGAAATTATTTCAAACACTGAAAATAACAGCAAGACTTCCAATAAATATTTGTTGAATGCTGCTCAGTGTTACTTTTTGTGAAATGCCCAGCCATAGAAATGTAATAAATAAATAAATGAATTTATTGCAAGGCAAAACAAAACAATTTATTTTTTTTGAATATGAAGGCTCAAATAATCTCTATACATAGAAATAAATGGTATAATCTAACCTTGTAAATTCCTATATAAACCATGGTTCTCAACTGAGGATGAAACCGTGTGACATGTTCTTTGTGATTCCTGCTTTTTCTGCTCTGATACTCATGGTTTAGTGAATCAGAAAAATGTAGTATAGTAACTTCAATACAGGATTTGAAGCTAGGAATAGAAGAAGGTATTAGTGTCATATTGAAGGTTACCAATAATTATGCCTGATTGTATACTTTGTCTTACATTCTGATTGATATTACACAGGTGAAACACACAAAAAATAGAATATCGTGCAAAAGTTCATTTATTGTAGTAATGCAGGTGAAACTAATATATGAGCTAGACTTATTACATGCAAAGCAAGATAGTTCAAGATGTGATATGTCATAATTCCATGGCTTACAGCTCATGGAAGCTCCAAATCCACAATCTCAGAAAATTAGAACATTGTGAAAAGGTTCAATATTCTAGGCTTAAAGTGTCCCACTCTAATCAGCTAATGAAGCCATAACACCTACAAAGGGTTCCTGAGCCTTTAAATGGTTTCTCAGTCTGGTTCAAAAGGAATCACAATCGTGGGAAAGACTGCTGACCTGACAGTTGTGCAGAAAACCATCATTGACACCCTCCATAGGGAGGGAAAGTCTCAAAAGGTAATTGCAAATGAAGTTGGATGTTCCCAAAGTGGTGTATCAAAGCACATTAATAGAAAGTTATGTGGAAGGGAAAAGTGTGGATGAAAAAAGTGCACAAGCAGCAGGGATGACCGCAGCCTGGAGAGGTTTCTCAGGAAAAGGCCATTCAAAAGTGTTGGGACTTTCACAAGGAGTGGACTGAGGCTGGAGTCAGTGCATCAAGAGCCACCACACACAGACTGATCCTGGACATGGGCTTCAAATGTCATATTCCTCTTGTCAAGCCACTCCTGAACAACAAACAACATCAGAAGCATCTTACCTGGGCTAAAGAAAAACAGAACTGGTCTGTTACTCAGTGGTCCAAAGTCCTCTTTTCTGATGAGAGCAACTTTTGCATCTCATTTGGAAACCAAGGACCCAGAGTTTGGAGGAAGAATGGAGAGGCACACACTGCAAGATGCTTGAAGTCCAGTGTGAAGTTTCCACAGTCTGTGTTGATTTGGGGAGCCATGTCATCTGCTGGGGTTGGTCCACTGTGCTTCATTAAGTCCAGGATCAACACAGCCATCTGCCCAGAGATTTTGGAGCACTTCATGCTTCCTTCCACAGATGAGCTTTATAGGGATGCTGACTTCCTTTTTACAGCAGGATTTGGTACCTGGCCACACTGCCAAAAGCACCAAAACCTGGTTCAATGACCGTGGCATTACTGTGATTGATTGGCCAGCAAACTCGCCTGACTTGAACCCCATAGAGAATCTCTGGGGCATTGCCAAGAGACAGATGAGAGACATGAGACCGAACAATGCAGAAGAGCTGAAGGCCGCTATTGAAGCATCCTAGTTTTCCATAACACCTCAGAAGTGCCAGCTTCCATGGCACGCTACATTGGGGCAGTAATTGCTGCAAAAGGGGCCGAAACCAAGTCCTGAGTACATATGCATGCTTATACTTTTCAGAGGTTCAGTATTGTTCTATGCACAATCGTTGCTTTATTGACTACATGTCATGTTCTAATTTTCTGAGATTGTGGATTTGGCATTTTCATGAGCTGTAAGCCATATTCATCTCAATTATGACAAATCACGGCTTGAACTATCTTGCTTTGCATGTAATGAGTCTACATTAGTTTCACTTTTTAAGTTGCATTACTGAAATAAATGAACTTTTGTATGATATTCTAATTTTTCGAGTTTCACCCATAGACCCAATGACATTGTCTGACTTTTCTCTATGATGTTTGCTCTTGTTCAACATCCATATCCATAACAGTTTCCTTTTTCATATAGCAGTTTGAATACAGCGCTTCCCCAGTATCAATTCATTACATAACAGAATCTGGCACTTTGTATCCAATTTTATTTGCATTAGAGCAAGATTATGACTGAACCATTCCATCCTGCATGAAATCAGCAAGAACCTTCAAAACTGTCACTTATATTTATAAGTAAAAAAACACGACAACAGGTGCAACAACAAGTGAATTATAAATGAGGACCAGCATTTTTATTCTGAGGTTGAAGTCAAATACTTTCTCCATATTGTTAGAATACCAATTTTCTTTTACTGTCGTCGTAACCCACTACAATATTCAGTCCCCAGAGAGGCATCCATACCTCATGAGATTACTTCAGCAGCACATTATCCTCATCACGTATCCATTATATATACACTTTCAGACAAGTGGAAGCGTTTTCTCAAAAAAGCAACAACAATCTGGAATCTTGGCTGAAAACACAAGTTTTCTGTTAGAGCAAAGAGAGGAGTTTAAAAAGGGCTTATTTTGTTTTGTTCATATAAGTACACTGCTTTTTTTTTTTTTAAAAAAAAATGAGGGAATACATGGCAGTAGTAGGCCATGAGGTACATTCAAGGCAGCAGTTCCCAGCACTATATTCAGTGCCAAGTTACTTCTGAAAAATAAAGTATATAACTATTATTTTGTGTAGTGCTTTGAAGGCCAATTGTGTTTTAGAGGTCCATGTGTCCTCTGAAGAACCTTTTTTGCCTTTATATCGGCTAAATCTAGGTATATTAAGTAAGCCACAATTGGTTGAACTCTACTACATATACCATGAACCATAAATGACAGCATACAAGCAATTTTTTTGCATTACAAAATAGGCTAATCCTTAAATCACTTGACATTTTGGTCAAGCATTTGAATACAGTCTATTTATTCTTCATTTTGGAGCATGATATGATAGTTCCTGTGTTACTTCTTCACAATATTGTTGCCTTGACCTTTCCATCCAATGTTCAGATGTTTATGGAATTCGCTACAATGATGTAATTGGAATAAAGTTACTGCTTAGTATCATTAAGGTTATGCTGAACTTCTGAAGAGTAAAATGTTTTGGGCTAAATTTGGAAGATTGGTTGCAAACTAAATAAAAAAAATAATATAAAATAAATCTCAGTCCTCTCCTTCTATATTTTGAGTGAGGGTGTGTATGAATTGAACATTTAAATGAAAGCTGCCAACTTTTTCTTCAAAACAGTCAATGTCCAGAATGTTTATGTGTGGTTGTATATATGTATCTATGTATACTTGTGTTTGTGAGTGCTTTACTTACACACACAGGCAGACACAAACATTCTTCCCTTTTTCATTTACTGATGAAAATATTGTAAACATTTCCTTTCCAATGTTGAGACTCATAAATTGAGTCCAGTAATTGTGGAAACCCCAAATTGTTGTATTGACAGTAATTAGAGCAGAGAATGGTAATGTTGAATTTAAGATAGATAATCTTTATTATCATTTTGTTACTTATAAAGACACACTTTTTATGAATTAAAATTAATATTAAAGATAGACTTCACTTTTTTTTTTCTACTTTTCTAACTGTCCAAGGAAGCATTGGCTGTTTTCAAAGACTTCCTCTGGGGTTTATGCCTGGAAAGTTATGCAAATCAATGATAACAAGTACAAAACAGTAACTTTTGTGCAGATGCAACATAATGTTCCCACCATATTCATCAGACTAAATACTAAATGGAGGTGGTGATACTTTAGAATCATCCCAACTTCTTTCTGCATGGCCAAATCAATTTTAAAGCAGATACTCTATGCATAAGCCTTCCCACAATTACAAAAGATGCAATCCACATTTCACTGAAATCAGTGACAAATTGCATAATTAATTAAAAATACTAGCATGTTTCCTTAAATCAAGATATATAGAATGTAAACTAGAAAAATATAATAGATTCTTGGAATCTCAAATAGATTTGTTTTAAACAGTTTCCAGTGATCAAAAATAACCTTATTGTTTTGACTTTTCTGCTTTTTTCAGCATTTAGAAAAGTTGTTTTTCAGTAATTCTCTCTGTTTGTATTTATGTCGCTATCAAACTCATATTATGTCAAAGATTATAAATGATTTTCTTTTCTTTTTTCTTTTTTTCTTCCAGTAAATGTGTCTTTAAGGCATGATGATTAAGGAAAGAAAATGTCCACAGAAGCCCTTGGTTAAATACAGAGATGGAAGGGGCTATTCCATTCCCCTTGACAACGATATCTCTATATTCTGATAACCATCTGCTAGAATCAGATGGTATATGTCTTGGAACATCTGGATAATGGGGTTTCAACTGTAATCTCATTAATTTAATATTTCTGTTTAGGAGATAAGGCTCTTTTATATGAGCTTTCCAAGATGGATAAAGCTTTTGTTGTTCACATAAGGCACAATTCAAAGTAAGTTAAGTATACCAAGTCACAGTCAATGATCCTGCTCCTGACTTTTAAGGCCACTGCTGATTACAGTTAAAGAAAGTGAAGCTCTTGTATCTTGGATATTTTTTCCTCTCTTAACTTTTTCACTAAGTATATAGGAGAAAGCCTTCTAGCATTTTAAGAAGGTTTTTCTTATTTCATTTATTCATTTTTTTCAGATCTCAGTTATCTTCAATTTTCTTTCCTTCTACCAATTCCCCCAAAAAGAATATTATAGTACTATATTACAACAATAATATTGCTAATTATTGTTACAGTAATTCTAATACTATATTAGAAGTTGAAGCTTCTAATTCTTAGAAAAAGGACAAAAGTTATCCCCTCCATAAACTGAACATAAACTGAACAATTAATTGTGGGCAAATTGATACAGCAAACTTTTCTTCTGTTAGCTACTGCTATTACTGGAAAATAAGTTTGGGGATAATGAATCAGGATAATCTGTTTTACAAACTGAGGCAGAGTTGAAAGGGATGGTTCATGGTAAAATTGTAAAGAACTTGTTTTTTTCCCCATAAACTGAATATGACATTCATTCTGTCTTTTGAGCAGAATTTTAAGAAGACTAAAAACGTCTGGATATTTTGGTAATATTCCTGTTTAAACCAAAATATGCTGTGTTTATTTTTTATTCAAACTAGAACTTGAAACTTATGTATCATTTTAAATTAGCATAAGTAAATCTGAGATAAATTTATTTTTACCAGCAATTTCCTTAAGAAGTCAATTTATTATTGGCATGTACCATAAGACATGTGCTTATGGAGTAGTAAGCAGAGTTTCCTGCATCTTTTTTTTTACCTTTTATAAAAAAAAGTCTTTTGAAAATTTCAAAATTAAATGAAGATAAAAAATATTTGAATGCCTTTAAAAAAGAACTGACAAAAAAAATCACATATGTTCCTTCCTCCTTTCTTCTGTCCATCCTTCTTTCCACATTCTCTGCCTCAAATCCTAAAAAGTGCATGACACAGAGAAAGATATTAATGACATAAGCTAACACAAATTTTGAATCTCCACTAAATATCTAGCTAGAGCAACACTGAATTGTTTATCTTATCACCTTCTAAGAAAAGTTGAATAAAGAAACAACAAGAGCAAGCTATTTGCAGAGGAAGCAGTTTGGAATTGTGGAAATAGTCTTTCCTTAACATCTAAAAAATTAATGAGCGATGACAGCATTTCTGGAATTCAGCAAATTTTAAAATTTACTGATTTGTTTATGTATTCAATTTGTATGTTTGCCCAATACACAAAATGATGGTTTACAACAAATTTAACAACAATGATAGTAAGAATACATATCAGAAACAAATATAGCAGATTAGCCACAGAGATATCAACTAATAGCCTTTTGAGGGTGACTCATCCAGACGTTTGACCCTGTGGCTCTAGGAATAGGCAGAGCTTTTCACTGCTTTTATGAATGAGCAATATGCTTGGAGCATATTTTGAAAAACAAGTTGTTTTCAAGAATACTTGCCACAATAGTGAAGGGATATTTCCTGGTTTCAAACAGATGACATTATTTGATAGAAGAAACAAAACATGCCAACTCTTTCAGGTAGGATGAAAAGAACTTATCGGATACTGACATATAAATTGGCTTTATGTCAGCAAATCATTTTGGCACTGAGTGACAAAATGGGAGCACACGTGTGCATGCAGAGGAGCATCAGAAACTAAAAGAGTAGCTCCCTGGTGTGCATGTGCATGCGGCCACTTAGTCTTCCAGTTTCTTGTGTGCAGCTGGCTGGTACGCATGTGCACATTGGAAACCAGAAGCTCAGCTTCCTGGCATGCGCATGTGCACCAGGGGAATTTTTCTTCTGGTTTCTGATGCTCCCACACACATGAAGACCAGCTGGCTCATGTATGTGCTGGAACCCAGAAGAGCAACAGGCGATGGCTGGCGTGCCCAGAGAGATAGCACTGCATGCCACTTCTGGCAGGCATGACATAGGTTTGCCATCATGGCCTATGTCATGAAGGTCTACAGATAATAGTCAATATTTCAAATTGCAGCAACTTCCAAATAATCTTCAAGAGCAGTCCCACAATGTGATAATCCAAGCAGAAGGTGTCTAAAGACTGAGTGACCATCAGTTGAGCCTCCTGATCTCGTAATGATCAAAATTAAGTGGTACAAAAGACTTCCTGGCCAGGACTGCCACTTGTCTTCTTAGACTTATCAAGGTTAAATATTGATGGTATCACTTAATCAACCTATATATTACAATACCAGTAGAGATGTATAACAGGCAAGTGGATGACAACCTCCCCCCCAAGATTTAACAGAGATGTTCAAAAAGAACAGGGAAAGGTTACAGCCTATAGCCTTATATGGGGACATTTTTAAAGCAGCAAACATATATTGGATGGTATCTAATTATTGAAACTACTATTGCTACATTCATGCTGGAAGCACATATCAAGGTGCTTCTGGGCTGAAAGGATTAGCAGTAACATCACCATTGCCCAGGGGATGCCAAAGAAGGCTTCTTTCATTTCCCTGTTATTTTCCCACTGAGCGGTACCTATTTATCTACTTGCATTTGCATGCTTTTGAATGGCTTGGTCGGAAGGATAGGAGCTCATTCCATCACTCAACTCATACTCAACTCATACTTTGAACAGTTGAGTTGTTGACCCCTCAATTGTCTTCTGTCTCAGCATCCTAACCACATGAACCACCATGGTCTTTATTACTGAAACTATTTACATTGCACATGTGCTCATGGCCCCATTCATGTATGTGCACTGTGCACATAAAGGCACCTGCCCCCTCATCCTCCAGGCTGCCAACCCAGAAAGATTGGGGAACTCTGTCTTAGAAGATATTCTCTATGTACATTGATCTAAATGAAGTTAGATCAATACTCGGATTCACTGGGAGGTTATAAGAACTGACAGTATATCTGCAGTAATGTGGCAAACAACAGAAACTAAATGAGCAAATATGGAGTATAGCATAGTGACCCACAGATTGGAAGGGGACAGTCTACTTATGATTGCCAAAGAAAAGAGATCTGATAAAACATGCAAACTATTGTATATTATCCTTAATTTCACATAGTATTAAAAAATGCCTAGGGTTTTCCAATGCAGCTTATAGCCCTTTATGGAAAAAGAGTTGCCGTATTCAAGCTTTAGAGCAGGCCATGAAACAAGAGATAGTATTGCTGAAAAAGGCAAAAAATACAAAAAGAAGTCACTCTTTGCTTAATTGATTATTGAAAAGGCCTTCAGTTGTGTCAACCATATCAAGCTGTGGATTGTCCTCAGGAAAATGGGAATCACAAACATATCATTGTTCTCATATGAAACCTAATAGACTGGGTGGTATGTGATGCATCAGCAAAGCGGGGGACAAAACTGTATGCTCTCCTCATTTATTCAACCAACAGTATATGTGGAATCGAAGGACATAGGATTGGAAAAATATGAGTGTAGTTTTAAAACTAAAAAAAAATCAATAACTTATGCTATGCTGCAACACTCTTTTGATAACTGAAAATGCAAATGATTTGCAAGCTCTAGAATATCAAGGAGCACAGTAGGAAAATGGGACTAAGATTAAATACAAAGAAAATCAAACGAATGAAAACAGGTACAATAACCAGCCTTAGAACTGAAAATAAAGATATTGAAGAAGGGAAATAGCTTATGCCTTTCATATTCAGCTATCAACAGCAGAAGGGTCAGCAGTCAAGAAATACTCACCGATTAGCATTTGGTAGGTAGCAGTGAAAGTCTTGGCAAATGTTTTGGTAAAGAAATTCAGATACTATTATATGCCTACACCTACAAAGATCAAGACAATGATCTTACCTGTGACATTCTATAGAAGTGAAGGTTGGACTTTGAAGAAGCAGGATAGAAAGAGTATTGATGCCTTTAAATGTATTATTTAGAATAGTAAAATCAATAAGTAATTTCAAAAACTGCAAAAAGACATTCCCACCCTAGGTGAATGAGTTTTAAAGTGATGAATGCACTTTCATTAAAGAAAATGCAGAATTATGCATGTTGGAGCAACAAAACCAAAAACTTCCAGCTATCACATACATATTAATATGATCTAACCAGGCACTAACACAGTGAGATCTTGGAGTTGTGGTGAGCAGATCAAAGAAAATCCTGACCTTTTTGAAGTTTATTTTTTTTTTAAAAAAGGCAAACTCTATGCAAGGTATCATAGTGAAATAAATGAAAAGAACAATGACTAAGTATTAATACTCTGATAATAATCGTGTAGCTGCATTTAGAATAGTTCTGGTCATTACACTTTGAAAACAGTTGCAGAGACAGAAGTCATGAAGAAAAGAGCAACACAATGAGAATAGCAGATTGCTTGCTTCTTATTGTCTTTTCCATTTATATTTAAAAGTATATCAGGTATGATAACATAAAATAATGCATAATATGAAAAAGTATGTACAAGGAGACGTACTTCTTTTTTCACAATATTACTTCTTGTGGTGAGTTCACCGAATATGAAAGCAGAGAAAGGAAAGGGAGAGTCACAATCAGGTTAAATCCTTGCTTCATGATGGCAGTCAGGACTGTTGGCATTGCTGTCACTAAGCAGTGCGGGCACATGATGTTGTGCTTTATAGCAATAGCATTTAGCATTAAATACTGTCCCACAGCACTTTACAGCACTCTCTGGATGGTTCACAATGTCAAACTATTATTCGCATATTGCTCACAACAAACTGGTTCTCATTTTAGCAACCTCAGAAGAATGGAAGCTTGAGTCAACCTTGAGCTGGTCAGGACTGAACTCTTCGTGGGGAGCAGAGTTTGCCTGAAATACAGCATTCTAACACTGCATCATCATATCATTTCTGATCATATCTATCACTTATTGATGGAGATTTGAATCCCAACTGCCTGTGTAACATGAGGACTATGTATAGTCCTTTTTAATGTAACTTTGATTAAAAAAATTTCACAGAAATAAAATGAAATAATACAGTGTAAGAGTAAAGAAAAAGAAAAATGTGAAGTAAGAAAAAAAGAAAGTAAAAACATACAGAAAAAGATGCAAAAAAGAAAACAAAACATATAAAACAAATTATTTCCAATTTTCCCTTACAGCATTTACAATCATATCCTAATCCCTCATCAAAATTGTATCTTAATTCTCTTTTTCAAATACTCAACCTTTTTCAATCAGCAAATCCATAAATCACTGGTTTCTTTTTTTCCAATATCAACAAAAAGCTCCTATCTCTAATAAAACTACTTCTTGTCTTTATCCCTGATCAAACGGGTCAATTTTGCCATTCCCGCCTATTCCATAGCCTTTACAATGTACTCCTCCATTATGGGTAGGACTACCTGTAATCTTACTGGCTGTATATCACCTTCTGCTTCACAAATGTATTTTCTGTGGCATAGTCGGATAGAATGTGAGGCTCTACAGGCCTTTCACCTCACCCTGTAGGATTCTCTCTCTCTTCTTAATAATCATGGTCCCATCCCAAGATATGCCTTGCAGTCTTGGAGCTATTAATTGTACATACATATAATATACTCCTCATATAAGAAATCCTATGAAACTACATTTTGTTTTGCAGATATTGATCAGGTAATTTGATTCAAAGCATCAAACAGAGCTGTGATATGGCCAGTGGCACTGTATCAGATATCATTGCATAGAGGAGGAAATTCTCCACAAATTATAGCCATACTAAACAATATAGACTGGATCATTTATTTTTAAATATAGGAATATTTGCCTTTTATATGTATATAAAACATTTAAACTCATTTCAATATCTTACAAATAATTATTTCCTCTGTACATCAAATCAGTAAATATTTTAAAAGGGGGAGGACTGTTCCTGAAGAAGTTATTATATGGTCAGGAATATTTTGCTGAAACACATTCATTTTCACCCTCTTTATTATACAATATTCTTGATGTTATTTATAGACTGCTGCTAATGTTGTTTTTGGAACTGCAATATTTTCTGTCATAGGATAAAATAGCAGCAGTGTTTAATTTTCTTTTTCAAAAAATGCATTCCTTGATATTTTACCATCTTGTGTCTTTCTAATACAGCATTATTTGAATGTTTTATGGTGCAAATTTGCTTCTGAACCATTTTGTTTCCCAAAGGCCATCGACTACATTACCGATATATTGGCTAACAATCACACTTCTTTTTTTGCAATTCCATACACCTGCATCAAAAGATTAACATCTTCTAAAAACATTGGAGTAACATGACAATCACTGTTACCAAAGAAAGTTCTTTTTGTCTACAAAGTTTCTGTATTTGTTTTATAAATTGCTACATGTTTATAAATGCGTGAAAACAAACAAGAGTAGAACATGAAGTGAAATATTTGGGTTGAAAAAATAATATGCTTCATTTTACCTGAGTTATTAATTTATAAAATGACATGCACACTCCTGACACATGCACATCTACTATGTACATGGGTGTGTTTTGTGAGATTAAGCTGAAGCTGTCATACCTAAAGATGAAGCAACCAGGCAAGTAGAGTGGACAAAAGCCAAGAAAAGCTCCCATACATAAAGTGGTTAAGAAGGAACCAAGTGCTTAAGGAAACAAAGAGAAAAAATGTCACCTGAACCAGACAAATGAAGTTGGGACTGAGCACATGAGAAACCCTTCCTCAAGTCCTATGGAAGGCTGAGTCAACCTTGAGCTGATCAGGATTGAACTCTTGGCTGAGAGCAGAGTTTGCCTGCAATATTGCATTCTAATTCTAATCTCTGTGCCACTATATCATTTATGACCATGTCACTTTTTCGTTCAGGTATTATCCCACGTCATTGTAGTTGTGCTTTTAAAGTTGTAGCAACATTTCAGCAGAATCTCATCTTCCATCAGCAGGCTTCTGTATACAGAATATCTCTTCTATATATCATACAGAATCCTGATGATGGCAGATGAGATTCTGCCGAAACGTTGCTACAACTTTAAAAGCACAACTACAATGACGTGGGATAATACCTGAATGAAGCTGAACAGCATACATGTAAGTACCCGCGAAAACTTAAGAAAACACAAACACACACACACACATGTATATATAATTTTGATTGAAAAACATTCACAGAAGTAAAATGAAATAACACAGTATAAGAGTAAAGAAATAAAATGTGAGGTAAGAAAAAAGAAAACAAAAACATATGGAAAAAGATACCAAAAAGAAAGAAAAACATATAAAGAAACTATGTCCAATCTTACATAGCAGCATTTACAATCTTATCTTAATCCTTCCTTCATCAAACTTGAATCTATTCTCTTTTTCAAGTACTCAACCCTTTTCAGTCAACAAATCCATAAATCACTGGTTTGTTTCTTTCCATTTTCAACAAAAAAGTCCATAAGAAGTTTCTAGGACTATGAATGCGTGAGTAAATGACAATAAATTGAACCTTAGATTGTCTCAGTCTGTAATCCATCCATCCAATCATCCATCCATCCATCCATTGCAAACAAATTAATTTATGTTCAAGCTTTTCAGTGGACTCTTGGCTGAATTCACTTGCATAAAAGCAACACTTGTAGCCCTTTGAATTTTATATATGTGAAGGCAAAATGCAATGATAAAAATATAATACACCCATCAGTTTTGGATCTTCATTGTCTCTCATTTATTGATAGGAGTTTGTAAGGAAGATTCAAATCAACCACTTTTCTATTTTTTACCAGCAGCAAAATGCAGAAATCATTAGAGTTGTCTGTTTAAATGTCTCTGTCCCGTCTTAATATTCAGCCTACTGGGAAATAACTTTAATAAGTATGTGCATCATATTCCTAATTCCACATTACCAAACAGCACATTCATTCAACTGAGATAAGTGAAATAAAATCAGATATTGCATCATTTGTAAATGTTATTTTAAAAATAACCAAATAGTACAGTGCTATGCAGGGTTAATTTTTGCAGGTAATAATAATAATAATAAAATATTTTTTCAGAGTGTGATTTTCCAGTTGCTTGGAAAGCAATTAATATGACCAAAATATGACCTCCGGTTTTCTTTTAATCACCCTCTAGAGCTAAAGTTAAGCTCTCTAGTTTCCTTTTTCTGTAGTAAAAGTCTTCATTTTCTCAGCCTGCTTTGAGATTTCTTTGTTCTGTCCTAACTAATTTAGGATGAGAAACATTTCAGGAGCCCTGGACAATTTATTTGTGTTGAATGTAGCTGGTAACAACAGAAAAATTAAAGGTGAAGTAATATTTGACTTCATGAAGTCCTTGTAATGCCATCATCATCAGCCTTTTGTTTATTTACAAAGATCTGGTCTAATGCCTGCTTAACTTCTCAAGTTAATTATGAACATTGTTGGTTTCTTATTCTGGCTAAGGCCTACTAGTTAGCCTTGTTAGTTTTAAGTTTTATTAGATAACCCATGGTCGATTAGAACATCTTTTCAAAGGTTTTTTTCCTCCATCTAAATATTTCCTTATTTTATGGGCAGGCAAAAAAGCAATGGGAACAAAAGTAACTTCCAACTGTCTGTTGGCTTTATTCTTCACTTTCCTTATTGGGATGTTGGAGGAAGCAGTGAAAATGATGATCACCTGACCCTTCTTTGCCATGGCAGTGATGCAGCAGTGTAGGGGCATTAAGCAGATCAGTGTGACAGCAATGAAAAAGAAAGACAGTGATCAGGAAACCACTGGAGATAAAAAAAATAATAATCTGGGATTTAAAATGAAAACAGAACTCAAAAATTAAGTAGGAAACATACAAAGTCTTCCAGTTAAGCAGGTGAGAACTATACAAGAGTGAATGGAAAAGGGAAAAGCAGAGATTTCCTCCAGTGGTGGGATTCAATTTTTTTTACCACCAGCTCTGTTCATAATTAACTTGAGAAGTTAAGCAGGCATTAGATCAGATCTTTGTAAATAAACAAAAGGCTGATGATGATGGCATTACAAGGACTTCATGAAGTCAAATATTACATCACCTTCAATTTTTCTGTTGTTACCAGCTACATTCAACACAAATAAGTTGTCCAGGGCTCCTGAAATGTTTCTCACCCTAAATTAGTTAGGGCATGGTGTATCTTGATGGGCGTGGCAGGAGAAGGTTACTGCAAAATCTCATTCCCTCCCCAGCCCACTAACCTGCTTTTCAGCTCCGTTCTCCTGTGCAGGACAACAAAAGACCCAGCCAATCAGCTGGGACTCAGGAGGCAAAGAATAAATGGGGGTGGGGCCAACCAGAGATGTATTTACTGGAGAAGTCCTTTGACCAAAAAGTTCTACCTGTGAAAGGAATCACCTAATGTGTCAGCCAGTGGGAAGATCTGTGGAGAATGTAGACATTTCTTCTCAAATTCTCTGCTGGTTGGCAAAGATTGGGAGCATACTTCATAACAATAAATTTGAAAGGACTTGGAAGAAATTTTCCCAAGCAAATCTCCAGGGGTAGGCAGCTCTTGAAACCAGGAATCTCTTCAGGATTATGGTTGGAGGTGCACTAAATACAGGTGTTATGAATTGGGAAAGGGAGGTAAAGTAAAATGGTGTTTGGCAGACACTTCTTTCAAGGTTTCTTCTGTCAATATAATTATGACAGCTGCCACTTTTTAGGCCAAGCATCCAAACAGCCCGAGATGGAGCTACTACAGAGCCACTTAGCCTTTATATCTGGGTTCCTCTTTTCAGGCCAGTTCCTGGGAAATAAAAAGGGAATAGAAAAGGAAAGGAATATACAACTTAATCATGACAAGTTATGAAACACTGGCTTCGGGTGCTTTAGAAAATAGGTTGAGCTAACAGTCATGTCAGCTCAGAAATTCTGGGAGTTTAAGTTCACAAGTCTTAAACTTGCCAAGTTTGAAGATCTTTGAGATAGATTCTCGGTTTAGTTTGACAGCTTGTCTTTGATTAAAACAAACCCTAGGCAGACAATTTCAAACAAAGCAATTCCGGACTCAATGCCTGGAACTTTACAAATCATGAAGAATTGTATTTATGCTGAAAGAACTAGACAAACTCTGGTCTAAGGATCAAATTTTACAGAAATATTTAAACGCCTGTTTCCATACAAAATATATTTTGATTTTTTTAGACATATATATTACTATAGATTATTAAATCCTTTTAAAAAGGATTTGGATGGAAGGTGTAGATTGCATTATCTGGTTCTTATCTAACTGTTCATTGTCAAAGAGGAGCACAGAGCAATAAATAGCTTTTCTACTTTATGGCTGAATGTAACATTAGATATTGGCTTTCAACAGCTGTCAACTTATAAAATCTGGGTGACATCTTTAGGTGCTTCTGGTAACACCCAGCCCTGTTTTTCATTCCATCAAAACCAGAGAAGTCCTTTAAATCTGAAATAATTTTAGCAGAATAAGGCTAGGCAAGATTATATGATCAAAGCATTAGCAAAGAACAACACTTATGAAAACAGTCTGATCTCAGACAAGAAAAGTGTTGTTTAATCTGAATTAGTTTTTCTGTTCAGCGATGTTTGTAGCTAATATACTGGGATGGGGACAAAAATATTTTGGAGTGCAAAAAAGGCCTATTGATGTCTAGAGTTGTGGCAATATGAATAGACTGGTGTGTTAAAAAGCCGCTCTTGAAGAAGAATTTGGTCTAACTTGGTGCATTTCAGAATTGCATATAAAATACCGCAATATGTCCTACTAAAAGTAATCTCAGAAGACTCTGAGGAAGTGTGATGAGTGTATAATGACGAAAGTAACAACTCTACAGATTTTTGCTGCTTCTCCTTTGACTCAACTTTAATAATAAGTGATAACCTTTGAAGTTCCACATTTGGTGACTGTATGTTTAAAATATTTCCATTCCATATTTATGCTTCTGCTTCTTTATTTGAAAAGAATTTTCAAGTTAGATATTTTCAAGTTCAATCATTTGAGATCACTGAAGGTGTAGTTTCAATTTTCTCCACAATGACACTGAGAGGATAAAAACTACTTTTATTCATTTTAATTTTATATTTTATTTTATTTTTAACATCCAACTTATACGTAACTCTTGGTGGTTGTTATAAGTCCTGCAATCTTTGTAGATTTTCCACAATCCTATTTTGAGACTTTACTACTTATTGTATTGTATGTAATGAGTCAGTATTAACTCCTGGTTGTTGCCTGGACAACTCTATAGTTTTATTGGCAAGATTTCAGAACTGGTTTGCCATTGCTTGTTTCCTAGGGCTGAGAGAAGGTGGCTGGCCCAAGGTCATCCAGATAAGTTGATGACTAAGGTAGGACTAGAACCCTATGATATACCACAAGGAATGGTCATGGAATGGACCTCTCACTCTCCATCAACCATGATTGGGACTGTTTTTGAAGAAAGGAGCTGCAACAGCAAAAAATTGTGCCACCCAACCCAAAACCCCACAACCAGCCCAAAAGGATACCATGATTCATGGTATCAAAAGCCACTGAGTATTCAAGGACTGAGCACTTACTTACCATGGATCATTCACAAGTGCAACCATACTGCCTCTGTCCCATAACAGGGACTCAAATCTGTCAAGAAAAAATCGAGATAACAACATAGTTGAAGGGAGTCATAGTTGAAGGAAGCCAGTTTGACACTAGCAGGATGCAGGCCAGATGTGGCACATGCAGGCCATGTTCACCCCAGCTCTGCGAAGGGGAAAATATCATGATTCATCACCTGACAGCAACATGACATGGTGAGTTTGACACCCGTGTAAAAAGGATATTTTCATCCAATGTATTTATTTTTCTATTTCTGTCTTTCATTTGGACTTGAAGAGGACTTTCCTGCATTGTGCTATTTATATGCCTGTGTGCGACATCAAATGATTACTTGATCAAGTTAATGCGTAAAATTTTGGAGAAAGAAGGGAGTCTGACACAAAGCTCTTATAATGTAACAAATTTAAATAGAAGCATATAATTTTGATACTTCTGAGTTTTTAGAAGTTGTCTTATTTTTACAATCCTTCAATATGCATAGATTTTTAAAGAGCCTTAAGCTATGATGTTTTATGACTCCTTTCATAAAATTTATATTTAATCATACCTTTAAAAATTGTTCTCATTCTGCCACTCAGTGTTACTAACCAAGAAAAGCCCTTCAATTCAATTCTACATTTTAACTATTTGTGCGTGTGTGTGTTTCAATCCTTGACAACTTCTTAAGTGGTACATGATGTGAATCACAATGAAACATCTATGAGTAACATGTGAGCAGCACTTAAATAAATGTTTTCTATTTGAAATTAGCTTCACAATTTACTGTCAAAATGTTTTTACATTTCTAAAATTGTGATTTGATTTCTGCTGCTAAAATTATTAGCATAAAATGAATACCTCCTTTGGAAGCTGTCAATTTTAAATTTAGATGCGTAAATAGAAATCTAAATAGATAGGATTATAAAATTACAATCAACTGAAGTTTCAGCCAAAATTCAGCAGCCCTAAACTCTGTTGAGATAAGGACAAATCAATTATCCCCAGTTGATAATTTGTAACAGATTCCATTACTGAATCTAATTGGCAATACTGAAGATCAGGCTAGTATTAAATGAATTATCCCTGCATTTCTTAATTTAGTAAAAAAATCTTCACATTATTTTTTCCAACCAAAATTGTTTGCCTTTGACTTTAAGCAGTGACTGATTCAACCATCATCAAAGTGTTCTGTTGTTCTCTAAAAGAACCCATCCAAAAGTAATTTAGTAAAAAAATCTTCACATTATTTTTTCCAACCAAAATTGTTTGCCTTTGACCTTAAGCAGTGACTGATTCAACCATCATCAAAGTGTTCTGCTGTTCTCCAAAAGAACCCATCCAAAAGTTTTCCAGAATTGTTACTTTAAATATGTTGAAAATATAAAATTATTAACTGAATTATTAATTTCACATGACTGGAAAATAATACCATATCTAGGAATATGTCCAGTATGATATCACCCTTTGCTTATTTTATTTATTTATACAATTTGTGTAGCTCCTATTTCAAATTCTTGGACCGTTTCTAGACAGAAAATAATAAAAACAATTAACACATGCTAGAAAAATAAATGCAAAGGTTTTTTATTTTTTGGGTGAGATCAAATACAATTGACAGCCAAGAGAAATTATAATCTGCCAGTATCAGCATAACAGGAAACTCATTCAGGATTCCAGGTCCAGGCACATCGTCAGAACTTTAAGACTTGCAAGCAGGGTATAGGTGTTGTGTGTTGTTCCAGCCTGGAAGCTTCAATAGGAAATTCAGCATCAAGTCATCTACACACAGAACAACTGCAGTCAGCATTTAACTGTGCTGAATTTTATAGAATGGTTCTCTTGTGGGTGGTAATGATATATTTTAAGTGAATGAAAAAATGCAGGAATGATTCTTGAAATTATTGACAGGTGCCAGAAAGGAGAGGCAGAAGAAATATTTTGATCTTTGAGAATCATAATATAACCGATTGGGATAATCTCCAGATGTTTCCAGATGTTGTTTATGTTTAAGACATATCTAAAATCACATGTGTGTGACTACACATTGTGTGTAGGTTTCTATTTTTCTTGCAAGATGTCACTTGATATGTTGTCACTGCTTCAAAGATCAGAGAATATAGGGAGAACCTAGATTTCCTGTATACATAACTAGTATAGTCAAAATAGTCAAAAACATTTTCCATTTAACTCCAGGAATCAACTATCATCTTCTTTTAATGACCCCATAATCTCTTGCGGACTGGAATCTAGGCAACTGAATGGAGCCGAGTGTTTACTGGCCAGATGCCCTTCCTGTTGCCAATGAGGAGTTATATTCAGCAGATATATTCTCAACATGCCCAGAGTGAGAAATATCTGCCTCTACCTACGATCGAACTCATAGCCTTCTGATTGTGAAGTGAGAGCTCCACCTCTGGCCACCACTCCACTCTCCAAGGTATCAACTATGTGAAATCCATATTAAACATTCCACAGCAAGGCAGTGGTAGTATTCTTTTTTTTTTATGACCGGTTCTCTGGGTGTGGCTTGGTGGGCGTGGTGTGGTTTTCTGGCTGTGGCAGGGGAAGGATACTGTAAATCCCAATTTCCACCCCACTCTAGGGAAGGATACTGTCAAATCTCCATTCCCTCCCCACCCCACTAACCTGCTTTCCAGCTCCGTTTTCCTATGCAGGGCAACAAAAGAAAACTCAGCCGATCAGCTGGGACTCTGATCAGTTGGGACTTGGAAGGCAACGAATAGATGGGGCAGGGCAAACCAGAGGTGGTATTTACCGTATCTCCAAGCTACTTAAATTTTCCACTATCGGTTCTCTAGAAGCTGTCAGAACTGACTGAATACCACCTCAGCAGCAATGGCAATAAATTAATGCTGTTTTGGATTGCTCCTAAAGTACCATTCAACTTGCTGCTGATTTTCAGCAGCAATGCATTTTTAAAAAAAAATATTTTGAATATGTATTCATCTATTTTCAGTTACAGCTTCAGCATATTATCAGTAGTAGTAATATTTTAATAGTATTGGCACTAAACTAATTTCAGAAATAAACTTCAAGCTCTTGATCCAGCACTGTTATTACCAGCAACAGTCATATTTTATTAGTCTTGGCAATAAACAACTTGATCCAACTCTAATCATGCACATCCAGTCTTCTGCAATAACTGGTTCACATAAATATGAATACATTTTCTCCTGTTCCAGAAACACAGTATGTGTGGCCTACAAATTCACTGGATCCAGATGAATCTTGGAACACTATTGATGTTAATGACAAACCTGCACTTATGTTCTTTACATCCATAATTGCATATATACATTCATTTACTCTATTTTGAGTGGAGTGTTCGACTCAAGTAAAATTCCAGCCATTTGTTTCTTAGTTTCAATTGCCTTTCACTTACTCTTTGACTAAAATAACAGTGAGTTGAATAACTATCAACAGCTTGATTATTGCGGCTCTTCTGATTCCACGCTCATTTCTTTTCCATGTATTCAGAATTGTCTTTATACAATTTTGAGTTGACACTAGCTATCTATAAAATACTTATAAATCCAATAAAGCTGTGGGTTTTTTTATTCATGTATAATAATACTCTGGATAAATCTTAAGCTTTCTGGGTCTTATGTGACAGTAAATTAAAATCTGGTCTTGTATGGCATGTTCATTCCCTTCCTTGTCCCCACAGTCTTTCATTTGATATCAGAAAAATTACCAGGGGAATATCAACCTGTATTTCTGTCTTTGAAAAAATTCATACACACCAATGCTGCTGGGCAGTCTTCAAGGTCATTCTTATAATGCTTGAAAATTATCCCTCCAACATCTAATCAGTATTTTCATTTGTTGTCCTCTATGTTCTGATTTCTGAAGTTTTCTTGCATAGATCAGCTTTTAATCAATCAATCATTCCACACTTGTATAGAACTTTCATGATATGGATCTGAAGAATATTTCCAGACAATATGATAATGTGGACAATCTCATAAAAGCTATACCAGGGTAAATTCTGAACCTAGAATGCAAATTGTACATCAATTATAAATCTTTCCATTGCCAAATCCATTTTTTCTTCTAATTCAGAAATCACCTTTAACAGAATAAACACAAAACTGACAGCAGTAATTACGCTTGCATAAATGATTTCAGTACAGAAATAATAAACAATACTTTAAAAGTACAAAATTAGATTTACATTTATAGAAAACCAGTGGGTTTTGAACCATAAATATACCATCCAGAATATGAAATAGCTGTATTTGATAAGCTGATAATAAGTCAATGTAGTGATTAAAAAAAAGTAAATGCAGAAATGTGAAACTATAGATTGTTAAACACAATGTACAGACTAGGATTTTAGAGTTGCCTTGACTGTGGAGTTGCAGGAAGGTTAAAAAGATAAAATGGCAGCTATGACTACATAGTTAAAGAAATATTTGAAAAATATTTTTGTCTATAAAAAGGTGTGGGGCTTTGATTACAGAGTCATCTTGCCATTTTGATTTTTTTAAAATATTCCCCCTGTTAATCATATTCTTGATTAAATGAAAACTTAATCTCTCCCAGCCAAATCCTCTAAACCAGAGTTGTCAAAATCACACTGTCATGGCATCATCATGTGATGTATCAGGACTTTTTTTGCCCTTTGCTAAACCAGGTGTGGCCATGGCCAGTATGTGATGCATCCGGCCCATGGGCCAGGAGTTTGACAGCCCTGCTCATAACCCTTTCTTTATAAACAAAACTTCCAGCTTCTCTGTATCTGCTGCTAACTAGTTTCACAGATCCTTTGCACCTACAACTTATTCTCTCCCTAAAGAGTGGCATCCCCAGTTAGGCAAAGTATTTCAGGCAGAAGCATCAAAAGAATACAACATTCTTTTTCAAAAAATGAAATGAGCATCGTAATGTCACATTGGTGTCTTCTCAAGTTCTCCAATCATAATTTGCCTGGCATATAAATGTCCATGGCTGCAAAAAAAAAAGACTTGGTGTATATCATTAGCTGGTAACACAATCAAATATGTTTTCTTACCAGACTATTTTTTAAAGATCAGCTTTTAAATTTGTAGCAACATTTCGGCAGAATCTCATCTGCCATCATCAGACTTCTGTACTGAGTTCGTCTGTGGGTCAGGCTATCACAGCCGTTTAGTTTTAAATTTAAGGCTAGCCTACTGTTGTGCCAGGATTATTGTTCATCCTGATTGGTTGGGAGTCTTGGTCTGTGTTTACTGGTCTTGGAGTTTGATTGATTGGTGTTTCTGGTTTCTTCTGTCTGTTTTGTGGCTTTGATTGGCTGGCAACACTGTGTTCCTGTATTGGAGGTTTTCAGTGCAGCTTGGTTTTGAGTAAAAGGACGGCTATCATCTATTAGGAAGCTAGGTTTCATTTGGGTGCCTGGTTGGGGTGTGTTGGGCTGGAGGTATCAGGGGGAGTCTGTTTGTGCCCAGGTGTTTGCATACCACAAACCAGGAAAACACCTGGGCACAAACAGACTCCCCCTGATACCTCCAGCTCAAACACACTTAAGAAAACACACACACACACACACACACACACACATTAATATGTATGTATGTATATATATATATATATATATATATATATATATATATATAT
>BLBF01000016.1:37882655-37902828 GCA_015471245.1 Laticauda colubrina | reverse complement strand
GGTGTTTGAGTTGGAGGCATCAGAGGGAGTCTGTTTGTGCTCAGGTGTTTGTCTGTTTTTTGGTGTGGAGATCTTTCTATTTGAGAGTGCAGGCTTCCAAATGATTGACAGTCTGGTGGAATCATCTCTTCTATTCATGCTGTCAGGTCTTTTTTCAATCTCTATGGCTTCTCTGATGATTCTGTGGTTGGGGTTTTCTATAGTGGCTAGGGTTTTAGTGCCATTGAAGTTGATGTTGTGACCTGTAGTTTTCATGTGTTGGACTAGTGAGGAGGTGTGTTCCAGCTTTTTTACTGCATTGAACACAAAAATGCAAAAAAGATGAACACAAAAATGCAGTAAAAAAGCTGGAACACACAGTGTTGTGGTTAGCTGTCAGCAGGTGTAGATGGTGGAGGACAGCGAGGACTCAGCTGAGGGGCCGGGACCATCAGGGAGTAGACTGCTGTCTTCAGGGATTGTGGGGGCTGGCAACAGTGATGAGGAGGATCCCGAAGAGCCTGTGCTAAATGCGTGTGAGTGCAGGATGATTTATAGAAGAGAACAGCTGGAGCAGCACAGCTGACTTGGGAGTAAGGATGCAATGTAATGGCCCCTCCCTCCAGGGAATATAAGCCTGGTTTTAAAAGGTTTTTTCCTTTGCAGAAGGCAAAAACTTTCTAAGGACCCAGCATTGTGTGTAGAGACTCCGGCTTATCTGAAGAATTCTGTCAAGGCTTTTTTGGTTAGACTGATTGGCTGCAAGCCATCTTTTATCTCCAAATAAGTTTATTTGTAGATTAAAGTTGTGAAGGTTTGAGTTGCTGCGTTTGTTTGAGATTTTCTTGCTGGTAACAGGGTTGGGTCAGAACATGAAGTTATGACTGTCACGCACACATATGCATGCCCATGTTCATGTGATTGCACTTTGGATGTTTGTCAACCAGCTAATGTACAACCAGTTATAGGATCTCTTGGTCACATGATTGTGAAATGCAATTATTTTTTTCTTGGTTACCAGCAAAAATGACCATGCCAGGAGAATGGATTCACTTAATAATCACACGGGTTGGCTTAATGATCACATAGTTTTCTCAATGACCATAGTGAAAATAGTCATAAAATTGAGTCAGGTGATATGGTGAACTCCTTAAGGACCATCATATAGCCAAAATTCTGAGTTCCATTGTGGTTATTAAGTGAGGATTACCTGTACTTTTTTTTAATCCTAGTTCTTCAAAATCTAAGATTTTGTCTTCAAGAGAGTGTCACAAGCTATTCCTTTCATGATCCCATTGTTTGTATATACAGACTCATGAGAATAAATATTTATCTGAATATCTTTTCTATCACTACTCTACCAGGGCCTAGTCTGCAAGGTATTTCTTGTCTGCTGGTTCCTTTGCTCTCAATACTAAAAGAAGGAAACGATCTCTCTCTTCAGTACTTTTATTATCCGTTTTAAGGCTGCTTGGTGTATCTATTTTAAATAGTTTGTGCTTTTATGTATTTAATTATAAATAATTATAAATAATTTTTAAATATTTTTTTCACTTCTTGACTTATTAGATTTTCAAATCCTTTGCATTTTTGGCTATCAGAATAGCATTTTCAGCAAAGTGGAGGGTTGGTTGCTTAATTAATTGTACTTTATAATGCAATGGCAGTTTTAATGGTAGTTCTGGTTAAGTATTGCATCTTACAGCTTCAAATTTAGAAGAACATTGTTTTTGCTGACAGTTCCATAGCAGTGGAAGCACTTGTTTGAATTTATCTAGGCTTAGAAACTTGTAGTTAGTACTTTGACAGGATTCTCTAGAGATTAATAGTACAATTGGCTGATTGGGAAGTCAACATATATCCTGAAGGAGACAATGACAAGCCAAATTTTATTTTTGTTGCCAAGAAAACATGTCTAGAAGCTCAACAGGAAACAAATTAAACTCAAAAGAGATGTTATTTTTAACACTTCAGTTAGCATTAAAAATTTCAAAGGATAAATGTTCACAATGTTCAGAAACCGATACATCTCAAAAATCAGAGATGTTACATGGACATACCAAGGCATGTCCATCATGCAGAGTGTTGCTGCATTCTAGGTCAGTTGAAGCTTCCTTGTACTTTTAAGAGCAGGCTCATGGTTTGCATTAGTTTTTATCTTATTCTTTTAAAGGTTTCATAAAAAATATATCCAAAAAAGGCAGTCCCATATCAGGTAATTTTTAATTCACCATTAATCAACTAATTTTATTACTGTCAAGTTTTTAGAAATCTGAAACTAAAAAATATAGCTTTTAAACAACTTTGAAAGTTTAAATCAGATTTTTCAGTTCAGCTATATAATGGGATGTAGTAGAGGGCATTTATGTAACTATCAACCCATGGGCTAATGAAAAAAAAGTTTGGAAGTAGTTGATGATTAATATACTTCTAAAAGGATACTTTTTAATAATTTAAAGATGAAGAATATTATTACCCAAAGGAATAGCTGTGTTAGTTTTTGCATCAAGAATAGCAAATAATCTTTTGGCATCATAAGGATTAGTCATTTATTACTAAACAAGACTCAACAATCCACTTCATGTATTCCATAGATATACAACTGTTGTAGGTTGTGTTGAATAGCCAAGGAACACAGGAACTATCATCAGGAGTCTTATGGGTTAAAGGTATGAGCAAATGATAGTTAGTACAGCTACTCATAATCATAGTTGGAGACCTGTCTCTTAAAATGATTAGTTGGATCACAAAAAAGTGGCATATGTGATATGTTAATTATGTTTCAGAGAACCTATAGCAAGCACATGACAGTTCTTAAGCTAAGACGTCTTTGGTTTTCTCTGAAATTATCTGTTGTCTTGCAGACATATCATTAGTTAAACTAGGTAACATCATAAGTGCTAGTGTTCTTCAGTTACAATCAAAATTTGAAATCAGCAGTAGGTTTTGAAGCTTTGTCTTTGATGAACCGCAGAGAGCAAATCCATATTGTTCACAATCACATGCACATTTTGGCAATCCATCAGGGCCAAAATGTAGATGCCCCAATCATACAAAATGATGAAACATAAACACAGAGATCTTCTCTTTTCTAAGCAACGCCTCCATATAAATATTGCTTGGATATGGGCCAGAGAGGGTCCTTCTGTACTTTTGTGACATGCTCACAGAAAAGCTGTCATCAGCATTAATTGAGTCATAGCACTACTCATATAATGGTCTAAAGTGCAACTTACAGTTTAATCCAGTAAAATATCTTCTGGCAGGAATAATAATTTATAATACTAATATCTAGTTTAAATCCTTTGTTTACCCCAGTAATGTAATAATTTCTAAAGCCCATGTCACACTGCACCAACGGATGGAAAGAGGATGTAAAATGGAGAGAAACACTTGTCATCCGTTGGTTAATGTGAACCATCCATTCTGTACTCACTGCCTCCATTTTTCATCCTCTCTATCTGTCCAGCATCCGTCGACTGAGGTTCCATCCGCTCAAAAAGTTTTGAGCTGCTCAAAACTTTTTGAGCGGAAAATATATCAAACGCGTCTGTTCTACATCCTCAACGCATACGGGAAACATCCGTTCTACATCCGTTGTCATCCGTTACGCGTCTGCTATATCCGCAAGGAATCCGCTGCGCATCCGCGCAACTCAAATCCACTCCAGCGGAAAATGGACACAGGGAGGAAGCAAAACGGATGCGGAACAGACACAAAGCATTAGTAGCATGGACGGAGAAAGGATGAAAGCAGATGCAGCTCGCATACAAAGCATTTAAAATGGAAAAAACGTTCGCAGAGGGGACCTATCTCGGATATTAAGGATGTCTAGAGGATGCCTAGAGGATGCAAAAGGACACAAAGTGGAAAACCTATATTGCCTATAAAAAGGGGCAGGAACTCACCTGGATCTCACTTTCAGTCCAGCAGCCCTGCTGTGCAGACCTCTGCGACCTTCATCTGGCTCTTGCTCTTCCATAGCATCCATTGATGTCCACCATGGATTGTAACACAGTCATTTTGGTAGCCACCATCATTCTGCAACAGTGCGAAGCCATCTATAGGCTCTTTCCACTGTTCTACGGGAAGAAAAGGAGGCGTCCAAGAAGTGTCTGGGTCCGAAGATAGATTGGGAGAAGAGCCGAGTACAGACTGTACAACAAGCTGATGGTGGAGCAGAGGAACGAAGACCCTCGTGAATTCCAGAACTTCATGAGGATGCCTCCAGCCATGTTTGACGAAGTTGTGGAGTGGCTGGAACCCAGGTTGACCAAGGCAAACACCAACTTCTGGACCAGCCTGGACCCTGGGCTCAAGGTGGTGCTCACTCTGCGCCACCTGGCCTCAGGAACCACCTACAGGAGCATGCAATATGGCTGGAGGGTGCCACACAACACCATCAGCATTGTAGTCAGAGAAGTGGTGCAGGCCATCATCGAAGAATACCTGGAGGAGCTCCTCCAGTGCCCCTCTACTGAAGAAGGCTGGAAGAAAGTTGCAGAACAGTGGTATCAGAGGTGGAACTTCCCCCACACCGTTGGAGCCATAAATGGCAAGCACGTGGCCTGCAAAGCTCCAGCCAAGTCAGGGTCCACTTATTTCAACTACAAGGGCTTCTTCAGCATCATCCTCTTCACCATGGTCGATGCTGACTACAAGTTCATGTACATCGATGCTTCAGGCAACGGGTCAGCTTCAGATGCCCAGGTATACAATGCCAATGACCTCAAGGAGGGACTGGAACGCAACCTCATCATGGGCTTCCCAGATCCAGACCCCTGCCCAACGACACACAAGATGTGCCCTACTTCATCGTGGGGGATGACGCCTTCTCCCTCAGAACCTACCTCATGAAGCCCTACACTTCCAGACTCCTCACCCATGAAGAGAGGATCTCCAACTACAGGCTGTCCAGGGCAAGGCGGGTGGTGGAGAACACCTTTGGCATCCTGGCCAACAGGTTCCAGGTACTTCTCACCACCATGCAGCATCACCCAGAGACCGTGAGGAGGATCATGGAAGCTTGCTGCATCCTGCACAATCTCATGCGCACCCGCTACCCAGTGTTGCAGAAAGGCTCATGGACCTCCAACAAGGCAATGGGGACATGGAGCCTGGGGAATGGAGTTAAGGGCAAAACCTGATAGACACTAAGGATGTGCAAGGCCCCAACAGAGCTTCACGTGAAGGGAAGAAGCAACGCAACCTCCTGAGACACTGGTGCAACTCCCCAGCTGGAGCAGTGGAGTGGCAAGACAGGATGATAGATACTTAATGGATGCTTCCTTCAGCCTGTCTCATCACACTGATGAGATTGGGCCATGTATCTTGGGTGGGCCTACAATGAACAGGGCATTTAATAAAGAGTTGTGTTTATGTTGAAATGTGTTGATGAATGATTAAATTGTTATTGATAATAAAGGGCCATAGGTGTGGCACCTGGGAGGGTGGACCATAGAGTCCCACTATGCTTGCACTGGAGGTTTATCTATCCCACAGCTATCCCAAAGGTATCCCTGCCCATCCCACAGCTATTACCCATCCCAAAGGTATCCCTGCCCATCCCATGGCTATTACCCATCCCAAAGGTATCCCTGCCCATCCCACAGATATTACCCATCCCAAAGGTATCCCTGCCCATCCCACAGCTATTTCCCATCCCAAAGGTATCCCTGCCCATCCCACTGCTATCCTGACCCATCCCACAAGCATGCAAAGGCTTAAACCATTTCTAAAAGTTTCCACCAAGACTTTATTGAAAAAAATAAATGAAGCAAGTGTATGAAGCAAAGATAATCTTTATTAATAATAAACTGTAAAAGAAAAATGACCCAAGTCAAGTGTCCAAAGCAAAAATAAAGTTAACAGGTAGCCACCCAATCTCTGGCACTCCTCTTGGTCACTCGGAGGTCTCAGTCTCAGGGGTGAAGGGTCCAGGTGCTGTGGAGGTGGATGCTGCTGGAGTGCTGGTCTGAAGCGCCACTGGGGTGCCTGGCACTGAGAGGACAATAGGGGACGGTGTGTTGAGGAAGCTCTCAGACAGCTGGCTCAGCCCCATGATGTTGAGAGCCCCTTCCTCCATGACATGGGGTGTCAGCCCCAATACCGATGACAGATGTACTGAGGCTGGGCTTGGCTGTGGGGTGGAGGAAGGAGCAGTGTAGTGGGCCTGTCTGGTCTGCATTCATGAAGCTAATCCGCAGTGCTGGTGTTGGTGGCATCTGTGGCGTGGGTGGCATCAGTGGCACCGGTGGCATCCAATGTACCTGTGCCTGGACTGGGAAGGGCTGCCTGTGCTGCTGGACCTCCTGGTAGCCGTAGCCTTGGTAGGGTAGGGCCTGTGGAAAGTCTTGGAAGGGCAGTGACATCACATGGGGTGGAGGAGCAGGCCTGGACTGGGTGGGAGCAGGTTCATCTTGGTCTGGAGGGTTGTGAAGAAGATCGGTGATCCTGTCCTTCACCACCTGGTACTGGGGTTACGACATGATCATGAGGGTCTGGTTGACATAGGTGAGGAAGGGCTTGCAGTTGGAGGATGGGGCGTTGGTGTGTACCAGCTGAGAGAGGAGATCTACGCTGCTTCTGATGGTGTCTCTTTTCTCCAGCAGGACAGTGTGGCTCTGCCCCTCCTGTCTGGCTCTCTGCCTTTCTGTGGAGGTGGAGCTGGGGGTGGATGCGGGTTAGGCTGTGGTGGAAATGCCGTCTCCTTTCTCTCACTGCATCAGGGGATCCTCCACGCGCTCCGCCAGGGGTAGTACAGCTGTCGGGGGGGGGGGGGGTCTCCGTCATGGCACACTCCACAGATACCTGCCTGGAAACAGGAGCTGACTCTTTGCCAGAAGAGGACTGGCTCTCAGCAGGCTGCCTGAGAGAGAGGGTTGTGAGAGGGGCTGCCCCTCGGTGGTGGATCTTACACTCCAGGAAGCTGCACTTGGCCATCACGTAGGTCTCCCGGTCCGTCAGCTTGACCGCGGCCTGGCCAGATTTCTTGAGGTGCAGCTTCCCGTACCAGGTGTGCATGTGCTTCCACTAGCCGAGGAGCACCTCCAAAGTGTAGCCCAGGCTCTCTGCCTTCTCTCTCCACCTGCTTCCTTTTGGTGTCTCGATAGACCCTGTGTCCCTTCCGCCATAGATATTCATTCTCCCTCAGCCACTCCAACACATCCTCCTCATGTTCCTCTTCTATGGTGTATTGCCTCCTCTCCCATTCACGCGTCTGCCTCTTCCTCCCTTTGGCAGGGCCATATGGGCCCTCATCAATGGGGCTTCGAGGATGTAGGGGCTGCTCCTCTATACCACCAGCAGCAGCAGCAGCAGCAAGAACAGGAGCAGCAAAAGCAGGACCAGCAGGACCAGGAGCACCAGCAGGACCAGGAGCAGGACCTGGAGCTCCAGCAGGACCAGGAGCAGGACCTGGAGCACCAGCAGGACCAGCAGGACCAGGAGCACCAGCAGGACCAGGAGCACCAGCAGGACCAGCAGGACCAGGAGCAGCGCCAGCAGAGTAAGCACCAGCAGGACCAGCAGGACCAGGAGTAGCGCCACCAAAGTAAGCACCAGCAGAAGCACCAGCACCAGGAGCAGCACAAGAAGAGTAATCACCAGCAGAAACCCCAACACCAGGAACAGTGCCAGCAGAGTAAGCACCAGCAGAAGCACCAGCACCAGGAGCAATGCCAGCAGAGTAAGCACCAGCAGAAGCACCAGCACCAGGAGCAGTGCCAGCAGAGTAAGCACCAGCAGAAGCACCACCTCCAGAAGCAGCATCAGCAGAAGCACCACCTCCAGAAGCAGCATCAGCAGAAGCACCAGCACCAGAAGATCCAGCCTGGGCAGCAGAAGCCCCAGCAGAAACAGAGTCAGGGCCAGGGGGTGGGAGGGAGGCCCTGTCCGTCTTGCCAGGGCTGGCAGCAGATGGCAGAGGCTTCCATTTCTTCCCCATGGTTGTTGGGTTGCTGGCTGGCTGGCATCCACTAGGCATCTGCTAGGCTTCCACTAGGCATCCGCTAGGCTTCCGCTCTATATCCGCTTCATCCGCTCGGCATCCGCTGTGCATCCGCTTCATCCGCTCTGCATCCGCTCTGCATCCGCTCTTTCTGTTCCGCGTCCGCTTTGCTGCATTCCCCCAGGAGCCTTGCGGATGTGCCATCCGCTCCCATCCGCTTCCATCCACTAGGCTTCCATGGAGCATCCGCTTTCCATCCGCCCTTCGTCCTTCCCCCGTCTGTTCCTTTCCATTTTGTCCGCTCTGGTTATGCAAATTCGGGGCACTTTTGAGAGCGGATAACAATGGCTGGAACATTTTTCTCGTCCGCTGTGTCCTTTTTACAAACGTTTTGCATCTGTCGGCCAGTGTGATAGGGCCTTTAATCACACATCATACTTCCCATAGTCAAGCTGCTCTTTTCATTTGGGAAACCTGTTGTTATCCAGAAAATTTGGCACTAAAACTTCTAGAACTCCCAGCCTACATGCCTGACTGGAAATAACTGGAACTTGAGTTGTAATACATCTGGATGTCACCAGCTTGGTTTACTTGAACAATGTCACTGAATCAGAACAATTAACTTCATATAATTGCCTGCCTATATTTATCATTTTCAGACATGGTTTTAATCACATCATTGCTATTGACAAGGCTACTTCATGCATTTAGATCTCCGCCCTTAAAATAAAAACCCAATATCAAGCACAGAGCAAAGATGGTACTATATATTCTTCCCTCCCTCACCCATCTTAGGTATGTTCTACATGGAAAATTGTTCCATTCTATTTTCAACCCAAGAAATTCCAATAATGGTTATGATTAAAACACTGTATAATTCTGAAGTTTCCTTCCCCAGATAGAAACGTAAAACATTTTCAGTTTTTAAAATATGCATTGTGAAACCTATGAAGGGCAGCATAAGAACTCTACAAGAACATTAATGTAAGATATTAATGCAATATTTTAAACTTGCAGTTTTGAGGACTGCAGTTTTCTTAAACTCTTAATCACATGTAATTCAAATGTAGTTTCTATCTGAGTGGAACATCTGACTTTTGTTTTACAAGTAATTCATTAATGAGTCACCTACATGCCTTAGGTGGTTTATATCCATTATCTCCACTTAACAATTTGGCCTCAGGGTGCTTTTCAAAATAAATAATCTTCCAAGATGCTTGTATAGCAGAACCATATTTCTTTTTATAGTAAATCTGAAATTAGCTAATTTTATTTGACTTTCTTGAGATAAGCATGAATTATAAAATACTGTATGTCTTAGCATGAAATGGACTATATGGAACATTCCGATACACTCCCCACAAATACACTGAACATATGTTCCAGTCATTTTCCCTGCATGACTTTCAACTGGTCAGGTAGAGTTTTAAACTAGACCTTGATGGATGAAGAGTCATTGTAAATTGGATCTTGCATTTCAGAAGTAATTCTTTAACACTCCTGGGACTTTCTCTGTCATTTGTACACTTCAGTGTGTAGAACCTGAAGAAGTTAGGAGGATTTAGATTCAGGATTATCTTTGGAGATACACCCCTCCCCCAATCAAGTTATCTGAAATTTTTATCAAAGTTACCTGGAGAAATTAAATGCTAACTTTCTTAAAAAGAAATCTGTATTCTAAATACATTGCACCAAATTCATAGCAAATCAATATGTGTTCTAGTATGACTAACCTGGATGGGGACAACAAGCTTTGACAGACTCTGGCAAGATGGAACTGCTTTGCATACATGCAATCCCCATCCATCTTTAATTCTGGATGGGGTGGCAATACCTCAGATGCATCCAGTCCACAACTTGGGGGTTGTCCTGGACTCACAACTCTTGCTCAATGTGCAAGAAACAGACTCCCTGCAAAGAAAAAGCCCTCTTTAATTACACATTGGGAATTAACTGCATTCACCAACACAAAGTCCAAGCAAGAGTCCTGCAAGGAGTTAACTGAAGCAATAGTCCTTATTAGCTCATTATGCTAAATGCAAGGTTGTGAGCAGGGAAGCTTCAAATTTCATCAGGTCAACCAGAGAAATAAACAAACCTCAGTTCTGGTGAGGCAGTCTTTGTCACATAAACACACAAGAGCAAACTTTCCCGAAATTCATACAGTTGTCTCTGACAACTGAACCACTGCCCTTTTCTCCTATTTATTCCCCAGTCAGGGACGGGCCAGTCAGCATCCACATTTGTTTTGTTTTCAGAGCTGGCTCATTGCCGTCCATTGTTCACCTCTCCTATCTGCTCTGCACACACACACATCTGGAACGGGTCCCAGCTGTTCCTCCTCCTCACTCATCTCTGACTCAAAGGCAGCTCCATCTCTGTCTGGGAAATGCCGGACAGCCCTGGTTCTATCTCTGTGTTTGACACTGAGCATCCAGCAGGGCCTTTCCCAGGCCCAAGTTCTTCCCCAGCCTCATCATCTGAGTCTGTCCCCAGCTCTGCTGGCAGAGGGCCACAACACAATGAGAAGATCAAAGTCATGGCTAGGACAGTCTTTGCACAACTTTGCAGAAATAAAAGGGGATCCAATTAGTTTTTGAGACAGAAATATGTGTGGGAGGGGAGAGGAACAGTATGAGAGAATTAGGATATGGGCTGTGGTGGAGCAGTGGTTAGAATGCAGTACTGCAGGCTACTTCGGCTGACTGATGGCTGCCAGAAATTTGGCAGTTTGAATCTCACCGGTTCCAATTTGAGCCTTCCATCCTTCTGAGGTTGGTAAAATGAGGACCTAGATCAGGGCTGCCATACTCCTGATCCCCAGGCTGCATGCGTCATGCGCTGGCCATGCCTACACCCTGTTTAGCAAAGGAGAAAAATCCCAAAATATTACATGATGACGGTATGAGTTTGACATCCCTGACCAAAATTATTGGGGGCAATATGCTGACTCTGTAAACCACATAGAGGGCTGAAAAGCAGTGTGAAACTTACTTACTTACTTACTTACTTACCTAACATAAGTCAGTGTTATTGCCATTGTTATTAGAGTTGTGAACTCTAAGAGGCACTGCTGGCATCCAATTGAGGATGCATCTCAGACTTCAGTGTTATATTATCGGGTGATATCAGTAGATAATTATCAAGCCCTTCAAATATTACATAATCTACTGCCAGGGCATGGTTTTTCAATACCTTCTCGAGCATTCACTCAATTCTCAAGCAAGAAAGTTTTTGAATGGTGGGCAGTATTGCATCTTCCCTAACTGATTCAATGGAACAGATAGCATTCTTTCAATCTTGAAGCACCTTTCCTGATCATTTATGCATGGTGAATGTAGGAAAATTCAGGCCCAGAGCACACCTGGCTGCTGCTTCTCTCAGCTGACTCTCCTTTTGACAGAAATATGCAGGAACTGTTATGTAGGCAAATGGGCTGAAACACTTTTTTTTTTTTTTTTAAAGGCCAAAACACTGAATTAACATTTAGAAGCAGCTCAGGCAGAGTTTAATTCAATGAAATTTAATACACAGAAGGAGGTATAGCAGAATCAGCCTGTTATTATAGTCAATCTTATTTTTTTAAAAAAGTAAGCTTTAAACTTCCCAGAGAACTGATTTCCTGGTCTGGTCTGCCTAATGGAGCTGACACTATCTGAGCCTAGAGGACAGAACACTTAGCAAATTGCAGTGTAATTGATACAGATGCTGTCCATTTTATAGGTGCCAGGAAGTGAAATGCAGGATTATTCAAACATATTATCTACCACCTGAAGGTCCCAGCTACAGCTGAGTTAGGTAAGGATTCAAATATCTGCAAATATAGGGAGTCCTTGATTTGCAACAGTTTGTTTAGTGACCATTTAAAGTTACAATGTGCATGAAAAAATGACTTATGACCGTTTTTCACACATGTGAGCAATGCAACACCCCTATGGCTACATGATCAAAATTTGGATGCTTGGCAACCGGTTCATATTTATGACAGTAATAGTGTCCTTTTGCAACCCTCTGACAAACAAAGTCAATGGGGAATCCAGTTTCACTTAAAAACCGTGTTACTAACTTAACCTCTGCAATGTTTAACTTAATCACTGTGACAAGAAAAGTCATAAACTGGGGCAAAACTCACTTAACAAATATCTCACTTAACAACAAAAAAATGGGGCTCAGTTGTGGTTGTAAGTTGAGGATTACTTGTATGTCTCCATTCTTCTAATGCAGAGGTATCAAACTGATGGCAGCATTACGTGATGTATCAGGACCTTTTCCCCCTTTACCAAACCAGGTATGGGCATGGCCAGCACATGATGCATCCAGTCCGCGAGCCACAAGTTTGAATTGTAATGTATAAATTGAGTTCTAATGTATCAAGTGTTACAGTTTCTGCTCCTAAAAAGCAAATATTACTACTCTTCCCCACAAGGCTTTTCTGACCTCAATTTGTGTAAGAGTACTGGACAATAAGGCCATTTTAACTTTATAGGATGCTTCATAACTGTTACATTTACTATAATAATAGCTTTGTGCTTTCTGTACAACAAGGAAAGAATACTGCTATACTTTGAGTCTGTCTGTAATACAGCTTTATTCTCTGTTCTTTTGAACAATCTTGTACCCTAATGCAAAATTATATTTTCATATAAATTGTGTCTGATTTCCAATACCATTACCTATTATAATATTTATATTTTAGTTCACTGTCATAATTGGATTTAATTTTGGTCTTCTTATAGCAGTCCATTGCATTCATGAAGCTAATCCGCAGTGCTGGTAAATAAATCATGATTCAATTCCCTCAATGCCATTAATTCCACATTCTTATTCCAACATTATAGCTACTAGAGATCTTCCAGAAAATGCCATTGCATATGCTCATTAGTTTTCTTTTCAATTTACAGTAGTAGACCATCATTATCTCTTAGGAGGCAGACTAGCCACTGTGTGCCCCTAATCGCTGTTGAATCTAACTATTATATTTTCTGTTTTCTGGATTGCATTTATGATCAAAGAAAAGCACTTGTGTTTTCAGAGTTCCTATGGTAGTAGCTGATTTTTCCTATTTGCTTGTTCAGGAGTCTTTTGAACTGGGCTTTTGAATGAGACATCTTGTTTTGATTCTAACATAATTCTCTCTTATTATCTAATTTGGTACTATTTTGTAAATCGTCTTCTGCTCAATTTCTAATGGCAGCTTTTAGCATTATTGCAGTAGTAGCAAAGTTAAATTGAATGAGAGGGAATTAGGATGTGCCAGAAAATTCCAACCCATGCAAATCCCTATGCAAAACTGAATTTGGAAACTTATTCTCACTTTTATATTAAACAGAAATGAGGGCCAACTAATGTGTTTTCAGGTGCAGAAGGTTTTGGGTGTGTATGGGCGAGAATATATTCATTTGGTCTCTGGCCACATGAACAATTCCCACATATTTTCCTAAGGAAAGTAGAACTGAATAAATAATAAGTATTTATTTGTTTTATCATTTTATAAATCCTTAGTAGGACCACACCTGGAATCATGCATCCAGTTAGTCACCACAATTTTTCCTTTTTCTGGCCATCATCTGTTCTGCTGTGCCAGGAGACTTAGATTAGCTAGGAAGCAGGAAATGGTTGGATTTCTTACTTTCTACCTTAGCACTGCAGAACCTCCCTAAAGGCCCGGTCCCACTGGCCGACGGACACAAAACATATGCATAAAGGACACAGCGGACGAGCAAAATTTCAGGGGTGGCTCCATCCATTGTCATCCATTCCAAAAAGTGGCGAAAATTTGCATAAATAGAACGGAAAAGAACAGAAAAGAATGGAGAAGAACGGAAAAGAACGAACGTGGGTAGTATGTAGCAGGGATGTTAAATGGATGTTCATAGGAAGCCTAGCGGATGAAAGCGGAAGGAAGCGGATGACACCTCCGAAGGGGTTCTGGGGGATAATTGTGAAGCGGATGCATAGTGGATGAAGCGGATGCATCACGTACGCCTAAAGGAAAGAAAGGGGATGCCGCACGGATGTATATCGGATGCAAACTGTTCACTGTGCATCCTTTCTATTTCTGTGCTACTAACACTGTGTAGACGTTCTGTGTACCTTTTGTTTCCTCCCTCTTTCCATTTTCAGCTGCAGCGGATGTGAATTGCGAGGATGCCCAGAGGATACAGAGAGGATACAGCGGACATTTAATGGATGATAAATGGACATAGAATGTTTGTTGCTCGTATGTCATGGATTTACATCGTACACAGTGGAAAGTTCATCTGTTTGCAAAGTTTTGTGCAGCTCACAACTTCTTGCGCGGATGAAATCGCAGTGGACGGATGTTGAAGGGATAGAGCGTATGAAACACATATGCAATAAGTACACAACGGATGCATAGCATTTTCCAACGGATGGCAAGCTTTTTTTAATGTTTTACATCCTCTTTGCATCCGTAAGTGCAGCGGGACAGGGCCTTTAGGACTGAAGGTTTGCTTGCAAGCAAATTCAGTGCAGACTCACAGCAAGCAAATTTGAGAGACTGAGCTAGCTGATAGCAGATAGATAGATCACTGAATGATTCTGTGAGCAACTCAATCTGTCCGCTTTGCCTGATTTTGGGTAAAAGATGCTCTTTTCTAAATAAAAAAATCAATATTTACATGCATGGTATGTTGTGAGTTAATTTTGTGGGTTTGCTTGCAAGCAAATTTTATGTGACAGAGTGAGCTAGCCAATGGCAGATAGATAGTTTTCTGAATGAATCTGTGATTCTGTGAGCAACTCGATCTGCCTGCTTGCTTTGCCTGATTTGGGGTAAAAGTTGCTCTTTTTTTATAAAAAATCAATATTTATATAAATATATAATATTTACATACAAGCCATTCCCAGCCAGTCATATGAACAGCAAACCACACCCACAAATTAGGCCATGCCCACAGAACTAGTTAATGGTCCCTGGGATCTAAAATTATGAGATTGGTGGTCTCTGAGGTCCAAAAGATTGGCAACCCCTGGTATAGGGTCTCCTGCTTAAGCAGGGAGTTGGACTAGAAGACCTCCAAGGTACCTTCCAGCTCTACTTTGATTGAATATTTAAGAAACAGAAAAAGCATTGTTCTATTGTGTATTTGGTCCTCGGTTAGCCATTCATATTTTGGGAAACAATATGTTTCGGTCAAACATATGAACATGGCAACCTTGTCAAAGAGGAGGAAAGATATCTGAAGATGGGGGAATTATTTTCTCCAAAAGTCTAATGGCAGGGCAAAAAGGAGAGAGTTTTCCCTTAGTACTCAGAATAATAAAAAGTAGAACTACACAAAAGTTATTTGTCAGCAGAGGTAGAACATCTGTAAGTCAGTTGTGTGACAGAACCAGCTGCAACAGCTGACAAAAGCTGGCTTTATTTCTTAATTTATACTGACCTCTTAAAGAATCATTCCTTCTCTTTTTCTAAAGAGTGCTAAAGAGGTGCATATAAGGAAACTCACATTGGGTTCTGTGGTTTTGTCATGGGTAGATGTCTCTGGGTAAGCCAGGTATTTGAGATTAGGATATGTTTAGACCTTCTAACTGCAATTTCAGTCACATGAAATATCCCAAATTATGGACATTTATAATAACATATGAAGGGAGGAAAACACTATAGTATTTCAAACTGAAACAACTCAAGATAATCTGAAGCTATCTTAGCTGAGTGCCAGAGGTGCAATAAAGACAATGTCTCCTTGAGGAGATGAGTTTTCACCTCCTTAACGGAGCTAGTTAAAAGGCTTGGCCTGAAAAGCTCTGCCTTAGTACAGAATAACTCAGAAACTATAAGTCAAATATTCTTGACAATTGAGATCAAGTAGTAGATAGTCCTGAAGTTTCATTGAAAAGGAAAATTGTTGTCTTCACTGGTAGCTGTACATTGTCATTGTGGAAAATAAAAAGATGATTAGCAAAAAGTAGCAGGAGAAAAGACTTCTTTGCCTTTGATGTCCAACATCAAAGAGTGGTAGATGGACAAACAGAATAATACGAAAGAATCATGTTATTATTGTTGTTCATTTTATATTCATGAACATTTAATCAAATTTGGAGTTTTTAAATTTTAAGTTGTGAAATGAAGGATTGCACACCCCTAAAATCAGAAGATTAAAAAACAAAGAAGAAAAAGCTTTTTTTCCTGCTTTTCTAAATCTTTTCTGAACACTTTGAAGCTCAAGTAGAAGGAATAAGTCAACTGGAGGAAAAACTTACTGCGTACCTTAAAAGTTTGAACTGTCCATTGAAATAATAAAATATAAATTTCCCAACATAAATAATCTGTCTCCACTTGCTATTTGTACATAATTCCCCTTTCCAATTTATCCTCCTGTACTGCAGCATGTTGTCCATGAAGATTTTTTTGGCTGCTTCAAAGTTCTTGGAAATTAGAAGGAAACTGGAAAGATACTGATACATTTCCAGCATCTCAAATTCTTGGCTGAAGAGCCATACATTCAACACACTGACAGCTAAAATCAAATCCAAGAATACCCAGAGTTTAAAAAGGACAAGTAACTTCATATACTTCAATCTGTCATATTGCAGATAGCAGATTGTACTGATATTTAATGCTTATCTCTGCAAACATTACCAATATTTTAGAAAAATGAAAAAAGCGACAGTTAAGCTGCTGCTCATAGCTGAAAAAAATAATATTCTGGGACTTAATATAATAGAAAAAAATTATTAAAGTAAATCTACTGCATTGTGAGATCTTGTATTACATGCACCACAGTCATAATACATCATATAATTTCATTAATTAAAAGAAAAATCAATTACTAATGCTTGTATTATGCTGAAGCCTTGCTGTGCGACTGCCACAAATACTCATATAAGTAACAAGTGGCAAATGAAAGAATGTGGTTTATGCTACATTTAGCCTATATGTGTCAAACAAAAATATGAATCTTTCATTTGTTCTTCCAAAAGACTCTTAAGTAAGAACAAATGAAGTGGTATAAAACCAAGAATTTGAGATGATAACAAAACCAAGAGCTTTCTCAAGTGCTTTCCTAGCAGCTGTAAACAAATCAGAGAAAGAAAGTAAAGGTCATATAGTTTTAATGAAAAAAAATCTAGTAAATAATGCAGAAGAGCATTACAAAATTCTGTACATTCCAACACTGACAGCAATTGTACCATCAGTTAATCTATTCTACAGTACCTAAGTGTACAAGTCACCATTAGTCATGGGAGAGAAGTTGTCAGTGGGAAATTCATGGGAAAGAGCTAGAAGGATGACAGTTTTTGCCATATTTATTTTCCCCTTGACCAACGTTTTCATTGAAAATCTTCAGTCATGACTGGTAACTGGGATCATATCATCAGTTCATCCCTAAGAATTGGACAATTGGGCAAACTGTGCTTCTGGCATTTGTACATTTAATCTGAACTTCTGAAGAACCATTTTTGCCCTCTATTTTGCCCTGTTCAGGTTTACATTTGGGAAGGAATAACTTAGTTACTCAGCTGTATTCTTTACTGAATGCATATGGCTTAAAATCTGGTATCCTCTAGCCATAAGCTTTTCAGGTTTCTCCCCACCCACAAATCTACATTAAATTGACAGCAAAATTGCAAATCTCCCCCCTGAGAAAATTACATAGTATTTAAATAACCTAAACATTTTCTAAATTTACCATGTGCAATTCTTAAAAGAACAACAAAAATCAACATCATTTCTGATTGTCCAGTTCTGCTTTAAAACATGGTGTTTATTTAAAAAGGCAAAGAATGACTAAACATAGGAAAGTCATATAGTGTAGCATTGGAGAACTACTGCTTTCAGAGAGATTTCTCTGGTTCTGATGAGCCAATCCTTTGATTCCATATAAGGCAATATTGTACATTTATTACTTGTAGAATGGTTGGGGACCTTAATATTGTTCTTTGTAGCCTTCGTTAAAGTCGCCATTCATGAATGAATAGGAAGTTAACAAGAGAAGTCAATTTCATTAGATGACAAGGATAGTAAATCTTTTCATTCTTTTTGAAATGATTGAAATCTAGGATTGTGGCCAACAAACCTAACAAGATACTACTGTAGAATTTGTATTGTGCCCCACATATTACTTTGCAGGATAGTAAACAAAAAAAAAGCATGAATAAAATGCATTTATATGAAGCATGTAAAGAAAAAGAGAAGAATGGGGAGTGGTCACTAAAAGTCAATGAAGAAGTCACTTTGGAAAATAATATCTCAGACTGATTTACATTTAGAGCAATATTTAACTTTCTAATGCTGGCTTTGTTGATTCGGATCTGCATACCTTAATTTAAATGAACTTTTTATCAAAGCATAAACTAATATTATGTGTAAGAAGGAGGAATAACAGTTCCAAACTGTGATTTCTTAAATGCTTTTTAGTGGTCTTTGGAGCCTTTATCCCCATTATTGTTGCCATCAGGAATGCAATTTCTAGTAAGTCTTGATCGTGGAATGAACAAATATTTATCTGTCTTCTATCTATCTGTCTGTCTATCTATCTATCTATCTATCTATCTATCTATCTATCTATCTATCTATCTATCTATCTTGTTAGCTATGGAATTTATCACTGCCACATAGTTGAAGAAAGTAGGAGGGGTTGATGTTAACTGAGTAGCTCTTAGTAGACAAAATATATTATTTTGATAGTTCAAGGTTGCAGAGTGTGGTGCAGAAAGAATTAAAACTTACTTTGGTGCACGTGATGAAGGAAAAGGGGATGAGTTGTAGCTTGGGACTTTTTAGGAAAGCCAGGAAGATTTAATTCCAGATTTCCCCAGTATGTGCCAGGTACCATTCTAATAAAAGTACTTTGAGATGGTATGTCTTGGAGTTAGTACTTTGAGATGGTGTGTCTTGACAGGAATGGAATTTCCTTGGTACGCTGACAAATCTATCTATCTGTCTGTCCGTCCATCCATCCATCCATCCATCCATCTATCTTAAGGCCCTGTCACACTGCCCAATGGATACAAAACATTTGTAAAAAGGACACAGCGGACGAGAAAAATGTTCCATCCGTTGTTATCCGCTCTCAAAAGGGGCGAAATTTTTCATAACCAGAGCGGATAACATGGAAAGGAATGGACAGGGGGAGGACCCAGACGCTTCTTGGCCATCTCCTTTTCTTCCCGTAGTCAAGTTCACAGAGCCTGTAGCTGGCTTCGCACTGTTGCAGAACGATGGTGGCTGCCAAAAGGACTTTGTTACGATCCATGGTGGACATGACTGGATGCTGTGGAAGAGCAAGATCCAGATGAAGGCTGCAGAGGTCTTTACAGCAGGGCTGCTGGTCTGAAAGTGAGATGTAGGTGAGTTGCTCCCCCTTTTTATAGGCAATATAGGTTTTCCCCTATGTGTCCCTTTGCATCCTCTAAGCACCCTCTAGACATTCTTAATATCCGAGATAGGTCCCCTCTGCGAACATTTTTTCCGTTTTAAATGCTTTCTTTGCGTGCTGCATCCACTTTCATCCTTTCTCCATCCGTGCTACTAATGCTGCGCATCCATTCCATGTCTGTTCCGCTTCCTCCCTGCATCCGTTTACCGCTGGAGCGGATTGAGTTGCGTGGATGCACAGCGGATGCCTAGCGGATATAGCGGATGTGTAACGGATGCAGAACGGATGTCCCCCGTATGCCTAGCGGACACATTGGATACATTTTCCGCTCAAAAGTTTTGAGCAGCTCAAAACCCTCTGAACGGATGAAACGTCAATAGACAGATGCTGGACAGATAGAGAGGAAGCAAAACGGAGGCAGTGAGTACAGAATGGAAGCATCGCGTTAACCAACGGATGGCAAGTGTTTTTCTCCATTTTACATCCTCTTTCCATCCATTGGTGCAGTGTGGCAGGGGCTCTATCTATCTATCTATCTATCTATCTATCTATCTATCTATCTATCTATCTATCTATCTATGCAAGAGTACTTTTTAGACATATACCGCTTCACAGTGCTTTACAGCCCTCTCTAAGCAGTTTACAGAGTCAGTATATTACCCTCAACAATCTGGGACCTCATTTTACCAACCTTGGAAAAATGGAAGGCTGAAACAACAAGGCTAGTAAAAATCAAACTGCCAAAATGCTGGCGATCAACTGTCAGCAGAATTAGCCTGCAATACTGCATTCTAACCACTCTGCCACCACAGGACTTCATCTGTCTGTCTGTCAGTTTGTCTATCTATCTATCTATCTATCTATCTATCTATCTATCTATCTATCTATCTATCTATCTATC
>BLBF01000016.1:37844916-37882645 GCA_015471245.1 Laticauda colubrina | reverse complement strand
ATCTATCTATCTATCTATCTATCTATCTATCTATCTATCTATCTATCATGTCTTCTATCATCTATCTATTATCTTACCACAGATTCAATCTATTTTAAACTACAAAAAACAAAGACAACTTGCAAACTATAAAACCTTGAGAAACATATCAATAGATGTCAAACTAAGGTAAGAAATATTTCATATGTGTCTGATATTGATTTTGTGCTCTCATAACTTTCAGTATTTTAAACAATTTTTCTCCTGTGAAAATAATTTAACTTTGGTGCTTTAATTTTTTTGGGGAACTGGTTTCATCACTCTCTGTTAGAATTGAATTTTCCATGTGTGGACTGACCTCAGAAAAAGCAAGAAAGTAAGGCCTTCATTCTTCCATATAATATTCAACATTTCAGTAACTATCTTGAAACAGGTCATGAACGACAACCTTTCTTTCCCATGCTAGCCTCCCACCCTAATTTCATTAATTTCTACTTTATCATATTGAACTGTGCTCCTCTCTAATCCACTTACTTGCATTCCAAACTAACTAATTTAACATTGCATCATTCTTTGTGTTTGGTATTGACCCCATCTGCATCTTCTCATCCTCCTGATTTAGTATCACTGGTGGACTCATCCATATTCAACCATTCACTTTTGTTCTGAGAGGCCACTGATATTTAAAGTGAATAATGTTGTTCTACTATTGATCTTCTTGCACTTCACTAACTGTAAAAAAAAAGCAATATAAGTTTATGGCATTGATTTCATGGATTTCAATCATCCCCCCAATCATGTTCTTGTTAAGCACTTGTAAAATACTTTATGTCACATATTCATCTGTTTCCTTCCATGGAGATCTGAATTCAGTATACCCTCTGGGCTTCACTGTGGATTTTTTTTTCTTCTTTCATGGAATAGCCTACATAATTAATTATGACATTGTTCAAGTTGGCTAATGCAAATGCAAATTGAATAATAGTAACAACATAGGAACAGCATTCACACAACAGTCTTAATCCATTTTCCAGGTTGGCATAAAATGCTAAATTATAAACTAACCAAGCACTTACAATTAATAGAGCATATTCAATGACTTGAACTAAAAATTAAACTGATTTAGCCTGTTGTTTTGATGCAATAATTGGATTCATCTACTATGTTGTCTCAAAGTCTGGAAATCACTCCTGGTACAATGCATTATATTCACATTATTTTATTTTATTTTATTTTGAAGTTTTGTATGACTGCCCACACATTCTCAGTGACTTCAGATGGCTTACAATACAAACAATAAAAAAATACAATATAAAAGGACAAAAATCAGTAACTCCCCCCAAAACCAGGGACAACATACAATCAAACAAGACACTTGTTGGGCTCCATCTCACTCTGGCTTCTTCAGGCTCTTTGGCAAAACCAGGGCTAAAGGCAGTGATGGCTAACCTTTTTGGCACCAAGTGTCCAAAACGTATATGCAGGTGCATTCCCAAAATGCAATGCCCGCATGCCCTGTGCATGTGCCCCACCTACCTGCCTGCTTGCATAACCCCCTGCATGTGCTCTACCTCTCGCGCATGTGCACATGGGTGTGTCCTGCCCCTGGCCATGCAAGCATAATACATGCATGTGCACCTTAGCCCCCACACATGGGGGCCCCTACACACAGAAGCCCCCCACCCCACCCCCACAACCTACCCCTTGTGCATGCACAGCAGATACCCAATGGGTATCGTGCGCATGCATGGTGGAGCTGAGCTGGGGCAACAGCTCACATGCCCAGAGAGAGGGCTCTGTATGCCACCTCTGGCACGCCTGCCATAAGTTTGCCATCATGGTCTTAAGGGCTTTGTGGAAGAGTGTCAAAGTGGGGACTAGTCTACACTCTGTGGAGATGAAGTTCCAAAGGTGTTGTGGTTAGCTGGCAGCAGGTGTGGATGGTGGAGAAGAGCGAGGACACAGATGAGGGGCTGGGACCATCAGGGAGCAGACTGCTGCCTTCAGGGATTGTGGGGGCTGACAGCAGTGATGAGGAGGTTCCTGCGGAACCTGTGCTAAGTGCATCTGAGTGCAGGATGATCCATAGAAGAGAACAGCTGGAGCATCATAGGTGACTCAGGAGTAAGGATGCAACATAATGGCTCCTCCCTTCAGGGAATATAAGCCTGGTTTCAAAAGGTTTTTTCCTTTGCAGAAGGCAAAAACTTTCTAAGGACCCAGCATTGTATGTAGAGACTCTGGCTTATATGAAGCATTCTGTCAAGGCTTTTCTGGTTGGACTGATTGGCTGCAAGCCATCTTTTATCTCCAAAGAAGTTTATTTGTAGATTAAAGTTGTGAAGGTTTGAGTTGCTGCAGTTGTTTGAGATTTTTTTTGCTGGTAACAGGGTTGGGTCAGAACAAAAGGAAAGCAGCCACCACAGAGAAGGCCCTTCTGAGTCCTGCCAGAGATACTTCCTTTGGAAATATAACTGGAAAAAGATGGTTCCCCCAGATAACTGCTATCTAAGTGATTCCTAATCATAGTTCATTTAGAGCTCAAGGGAGATGACCTTGATGGAGTTATACAGGAACTGTTGCCTTGGCAAAAGGGGCTGAAACATTTTAAAGTCCAAACTTTGACATCTAGATTGAAATATAAAATAATGACATTTCACTTTATGAAACAACCACATTTGCAACAGAGGTTTCATTGAATTTCACTCAGTTTTGCAAACTAATGGAATTGCAGCTATGTTTGATTCAATAGTTTCATTCATCTTCTTTTAATGACCCCATAATCCCTTACAAGGTGGAATCTGAATCTGAATCGAGCTGTGTGTTTACTGGATGGATGCCCTTCCTGTCACCAATATGAAGTTTTATTCTGTAGATATATTCTTATTGTGCCCAGATAGATAAATATCTGTTTCTGCTTAGGATCGAACTCACAGCCTCCTGATTGTGAGGCAAGAGTTCTACTTCTAGGCCATCATACTACTCATTCAATAGCTTCATTAAGTATGCTTATTTTTAAGATAATTAGTTGGAAAGTAACATGGAACTTCTAAATCCTAGAAACAAATCGTGCTGAAAGTCAGGAACCATCCACTAAATAATGATGGCAAAATGTTTGTTTTAATCAGTGATACAACATCTAACCACCCAAACTCATAGAACATGGAAAAACAAACAAACCAAGAATTATATTTTATAACTTCCAATGGTATAATTGCTAATATACATATACCTTACTCAGAACTACTGTTGTAAGTTGAGCTGGGTCATGTGATGTTTCACTTCATGTGAAGTTGTTTATCTCAACTGAAATGAGTATTAGAGGACTTATATGAATGTTTTTTTCCCCAGAATTGAAAAGTGTTTTTGATTTATAGGAGGGAAATGGGTATGATAAATGATGTAAGCATGGATGCGAAAAGATATGAAGAATTATGAAGAGTAAATGGATCTGTTATAAGCATATCTATATATTAGGTACTTTTTCTTAGTTCATGCTTTAATCCACTTGGTTTACTATTCCTTTCTCCTTTTCTGTCCTATGAATAGAATAGAATAGAATAGAATAGAATAGAATAGAATAGAATACTTTATTGGCCAAGTGCAATTGGACACACAAGGAATTTGTCTTGGTGTAAATATTCTCAGTATACATAAAAGAAAAGATACATTTGTCAAGAATCGAGACTCATAAGGTATGACATTGAATTATAGTCATAGGGTACAATAAGCAATCAAATCGTACTAGGAAAGTCGATAAAAATCGTAAGGATACAAGCGACAAAGTTACAGTCATACAGTAGCAAGTGGGGGGATGGGTGATAAGGAGTGATAGAAGATTATCAGTAATAGTTTGTGCAGACTTTGTAATAGTTGAACAGTGTTGAGAGAATTATTTGTTTAGCAGGGTGATGGCTTTTGGGAAAAAACTGTCATTGTGTCCAGTTGTTCTTGTGTGCAGTGCTCTATAGCGTCATTTTGAGGGAAGGAGTTGAAACAGTTTATGTCCAGGATGTGAGGGGTCTGTAAATATTTTCACAGCCCTCTTTTTGACTCATGCAGTATACAGGTCCTCCATTGAAGGCAGGATGCTTACCACAATACATTTTTGTAACCTATGAATAACATTGTTTCTTTTCTGCAAACAAACTGGTATACTTTGGTCTCCAATTTCACATTATAACAGTTGACTGAATCAAAATATACAGATTATTAAGACAATTAGAAGTAAAAGAAAGGAATATAAAGTTGGTTTATTTGATTAAGGTAAAATGAGACATTTTGTTGCAATGCTTCAATGTCTGGCAACACTTTTAGACTTGCTGTCACCAAGACTAAAAAGCTGATGCTTTATGTATTTGTTTTAAAGGTAAGGGATGGGCTATGTGATAAAGAGATGTATGTTTAATTTTATGGGCAGTAAGAATTATTAAATGTGCTTATAATGTTGCAGTGGAGGTTGGAATATACTTCTTTATATATTTTTCTTTGTCTTTCTTATATTTTCATTTCTCTTCTTTCTTTTTCTCTTTTCTTGCACTTTATATACTTTCTTTCCATTCTCGTTTCTTTCTCTACATTTAGTTTGTATTTGTTTTTACTTTTGTAATTTAAGTTCTTTATAAAATTATGTTTAAGAAGAAAATTCTCATGTTTCTTGTACTGCTGCTCTGTATAGAATGAAAATAATACTTATTTCAGGATTTTGAGAGGAAAGCCATGTCAGCAAAAAGTCAGCCTGTCCAAATTTTGAAACACATAGACTGATACGCTTGTCATAAAACTTCATAATTTACAACACAATAATGAAAATATAGATGAACAGATTTTATGTTTTAAAGAAGGTTACATTGTGCCTTTCCAGAACAACTGCCTATCCCACTTAGCATCAGCTATGGAAAATTTCCCTACAAATTAATTTATAACTATACAGTATGAACAGTTGTCTGCTCTTGCATGTGGCAGCTTATCTTGTCACATACAAAAAACATGTTTGATGTGTGTATAGTTGACCCTATCCTTCCCTAGCATCATTATAATATGATGATAATAATATGATACTTTTGGAGCCAGCAAAACCCACTTGCATAAATAAAGCCTTATCCTAAAGCTTTACCATATTTTTCATTATCTCCTTGAAACAAAAGCCAGCTCTCAGTTTCATTCATTTCAGTGATTAAATCTTTCACTGATATTGTATCTTCAGCTATTAAGGAAAATCCTTGTTCAGGTACTGTTAAACAATTGAGTAATGGGGCCCTTATTGCAAACCATCCTGGTGCAGTGAGTATCTAGTTTCTCCATAAAAGAATTTTGAAACATTCTTTTACTGATCCATTTTATTCAATAAATAACACGTCTCTGGGTAAGTTTGACCAGAGACCAAGAGAGAGCACTTTTTCTTTTTTCCAGAATGAGGAGACATTAATCTATTTTCCCTCCAGCTGAGATATTCTCCCCAATTGTGGTTGTTGGCTGGTGGGCCAAAAAATTAAGCTGACAAGAAAGAAATATAAGTTTAGATGAGCATTGCAGCTCATTCATCTGCACAATACATAATATAACAGCTGTTTAATGTAGGATGAGAAAAAGTCAAGTTGTCTGAGGAGTTAGAAAAACTACTTCTGCTGTGAACGTGTGTGTTACAGTTCCTGCCTTTGTGATTAATTAGTTATGCCATTTGATTATATTCCAAACATTTTGGTGCATACTGTAACCTATGTTCTTTAACTTTGTTGGCTTATATGTTTTATTTTATTAATATACTTATACATGAAACAGGAACAATCAAAAGTTTTGGCTATACTGATAAGCTTTTCCTCAATTTCAAAAGTACATCACCCATTTCTCACTACTTTTGAAGAGCAAATTCTGAGTGTAAGATATACATTTCTTCCATTCAATTATGTCCAATTCACAGAGACGGCCTGGATAAGACCCTGCATATCCTTAAACCTTAACAAGGCTTTCAGAAGTGATTTTGCATTCACTCTTTCCTAGGGCTGAGAGAAAGTGACTGACCCATTGTCACCCAACTGGCTTTGTCCTTACGATGAGATTAGAACTCACAGTTTCTAGCCCAATGCTTTTACACTATGCCAAATTGGCTCTCATGAGAATATATAGATCCACAAAATAAGTTTTCCTCCTCTTCATGGAAGTGCTTCGTGGGAGTCACTATATATAATTTCAAAAAATTAGTTACAGTAATCCCAAACTGTGAAAGTATATTTGTGTGTCTGTGTGTCTAAAGATATATACATTCACATATACCCATTATTTCATAGTTTAAGATTTTTTTTGAAACTCAGTTATATTATAAAGCTCACTGCTACTTGAAAATTTCAATTAATCAGTATCTAACTGCCACCCTTTAAGAGCAGTGAGAAAAAGGTCATCAAAATTGAAGATGAGATCAAAATAAGTGACCCGCTGAAGTTCCCTTTATAAATCTATCTATCTATATCTATCTATCTATCTATCTATCTATCTATCTATCTATCTATCTATCCATCCATCCAGTAGTGGGATTAAAAACAACTACTACTGGTTCTGTGGGCATGCCTTGGTGAGGGTGGCGAGGAAAGGATGCTGCAAAATCTCTATTCCCACCCCACCTCACTAACCTGCTTTCCAGCTCCATTCTCCTGTGCAGGACAACAAAAGAAGATGCAGCTAATCAGCTGGAACTCAGGAGGCAGAAAATAGATGGGGGTGGGGCCAGTCAGAAGTGATATTTGCCAGTTTTCCAAATTACTCAAAATTTCTGCTACCAGTTGTCCAGAACTGTTCAGAATCTGCTAAATACCACCTATGCATCCATCCATCCATCTATCCATCCATCCAGCCAGCCAGTCAGCCAGCCATGGGGAAAGTTCCATGTGAAAATAAAAATGTGATTGACCTTTGTACTGATAATGCTCCTTTCTAGTGTTGGGCAATCATATTTTACATTCAAAGTGGCCCTGGCATGAACAGCCTTGATTTAAACGGAATGTGTTCTTTTCCAAGTTCAAAATTCTGACCTTGCTTCAACACTGCTGTAATTTTTCAAAAATGTCCAAGCTGACAAAAATGTCCAATACTTCCTTTTCATCTTCCAGTTCTTTATATATGGGCCAAATTCTTTCCTTTTCTTGCTCTTGATCTCCCTGGGTTTACTATTATAATCATGAATCTAGTCAAACTGTTGCTATTAACCCCAAACTTCCGATAGCTTTGTTTCTGCTGGTTTGGCTTGAAGTTTTAGTTGATTTTTTTTACATCTTAGATTTATTTATTCTAAACTTAACTTGCATGTCTTCAGTAGTTGAGTATGGCAGGGCATATAGAGGAAATAATTACAATTCACTATATTTACATGTAGCGTGTGTGTGTGTGTGTGTGTGTGTGCCAATGATGGGATTCAATTATTTTTTTACTACCAGTTCTGTGGACATGGCTTGGTGGGCATGGTGTAACTTTGTGGGTGTGGCTTGGTGGGTATGGATACAGGATAAGGATACAAAATTTCCATTCCCTCCCCATTCCTGGTGGAAGGTTACTGCAAAATCCCCATTCTCTCCCCACCACACTAACTTGCTTTCCAGCTCAGTTCTCCTGTGCAGGGCAACAAAAGAAGCCAATCAGCTGGGACTGGGGAGGCAGAGGATCGATGAGGGCAGGCCAGTCAGAGGTGGTTCTCCAAAATTTCCTCTATTGGGTCTCCAGAACTGGTCAGAACCTGTTAAATACCACCTCTGGTGTGTGTGTGTGTGTGTGTGTGTGTGTGTGTGTGTGTGTGTGTGTGTCCAAGAGAGCAAGTGTTCTGGTCAAAGACATGCTGGACTAAGAGAAGGGACAATCACATTCTGATTCTTCTTCAGCCATGGAAATCAGTTCGGTGTCTTTAGGTCAGTCAAACACATTCACTGCATACTTGGAAAGTTGAAAAACATTTATTTACCATCCCATCCAGGATTTACATGGCAGGCTATCGTCTGTGACCTTGTATGAAGAGATCTGCAGCCTATTTCTCTCTGTCTCTCCTCTCTCTTTTCTCTTTCTCTCATTTATCTGTCTATTATGTGTCTACATATCATGTATCTATTTATTAACATCTGTCTTATACACATTTATTTAATTCATTTAAAACATTTATATATCCATCCATTTTATACCAAACTTTGGGGAATTCCCAATAATCACCTGTGGGATAATTAAAAAAAATAGACCATTAAAATGTGTAATTGAATATGTTATCATTAAATCTACCATACGAGTGCTTGGTGGGTAAGGCATATCCTCAATCAAGCTTTGTCTGAGGTTATTAAAATCTAATTTTTTTTTTTAATTTTGACATATTTATTTATTCTCTTAAAATTACTGACTTCATAAATAAACTTTTTTGTTTTGTTTTGTTTTTGCCTTTTTCTTTTGCTCGGTATAACTATGTTAATAAAAACTTGGAGAACTGAACTCAAGTTAAGAAACTTCTTGTTGTCCCTTCTGGCATGAGAGATTAAGCAAAAGGAATGTTGCATTTTTATTTCATAAGAAAAGTGGAGAGCACTGTTACTTTTGAATTTGTAAAGATATCCAGTATATTTGGAGCAACCTTTATACATAAATATACAGTATTGTAAAACCTGCATAGATTTAGATTGCGATTACCATATAAATCCTGCAGGGGGAGATTGCTTATTACACTTCCAATGGAATTGAAAACTGAAAATGACTGAACAGTAAATGTTTTAAACCTTATTCTGAACAGAGATTTTTAAAAGAAAGTTTAGTTATAAAAATGCATTGCAACAAGACACTGAACATTACCAATGTAAAGTTCAGTCATGCAAATGCATATTGTCAATGCCTCTGCATTTCACACTTGCAAAATTGATTTGCAGAGGGGAAAAAAAGGTTGAACTGACAGGAAACTCTTGACTTCTGAAAACAGCCACTATCGTATATTTTAAAAGAAGGTCTGAACATCTGACTTCATTTTTATCTGAGACATGGTTCTCTTTGCTTGCCACCCTGCATGTTTACTTCCTTTCCTAATGACCCATGCATATATGTTATCTGCCCATCTAATCCAGGACTGTCAGATTTTGTTCAGGCAGAAAAGCCACACTTGGCTTTTGAGCGCTATCTTGGCTGCTTCACTTCAAAACTGCCTAGGCCTAAAACCAAAACAAAGTTATATCAGAGCCTAAACAAATTTGATTAATTTTAATTGATATATTTGTGAAAAACATTTAATGCAGAACTGAAGAACATTCTTGGATGAGAAGTAAAATGTCTTCAAGCAAAAACAAAGAAAGTCCAGTTGCCTTTTGAAGAAGTGTGCTCCTTATAGACATCAGATACAGTAGTAGTGAATCATTTGTAATCCCTGGTGTTTTGTTTTTTTACAATTACTAGAAGTACAGTATTAGGCCCTAATCACAGTTTTGTCTCAGTGTAGCTTAAGCTAAAAATATCTTTGAAGGACATGGGCAGTTCTTAAATATGATAAACAAATAAATAGATTTAAAGGGAAACATCTGCTTGCCTTCAAGGCTTTATTCAGAGAGCATTTGAGAAATAAAAGATTATTTTTTTAATATATTTTTTGCCTTTATTGTTTTTATAATAACATAGGCATGAATACACTGTATCTAAAACTTATTTATTAATTAAGTAAATTTATATTTTCTCATAGTGATTCTAGGCAACTTATAGAAATATGTTTATACTATTATTATAAATAAAATAGATACATGATATTATTAAGTGGCTAATTTTCCAAAAAAGATTTCATCAACTGCGGTAGTTCCCTCAGTTGATATTTCATATTTATAAACAGTGATATGATAATACATATATATTCTAAAATTTCTCAAAAATTTATCAGTTTTACTATGTTAGCAACTACATGAAGATATGGATATTTTTGTTTTATTTGCTGAAGGCAAATTTTAACCTATTTCTGAAGATGAGTTTCAATGAAATTCAGTTCATACTGAATTAAAAAACATCACCAAAGAACAAAAGTTATTTTATTTTATTTTTCCACCAAAAAAGAATGTTTTTTTTTTCAGTGGAGCCCACTGGGAGTTAACAAAATGCAATTTTAGTCATGCATTAATGCTTGTAATGGAATTCATTGTAAGACCACTAAGACCCTGAGAACAGTCTTTAGTCAGGATGAAACATATTCTGGAAGTTGACAAGATGCTGTTGGATGAGACATCGGTGGAGATTCTCAGTTATCCAGGCATGGTTGTCCCAAAGGTGCTTTTTTCAAAAGGCAACTTTGTTTTTCTGAAGCTTCTTCAGTTCTGACTTATCTCTGGGATGAATTCCCTATGACCGGGCCCCACCTGCACTAATCATCAAATGAGATTGAAGATATAGCTTCATTTGCACTATTGAATATTGCTAGAATTTCTGCCAAGTTTTCATTCAATGCAATTATTTACTTCAGGTTTTTTTTTAAAAGAGAACGTCAAGAGAAAAATCTGATGGACAGAGTATGATTGTATTTCCATTATATAGAATTTCCCCCATATTCTGTAGCCTCTCTGACTTCCAGTGCACCACTAAAATGACAAGGGGAAGGTATTGTGAGACAAGTTTTCTTGTTTTTTTCAGTTGCATTTCTACTGGATACCACTAAGGGGAAGGTCTTCATTGATACGAACCAAACACCTGGATTAGAATTATGAAGGTATCTCAAGACAGAACATCTTGTCCTTATGCAACAGGAATTAACACTGTGATCTTTCTGTTTGTAAGAACTCAAGTTGAAATTGACCATTCTATACATTTCTGAACACTGAAGCTCTGAAGACGCTCAATATTACTGTCTTGGATCTCTAATGTGGAAAGTGAAAATATCCACAATAGAAAGTGAAGAGGCCCTTCAGGGATTTAGCAATCTACTTTTCTCTAAACAATGAAAAATAACTTTTTAAATTCTCCCTACTTCATGTAACGAGAAACCAAATATTGAAAATGGAAAGCCAAACAATTGGTTTCTTTATGAGAACTTTATCAGTGATACCATACTGAGAAATGTGGTTACTTAAACCTTGACATCCTATAGCTATACAGAGGCAATGTGCCATTCAAATTTGAAATGTTAAAATCTGGCATATGAAACAAGGCTTGATTATAAGACACAACATTATAAGCATTGTAAGCCCTTGACGACAATGAACAACTAAGAATTTAGAACAACTATTTATTTTAGGCAAAATTTAGAAACTCAGACTTTAGGCTGGAGACAAAAGGGTAGCAAATTTTCAAATTACCATTGAAGGTTTTGCCATAACATTTCACCCAACAATTGTTCACACATTTTTAGTTAAACAACACTACTAGGCTAGTGACAATTATGAAATGTAAATATTTTCATTTAGATTCTGCAATTAATTTTCCTTTTGAACATTTCTTGCTCTGTCTCCATTTCTCTGTCTCTGTCTCCAAACTATTTACATCAATGGAATTACATGCCAAGAACAGAAAAACAGAAAGAGATGATATAGCTTGATATATCTTAAATATCTGTTGCTTTAAATTTAAATATGAGAACAAAAATAAATGAAAAGGAATATCCATGTCACAGACTAGCTGTTTATGAAAATAAGGACTGGCAAGCCATGACCTGTAACTTCGTCTTCCCCATATCCTTTTAAACTGAATTGATTGTGTAAAATATTTTTTGTTTGTGCAGCCCCCACTATCCCAAGCCTTCAGATAGAGTATTATTGAAAAAGCAATGTCATTCTTCAGGCATATACTTGATTTTCCCAACCTTTAGCCTCTATATAGAAACAACACTCAGACTTATATATCACTTTGCAGTGGTATATAAAGCACTTTACAGTGCTTTACAATAGTCTCTCGGAGGTTTACAGAGTTAGCATATTGTCCCCAACAATAATAATTACCCACCTCAGAAAGATGGGAGGCTAAGTCACCCTTGAATTGGTGAGGCTTGAACCACTGGCGGTTGGCAGAATTAGTCTGTAATATTGCATTCTAACCAATGCACCACCACAGCTATGTGCATTGCTTGAAGAAAACTTATCCTATAAGCCAATAGAATAGTGCCAGTTTTTGTTCTATTGACTAATAGGAACAATTTTTGAACAAGCTTTCTGTCCTTTTTAAAATAAAATGAGGGAGAAAAACTTTCTGCTGGCCAAGCTTGATTCCTGTTGATTTCATGGATATGTTCGTGCAGTTTTCTTGGTAACATTATAATATTTCCACTATTTTCTTCCTTTCTTTCCTTTCCTTTTTAATGATCAGATTAATCTATAACTTTCATATTTCCTGGTTTTCTGGTATTATATAATTTTTTAAGATCAATCAAATTCTGCCAAAAAGTAACACATTTGCAGAAGTCACAGAATTCAAATCCTAACTTAGCATGAATTACACATGGTGTGCCATAATTTTAGTTGTGAAAAGACATTCTCTGAATAATAATATGGTCCCTTGTAGAACATCAATCTACCAATCTCAGTCAAAGTCATAGAAGCTTAAAGCACTTATTATTCAGTTGTCCCTTCTGGAATGCCCCCAATACCATTACTTAATGACCTAAACCAAGAATCTTAACCTAATTATACGCTATCTGATAACATTTTGCCACAAAAATATTTGCCTGAATATATATTTTCAAAGGAATGTTTGAAGTGCCTCAGATTAGTAGTTAAAGGTTGGTTAAAGATTTATGTAATTGGCTTTAATTAATTAAACAAAAATATAAATACTTATTACTGCTTAATTTGTAGAACAGATATTGGCTGTGGAAGAAAAAAATTAATACAGCCTGTTAAAATCATAAGGTCAAGTAAATGTCCAAGTTGGTATCAGTTAGTTAGTTCATTTATAATTTCATTCTGAGCTGCGATTATGCAGCATAGACCTTTTGGGTTTGTAGAACAGAAAAAGGTCACAAATGAAATGAAATGAATATTCTGAAGTCATCTCTGAGCAGACATATACACAGAAACACACTGTCTCTGCTAATTCATCATTCTCAGTTTTGAGAGATGGCAGAGGGGTCACAGAAAGAGAATGGATTGATGGAACCTATGAGGTGGGTTGTCCCTTGAGTAAGGCTCAAAAGCCATTAAAAGAGCAATGGGATATAAACCTGTTTTTTCTTACTTCTGCTTTCCACTGAGTTTGTGTTGCTATATTTTGGGAGGGTTAAAATTACCCATTACAAAAGTATTAAAACTTTTCATTATATATCTTGTCAGCTTCACGAGGGCATAGATTTCTTCTTTGCATTGTTTTATATTAATCCCTTTACGATATATCTTACGGTATATTTATAATGACATTATACTGGTCTTTTTAATGAAAGATAGATTATTTTGCAAATTCTTTTAACTATATTGCAAATTCCTTTTGTTAAAGTGTAAATGCAAATTCCAAGCATTTTAAGGAAAATTCTGAAAGAGGAATTTGTAAAATATATAGATCTAAAATCCTGAGTGGCTTCTTGTGCATTTAACAAATATGGTTCTAGGAATATCATTTTAGTGTTGCACCCAGGGGTGGGATTCTACCAGTTCGCACCTATTCACTAGAACCAGTTGTTAACATTCTAAGCAGTTTGGAGAACTGATTGTTAGAAGAAATTACTGGCCTAATCCTGTAAGGAAGGCAGGAAGGAAACATTCTAGTGTTGCTTACAGAAATTGCCTTTTTGTTAACCCTATTTATTGTAACTAAATAATGTAATTTATTTACAATAAATTACAATTTATTGTAATTTAATGTAACCTTTATTACATTCTTGGCAGAGACTTCCTGTCTCAGGAACTTCTCTGGAACTTCTTTGCTGGTACTTTGCTTGTGGGGAGTGACCATTCAAAGTTACAATGGCACTGAAAAAAGTGACTTGTGACTGTTTTTCACACTTACGATTGTTGCAGCATCCCCACAGTCATGAGAGGCCAGGCGAGGAGATGTGTATCTCGATGTGAGTGATATTGAGTTGGTCACGTCCAGGCAATAAGATGACCACCAAGCCATGTCCACCCAGTCACATAACCACCAAGCCATGCCCACACCTAAAACATGCCCACAGAACCGGTTGTTATAAATTTTGAATCCCACCCCTGGTTGCACCATACTCCTTTCTGCAGTTAAATAAAATACTGGATTTTACAATGGAAGTGGGATTTAAATGTCTTTCTCCCATCCTGAAAGAGCAATCACTGGTGAAAACAGTCTGACAGAATGTCAGAAATAAAATGTGCCTGAGGAAAAAAGTCTTACCTGTTACATATATTTTGATATTTAGGGTTCCCACCTCCCCCCCCCCCCCAATTTTGATGTCCTCCACAGGTTTATGTTCATATTTTTTATGCAGAAATATAACAAAGTGGGCAGAGGAGTTATCAAGTTTGCATAATTGGTACAAGTTATAATTGGTACTAGGACAACTTGCTGACTTGCTGCCATTGGTTCACCATGGCTGCCTCACCTCAGCTGCCTCACTGTGAGACAACCTCTATGAACAATTTGCCACTAGACAACTCACTCCTCCTTCTCCTCTTCAAGGGGTATTGGTATGTGTGTATGTGTGGATAAGCCAGATCAAGAAGAGATGAAGGAAAGGGGGACACAGAAAGAAAGGGGGAGAGAGAGAGGGAGGGAGGCAGGGAGAAGCAGGAGGAGCAGGAGGAAGAAAAGGAGGTGGTGGTGGTTTCCCTTCCCTCTGGCATTCTCCCACACTGAGTTGTCCCATGGCAAGTTGCCCATGACGACAGAGGGAGAGAGAGGAAGAGGATGAGGAGGAAGTTCCCTTCTTTTCTGGCATTCTCTCATAGAAAGTTGTCCTGCAGCAAACCAGAAGAATGAGCCAAACAGGGTGAGCTGGTGGTAGTGACACTACTGCAGCGAGCTGTCTCATTCCCATGTATAATTATTGCAAATAAGAAGCTAACCGTAAAAACATACTACACTAAATTCTTTTAACATTATAAGAAAGGATTTGAATCTCTGAATTGAATGCCAAAATTGCCACTACTTTATTATTTAAAGATACTAAAAGAACAGCTACTAAGAACATTATAAATATGTATTTAGTTCATAACTTTCTCTTTGTTGTACCAAGACTGATATGTAATATATATATCAATGTTAAAAAGTTTCATGTATTTCTGCTTTCAGTTTTGCAGTCAATTTTCCTTTAAAAATATACTCTAAATATTTATATTTGCATTGCTAAGTAATCTAAATGCAAATGGAAGCCTTTTTAAAAATTAAGTTTCTAGTATGAGTATCGACTGTTAAATTTTGCCATCTGTTTTTCAGTATTGTGTTAATTTTCTTACTACAGATATGAACATGTAAATTGTGATTTTTGGGGGGAGGGCTTAACACTGAAGTGTCATGAGCATGTCTATTAGGAGACATTGGTATCATCATCCTTATAAGATCTGTCCTATTAATGCTTTTGGCCATGTACTATCAGTCATATTAGTCAAGCTTAGGTCATGAACTATCTTTAAAATGTCATTGTCTTTCTAGGATACCTTTTCCTTTTGCTGGGCTACAGTCATTTGAAACATGTTGAATCCCTTGTTTTATTTACATATTAATCAAATTTATATACCCACCCTCTCACTGAAGGGGTCTCTGGATGGTGCACAGTAAATGGGTAAAACCATATAAAAAACAGATATATAAAATATAAAAATCATAGTAAAATAAATATTATAAAAATATAAACTATAGGCAAAGAAGAAATAAACAGAAAATTTAGCAATGGAGGCATCTCTCTGGATATAGAGGAGACCTAAGTCTGATGCCATAACAAAGTCTTAAAGGCCTTCCAGTTGCAATCGATTCAGAGGTGGTATTCAGCAGGTTCTGACCAGTAACGGAAATTTTGAGTATTTTCAGAGAACCGGCAAATACCACTTTTGACTGGCCCCACCCCCATCTATTATCTGCCTCCCAAGTCCCAGCTGATCAGCTGCGTCTTCTTTTGTTGTCCTGCATAGAAAAACAGAGCTGGAAAGCAGGTTAATGAGGTGGGGAGGAAATGGGATTTTGCAGTAACTTTCCCCCAGAAGTGGGAGGGAATGGAGATTTTGCAGAATCCCTCCCCTGCCATGCCCACCAAGCCACACCCACACAACCAGTAGTAAAAATGTTTGAATCCCACCACTGGTTAAAGCCCTTGAGATTTTATAATCAGGTATTTGAAAAATCTCTGCCTGCTTGCTGGAAAACCACTGCTGGTCACAGAAATAAGTAAGAGCTAAAACCAACAATATAACCCATTACTGAACCTATTGTTTCTTGTCTTGCCTTTTGGTAAGGTGAGGTGAGTTATCTAACCACAGAGAGAAATGTGGTTCTTCAGATATCCCAGTCCCACATTGTAGTTGTCAGGGCCAGTTGACTTGGATTCAGAAGTAAATGGCAACAAATGCAGCTTACAGAGAAGAGGTACACTGCCCATGGTTATATTAGGCATGATCTGACCATGGCAAGATTTTACATTGCTACTGCTGTGACAGGAAGACCAAATCTGAAGTGTGACACCAATCCCAAGATAACTTTCCCTCTAGTTTATCACATTAGTTTTCCAATATTATTCACTTAGAATATCTGTGAAGAGGATATTTAAGTTCATACTATACACCTGAGCGTAACTAGTAACAATGGGTTCCCTTTCTAAATAAAACATATGCTTCTAAAAATACAAATTAATGTGAAAAGAAGCTCACTAACTCCTTTGAAAGTACAAAAAACATTTGCAATGGCCACTTTCTTTAAAAAAAAAAAATGTGCTTATTTGACACACACACACTCCAAAAAAACTTTACAGTGTGGACAAATCTGAAATTAGGATGAGTTAATAAACTAATCACACAGTTTATTGGTATTTTGCCAAATCATTCTCAGAAGTGAAAAGCTGTTTTTTGTCTTTTTATCTGTAAATAGGAAAGTGTGTTTGTGTAATGTCCACATGCAAAGAAAGGTGACTGGCAGATGAAGATTTCAAGGAAAGTGCCAGAATGTTCTTTTTTATGAAGATTTCCCAAGGTATCTGTAACTGAGTTTTATTGTACCTGCATAGCAATTGTGAGCTAACTATATAGTGGTATTTGACCATTCAAGATCCCAAAATCAATAAGCAATTAAACCCAGAGGAAAATCACTCTAATAAATTATTGTCTATGGGTTTATGTGATTCATTTTGAAAATGCAGTTCCTGATTGTATGAGTAGTATTTCCACTGCAATATTAGAGGCTGTGAGTCAGCATGCAACAAAATCATACTGTTTAATAAGATGACACAAGTCCTTCCAAAATTCTGTAGATTGTTTGGGAAAGCAATTTAATGAAATATGGTCAATCAATAAATATAGTCAATAAAATAAAAATTAAATATCAGAAAATACTGAATTTGCAAGATTAACATTATTATTTAGGCTGCCAAAACAAGGTTGTTTGTTTATGTTTACAGGCTGTCTAATCCAAACAAGTCTGGAGAATTTTTCAGATTTTTTTTTATCACAAGGTATTTTACTAATAATCCAAACTAACATGGATCTTTAAAAAAGGGAATGAAAAAAGATACGGGTTACTTTGTTATCTTTCATGTTCCAAACTGAATGCAATTCTGCAACAGGTATCTGATTATGATGGGGAAAAAAGATTGATTTCTAGGAAAGACTTTTGTTTGTATATAAAATATCAACATATCAAGAACAGGATTGCCAAGTCTACCCCAATTCTATTTTTCCCATGATAATGAAAGATTAATTGTTTGACTGGAACTTGTGCTCAATCCCTTTTAGTTGCTTAAAACAAACAACTCATAGGACTGGCTAATTTAAGGCCGTATCATATCATCTGGATGTTGGACTACAATTAATTCAAAATCTTACATAATCCTGTTTCTTTTTATAACTTGACATAACTGGTTTGAAAGTCTAATTTCTTCTTTAATGAGCCATAATGCTTTTTAAAACGTAGGAGAAAGGAAAAACTGAGATGGAGTTAGGGTTTTGCCTACTACTCAAAATATGTTTCTGTGTGGGTGTGCAACCAAAGAATTACATTAAAAAGCAAGAAGCATGGCTTTGTAACGTAACTAGAAAATGCCAATTAAGAGATTTCTTTTTTTTTAAGGAAAGAGTTAGGGCTAAGAATTTTGTCTCAAAGCAAGATCATGAAGGGAATCACACAATCTTAAATTATAGATGCAATTTTGTTCCGCCACAAAAATGGACTCATTTAATTTGATGAAGATTAGGAAAAAAAGGGGATAATCTACATCCCAGTGGTTTCATAAATTTAAAATCATACTTTTTGAGCTTTCTCTCAAGGAAATGTTTCTGTTACCACATTGGTTTAAACACATTTCTCAGAGGAAATACTCATTGCTTACCCATTACATTTAGTTTCCTTCCAGCTGTGGGAAAGTAATCTGTAAAAGACAACTTGACACCTGTTCCATATTTTATAGTTTTTTAGTTGAATTCATATTTTTTTCTACTAAGTCTTCCATTGAAAGCAATGATGGATGATACAAGTCATGATATTTTTTGTGTCATATTTTTTAAAAGAAAATCAACCACAGGAAAAAGAAGCTAACAATATATTATTGGGGACTAACATCCTAATTACCCCTTCCCATTTTAAAAATATTTCACAAGATCTCTATGTATGAGATTCTGTGACCTTCCTTCCTCCCTTCCTCCCTCCCTCCCTTCTATCAGTTCTCCTTGTATCAACTATTTACTGATAATGGTGATAATAACACTACTGTAATAATCATAATCCATGAGAAAATTTCTAAACATAATGTAACATATGCTAATATACTTTATTTTTACTTTTTCTAATCAAAGTAATTTATGGACAAAAATATTTAGTTGTATATATCATAAATGAATGGATACTTTGCTTAACGCTAATACTATGTTCTCTTATGGATTCCAATTCAATAAAAACACGTACAGGTGGTCAGGGGACCATCTCCAAGCTTTTGAGAGAGTTGCACATAAGGAACCAACTTACATGCCTATAATTAGGTAAGGTAAATTTGATACATATTTACATACTAGTCATCACATCAAAGTTTGGCTTTGAAGAATTGAGACAAACAGCACATATTGCCCTGTTCCCGTGTTTCTCACATAATAAGGCTGGGCCTTATTTTTTTTTGACCCCCGAAAAAATGGCTAGGCTGTCTTTTCGGGGATGACTTAATTTTCTCCCCCACCAAGAGCGGCCTACCAAGAGACTTTAGGGCAGTCTCTTTCTAGCGATTGGAGCTCCCGAAGTGCGGTCAACAATCATTTCGATCGGCTGGTAGAAGCGGCCTGGGGCGAGTGCACACACACACTCCCCTCGCCGCGAGGCCGCTTCTATCTGCCAATCGAAAGCTCCCTTGCGGACACAGTCCCCAGCTGCTTTGGGGCGATGCATGGCTGCCCCAGTCCCCTCGCCTTTAGGGCAGTCTCTTTACAGCGATTGGAGCTCCCCAAGTGTGGTCAAGAGCCACTTCGATCGGCCAGTAGAAATGACCTGGGGTGAGTGAACACATACACTCCCCTTGCCGCGAGGCCACTTCTATCGAAGTGACTGTTGACCACACTTGGGGAGCTCCAATCTCCGGAAAGAGACTGCCCTAAAGGTGAGGGGACTGGGGCAGCCACGCATCGCCCCGAAGCAGCTGGGGACTCTGTCCTCAAGGGAGCTTTCGATTGGCCGATAAAAGTGGTCTTGCGGCGAGGGGAGTGTGTGTGTGCACTCACCCCAGGCTGCTACTACCGGCCGATCGAAGTGGCTGGTGTCTCTGCCTTCAAGAGAGCTTCTATCGGCTATCAGGGTATTCTAGCCTAGGCTACCTGCAGGGCACTCCTAAAGGCAAGTTTTTTCCCCCCCACCCCCGCCCTTCTCCCCCACCCTTTCCCCCATTTCTCTTCACCTCGTGTAGTTCTAACGAACGATGTGAGAAATGGCGGGGAAACGCATGGTTTTAGTAGGCCTAAATTTTAGGGGTGGGGTTTAATTTCACCTCATGCCTAGAAATCATGCTGGACCTTCCTATTGGTGGAGGCCGTATTGTTGGAAAATCACAGTAATAGTAAGAGTGGATTACTCCAACTTAGTTTGTGCCTGTGTTTTCCTAGATTTTCTTTTTCACCCCAAAACCCTATCCTTTTAGTCCCCCATTATTGTAACTTGCTGTCAATTATACTTAATACAATTTTCTAAGTAACATACTTGACAGTAAGATACATTAGTGGGGGAGGAAGTAAGAGAATAATGTACTGTTAATATTACTAATAACTACTGCCATTAATGGGGAGATACTAGAATTTCTAGTTATGCTTAGCTGAATGTGTGTAGTTTGAATCTCAGAAAACTTTGATGCACTTCTCAAAGAGCATACTTAATGTAACACAATTTGGCCTTGAGCAAGTACTGTGTGTGAGAGAAGGAGAGCTGTAGGTGATGGTGCTGTCAAAGAGCATATCTACACCTACTGTTTAAGCCCTGGGTTTGTGCCCATTGATTCAGCCTGGTCAAGCTCTTGCTGTGAGAAAGAACATATAATATTCAATGGTCATTTGACTTATCTTCAGCAGTTTCACAATCTCCAGTTGTATATAGCTAGCCAGAAAATAACTGAAAATCTGAAACTTTACCATAGCATTTAGGCAGCTCCTTTTGAAGCAACCTAATTGCCCTCTACATTTGTAGAGAAGGAATGTTATTGGCCATATGTTAGTTGCATTACAAATACACAATTTCTATTGTGATATTAAATAAAATAAAAGTATTTGTCTAATTTATAACAAAGCATTTTTAATTAAATTTTCACTGCAACACTTAATTAATAAGACCATTATATAAATACATGTGCCTGAATTATCAATTCCATACTGATGTAAAATTCTGGATTTATAGTAAAATTTTTAGTGACTTATTCACCCATTCAGCCTCATTCAAGAATCAGTGGAAAAAAAAACTATACATGTTGTTTCCATAGATATATAGGTGTTTTACATTTGTGAAGATTCTTAAGAGTAACTGATAAATCAGACTGGTACGTCAATATAGTAATGGAAGAGCAGAGCTAAGAAACTTTTGTATTTAAGGCAGAACAATCCAAATGCCACATTTTCTTACTAATTAATATAGATCTCTTTATGCAGCTCAAATCAACCATTGGCCTTATAAATAAGGTAACTTGACTTATTCAGACCATGCACAAACAGGTTAATGAAGCTGTAAAGCTTCATTCACTGGTTAATTTCAGCATTGAGGAGCCTTGGTGGCGCAGCAGTTAAAGTGCAGTACTGCAAGCTACTCCCACTGCAATTTGGCAGATCAAATCCCACCAGGCTCAAGATTGACTCAGCTTTCCATCCTTCAGAGGTGGGTAAAATGAGGACCCAGATTGTTGGGGGCAATAGGCTGACTCTGTAAACTGCTTTGATGGAGGTGTAAAGCATTGTAAAGTGATAAGTCTAAGTCTATAAGTCTAAGTGCTATTGCTATTGCTATTGTGGGATGCATGGAAGAGTCTTCTTATCTACAAAGAATAGATGAGGGGGGATATGATTTCATTACAAGGGTAATGTTCAAATGATTCCATTCAAGTAATCCTCAACTTACAACAATTCACTTTCAAAGTTAGAACAGCACTGAAAAAAAGTGATTTATGACCATTTTTCACACTTATGACTCTTCATAGTCATATGATTTACATTTGGATGCTTGACAACTGACTCACATTTATGACAACTGCAGTGTCTGAGGATCATGTGATCACTTTTTGAGTCTTTCTGAAAAGCAAAGTCAATGGGGAAGCCAGATTCACTTAACAAGAGGGTTATTAGCTTAACAGCTGCAGTGATTCACTTAACCATCACGACAAGAAAGGTCATAACATCGGGCAAGACTCACTTAACACATTTCTCACAGCAACATAAATTTTGGGCTCAGTTGTGGTTGTAAGTTGAGGACTATCTGTACTGCCAGTGTCTTTCGATCATCATACTCTCATTCTTATTTAAAGTGTTCATATTAGTAAATCTGCACAGCAATCAAAATCTGTCAGAACACAAATGTATATGTAAATAGTGGAATCTGTTAGCATTCATCTTGAAAATGTTTATTGGTTCTAAAATTGTAGTCTACATTTGGGAAACACTGTAAACTGTGTGTAAAAGCTAACATGGATATTCTTAACATTTATTTTTTTAAAACAGAGCAATATACAATGTTTATGGACCGAATAATGCTTGAAACACCTATGATAATTAAATGGGCCAGATATAGCCTATTCTGTATGTCCTTAACTCCAAAGTGACTGATTTTTTATAATGGTGGGGAATATAGTTTATTCATGTAAAGATAAAAATGTAAGAACGCTGCAAGTGTCCTGTCCTATATGGTAGGAAAATCAAAATTGAATTTGCCAGTCCTGGAAGCCATCCGTCAGATATTCAGTCAAGGAAACCATCAGCTTATTACCAACTCTTGTGAAAAAAATGATGCTGACTTCCAGTTTGGGCTTCTTTAGCAATGAACAGAAATCTATGATCGTGCACAGTTTTGATCCATGCTCACCGCTAGAGCACCCCAAGCTGCCTGGATTGAGGTGGTGAAGAAAGGGGAGCCATCAACGGGATTGAGGAGAGCTGCATCTCTCCTCTTTGGCTGGCCATTACTTCCTTTCCCAAAGGCGGTTGCAGCAGTGGTCAGAAATGGCCACCTCAAAGAAGAACTTGACTTGACAAGATTGTGCAGGAGGAAGTTTAAAGGAGAAAGTTTGACTGACCGGGTTGAATGGAGAACATCTATTTAAGGTACCTGGAACCTGAATTTTAAAGACTAATACTATTCCTAAAAAAGATCTTAAGTGGCAAAAGAGAAAGGAAAAGGAAATGGAATTGGTTTTTTTTCCTCTCATATTGACAGTTTTAATTGACTTGAAATGTTAAGAAGAAGAGATTCGAATAAGAAATTGATACTAATCCACTTTGACATTAATCGGCTATTTCTAGCTGAAAATAAAGTGTCAGAGGGATAAGGATTCTTGGATAATTTAAATTTTTTCTTTAAAAAAGAAAGAAAGCAGAAGAGGGGAAAAAGGAAACAAGAGGGTGGAATCTAGAAAATGGAGGAGACCACCTGAAACTTAAAAAAAATTGACAGTGTAATTTTAACAAGGCTTGCAAAAGATAAATTGTAGCTGAAACTTTGTTACAAGATAACAAAGCCCCTGGAAAGTGAGAAAAGAAGCAAGAAACAGTTTTGGATTATTGGATGATTCCTGGAGTTTTGGATGGTGGCTCCTAATTAAACAAAATAAAATCAATTGGAGGTTGTTTAAAAAAATTTAAATGGCATCACTCCTTGAAGAATTAAAAATGAGACTTAAAGAACAAAAAGAAGAAGCACAAGAGGGAAGAGGATCTTTTGGCTTCATATTTCAATTTTTAGATATGGAGATTTTGAACTATGAAAAACAACAAGAAACGCTGGCAGAACAAGAAGGGTGGGATAAAGAAGAAGCCATCTTTAATGACCAAGCAACTTTAAGCGGGGTAAAAAAAGTAAAGGGGGAGAAGGAAGTTAAAAACTTAAGCAATGAAGCAACAACCAAAAAAAGAACAATTTGAAAAGCAATCATAATATTTGGAAGAAGCGGAAGGGAGGATCAAAGAAAGGAGAACCAGATAGAAAAGGGAATAAAAAGGGGAGGGAGAAGAAGAGAGGGAAGAGGGAAAGGAAAGGAAAGGAAGCTACAAAGGACAGAAACAAGATATAAAAGTATAAGAAAAGCATACAAGAATTGAAAGTATAAACCTATTTGAAAGACACAGAGACAATGGTTAAAATTTAACTTAAGGAGAGGATTCTGCAAGGGTACATGGGATAGCATTGTTATATTAGAAACAGAAAAGGATTAGAAAATATGATTAGATGATTAAAGTGATAGAAAAAAATTGAACTGATGTTTCTTTTTCCTTTTTCCTTTTTTCTTTTTTGGTTTTGGGCTTTTTACTATTGGATTTTTTTTTTCTTTTTGATGTTTTTGGACTATATTTGGTTACTATACCAGCTGGATTTAAAGTCAAAGAGAGCTTGAAGACTTGGAAATATTAAAATGAGCAGGAAGCCAAAACCATTTGGCGTTTTTGCTTCTACCTCTGCTTCCCCACCACTTGAAGGACAACTTTCAATTCAGACAATGTTGAAGCAAGATAAGGAACAAGAAAAAGCAAATTTACAGATGATTATGCAAGGAATTCAAGATATTAAGATAAAAATAGATACCATGGACAAAAAAATAGAGAAATCTGATGAAAATTTTAAACAAATGATGGGAAAGTATGAGGAGAGATTCCAAAAAATTGAGGAAGAAGGAAAACAAAGAGAGGAGAAGATTGGAAATATTGACACTAGATTAACAGTGATAGAACAAGAAAAAAATGGGATGTTGAGGTGGGAGATGGAAAGATCAGAATTTTATCTTAGATTTCAAAATATAGAAGAGGAAAAAGGAGAAAACTTGGCTGTGATAATGATAGAAATATTGGCAGATCTTCTGGAAATTACTGAGGAAAAAATGATGGACGGAGTAGATGAGATATACCGAGTTTATACAAGATATGCGATGAGAAATAAACTACCAAAGGAAGTACATATTAGATTTACTAAAAAATCCATCAGAACAGAAATATTACAAGTGGCAAGAGAAAAAGCATTGAAATATAAAAGCAAAGAGATTGTAGTTTTAAAGCAAATACCTAGAAGAGTGAGAGAGATGAGAAGAGAATATCGATTTTTGACCAAAATGCTACTGGAAAATGAAGTGAACTACAGATGGCTTATACCAGAAGGACTAATTTTTACGTGGCAAGAGCAGAGACATAGAATTGATTCGATTGAAAAAGCAGAACTTTTTTATGCAGAATTTTTTGGAAGAAAAAAAGAGGAGGCAGAGAAAGAGATATCATTAATTGAGCTTCTGGAGGAACAACTGGAGATTGAAAAAGAGAAAGGAGTTGTAGGTGGACAGGTAGACAGTAAAGAACAACGTGAAGTGAGAGCTACGAGAGCTGTTAGACCTAAATATAAAGCATAATCATGGAAGAAAAAAAACTGATTACAATGAATATAAATGGACTTAACTCAGCTGTTAAAAGAAGGAAAACTTTTCACAAATTAGAGAAATTAAAATTTGATATAATTTGCTTACAAGAAGTTCATATTAAAAAGCAACATGAGCATTTGTTAGTACAGCCAAAATTAGGGAAAATATTTACTTCTTTGATTCAATGTAAGAAAAAAGGAGTGGTTCTCTACATTAAAGAAGATATTCCAGCAAAACTGATCTACACGGATGAAGATGGAAGAGTATTAATGGTGGAAATAATGGATAATAATAAAAAAATACTCTTGATTGCAATTTATGCTCCGAATGATAAACAAGAAGAGTTTTATAAAAAACTACATATGGAAATAATTAGACTGGACTATGTTAACATAATCATGATGGGAGACTTTAATGGAATTGTGGACAATAAATTGGACTATATAACAACAACAACAAAACAAAATAGAAAGATTCTCCCTAAATCTTTTTTTAAAATGACAGATGAATTAACCTTAAAAGATATTTGGAGAGAAAGAAATGTTAAAACTAAACAATATACTTTTTATTCTAATAGACATTTATCATGGTCCAGGTTAGATATGATTTGGATCTCAACAGAATTAATATCTACTATTCAAGAAACAAATATTGAAATAAGTACTTGGGCAGATCATAGTCCAATGACAATTAAATGGAAGGGACAAAAAAAAAGATCGAGATGGACATTAAACAATACCATTTTAAAGGAGAAAGATTTTATACAATGGATGGAGAAGGAATTGGTCTTTTTTTTTAAAGAAAATAAAAAAGAAGATACCTCAATACAGAATGTTTGGGATACAATGAAGGCATATGTAAGAGGTTTGATAATAGACTATACAAGAAAAAAAGAATATTAGGAAAAGACAAACCTCTAAGGCCTTGGAAGATGAATATATAAGACTTGAAAAAGAATTACAGAAAATACCACAGAAAAAAGATATTAAATTGAAACTGGATGTAATTAAGCATAAAATGGAATTAATAGAGAAAGAAGATCTGGCACAGAAAATTAGAAATTCTAAACAGAATTATTTTGAAGATGCAAATAAACCAGGTAGATGGCTAGCATATAAACTGAGAAAGGAGAAGGAATCAAGAAAAATATTGAAACTAATAGATGATCAAGGTCAAGTTTGTTGTGGTAATAAGGAGAAAAAGGAAATTATTCGAGATTATTATGGACAACTATATAAACAAGAGAATATTGATGAGAAAAAAATTAAACAGTATTTACAGAATGCTAACTTACCGAAGATACCTAAAGAGACTGAAGAAATGTTAGAAAGCAATATAACAATGATGGAACTAAATGAAGCATTTAAAAGACAAAATAATGGGAAAGCACCAGGTCCAGATGGGCTTCCGGCAGAATTCTATAAAAAATTTCAAGAATCATTGAACAGTCCATTGTTAGAAATTATGAATGAAGTTATGTTAAAAAAGATGACACCCAAAACATGGTCAGAGGCTTATATTACACTTATTTTAAAGGAAGAGGCTGACCCGTTGCAAATTAAGAACTGTAGACCTATTTCCTTATTGAATGCAGATTATAAAATCTTTGCTTCAATCTTAGCAGAAAGACTGAAAAAATATTTAAATAATTTTATCCATCCAGATCAAAATGGATTTCTACCAAAGAGACAAATTAGAGACAACATGAGAGTAATTTTGGATACCTTGGAATATTATGAGGCTCATTCTGAAAAACAAATGGCTTTGATATTCCTAGATGCTCAAAAAGCATTTGACAACGTGAACTGGAGATTTATGTTATTATTATTGGAACAGATGGGCTTTGCCAGAAAATTTATTCAAGCAATAGAAGCCATATATAATAAACAGACAGAAAAGGTAATGATGGAGGGAGAATTTACAGATCTTATTAATATAAGAAGAGGTACAAGACAAGGATGTCCCCTATCTCCTTTGTTATTCGTATTAACTTTGGAAGTGTTGAATAGAAATATTAGAGATGACAAAAATATAAAAGAAATGAAAATTAAAAAGGAAGAATTTAAACTACAAGCTTTTGCTGACGATTTAGCTTTTATTCTGGAAGACCCGTTAGAAACCGCTCCAAAGTTATTGGAAAAGGTAGAGACATATGGTGAGATGGCTGGCTTGAAAATAAATAAAGATAAAACAAAAATTTTGACAAAAAACATGTTATTGAGACAAAGAGAAGAATTGACAGATCTTTTGAAAATTCAAATTACAAACAAGGTTAAGTATCTGGGGATATATTTGACAGCAAGATGTAGCACATTAAAAGAGAATAATTACATTAAACTTAAACAACAGATAATTACAGATTTGAAGAAATGGGAAAATTTACAATTGTCATTAATAGGGAGAATTTCAACAATTAAGATGAATATTTTACCTAGAATTTTATTTCTCTTTCAAACAATACCAATTAGACTTGGAAAAGGCTATTTTGAAGATTTAAATAAAACTATGTTGAAGTTTATATGGCAAGGTAAAAAAGCAAGAATAAAGCTAAAACTTTTGCAAGATGCTAGAAATAGAGGAGGTTTTGGCCTGCCTAATTGGGAATTGTATTATCAAGCTGCAAGTTTGATGTGGGTCAAAGAATGGATAACATTAAGAAAACATAGATTGTTGACATTAGAAGGACATGATTTACTGTTGGGCTGGCATGCTTTTTTATGGTACAAGGGAACTAAAACACAGGGGTATTTCAGAAGACATTATATACGGGAGTCTTTGTGGTTAAATTGGGAGAAGATAAAAAAACAATGTTATTTGAAAATTCCAGTTTGGTTATCGACTATTGAAGCATTTTCCTATCCTATGATCTATAAAAAGGAACAAACAGTTAGATATGGGGAACTGTTGGATGAAAAGGGTGGACTTAAAACGATCCAAAATTTAGAGGAACAAGGTATAAGGATGAATTGGTTTTCATATGCGCAAATACACTCAAGATATCTTGAAGATTTTAAAACGGAAGGATTCTATGATAAACAGACTGATTTAGATAAGATATTGATGGGTACTGATGAGAAAGTGATTAAAAAGTTATATGGTTATTTATTGGGAATTAAGCTAGAGGAAGAACAAGTTAAAGAAACTATGATTGCATGGGGGAAGAATTTTGGATATGGAATTGATTTAGAGCAATGGCAAAAATTGTGGTCTCAAAATTATAAAATGACAATGTCAATAGCATATAAAGAAAACTTGTATAAGATGTTTTACAGGTGGCACCTTCCCCCGACAAGAATAGCAAGAATGTTCAAGAATAAATCTGAAAAATGTTGGAAATGTCATCAGATACCTGGCTCATACTATCATATGTGGTGGACTTGTGAGAACGCCAGAAAATATTGGACTAAAATTCACATGTGGTTGGAAAAAATGACAAAGAAACACATAGACTTGAAACCAGAGATCTTTCTATTGGGAATTTTACCTGATATATATAATAAAGACTTGAAATATTTGATTGTAAATGTATTAACAGTGGCTAGGATTGTATTTGCTAAAAACTGGAAGAATGAGAAAATGCCATTGCAGGAAGAAATTATTGAGAAAATATTGGAATGTGCTGAGATGAGTAGATTGACATTTGAAATTAGAGAACAAGAAGATAAACAATTTTATGCAATTTGGGGTTTTTTTTATCAATGGTTAGATGATAAAATACAATAATAGAGCATTAATATTATATATATGAAGAGTCTTTAGGATTGATTTGTTATGATTATATGATAAATTATAGAATAAACTGTTTGAAGTATTGTTATCTCGCAAAGCATGAATGATTAAAGGTATAGTCAGAAAAAGATTTTTTTATTTTTATTTTTTTTTAGTAATATTAGAATATGGATTGACAATATGAGTGGTTATGCAATATAATTGTAATTGACACTATAAAATGAATGCACAAAACTGATGAACCAACCGATACACCGGAAGTATATATGAGAGTAGATGTTTTTAATGTTTTGTATGTTTGTCTGTTTGTAGAAAATTAATAAAAACTTTAAGAAAAAAAAAATTGAACTGATGTGTAATGGAATATTTGTTTGTAAAGAGAATAATGATTTATTCTCTCAATGATTTAAAAAGAAAGTTAAAAAACCTGAAAAGAAACATGGAAGATTTTTAACAGTTGACAAGATGAATTTGAATAAGAATAATCATTTAACTGACTACCGTTAACAGCTATTGTTTTGTTTTTTATTTAAAGACAGTGATAAGTAAAATATGAAATATAGAAGTGAAAGAAAACTGATATTACTAGGTAATGTTTGTTAAAAGAAATAGAAATGCAAAAGATTGTTATTAATATTAATGGCAGAGCTGTACTTGAATAGAATAATTATTCCATTTATTATTGTTATACATATATACACAGATATACAGTATATATACGTATATACTTTTTTCTTTTAAGAATTTAGTGTGTATTTTTAAGGGAATGTACCAAGCAGAATTCGATTGAAAATAGGTATGTGTTATAAAATAGAAGTTAAAAAATGAATGTTATGACTGTAAAGATGTAACTTAAATTTTTAAACAAGATTTGAAAAAACATACAAAGGTGTTAAGGGCCTGTCACACAGGCCAACGGATGCAAAAAGTATGTAAAAAGGAAACAGCAGCCGAGAAAATTTTCCATCCATTGTTATCCGCTCTCAAAAGTGCCCCAAATTTGCATAAACAGAGCGGACAACAACGGAAAGGAACGGACGGCGGGAGGACGTAGCCAGGATGTTAAGCAGATACTCCACAGAAGCCTAGCGGATGGAAGAGGATGGTAGCGGATGGCACATCGCACAGCGAAGCGGACGCGCAGTGGAAGGAACGGATGCCGAGTGGATGCCGAGCGGATACAGCGGATGCAGAGCGGACGCCTAGCGGATGCCTAGCAGATGCAAAGGGTTCACTGTGCATGCAGGGAGGATGCATTGCGTCAGCCCCGCGGATATAAAAGGATGCAGCTCGCAAGCAGGTCACCATTCAGAGGAAAGACCTGCAGCCAGACACATCTCCAGCCAACAACCATGGGGAAGAAGAGGAAGCCAGTGCCATCTTCTGCCAGCCCTGGCAAGAAGGACAGGGCCACCATCCCACCCCCTGGCCCTGACTCTGCTGGTACTGGGGCTTCTGCTGCTCGGGCTGACTCTGCTGGTGCTGGTACTTCTGCTGGTGCTGCTCCTGGTGCTGGGGCTTCTGCTGGGGCTTACTCTGTTGGCGCTGCTCCTGGTGCTGGTGCTTCTGCTGGTGCTTACTCTGCTGGTGCTGCTCTTGGTTCTGCTGGTGCTGCTGGTCCTTCTGGTGCTCCTGGTCCTGCTGGTCCTGCTGGTGCTTACTCTGCTGATGATGATCCTGGTCCTGCTGGTGCTACTGGTGCTGCTGGTGCTGCTGGTGCTGCTTTTGCTGCTGCTGTTGTTGTTCTTGCTGCTGCTGGTGGTGTGGTGGAGCAGCCCCTAGAACCTCCAAGCCCCTCTGATGAGGGCCCAGAAGGCCCTGCCAGAGGGAGGAAGAGGCATACGCGAGATAGGGAGAGGAGGCAATACTCCATTGAAGAGGAACATGAGGATGAGGTGCTCTCGAATGGCTGAGGGAGAACAAGTACCTATGATGGAAGGGACACAGGCTCTATCAAGACACCAAGAGGAAGCAGGCGGCTTGGAGAGAGAAGGCGGAGAGCCTGGGCTACACTTCAGAGGTCCTCCTTGGGTGGTGGAAGCACATGCACACCTGGTACGGGAAGCTGCACCTCAAGAAGTCTGGCCAGGCCGCGGTCAAGCTCACCGACCGGGAGACCTATGTGATGGCCAAGTGCAGCTTCTTGGAGGGTGATATCCACCACCGAGGCAGATATCTGTGGAGCATCCCACGATGGAGACCCCCCCCCGACAGCTGCACTCCCCATGGCAGAGCGCATGGAGGACTCCCTGATGCAGTGGGAGCAAGGAGAAGGCACTGACATGAGAGACCAACCCATCCCCACCCCCAGCTCCATCTCCACAGAAAGCAGGCAGAGAGCCAGACCGCAGGGGCAGAGCCACACTGTCCTGCTGGAGATCAGGGACACCATCAAAAGCAGCGTAGATCTCCTCTCTCAGCTGGTACACCAACATACCATCCTCAAACCAAAAGCCCTTCCTCACCTACGTCAACCAGACTCTCATGGACATGTCTGAATCACAGTACCAGGTGATAAAGGAGAGGATCACAGGTCTTCTGCTCAGAACATCTGTCATCATTGGGACTGACACCCCATGTCATGGAGGAAGGGGCTCTCAACATCAGGGGACTGAGCCAGCTCTCTGAGAGCTTCCTCCACACACCATCCCCTGCTGTCCTCTTGGGGCCAGGAACCCCAATGGCACCTCAGACCAGCATTCCAGCAGCAGCCACCTCCACAGCACCTGGACCCTTCACCCCTGAGACTATGGGCACGCCTCAGAGTGACTGAGAAGAGTGCCAGAGACTGGGTTGCTATGTGTTGATTTTATCTTTGCTTTGGACACTTGACTTGGGTCATTTTGCTTTTACAGTTTGTTATTAATAAAGTTTATCTTTGCTTCACACACTTGGTTCAGTTCTTTTAGTCAATAAAGTCTTGGTGGAAAATTTTAGAAATGGTTTAAGCCTTTGCATGCTTGTGGGATGGATAAGGATAGCAGTGGGATGGGCAGGGATACCTGTAGGATGGGCAGGGAGACCTGTGGGATGGGTAATAGCTGTGGGATGGGTAAGGCTAGTAGTGGGATGGGCAGGGATACCTTTGGAATGGGTAATAGCTGTGGGATGGGTAAGGATAGCAGTGGGATGGGTTAGGATACCGTGGGATGGGTAATAGCTGTGGGATAGATAAACCTCCAGTGCAAGCATAGTGGGACTGTATGGTCCACCCTCCCAGGTGCCACACCTTTGGCCCTTTATTATCAATAACAATTTAATCATTCATCAACACATTTCAACATAAACACAACTCTTTATTAAATGCCCTGTTCATTGTAGGGCCATTCAACATACATGGCACAATCTCATCAGTGTGATGAGACAGGCTGAAGGAAGCATCTATGAAGCATCTACCATCCTGTCTTGCCACTCCACTGCTCCAGCTGGGGAGTTGCACCAGTGTTTCAGGAGGTTGAGCTGCTTCTTCCCTTCATGTGAAGCTCTGTTGGGGCCTTGCACATCCTTAGTATCTATCAGGTTTCACCCTTGCCTCCATTCACCAGGCTCCATGTCCCCATTGCCTTCTTGGTGGTCCAAAGCCTGTTCTGCAACACTGGGTAGCGGGTGCACATGAGATTGTGCAGGATGCAGCAAGCTTCCACGATGTTCCTCATGGTGTCTGGGCGAAGCTGCATGGTGGTGAGAAGTACCTGGAACCTGTTGGCCAGGATGCCAAAGGCGTTCTCCACCACCCGCCTTGCCCTGGACAGCCTGTAGTTGAAGATCCTCTCTTCACGGGTGAGGCATCTGGAAGTGTAGGGCTTCATGAGGTAGGTTCTGAGGGAGAAGGCATCATCCCCCACAATGAAATAGGGCACATCTTGTGTTTCATTGGGCAGGGGGTCTGGATCTGGGAAGCCCGTGATGAGGTTGCGTTCCAGCCCCTCCTTGAGGTCACTGGTGTTGTATACCTAGGCATCTAAAGCTGAGCCGTTGCCTGAAGCATCGATGTACATGAACTTGTAGTCAGCATTGACCATGGCGAAGAGGATGATGCTGAAGAAGCCCTTGTAGTTGTGATAAGTGGACCCTGAGTTGGCTGGAGCTTTGCAGGCCATGTGCTTCCCATCTATGGCTCCAACGGTGTGGGGGAAGTTCCACTCCTGATACCACTGCTCTGCAACTTTCTTCCATCATTCTTCAGTGGAGGGGCACTGGAGGAGCTCCTCCTGGTATTCTTCGATGATGGCCTGTACCACTTCTCTGACCACAATGCTGATGGTGTTGTGTGGCACCCTCCAGCCGTACTGCATGCTTCTGGAAGCCAGGTGACGCAGAGTCAGTGCCACCTTCAGCCCAGGGTCAAGGCTGGGCCAGAAGTTGGTGTTTGCCTTGGTCAACCTGGGTCTCAGCCGCTTCACAACTTCGTCAAACATGGCTGGTGGCATCCTCATGACGTTCTGGAATGCACGAGAGTCTTCGTTCCTCAGCTCCACCATCAGCTTGTTATACAGTCCGTACTCGGCTCTTCTCCCGATCCATCTTCGGACCCAGACACTTCTTGGCCGCCTCCTTTTCTTTGCGTAGAACAGGTGAAAGAGCCTGCAGAGGGCTTTCCACTGTTGTAGAACGATGGCGGCTACCAAAAGGAGTGTGTGACGATCCATGGTGGAGATGACTGGATGTTGTGGAAGAGCAAGAGCCAGATGAAGGCTGCAGAGGTCTGCACCGTAGGGCTGCTGGACTGAAAGTGAGATCCAGGTGATTTCTCCCCCTTTTTATAGGAAATATAGGTTTTCTGCTAGGTGTCCTTTTGCATCCTCTAGGCATCCTGCAGACATCCTAAATATCCGAGATATGTCCCCTATATGAACGTTTTTTCCGTTTTAATGCTTTGTATGCGAGCTGCATCCGCTTTCATCCTTTCTACGTCTGTGCTACTAATGCTGCGTGTCCGTTCCACGTCCGTTTTGCTTCCTCCCTGTGTCCGTTTTCCGCTGGAGCAGATGTGAGTTGCGCGGATGTGCAGCGGATGCCTAGCGGATATTGCAGACATGTAACAGATGATGACGGACGTATAACGGATGTTCCCCATATGCGTAGCGGATGTAGTATGGACACGGATACTTTTTCCGCTCAAAAAGTTTTGTGCAGCTCAAAACCTTTTGAGTGGATGAAATGTCAGTAGACAGATGCTGGACGGATAGAGAGGATGAAAAACAGACGCAGTGAGTACAGAATGGATGCATCGCATTAACCAATGGATGGCAAGTGTTTCTCTCCATTTTACATCCTCTTTCCATCCGTTGGTGCTGTGTGACATGGGCTTTACACTCCAGTTTCGTAATTACAGGGGAAAATTTGTTTCATCAGAAAAGATAATATGAAATTGTAAACAGGACAGACGAAAGTATAAAAACATTGATTCGAAAGATTTTAAAATTTAGAAAAAGATATGTAATTGAATTTAGAAAGGAATGAGATAATTTAAAATAAAGCTATAGGAAGTAAAGAAAGAGAAAAGCTATTGAAAAAATTGCAAAAATAATTATAAGATATGGATTAGAATGTATAAGATAAATTTGTATTGAGTTTATGTCTGTTTGGAGAAGTGATAACCTGGGGTTGTGCAGTTCTCAAAAAAAGATATTTTATTTGTATTTATATGTTTTGTGAAAACTTAAATAAAACTTTTATTAAAAGAAGAAAAAGAAAAAAACCGATGCTGTAGTTTCGGTTACGTTTTTAAAAATCTAGAGCTTAAATATCCATGTCAGAATAAAAGATTATTTATTTTGTAGTAGTGTAATATAAAATTCTGAAAATCTTGTAACAGTTTCAGGTTAATTTGTTGTTATATTTGCCAGCTTATTTCATTGCATTATTAAAACATTTAGTAGCGTATGTGTCATTAATATTCCAAAATGTAATTAGCATATTTAATCAAAAACAACGAAGAGTTAACACTCCTTTCCTTTTTAAGTAATACAATATTTATCGATGGAATAAACAACATGAAAGCCAAAAAGCACTTGTAGGTGTTGTTTTTGTGGTCATGGTTCGGGGGCCTAGAAATGGAAGAAGGAAAAGAGAAAAATATGGGAAGGAGGGTAACATTTAGTGAATAATGTTCTCTGGTGGGTTTCTTCCATACTTTGCCTCTTGAGGGTTTCAATCATTGTTTGTCAGTTTTAAAGAAATAAATACCATACTATAATCGTATGATAATAAAAGACTATACATAAAATAAGGACAGTTGTATAAATCCCACCTTGAATTACCCTTGCATGGTGAAACCTTTCTTGTGAGCCATAAAGGCTACAAATGCTGATTAGAACTTGAGAATATTGGTGTTAGAAATTTGACCAAATAAGCAATAAAGTTAAAATGTAATTGATCTTATTCAACTATACTTTATCTCCCTTATTGTTCCATCTCAAACAAGTGCTTCAAAAATATCTTTATATTCCCTCCCCTTTATTTTTTTTTTTTTTTTACTGTTGCCAACCATCACAAAGTTTAGAGGTATCATGAACAATCAGCTGATAGAGTCCTAAATAACTCCATAATAGTTATTAGTTATACTCCATAATAACCCTTGTTCTTGGTATGTGCAGATGGATTATTCATAAAACACCACAATGTGATTAGGCACAACTCTGTTTCTGTGCAATATATGCTTATTAATTTATGGGTATTACTAAGCTTCAATTACTATCAGTAGCCAGGAAGGAGCAATCTGTTTTTGGTGGCCCAGCTGGTGACTCATCACAAGTGGGTGAGAGCATGTCTAAGATCCCAATTGGGCAACACTTTTCCTACACCAGCATACACAAACACACCTACAAATATGATTTTAAATTTTTAAATAAAATAAATATGAAAACTATCTGACCAATTTAGAATTTACACCTTTTAAAGGAATGCATAATAATTTATGGAGGAGAAGGAGAAAGATAGGAGATCTCTTTATAGTTTTAATAGTTAATCAGTTCTCACCCAATCCCACCAATGTGAAAAAAAGTAAGATATAACATTATTTTGATGAATATTAGTATGCATTAATATTAGCCTATTTAGCACTTCACAAAACAGTGTAATTATATGAAGTTTAATCTCGAGCTCTGTTTTCCAATATTTGGGAAGCAAGGAAAAGAGAATTTTATCTATGTACATTATTACATTCGTAGTAATTTTCACCAATATGAAATATTGCTAGCTATTATATTTATTATTGAGAAGATCCCATCAGAAATATTTCTCACTTAAAAGAAAAATGAAATGTTACTATATATATCCTGGCCAAGCAATACATAATACTATAGTTGAAACATATTTGGTGATAAAGAAAAGAAATTAATGAGGGCGGCAAATAGTTTTGTTCCCTTTTTTTTCCTCCTATTTTTGTTAGCCATGAATATATACAGCCATACAGAGGGCATCAAAATCTTGTCACCAGAGACTACAAAGTCTACTTATATAGGGGTCCAGGGGTTTTTCGCGTTCTTATGGAAAATATATCTGAAATCCCTAAACTGAGCATTTTGATCTCATTTGTGGATGTGAGCGATACTGAGAAAGGGTTGAGAAGTGAAGAGAACATTTTTCTCGCATAATTTCATTTGTCAGGAGAATCTTGATACTGACATTGGAAGAGTGATTTAATTGATTTTAATCACACACCTGAGATTGGAAAATTGAGCCCTCCATCCCGAAAAATAATTCTATGTCTCCCAGAGAATGTCTGATTCACAGCTAATAGTTTCTTTTCTTCCTCCCCTTGAAGTTTTGTTATGAAGTTTAGAAATATAGATGAAAAGATTGCTACAAAGAAATATTTATTACATCCCACAGATTAGCATATCATCAGTGCATGTATAGATCTGTATCATGAAGACATAGTTTGGGAGAATAAACCATTTAACAATTTATATTTTACATGTGGAAAATAGATAGCAATATTCTAATTGGAGATCATTAATTATTATTAATATTAAAGGAGGAAGGAAAGTCTAGAGATAGGCAATATAATTCTTCAGCCCTATCATTAGTCAGAGTAAAAGGCAAGTGAACACTAAAGGTGTAGCAAGAAACTACATTTTTGCTATTCTTTAATTAATTACAGGTCTCTGTGAAGAATGTAGTATGTGGGGAGGAAAATGTCTTTCTGCATTCAGCAATCATGTTTAGAATTAAAATTTCCCTTTTTCACTTGGGCTGCAAAGAGATTTAGTAAAAAGTTCTTGACATCAAGGGGAACTTTTTTTTATTAAACTTTCTGGATATGCATGGTATAGTATATACATGTATGTTTCTCTATGTGTTTGGATAATTTTGATGGAGAATTGAGCCTTCTCCACCTTGAGTCAAATCAGTAACTAATTAAGGAAAGAAAAACAGTATTGCACATTTTACTTTCACATGTGTATCTAGTTTGAAAGAAAATAGATGATTTGGAATGTTACAAAAGGACAGCTCATTTTTAATTATGCATTTTATCTTTTCTGCCAGGAAAGGAGAAAGAAACAAATGGAATTTTCTACCTGTAATTTCAAAATAACTTGTACTTATCCCTGCCTGTTATAATAGTATGGACAACTTTATACTTAAGATTACAAAGTACTTTATGATAATTGTCGATCTAATATAAGAAAGACATTCTCTATAAATAAACATTCATATTGTGGTACATTTCCAATGGTCATTGCTAGCTAACAAAATGCTGTTTTATTTAAAAAGTATAAATATCACTGAAGATAGATAGATAGAAAGATAGATAGATAGATAGATAGATAGATAGATAGATAGATAGATAGATATAGATATAGATATAGATATAGATATAGATATAGATATAGATATAGATATAGATATAGATATAGATATAGATATAGATATAGATAT
>BLBF01000016.1:37822910-37844906 GCA_015471245.1 Laticauda colubrina | reverse complement strand
GATATAGATATAGATATAGATATAGATATAGATATAGATATAGATATTACAGGAAGGCATATATCATATTTAATATTAAGTCCTAAACTGGATAATTACTGAGTCAATTGGGGATGCCATTTGAAAATTCAATCTACGGTTGTAAATGTTTAGCTGGACAAGTAATTAAAGCCCATGTCACACTGAACCAACGGATGCAAAGAGGATGTAAAATGGACAAAAAAGCTTGCCATCCATTGGTTAACGCGATGTACTCACTGCCTCCGTTTTGCTTCCTCTCTATCCGTCCAGCATCCGTTTATGGATGTTTCATCCGCTCCAAAAGTTTTGGGCTGCCTAAAACTTTTGCACGGAAAATGTATCCAGTTCGTCTGTTCTGCATCCGCTAGGCATCCGCTAGGCATCCGTTCTGCATCAGTTACGCATCCGCTATATCCGCTAGGCGTCCGCTACGCATCCGCGCAACTCCATCTGCTTCAGCGGTAAACGGACGCGGAGAGGAAGCAAAACGGATGCAGAACGGATGCAGAACAGATGCCTAGCGGATGCAGCATGGAAACAAAGCGTTTAAAATGGAAAAAATGTTCGCAGAGGGGACCTATCTCAGATATTAAGGATGTCTACAGGATGCCTAGAGGATGCCTAGAAGATGCCTAGCGGAAAACCTATACTGCCTATAAAAAGGGGGAGCAACTTGCCTACATCGCACTTTCAGAACAGCAGCCCAGCGGTCCAGACCTCTGCAGCCTTCGTCTGGCTCTTCCTCTTCCACAGCATCCAGTCATGTCCACCGTGGATTGTAACAAAGTCCTTTCGGCAGCCATCATCGTTCTGCAACAATGCAAAGCCATCTGCAGGCTCTGTGAACACTACTGCGAGAAGAAAAGGAGCCACCCAAAAAGAGTCTGGATCCGAAGATGGTTCACCAGTATAGCGGAGGACGGACTGTACAACAAGCTGATGGTGGAGCTCAGGAGCGAAGACACTCGGGTGTTCCAGAACTTCATGGGAATGCCTCCAGCCCTGTTTGACGAAGTTGTGCAGCGTCTGACACCCAGGTTGACCAAGGCAAACACCAGCTTCTGGCCCAGCCTGGAACCTGGGTTCAAGGTGGCACTCACTCTGCACCACCTGGCCTCAGGGACCTCCTACAGGAGCATGCAGAACGGCTGGAGGGTGCCATCCAACACCATCAGCATTGTGGTCAGAGAACTGGTGCAGGCCATCATTGAAGAATACAAGGAGGAGCTCCTCCAGTACCCCTCCACTGAAGAAGGCTGGAAGAAATTTGCAGAGCAGTGGTATCAGAAGTGGAACTTCCCCCACACCGTTAGAGCCATAGATGGCAAGCACGTGGCCTGCAAATTTCCAGCCAAGTCGGGGTCCACTTATTTCAACTCCAAGGGCTTCTTCAGCATCATCCTCTTTGCCATGGTCGATGCTGACTACAAGTTCATGTACATCGATGCTTCAGACAACGGCTCATCTTCGGATGCAACGCCAGTCACCTCAAGGAGGGGCTGGAACACAACCTCATCGTGGGCTTCCCAGATCCAGAACCCCTACTTCATCGTGGGGGATGACGACTTCTCCCTCACAACCTACCTCATGAAGCCCTACACCTCCAGACTCCTCACCCATGAAGAGAGGATCTTCAACTACAGGCTGTCCAGGGCAAGGCAGGTGATGGAGAACGCCTTTGGCATCCTGGCCAACAGGTTCCAGGTACTTCTCACCACCATGCAGCATTGTCCAGAGACTGTGAGGAGGATCATGGAAGCTTGCTGCATCCTGCACAATCTCATGCGCACCCGCTACCCAGTCTTGCAGAACAGGCTCGTGGACCTCAACAAGCCAATGGGGTCATGGAGCCTGGGAAATGGAGGCAAGGGCGAAACCTGATCGACACTGAGGATGTGCAAGGCCCCAACAGAGCCCCAAATGAAGCAAAGAAGCAGTGCAACCTCCTGAGACAATGGTGCAACTCCCCAGCTGGAGCAGTGGAGTGGCAAGACAGGATGGTAGATGCTTAATGGATGCTTCCTTCAGCCTGTCTCATCACACGGATGAGATTGGGCCATGTATGTTTGGTTGGCCTACAATGAACAGGGCTTTTAATAAAGAGTTGTGTTTATGTTGACATGTGTGGATAATTATTACATTATTATTGATAGTAAAGGGCCATAGGTGTGGCATCTGGGAGGGTGGACCATCCAGTCCCACTATGCTTGCACTGGAGGTTTATCTATCCCACTGCTATCCTAACCCATCCCACAGCTATTACCCATTCCACAGGTATCCTAACCCATCCAAAAGCTATCCTTACCCATCCCACAAGCATGCAAAGGCTTAAACCATTTCTAACAGTTTCCAGCAAGACTTTATTAAAAAAAAAGAAACGAAGCAAGTGTATGAATCAAAAATATACTGTATTAACAAGAAGCTATAAAACAAAAATGAGTCTCTGGCACTCCTCTTGGTCGCTCAGTCTCATGGGTGAAGGGTCCAGGTGCTGTGGAGGTGGCTGGTGCTGGAGTGCTTGTCATCAGTTCCTCCAGAAGCAGAAGCAGCAGAAGCCCCAGCCCCAGAAGAGCGAGCCCGTGCTGCAGAAGCCCCAGCAGAACCAGAGTGAGGGCCAGGGGGCGGGATGGTAGCCCTGTCCCTCTTGCCAGGGCTGGCAGCAGATGGCTGAGGCTTGCTGTGCTTCCGCATGGTTGTGGGGTTGCTGGCTGGCAGGGAGGCTGGCAGGGAGGCTGGCAGGGAGGCTGGCACCAAGGGTGGCAGGCAGGCTGGCAGGCAGGCAGGCACCAAGGCTTGCAGGCAGACATGAACCAAGGCTGGCAGGAAGGCTGGCAGGGAGGCTGGCAGGCAGACATGAACCAAGGCTGGCAGGAAGGCTGGCAGGCAGACATGAACCAAGGCTGGCAGGAAGGCAGGCAGCAAGGCTGGCAGGCAGCAAGGCTGGCAGCAAGGCTTGCAGGCAGGCTGGCAGCAAGGCTGGCAGGGAGGCTGGCAGCAAGGCTGGCAGCAAGGCTGGTAGCAAGGCTGGCACCAAGGCTGGCAGGCAGACATGCAGGCAGGGCAGGCAAGGCAGTCGATGTGTCCAGCAGCAGGTCTTTCCTCTGAATGGCGACCTGCTTCCGAGCTGCTTCCGTTATATCCGTGGGGCTGACGCAATGCATCCTCCCCGCATGCGCAATTAATGCCAGGCATCCATTAGGCTTCCGCTGTGCATCCGCTAGGCTTCTGCTGTGCATCCGCTTCATCTGTTTGGCGTCCGCTCTGCTTCCGCTCTTTCCGTTCCACATCCGCTTCGCTGAGGCCCCCCGGAAGCCCTGCGGATGTGCCACCCACTCCCATCCGCTTCCATCCGCTGGCCTTCCGTTCCGCATCCACTTTGCATCCGCCCTGCGTTCTCCCCACGTCCGTGTTATCCGCTCCGGTTATGCAAATTTTTGCCCCTTTTGAGAGCAGATAACAACGGATGGAACATTTTGCTCATCCGCTGTGTCCTTTTTGCATCCATTGGCCAGTGTGACAAGGGCTTAAGTAAGGATTTTAAACAAGTTTAAAGAATCTGCTGACTAAGAATGACTGGACTGTATGAAACAAGTTATCACAAAAGGAATCACATCCTATTTTCACAGCATTAGTATTGACATGGTTATACACTTGTTTCACTAGGCACCCACTGAGTTGTAGAATTATCTATCAATGAACTGAATGGAACTTTCTTCAAAAGCTGCTAAGATGTGTAAGATATTATAGTTTCATTCATGTATAAAATTGGTTCAATTTATGTTGTAAGCATCCCATAGAATTTGAGATTGGGTTCCAAATAAATAAATACTTCCTAGTTTTGTCCCAAGTCAACTCAATTTTTATGAGTTAAAAACAATATTGCTGATTTTATCTATCTTCATATCTGGGTTATGAAAAGGAAAAAGGATGATAAAATGGAATACACTGATGGAATAATAGATGTGGTATACATGCATAAGACTAGCATTTATTTGAGTTAGAGCTCAACACTGTATGTCATTCCTAGAATATGAAAAATGATAATAAAAAGTGAAATACGTCTTATATCATTTGCACTTTCTATTACTATGGTATTGCTAGGAAAGAAAGTAGAAGAGGACAATTATCCCTTACTTTTCTCTTGGCCATCTTGACTTTTTGACATCTGACTAAAGTATCTGAAAATGAATCTTGACTCTGAGTTTAGTTCAGCGTCGAATACAAATTTTGCCCTGTATAAACAAAAACAACCCCCCCCCATTTTGATCTCTAATGTGGACCTTCACATGAAGATCTGAGCCTAAACCTCTGCAAGAAAAAACACATGATGATATGTGCATTATGACATCATCTCAGAAGTGAAACTTACATACTAATGTCAGTTATTTTTAAATAAGTGTCAAATGATAGCATATGTTGTCATTTTGATATCGTCAGTTTCCTGTAGATATCACTGGAAATCAGTACTGGTCATCTTCTTTTATCTATTATCTTCTTTTTCTTAGAATGCTGGTCTGATGTTTTCTTGATATTTTGATGGAAAGACAGGGCTAAAACTCACAAGAAATCAGGCTGGGTATTTATTTATTTTCCCAAAGGCAACATATATATTAAAAAAAACAAAAATTCAAACTCCTGTAATATATTGATTAAGGTCAGCTATTTCAGGCAATGAATATGATTTCCAGGCTATGAAGTTGAATAAAACCAATATTCCAGAAAAAAGCAACTGCATGAAAAATATTAGGTATGTTTATGTAGTCACCAGATAAAGAAAATATTTTCTGAAGGTTAACATTAGCTGGTAACGGAACCAAATTTTGCTGCATCTCAATTGCCTCCTCTAGAAGGGACTGCTTTTTAAAGGATTATAATTTATGTCACTTACATTCTTCGTACTACCTAGTCATAGCTTGAAGTTGGCAAACATGTGAAACCTGCCATTATAACATTTGTCTGAGAATGTAAGCCAGTGAAGATGAAACTAATGAATGGATGTTTGGCTGAGACAGAGTTTTCGTGTGCTGCACAAATTTGCACGGATTGAAATAAGAGTCCCAAGTGCTTGCCTAATATTTGCAAAGCCATTTGGAAGTGCAACATATTAGACTCTGCAAAGAAGGAGGAGGAGAAGAAGGGGGAGAGAGACCATTGTTAAAGGAATCTCAATAGTCTTTATCATAGCTATTCATTTTGCTGACTTTTTTTTGTCATTACCCTCCTTTAATTCATTGTATTATAAATTCAATGTTATCTTCAGCAAAAATAATAAACGTACTTAATTTTAGCCTATGCATATAATTTGTACACATTGCAACCCAGGCAAGAAGAAAATATTTTATCACCAAACCTGTAGTTTGCCTTCTTTACCTGTTTCTCTTTTTTATTATTTTATCATCCTCATCTGTAAATTTGGCAGTCTTCAAAAAAGAGAACAGCCTCACTAAATTCTTTTCAAGATTTCTGAGGCAGAGAACAAGCTGCTAAAAAATACAGGTAGCAAAAATATTTATTTTTGGTTCCTAGAGTAGTTTGTTTTATTAATTTTTCAATTTAATATGTGACTTCAGAATGGAATTGGAAAAAGACTACTATCTGGGAATTAGGGCTGCTGTTGAAGGAGCAGAGAGATTGTGTTTATTCATTGCTTCATGTGACCACATAGCAAAACCTAGGCTAACTATGTTCACATTGGATGCAAAGAAAGAGGAGTTAGCTATTTATGAACATCAGAGGATGTTTTCCAAAGTGTTCATGTGTCCTTCCCTCCCCTTTTTCTTGATGAATGGCAAACATTTGCAATGGCAGTAAAACTGTACTAGGAGTAATCCCATGTTTGCTTTTTGGAAAATATTCAGTAAATTATAGTGAGCTGCAAATGTCGTTGGATAGAGAATGGAAAGAGATTTATCTTTAAGTCTTTAAATAAAGTCTTGCATCTGAGACAGCAGTAAGATGTATAAGTTTCTTTTAATGGGAGGATGAAATAGTTTTCATAGACACTACAACAGGGATGTCAAACTCACGTTGTCACAGTATTGTCACATGTCAAATTGGGCCTTTTCCCGTTTTGCTAACCCAGGCATGGATGTGGGAATGTGCATGGCCAGCGCATGATGCATCCGCCCCATGGGCCGGGAGTTTGACAGCTCTGGACTACAGTATTAGCCTTATTCTAGGAATAGTGCAGGTGCAAATTACTATTGGGCACTCAGCAACTTTTCTCTTCCCTGCTTTATTCTCCTAATGAACCTCAAACCTCTAGAAAGAGTGCAGAGAAGAGCAACAAAGATGATTAGGGGCCTGGAAGCTAAAATATATAAAGAACACTTGCTGGAACTGGGTATATCTAGTTTAGTGAAAAGAAGGACTGGGTGACATGACTTCAGTATTCATATATCTAAGGAGCTGCTGCAAAGAAGATAGACTCAACCTATTCTCCAAAGGCAGGACAAGAAGTAATGGATTAGCAAACTAATCAAAGAGAGAAGAAATCTAGAATTAGGGAGAAATTTCCTGACAGTTAGAACTATTAATCAGTATAACAACTTGCCTCCAGAAGTTTTGAATGCTCCAACACTGGAAGCTTTTAGAGCCTCGGCGGTGCAGTGGTTAGAGTGCAGTACTGCAAGCTACTTTCAGATGCCTGCACTTTGACAGATCGAATCTCACCAGGCTCAAGGTTGACTCAGCCTTCCATCCTTCCAAAGTGGGTAAAATGAGGACCCAAATTGTTGGGGGCAATAGGCTGATGCTATAAAACCGCTTAGAGAGGGCTGTAAAACGGTATGTAAGTTTAAGTGCTATTGCTATTGCTATTTTAAGAAGGAATTGGACAACCATTTGTCTGAGTTTCCTGCCTGAGCAGGGGTTTGGACTAGAAAGTCCCTTCCAACTCTGTTATTCCATACTCTGTTAATCTCCTTTGAAAGATCCTTTTATAGCAAGGTTGAAAAAGCTCATAGTTCAGGCCTATTATATATTTTTTTAAAAAAAAACTGCCAGAGGGGCTTCATTGCAACAGAGTGGTCAGTGTCTGGAATACTCTACCTGACTCTGTGGTTTCTTCCCCAAACCCCAAAAACTTTAACCTTAGACTGTCTACTCTTGACCTCACCTCTTTCCTAAGAGGTCTGTAGGGGGCGTGCATAAGCGCACCATCCTTGATGGTGGTGATGATGATGACAGACAACATCCCTGTCCTATTGTTTCTTTTTATTTTTCTTATATGTATCCATGTATTCATAACTATGTTTTTACTTATACCTATTATAATTGACAAATAAAAATAAAATAAAATAAATAAATAAATTGTCCAACTTTATGAATAGAATAGAATTCTTTATTGGCCAAATTATTTATTGTGAAGGAATTTGTCTTGGTGTAAATACTCTCGGTATACTTTATGATTATGCTAACTATTCTTCTCGAGAGATAAAGCAGAAGCCATTTAACATTCTTCATCTATAATAACAGTGACCAGATCAGCGACATAAGACTTCTGATGTACAAACACTGATACAAGAATCAATGGTACCATCTAGTTTTGTCCTTAACATATATCATAAAATTGTAACAGAGTTCTTCCAAAGATAAGGCAACAGTCTTCTTATATAATATTTATATATATGAGGACAATATTTTTCAAAAAGCTAATCTGATGTTATGATATCCCTAGACTTGACCATCAAAATGAACTATGAAGCAACTCCACTCCATTACTTTCAATAAGCTAACTACTATAAGTTTTCTGTAGTGGAATATAGATTATTTTAATGCAACAAGGAACTACTGTATTTCCATATTCTTTTAATGTAACGGATTACAAATAGGTTTAGATTTTCTCAAAAACGAACAAATGTGGTATCTATCTAAAGAAACATTTAATATAAAGGAAGTGTTTTTCAAATGATAAGGAGAGTCTCATGCAATATTTTGTTGAGTTGACGGATTCCTGCTCTCTGTAGTAAATATGAAACACATTAAAAAATTGCACCATTATTTTTTCTTCATGGAAGATTTCCCTTTCGAGGTTTCTAACAAAAGATCTTTCATGTGTATCCAGAAATTCTCAAAATTCAATCTATTGATAATCAAGAGGCAGTGATAACTCTGTGACAAATATTGAACAGATTTACAATTAATGAAATTTCTAAAACAAATAAACAAACAACAATGATATTGTAACAATGGTGGCCTGTACATTTATGATTTAACACAGACAGCAATGACACTGTTTGGATGATAGATTTTGCAATAATAACTTCCTGAAGCAAGACATTAAAAATATTTGTTTTTTTTTTTAAATAGCAACAACTAAATGAAAGATGACGTGATTCTCTGATGTACCAATGTTTGCCAGAGGCTCACATGCACAAACTAAAACACTTCGGGGGGGGGGGGGGGAGTGCTAAATCCAGCTTTATTGTTTTACTCTGCAGAGTTTAATGACTATTTAAACAGTTGTTTTGTTTTATACAGACAAGATTAAAGAGCCAGAAGCCTTGTTGCCCTCTCACTTTTAATTTCTGACTTAGATCTCATGGCAAGTAATTTGAGACATGTATATTTTTGCAAAGGGAACTGTGTATTGCAGCTCTCTAATTGATAATTCATTGGCCAAACTAATAAAGAATCTGGGGACATATAATTCCAATGCACCTGGGAGGTACTAGATTTGATAGTTTGTTAACATGCAACACACTACATCATATAATTTTGTTAGCAATAATTTTATTAAAAATTAAAGTTTCAAACTTTAAAACTAATAAAACCAAAAAGGAATAAAAACAAAGATATAGAACATACAGAAAATTTAAAAAATAAGAAGAGAAAAGAAAAGCAAAATAATATAGTATAGGTATAAAGAAACATAAAGAAATGACTTCCTCCTTTATTATCCCAAGTATAAACAATTGTAATAACTTACCATCTTCTCTTAAAATGTAATAATAAATGAACTCTTCTTCTCATATCCAATCTCTTGTCTATAAACAAATCCTTAAAGTCTTATTATTCCAATCAAAAAAATCTATTAGGGGTTAGCCATGATAACAACATATTTATTTTTACCATTGTTCAAATAACGTTGATCAAATAATGTTTTAACATTGATCAAACAAAATTTATATTCCTTTGTTTTCTTTTTAACAATTTGCTTTTAGCAAAGCTGTCTTCAGTTCACCCTTTCTTATCTGCAAGACTAATAGAATGTTGATGTTGATGTGTGGTGTGGTTCTTAATGTGTGTTTATATATATGTGTATGTGTGTGTTGGCAGCCTGCATTTCCTATATACTCTAATAATTTGTGAAACACAAACCATGAAAGTCAACATAGTTCAAGTTATGTATGGACTAAGCCAAGAAGTAAGCAGCCACAAATAGTTGGAAGGGTACTGGTTTGTCAATAACTTGATACATTAGATCTCAGTAAGTCATATTTATTTTCTGTATTTGGTATAGAATTCATCGCGGCCCATTTTCAAATTAAGGACATGCCTATGGCTAATTGTTAGCTTTATAGAATGCTAAATTTCCACTATTTTGCTTAATTACCATAATATAAAGAATACAGTGAAGTAAGACAGGGAGTTTAAAAGATGCAAATGTGACACTTACATGCTAGCAGACTTATTACAGACTCTAGTCTTATTACCAATGTACATCTTCAAACATACAGTGCAGCTGATTCATACATTTTAATCAGTTTCTGGACATGGGATCAAAAGTAGATCTTGGGGAATGAATATTAGACTCTTTGGCTTCTGTTTTTATGACAGTCTCTCATATTTTTAGAATTTCTGAATTCTCTATAGACTTGGTGCCAGTTGTGGGATTCAGCAAGTTCTCATCAGTTTGGGAAAATGGTTGTTAAATATCCCCTTCCCACAACTATGAAAGTGGATTCTGCATGCTATGCTGCTCTGCAATGGAGAAACAGGCAATGGACCTGCCAATGTAAGAGAAGAAGAAAACTGTTTTCCATCTTTCTTCTCCCTGCTCCTTCTCCTCCCCTTGTGTCAGCTGCTCCATTGCAGCACAGCACCCAGGATCCACTTTTATAGTGTGCGGGGAAGGTAATTTAACAACTGGTTTGCCCAGGATCAGGTTGGCTGTTCTGGTAGGCTCATCCTGCATGTGCGGCGGAGCTGGAGGATGGGAATGTGCCACGCCTCCCCTGACAGTCAATCTGACCCTGGGTGAACTGATTGTTAAATTATTTGAATCCCACCACTGCCTGGTGCCCAATGGGATCTGCTGTTAAGTTATACAATTAAAGCATGTAAGTAATAATTTTTGCATTGTGCTATCCCTCACTTGCAACCACTCCATTCTAATGTGGATTCCATACCATTGTGTCCTAGTGCAATGGTATGTCCATCTGGGCAATCAGTGGTAGGGAGGCTGAATCCTCCTCTCACCCCTCTTTACATATATTATCTTCTGCATTTCATCACTACCATAAAATTAAAATTATTTTTTTAAAAAAATCATCCCACACCCAAAATCTGAATTGGAATATATTAAACATATGATCCTGTATAAGTAGTGTTCCAACATTTGAATTCCTGATTGCGTAATATAATATCATATGGAAGGGGGGAAAAAGCTTATTTTAACCAAGTAGCAAATTAGGGACTATTCAAAATGAAAATATTAGAAAAATATAGATTGAAGGCTATGCATGCCAGATTTTCTAGGGATGGCTTCATTTGTTCTTTCAGTCTTGGTATTATTCCTTTTGATAATGGTCCAAAGATTGCAGCCACTGTAGCATCGAGAATATGGAGATTTGTTCAGTAGGCACAGTCCTTTGAACTGATTGTTCATGATTTCTTAGATAAATACTAGACTATAAAAGCATGAATGCTGAAGAATAAAGTATCATATAGTTCTAACTAGAAATCAAAACCTTTGGTCACTTTACTTCTTTTACAGCTCATAACACCTTCTGCAAAACCTGCAGAAGCTAAAAGATTGCTCTACACTAGATCAGTCTACTACAGTAAAAAATACATAAAAGAAAATCCCCACCTTTATATGGTTGAATGGCTCTGTGAGCAATAAAATAACTATAAAATGCTACAGGGATATGATGGAGGGCACTCTGTATCTGGCTTTCTCACAGTAAATTCAGTATTGAGAACTTGTGCCAATTTGCACTCCTGCTGATTTCCTTTCTGTAACTGTTTCATTTCTGAGTCATTGCCATAGTAATTTGGTACTCATTTCCACCGTCTGGCATCAGTGCTATAAACTTCACCTTGGTATAACCATGACTGTTTCTTCTTCTCATCCTTTTGTTTACCTATCGCTGTTCCACAGAATGGAAAATGAATGATATGCTCCATTCATCTCATGAAACTGAACAAATGAGTCACAACAGTAAATTAAGAATATCCCATTCAAGGTAACATTCCTTATCCCTTTTAAAAGAACTACAAAGAAAGAAATTTTCTAGAATACTAGAGTCATAGATGGCTAAAATTCATGGTAAAATTTACCTCCCTGTAAATTTTAAAAGAATATTCCATAGAAAATTGGACGCAGGAATAGATATAAAAGTTATATTGCATTTCTTTGCCTAATTAGAATGTGCTCTACATTTGGTCATGGTGATCTTTATAGAGCTTAGCATTATGATCATCAACTTGGCAATATTTTAATTTCTTGCAACTTGACAATATTATGATTATTTTCCTCTATATGCCAAAGGAACAGTCATTATTATTTTTTTAGGAAACTTTTCAGGAAACAACACTGTGAAATAATTATGGTGCAGCAGAGCCTCCAGCTGTGTTAAGACCTTTCTCCAAAACATATTTAGCAAGTTGAACAATCTAGTCCTAGCAAAATGCTTACATGCATAATTTAATCACTGCTGATTTTAAAGAACAGGTTCCAATGCAGCTTCAAAATACATTTTCAAAAAAAGGGAGTCTATTGTTTTGTTGTCAGAATCTGTTTCCATCAATTAATGACAAAAAATGCTTCTGATCTTAAAGTGAGAATAAAATGATGCCAATAGTGTCTGCTCTTTTTATAGGCAATTTGACAGTTTTTGGTGCTTGCCAACCTTGAATATTCCTCTGCTATCTTATTCTTTCCAAATGCTATCTGGCAGTATGTTACTAAGAAATTAGCCTGCCTCCCTACCACTGATTGCCCAGATGGACATCTTCGAAAGCTAGAGGAAAGCAACTTGACAACTGGAAGTCAGCCAGTTCTCAAGAAAAATGCACTGAGTTGCACATAGGCAGCAAAATGCTAAAGAATTAAAGAAACAGAAGGTGTCAATGCTAAAAGAGTTCTGGCTAACAAGGTGATAAGTTTAGGTTCAAGTTAACATTTTATAAATATAACTGGATCTAACAGTATCCCACAATATACCCAGGGGTTAGACAAAAACAGTCTTATTATTTCTTCCATTGCAGCAACACGTTCCACAGTACATTCATTTCTTATTTGCATATTTGAATTTGGATGGATGGCTCTTAAGCACAGTAATGGCAGTACATTTAAAAATAACATGTTTTGTGGTAGATGGTGTCTGATTTTTGGAGTCCGTTCAGAAACTCTTTGTAGCATGATGTTGCTCAGCACATCCACACAGGTTGTATGGTTCAGTACAGGCATGTGAAATTCAACCAGAGTGGTTTGCCCTTATATTGATTAAATCATAAACTATAAGAGGTCCAGGTTGGAAGAATTTATTTCTTGGGATCCACATATAATTTGTTCAGCTATTGACACATGGCAATTAGTATCATCCAAAAGGTTTATTTGATAGAGACCAGATCTTAGCTGGTTCTTTGCAAGTACTGTTCTGTTTATTTAAAAAATGAGTGGATTCTGGGGTCTCCCAAGATACTGCAAGCTATCCAGAGTCTCTCAGGAGTTAGACAGCCTCTAAAATGAATAAATAAATAATTCATAATTAAATAAACAATATTGGAATGTACCACACAATATGCAGCCACCAAACTCTCTATTCCAACACTTTTTTTACAGCCTTACTTTTCCTATTTGGCCAGCCAACTTCTGGGTTTTCATGATAGTCAGGGAAAAAAGAAAAGAAAGAATGGCAGAAGACCTAAACAGTCATAAGGAAGTGACATACAACTTTTGCTTGGAATTTTACATTTTATTTTAATTTAGACACTCAATATGCTTTATCTATATCTTTAGAAGGGTCTCAATGTGGTCATCTTTTATGACATAACTACCTAGGTAATAATATATATATATTTATTTTATATAATTCATAAAACAGAGAAGTGGAAAGCTTTATCATCTCTTTTTTTTTTGTAGCCCTATCTGAAAGAGATGCAAAAGGTATTTGGCTCTGCCATATTTTTAGGCACTTATTACATTGTAGAGTTTCCTGCAGATGAAATCAAATACAGAATATGCCAAAACCCCTGGAATACTTGGAACCCTTGGGAAAATCCAATGCATAAGCTTCAACTTTATGCACCGAACCATTTGTGCAAAATAAAAATAATAAGAATTTTTAATGTGGAAAACAGAAAACATAGATTTTGAATTCCAGTGCTACATATCAGCCTGGTGACATAAGCTGAAACTCAGAACAAAAATCCATCTAAATTGTTCTGAATTTAAACACTGGTTTTCATCCTTTTGGGATACTTTATGCTTTAGGCAGAGCTTTTCTACAAGGTTTTACACTGTATACGTGCATATTATACCTCCAAATTGCCTCCAAGCTGACAATCTTTCTGGTGCATTACGATTTTGCTGCCAAAGATCTTCCTAGTCAAATTAAAAATAATCCCTAAAGAAAAGAAAAGAAAATCTTCGACATGGCCTATTGTGAAGAACCTTTGACCTTCAGAACACATTCAAATCTTAAACCAAAGCTGCCAAGAATAACTCAAGTCCTGTACAAATAAGCCAACATCCTGATTAATAAATGTGCTATGTTTATGCTGTGACGCCTTTGCAATGTTTTATGTTCCTACTAATTTATTTGAAAGTTTTAACCTCTTAGGCTATAAATTCAATGCCAGTGGATAACGAGCACTTGAAAAATACATTATATATTCTATAAATTCAAAATAGAACAAACAGACAAACAAAATGTTTGCATTGTATAGATCCAAATGAGTAAAAAAGGCATGACGGTAAGTTAGACATATTAACCTTTCTTCATAAATTCTTGGCAACTAATCCTTATATTCAATTCTGTAAGAAAGGAGCCACATAGTATTAGTGCCCAACATAGATAATTATAGGCAATCTGAGAAGGCAGGGTGGAGGGGAGAGTCATCTATGCTTGTAAGTGTGTTAGGTGGGTTTCCTTTTGTAGGATCCTGTTATTTAGATTTCAGATTTCCAATTCCGTCTGGAGGGAAATAAGAAAAAAAACCTTTGGCATGTGCATGTGTTTGTGCTTGCTTCTGATTCACAGGGCACACATGGACAGACTTTATTCGCTCATGGGTCTCTATTAGGCTGCTGTTGAGTAGTTTGGTGGTATTATTCAGACAATATTGAAACGTTCCCAAATGAACTTTGCAGGGAGACATTTTCATTTGCTGTCTCCCTCCTCATGCATATTAAAAAATGGTATGCAAGGCCTCATTTAATTCACTGATTTTACATTCGGATCACTTTCTCTTTTACAGCTATTTTTACCGGGCTTCATTAATCTTTGTTGAATACAATGGCATACATCTTTAATGCGGCCGCTGTCAAGTCATATTTCAGTAAGAGCTGCAAACTGAATGACAGCAAGCAATATTAATAAATTTAACATAGACTATATCAATTTTTAACAGAATGAATGTGGAAGCTAAATGTATTATTTTTCGTTTAAATCATAGGGTTTATCACTAGTTAAGTAGCAGCGATTTCAGGAAACTTGTGACGTGCCGTACAAATAGATTTACATCTCATTAATAAGTAAATTAGGCAAATGCCTTTCAAGTTCAGACAAGTACATAAGTGTAATCTCCATATTAAAGGAGTCGTCTTTGATAAACCACGAAGGAATTGCAGCAGCCAACTATATGACATGCTGCTGGAATCTGAACTCTTCCACATTCCCACCTTTAATTATACTGGTTCATTACTAAAGAGATAAGTGTCTCTCCAGTTAAGATTCCATAAATGAACAGCATGAGGGTACCTCCCAAATCATTTTTAAAGAAACTGTGAAAAGGTGGCAATAGTTACGAAATAAAATGCACATGCTCATACATGCAGACACACATATTGCCATCTTTTTCTTCCTTTTCTTCCTGCAATGGCTATAAAATATTGAGACAAATTACACACACACACACACACACACACACACACACACACACACACACACTATATAAAGAGAAATAGTTCATTCAGAATGCTATTTTCTTAAGGCCAATAAAGACTGGGAAGAGAGAAAGAGAGGAAAAACTTGCAATTTTTAACATTATTTTTTCTAAAGCTCAGTCAATATAATTTGCTGCAAAAATGTAAACTCAAAGAGAAGTTCTCTGTCTCTATTAAATAAAAAAGTTGTGGTTGATAGGAGACATATTTTTGCAGTAGTTTAAGTGATTATAGGAAATTACATGCAAAGCCAGACTTCTGATCCTAAGTTAATTTATAATTGGAAAACACTTATTAATTAACTTTGGCATTCTAATTAAGAATTAGAGAGCTGTGTGCTAAAAAGCAAGGCAATACTCAAATGTCAGAAGGTTTTTCAGAAATATTCTGACAGCTTTCTGTCCACTTTTTTAAAAATTTCCTGAAACAGTTACATGTTGCTTGCTAATCAGAGCTGTTTTGGCACGTAGATATCTATAGAAAAAAAGTAACTTGAAAATAAGGGTTTATTTTTGGAAAAAGCAACAGCGAGTTTCATTTATGTTAATGTATAGTTTTGAAAGGCAGGATTTGAGTCCACTGGAGGAAAAGAGATTGAAAAACCTTCTGCCTTGTCCAAATGGACAAAATGTTCTCAACAATATATTTGTGTTCTCTCTCTCTCATTAACTTTAGCAAGAGACATTTCATTCATGCCCATACAGAAAAGGCAAAGATATGTAGAAACAGAGGGTAAAAAAAAAATCTGTTGTGCTTGTTGTCTAGCATAAATTGCAATAATTATATAGTTGTTTTTAGAACATGTAGCTATAGTTCTACAGTTCTAGATATAGTTGTATTTAGCATATATAGGATTTTACAAATTTATCTGTGCTTACAGATAAATTTGAAACATTTTCTGCTTTCTTATTTTTTGTCCCTCCTTATTGCATACCCTCTCATTATAAGATGGATACAGCAGTTCTCTGAAATTACTGTTGTGCTTTCTGATATTTCATTTCATAAGGAAGATCTATTAAAAATATTAAAGTAGATTGGCTTTCTGTGTGGCACGTCAAAATATTTTGAAAAGATGTTAACCCATTTAGACACATTTGTCTAAATAATAATTTTAAACCTGGTTACATGAAAAAGGAATGCCCAGACATATTTTTCACATTAAATAATTATTAAAAATGAGCAGAATTCATTTGCTGTCCATTTTTACTTGAGAAAAAAAAGTATTACTTTGCTTATGACTTATTTGCTTATTTAACAAATTTATACAGCCAGCCATTTCAGAAAATGCAACAATACACAAAAACAATAAACACTACAAAATACTAAATAAAATCAGAAAAATATACAAAAAATTAAATTGGCAGGAAAGAGAAAAAATTCCAGTTAGGATTTAACTTCATAAAACATATTAACTTCACAGGACCATTCAGATATAACATCCGACTTTACAGATTTGTTCAGAGAGAACAATTCACTTTCTTTCATTTTGTGTTAAGAATAATTGTGGGTCAGTGGTAGAACACATAGATAGAACTCAGTGTTGAAGGTGCTAGATTTTATCCCTGATTACTCCCCATAGATCTGAAACAGGCTCCCAATTGAAAGCACATTATCCATCTTCATAAACAATAAGAAGCCAAGTGGAAAAATGGTCGGAATTGATTCAAGGCAACTTTCTACAATGCTAACTTGTGCTTTGTCTGAAATGGAAACTGAGTTTTTGGTTGAATGTTTATAAAACAGAATTGTTGGTTTCAATGAACCTGGATCTCTATAATGCATTGTTTTAGGTGTTACATTTAAATCCCAATTCCCAGAATAAAATTGCAAGGTTGATTGCCCATAACTATGCTGTTGCTTGTTGGTGAAGCACCTGAAATATTTCATAAAAAGTCAAGGAAAGGTAAGAAAGAATAATTTAAGGAGAACACAACTTCATGACTCTTAGGAATAGAGAACTCTGAGCAGTTTCATCACCATCATTTTAGTCATTGCCTATCCACTGCAGGATAGGATGAAAGCTTCTTCTGCTTGTTTCCGACTTCTTGGTCCTGAACTTTCTTTTGCCAGTTTAAGCTAATTCAGCGGTATCAGGATTGCCTTAACTCTTGAGATGGGAAAAAGATATTTCTGGCCTTAAACATAGAAGGAAATATGAGCAATCCTATTCTAACTACATTCAGACTATTATGCTGAACAATCTATGGATAGTTATCAGTTGGCACCGAAGGCATTCTGATTAGAAATTGGTGAAGTTTAATTTATATAATACTACCTAATGATTGCTTTAGAATCATATATTTATCCCATAAAAACCAATGTCCTGTTTTCTGCAAATATGATTTGGCTTAATAACGTTAGGGGTAGGATAGGGGTAGTGCAAGGTTTAGGTTTAGAGTTAGGGAGAGTGTTAAGTTTGTGGTTAGGCCTTGGGCAATGGCTAGGTTTAGATTTAGGTTATGGTTAGGGTAAAGGTCAGGGTTAGTGTTTGAGTTATGGTTTAGGTTATGGTAGGCTAGGGCTAGGGGTTGAACTAGGGTTAAGGTTAGAATAGATTTAGAATTAGAATTAGATCAAGGGCTAGGGGTAGGGCTAGAAGTAGAATTAGGGTTAATGCAAGGTTTAGGGTTAGTTAGGGTTAGGGTTTGGGCTTAGGTTAGGTTTGGGTTTAGGTCTTGGACTATGACTAGGTTTAGGTTTAGAGTTAGGTTTAGGGTTAGGTTTAGGTCTTGGGCTAGGGCTAGGGCTAAGGTTAGGATTAGGTTTGGGTTAGAATTAATGTTAACATTATGGTTAGGGTTAGAGTTAGGGCCAGGGATAGCACGAGGGATAGGAATAGGTCTATAGCTAGTGATAGGGATAAAGCTAGGGATTGGGATAGAGCTATACCAAAGCCAGGGTTAGGATTAGAATTAGGACTAGGGTTAGGATTATGATTATTGTTGGGATAAGTATTGTGATAGTTTTAGGATTAGAGCTAGGACTAGGACTAGGGTTAGAGTTTGTTTTCAGTATTAGGGTTTGAGTTATAGCTAAGATTAGATTTAAGGTTAGGGTTAGAGTCCAGGTTAGTGCTAGGATTGGGTTAATGGTAGGACTAAAGCTAGGACTAGAACTAGACCTAAAATTTGGTGTTAGGATAGGCCTGGGGATAGGGCCAAGGTTTGAGATAGGTTTAATATTATGCTTAGAAGTTAGTGTTAGGTTTAGGATTATGATTAACTTTATGGTTTGGATTAAGATCAGGGTTATCTTTAAAGTTAGGGTTTGTGTTTGGATTAGGGGTGGAGCTATGATTAAGGTTAAGGCTAAGGCTATGGCAAAAGATATAGCTCAGACTAGGTTTTGTGTTTGAGTTAGTGTAGTTTAGGGCTAGGGCTAGGGTTGTGGTTAGTTTTAGGATTAGGGTTCAGGTTAAAGCTAGGGCTAAATTTAAAGTTAAGGTTAGGTGCAGACTTAGGTTTAGGGTTAATATATGACAAATCTAAATCTAACTGTAAACCAAACTCTAACCCAAACTCTAGACCTAGCCAAAACCCAAACCCAAACCCTAACTGTGGCCCTAACCCTAACCCTTACAGTAACATTAACATTAACCCTAACCCTAACCCTAGCATTATCTAGCCCTAACCTAAGCCCTAACCCTAGCCCTAGCCCTAACCCTAGCTCTAACCCTAACTATATCTCCTCTAACCCTAATGCAAACTCTAAACCTGAACCCCAACTGTAAATATCTAAACCTAAACCTATCAGTACCCTAATCCTTATACAAGCCTTAACCATAACCCTAAATTTAACCCTAGCACTAATCCTAGCCCTAGCCCTCATCCTATAATCAACATGGTTTTATTAACTAGTCGCACTGGCTTTTTGGCTGCTGCTGCTGCATACTGCTTGCTCATATTTAAATGTTTGTTCACTAGGACTCCAACATCCTTCCCAAAATTATTGCTTTTGAGTCATGTTTCAACTGTACATTTGGATTTTCTTGCCTATGTGTGAAACCTTACTTTTCTCTATACTGAATTTCATTTTGTTGGTTAGAACCCAGTGTTCAAGTCTGTCAAGAGCCAGATGGATCTTGAGCCTATCATCTGGGATACTGGATATTTCTGCCAGCATAGTGTCATCTGCAAATTTGATACGTTCTCTCCCATTGCTTCCTCTAAATCATTCATAAAGATATTGAAGAATACCAAGCCTAAGATAGAACCTTGGGGTACCCTACTGCTTACTTTTCTCCATGAAGATGTAGTTCCATTAAACACTATATATTGAATGTGGTTTGTCAGCCAGTTACAAATTCATCTGATTTCTTGCTTGAGCAAGGCGTTGGACTAGAAGATCTCCAAGAGTTCTCTTCTGACTCTGGTATTCTAGTATTAGTCTGTTATTCGTCTCTCCTTTCCACTCTTCTCTTCCATTCCTAAATTGGCAGTGGATCAGGATAATTTTAAGACCTACTGTGATTAATTTAATGTAGTATCTGTAACAGTCCTGACACATAAGAGATAGAAAACTGAGTTCATATTTAATTGAATTAAATTTAGATCCTCTATTTTTTGTTTATTCCCAGCCTCCAAAGTCAAGAGGGTTTGCAGCAGTAAAATTAATAAAACAAAATAAAATTATTATAGTTAAAATCAAAATTAATACATTATTAATTAATTCATAATTTAGAAGTTTCATGAAATAGATGTATTTTTACCATTTTTCTAAATCCTGGAAGAATGTTGCTTCTTAGAAAATACAATCCATAGTCTGAAGCTCCACAAGAAAGTCCTTAGCATAATCAATGGTCAAACTTCTAAAAAACAGAACAATTTATCTTACTAACCTACTAGGCAGGTTCATACCAGTAGAGGCTGTCTTAAAGATAATGAAGTGCTTTAAACATCATATTGATGTATACTAAACAGAATTTTATTTACCAGCAGACATCTAGTACTTAGAATACAAAATGAAACATTTAACTTTTGTATCTTATTTTGATAATGAAGCCAATTTATCTAGTGGTTTTAGATGGAAATTGGAAAATCATTTAGGTGAATATTGAAAAACTGTTTATTAGTTCACTATATTTTTCATGATTTCAACATCTGGAAGCAGCACTTAACACTTATATTTAACATGTATTCTATGTATCTGCATTAAAATGATTAATTTTTTATCTATCTATTTTATATATATATATATATATATATATATATATATATATATATATATATATATATATATATAATTTTTATCTATATATTTTTATCTATATAGTTTTATCTATATATATATTTATCTATTTTTATCAAATCCTCCTGCAATGCTCAAAAATTTATACAGAAGACACAACCTGCAGTTCCTAAGTATTCTCTGCAACCTTGGTTAATGGTAACGGCATAAGGTATTAGAAAAAATGGGATGATTTCCTAAGTACATTTCTTAAAATCAGAAGAATCAATGGACTGGCAGTGATGAGATAATGAGGTACAGAAACAACAAGATTTTGAGTTCCAGACTTCAATAAAAGAGAATAAAAAATGAGGCTTTTAGTTCATAACCTGGTTTGTTGAAAACTGTGATAGAATTAAGTCATGGAAATTGACAAAAATCATTTATTTGCGGCCTCACATCTTATTTATTTAAATTTATTAGCCACTCAACTCAAATCTTTCTAAAGTTTCAGTTTTTAAACATTCTGTGTCTAAATGAAAAATATTAAAATAAGTTGTCTGGAGTAACTTTTACTATGGAAATATGCACTTCAAAAGAAGTTTCCCCATTCTACCCTATATATTGTCAATGTGGAATTTCCAGATGTGATTATAATTCTAAATTCTCATATTTCCCAATCATGCTTCCAGCATTCTGGCTGGTATTCTGAAAATTTAGTCAGAACACATTTAAAGAGTTTGCTCAGCACTGCAAGAAAGATACAATTCTGATAATATCTGGTTGGGATCATAAATTTGGAGAATATGCAGCAATGGCAAAAACAACAGTATATAAACACAATAGAAAATTAAAATTAAGCAAGAATTAATCCCATCCATAAAACACATCCACATAATATGCCAGATATAATCTCTTACAATCAAGTTTGTAAGAGACTACAATATGGTAAAATATGTACAAAAGGTCATTAGTTCTTTTTCCTTTTAAAAAAATTATTTTTTGTATCTTAATGCTTGTTAAATATGCTTCTCTGTTATTTCCTTTTACTAACATGATACATACACACACACTCACACACACACACTCCCCTATGTGCATACATATAAGGAATTATACAAGGGGAATTCAAGACTATGTAATCAGTTCCAGATTACAACTTTCATTGTAAACAAATACTTTGATATAGTCTGAAATAGTTTGTTTCCCAACATTATATTCAGAATGAAAAAGTCAAATAATTTTATTCTTGAAATATCAATATTCTAAATTTTAATTAATAGTGATAGAATAATGACAATAAATCACATCTGGAGATTATGAGATTGGTCAAATATGAGAAAAACAATGAGTCCCCTACCACCATCTCTTCCATGCCAAAAATAAGAGCAACCTGTTTATATTTTTCTTGGTATGGAGGGGAATGGAGAGGTTTATTCTCAACATATTGTTTTTAGGTACCATATGCAATC